>CANUEZ040000020.1:7002500-8202500 GCA_948099385.1 Fasciola hepatica
AGCCACAAGAGACCTCAATGCCCGTCCTCCCTATCCTCCATCTCCCGTTGCTATTTCAGGGATGCCCCTAACCACCACATTTCTTGCCTCTCCGAGCTTGTCCTGACCCTCGATTTTGGGCTTGACCAACGACTGGCGGAAGATTTTCTTTCCTTTAGGACCTTCTGAGATTGCTTCACTCAAGCTGATGAGTACATCTCTCAGAGTGGTGTCCAAGGATAATGGCGAAGCGGTTTTAGTTTTCGCTTTGACGTTTTTCCATCTCTTAATTCTGGAGCTTGTCCGGAGCTTGTACTAGGCTCAGCCGTAGACCGGAGCGGGTCTTCACAATTGCCTACCCCGGTTCCAGCCTCTGGATTATTATTGAATGACCAAAGCCCTTCACAGAGGTCAACGTCTTCATGCCCCGGCAGACGGCTACTTTCTGACGGGCTCTCTAACTCAGGGGCCACATTTGGGCCCTGAAGTTTGAAGCGCTCCTCCCCCTTAGAGCTTTGCCCTGAGTGGAGGCGGGCCATCCAGTGCGAGCTCCATTCATTTCAGCGATTAAACGAGCTTGCAAGGGCCTAACGGCAGGAAGTTCTGGCTGCTTGGACAGATTCAGCCTCACCCCTTAAATCTTCAATAAATGCTGTGCGGGGTCACTGTTAGGCCCTCACATTTACCGTGAAGCCAAATGCTGCGAGAGTCACGCCAGATATATACCTCTAGCTCATCCTTTTCCCACTTGGAAGTAACACGGGGGTCGTTGACTGGCGAATTTTCTGCACGCCTGCCCCTTCTTTCAACACTTCTGGTCATCATGAACTCAAGTAGGCAAGAGGGCAAACACTGGCTCGAAAATATGCGAGCTATCGGGACATAAGGAAAGAAATACGTGCAGCTTTGTCCAAGTAGTTTGGTGGTACGACAGTGGGCAGCAGAAAAATGTAGTTGACCTAGAGTTTCTCATGGTCACCAAGGTGCGCTGAGCTTGGGGTCTTCTTGGTCCTGACCTGCCGTCCCAGAGAAACGACGTCCGGATATTCGCCCTCTTCCCTGTTTTCTAGACCTAGATTTGTTCCGTTCCGAATTTATTGTAGGTTCCTTCGGATAATTCACAGGTTTATCGTCAGTATCCAGTACCATATCTTTACTGAAATTGCGATTTTCTTCCTATCTTGGCCTGCCACGTATGATTGTGTGATCATTATACGTAAATGTTCATAAACATGCTGAAGTTTACCCTTGTTAGCAAGAAGACCACATCGATGTATACCGCGGAGATATACTGAAACTCTTGTTGGGGTAAGTTCCGAGTGAAGTTACCCAAGAAACTTCTAAGAAGCTGGGAATAATTGCGAGACAGCAGAGAATTGTATGGGGTAGGAAAGAATACTCAGGGAGTGCAGCCGCAGGCACGTGTCGGGTACGAAATGATAAATGAGGTGTCAAGTGTAGGGGAAAACTGTTTTCACTATTTAAGTGGAACCCGGATGCGAAACAGAAAGGGCCAAATGCGGTTCCTAGCAACTCGGTATTTTTAGTGCACTTAGGGCCACGAACTAATAAAATAGCGTGTATCTACAATTTTCGATGATAAATAGCGATCCTTCCGTAGTGTTATCTACACTATTAGTTCACTGTATTGAGTTATAAGATGATATTTACTGTAATGCTCACAATACTAAGTCTAGAATGTGTCAACGAGCCGAAAAACGAGGTAATCTTTTTTTGATGCCCAGTTGACCTTGAACTTTATCTGCATCACACGATCAAACTTACTTGCAAAGGTAAAGTGTATGGAGGCTCTCGGCAAAGTAATATGGAATACAGTCGAATTCCTGAGGCATGTAGAAAACGCGGAAAGATTTCCCATGTGTATCACCTGCATAGCCGGCCAAAATCCTTCCGCGAAAATCGCAGTCGGAGTTTTAGGCTGGGGTCTCGATTCTCGCCTTACCTATATACACCCTACTGTTATTATCCGTAGTTGGTAACCTTATGAGTCTTTCTCGAATGCTGTGGGTTGCGGGGCCATCGTAATTTTTGTTTCCGCCGTTGGCACAGAATCAACTTCAAATTCTGCTGCGCAGTTTGAGGTTGGCTTACAGATCAGAAGATCGAAGTATACCTTTGGATTACCTACCAGAATGTAAACCATCCAGAATAGAAAGTTTCACTACCCCGGCCTAGGCTACCCATCCCGAGCGAAAAAGTTTTTTTTCCTGCTAGGATATGAGGTACTTTTTCACAGATTGACGTGAGAGTTGGGCCTGAGTGCAACACTTGACTGACAATCTGATATCGCCAAGAAGGTAAACGTCGAAAAAAAGTGGAATCATAAAATTAGCACCCCATATTTCTTGAAGTAAATGAAAACCCGTTTCTTATCATAAATCAGCTTCGAGAAAAGGGTTAGGGGAGAATAATAAAACACATCAGCACAAAATCTGATTTACAGCTAACACAAAAGAGTGCCTTGGAGGTTTTTGTATGGAAGCCTTTGGCAAACGATACTCCAGAAACTGTTTTCCTCCAAGGACCTGAGTAACATAACAATTTGCTTCCAGCTAATAAGCCCCTTTGGCAACGTGCAATTGAGATTTTGATAAATTTCCCCTTTTTACCTCTGTACAAGTTGCAAAGCAAATTAAAAATCAGTATACTTTGGTACTCCACTAGGAAAGCAGGTCCATTTCAATTCAAGTGAAGGGGATAAAGTGAAGTAAAATGCTGAATCATTAGGCTTAGGGCTGTCCGAGAAATACTTAATCCTTTGGTACATAATTTTCAACTTGAATTATCAGCACATTCGTTTCTGTTTCACCTAAGAGGGGACAAAGTCTTATGATGTATAGAAAATGCTCTTTATTTCCTCCATCTCCTGTATTGTAACATAACTTCAGATCTGTCCCATACGCAAGGCACCACCCGATTGTGGCGAACAACTCTTTCAAAAGTTTGGCCGCGTGTAGGTCAAATTTCAACTGTCGTTCTGATTCCTTCTATGGACACTGACTCCGGCGTAGTTCCTTCTGTTTTGGCAAAGGGTAGTTTGCTGCGCCCAAGGCCACTCAGTTCTATCCAGGTACCGTGCGCGGCCACCCGGTAGACTAGTTCCAAGTTGTGTTGCATAGTCGGTTGATGTTCATTTTTCAGATAGGTTTCCCGAAGAGGTCTCTTTTTGAAATGCGTCGAGAGCCTCCAGGCTACTTCTCGGTATCTTGGCAAGCGATTTGCAGGTGATCTCTTAGGTAGACTTGATTCGTTTTGTCCATCCCCATGATACGTCTTCGAAAGCATCACCGAGAACATCGGAGGGTCCTTTCGACTGAAGCTCGTTTCTCTGGGACAGGGCTTTGGATTCAACACGAAAAAGTGCTTGCTTTCCAAAAATTCAGTTATCAGCGACAGTTAGGCAATTTACTGACGCGGCATTTCGGATTTCAACCGCAAGCTGTCCCAGAAGTGTCCATCTGAACATCGTTTGCGCAGTAAATGGTCCTGTCGACTGTCTACGCTCCATTTGAACACTTACTGAGCTTCTGGTACAATGTGTCAAATCGGTCTATCAATATGAAGGCCAGATAATTCTTCGAAGGTTATTTCCTTCAGATGGGACCATCCCTTGTGGACTGATACAATGGAGTCAACCGTTCCCATGGGTTCTCTGTCTACAGTAAAGGCTTCTGCATTATTTACTGTATTTCCATCAGTTGAGGGTTTCATCCATATGGTTGGCGGCATCAAACCTTTGGCGTGACCCTCGGCTCTGCCGGCACAAGCCGTGCACTATTCTGTGCCAAATCTGTGTGACGGGCAGACTGCTTTGATTTTCGACACCCTCTTTCTAACTGGCCGTAGCAGCGCCATACTGACCGGAGATCACCCTCCACGCTATGGTCTCGGGAAGGCAATGACCACTGAAGATATGCTGGAAAACTGTTGCCGGCAGTGACGGCACGTGCATCATATACGCCGTTCACTGTGGGATGATAGACCCCTAGGTACAACGGATGTTTGCTAGAAAGAGGATTTCGGCGCGCCATCAGCGGAAACGAGTTTCAGCCGGTTCCACTGTGGAAAATGCTTCTTCAAAATGCGGTTTAAAACAGGCCGCCGTAAAGGGGGGACAAAGGTGAGCAAAATAACGTGTGTTGACAAATGCTCGGTCAGTGAGAGATTTGGCTTGGTATAACGCAACTCAACCGAGTGCTTGGCTTCAAAAGGAGTGTTGGTCCAGACAAATCGTTACACGAACACAGTAGGGTAAGCTGTCATGAAACTGAAACAAACGACCAGGTTCGTATTATTTCAAAACTTCCCTCCATCAGTTAATTTTGTTTTCCTCAACGTGATTAAGGAGCTGCCAATTGGTCTACAACATTACTACAAAGAATGAAACATCGTTATCACAATCGACTTCATACACTGAACCCCACTCCTTATGACGAGACTCTCTTATTATAAAGTCCAGCTTGAGTAAGCAACCGAAAGTTGATTCCAATAAATGATTTGTGGAAAATTTCGGTCAAAAGTATCAGCTGATTATGGCAGGATGCTGCTACATGGAGAGATTGTCAAGTACAATCAAACTACTCTTCGTTCCGCTGTCACAAATTGCAAGGGTATAATGCCAAGTAAAGCTGCTTTGTCTATTGTGGTAAGGGATGGCTGGGATCCGTGGGACCAAACGAGTTTTCATAAAGAAATTGTGGAATTAGAGCTGATAAAAGTGTTGCACGAACATAGAGTACAGCTGTATTCGTCGTTTAATGCCATAATTCACGCGATAAGTTTATCATTTTTCCTCCGCTGAGAATAACTATTTTAAATGGTAATAATGGAATTCTTTTCTGAAGTGGCCCGCTGATGAAGGGTTTGCTGCGCTACACCGGGCCCCTATTCTCCCTAGGTTATGTTTGGTTTTTATGTTTGAAGAGCTCATAACCCTCTGTGATTTAGCCTGAAAGACTTAAGAAAAATACCCAAAATTTTCAACGTAGCTTCACACCTCCTAAAAGCTCAACTTACTGACCCATAATCTTTTCGCCTTCCTTGCATTCTCTTTTGGACTGCTTATAGAAGCTCCAGAGGTTCTCCGTAAATACGCCTTGGTTCCGGGTGCGAATCAGGCAATCCGAACTCTCAGGCTCAGTAAAACCAAAAAAGCTCAATCTCAGTCTGCACTCAGTCTATGTTCAATAGCTCTCGTTGGTTTTTGTGACGCAGTCAACAAGAAGATTAATGAAGTAGATCAAAGAGTGGCGGACCTGCATACCAGGTCTAGTCCATCGATGATATTCCATTAAAGATATCCTCTATATCTAGCACAATGAAAACCACCCCTATAGCTACTTGCCAAAGCCTAGCTACGACTGGCCGGTTCTTGGACCCAATTGCGACAGAAATTCATAAGCTTATAGCCGAAGCCAAAAACGCGATAGTTTTCAGCATCCTTGACCGACTGCCCCTGCTGTCAACCAAACTCGCCATACTAAATGCTCGCAACATGACACACCACAGGAGCTATTGCACCCGGCTGCGCAAAAAATCACAACGCAACGACTCTCCTTTGAAATTCCAATTTGCTAACGGAATAGCAGCTAGAGAATTCCTAACCAGTCGGCTAATCATTGCTAACACCACCCCAATCAAAAGAATCGGAAAATTACCGGATAAAAAGCCCCTCCAAAGAGAGGTTTTCCGATCACTAAAAAGTACTTTAGCTTCACCAACCCAACCTGTGGCTGAAATACCAGCCGCCATCTGGTCTCCCCGCCTGTCGAGCCATTCCGCAACACAAAAGCCCCTGCAATAAGCCACTTGACCTAGACCTGACCACCACCCCACCTCCAGCACATCCTCCTAGTAAACGGCCCTGACATCTACCATCAACCTCCGCTCCAAAAATGGCAACAACATCCGTGCCAAACCCACTATTAGCCCAGAGCCACCAAACTTCTGTACATCCAGGCCTGCTGCTGCTTATGTCAACCTACTGCCCATCGTCTCAACATCGAAAAAAGACTCCGAGGAAGTCTGTTGCCAGCAGCCCGTCCTGCCCTAACTCATGTCCAACCGTCTTGCGGACACAAACCGTTCATAAAGCTGTGATCTACTATATAGCCAATAGGCCCAGCAACCGAATAATTCTGTGCCCCTCCCCCACAGCTTTTAGCTACTCCGGCTACTTCCGTAATCCCCCCATAACTGTTCTCAGAGCCCTATTTAGAACCCCCAGAAAGCACTCCAAGTATATCCCAAATAATTCATGTTTGCTGGTTAGCAGGACACAAACCAGCATCACCCTAAACTAGCCGGCCCCATCTCACGAACACCGAATTACAATACCAGCGACTCCTCATTTCACTAAGACCTTGAGCCTCATTCCCAACCTCCGTACTCCTATTTGTTATTTTTCTCACGCTAACCTTTAGCTGGAACATCTCCCAGACTGCGATCCTCCCTTTTTCAATTTCAGAACCACCCGGTCATCGCTTTGCCTGGCTGTTGTACATCGCGCAGATAGCTTTACTTTTCTCTGACCGTCTACAATCGCACCAAAGGCCGGCTACCGCGAATACTATCTAGCCACCGGGTTCCACCCGCAAAGAGTCCCGGTATTGCTGCAAAAACCCCTCAGGCTAACTGAGGAATTCTCACTACAATACCCTCCCGGTGTCGAAACCATTTAAACCGCCGTGCGAGGACTCCTAATTAAACAGCGATCGGTCCAGATTCGGGTATGCCCTCCTCCTTCCCATAATAAAACTGCCAGCACAAACCGCAGACAACCCTTGCCCAAAATGCCCAACACGGACACAGAAAAGCCACAGGACACTCAACAGAATAGTGTATTCTTCAATTTACCGGCATAGCCTATCCTATTGCATAGGTTTTCACCCTTGTCTTGCCTTACTTTGTTCCTCGTGGAGGTTGCCTTCTGACTGCTGATTTCTACTTCCCGCAACTTCATCCATCTTCCACCAGCTGTGAACTGCCCACACTAGATGACACACATTATCTCTCGTGGAAGTTGTCACACCTTCTCAGGGGGAAGTATTCCTTTTGGTATCCAAAAACCTATAAAAACTAGTATTCCTCTGCGAACCTTCATGAAGTTCCCTCCTGCCTCCTCTGCCCCAATAGCAATTACCTTTTTAAGTGATTATGAGTATGCGTTACTGACCATTTTCTTGCATCATTCTTGCGAATATTGTATTTCCTGTGTCCTAAGCCAATGTCCGTCTGAACACTCCTACCTCCTGCCAACCCATTATTATTGCCGCTGTTGACTCGAAATTATTTCGTACTTGCCGAGTATTCCCTTGTCGCTTTGTTTCATTTGAACTTCTCTCAGCCTTAGTCCATTGTTGCTGCGATGTGCGAATCCCTCTTTGAAATTTGTGAATTTTCCATCTCAGTCAGTATTATTGTAAACTCTGATAATGCCTACATGCGTGTCTCACGAACACGGCCCAGAAATATATTATTATTAATAATCATTCTAATAACAATGGCAGGAGCATCCTTTATGTGAAGTAACACAAGCTGAATAAAAAACGAATGCCAGTGAAAAAGACCCAGGTAACACCACGGCCTGGTGTCCTGCAGCGCCTTGAACGAAGGATGAATGATTTGAATCATTCTGTTTTCTCATTAGTCAGCTGTTCTTTGCATCCAATAGATATCTGCGCACATGTAGGTGGCATGCGGATATGATCGCCAACGCATGGAGCGGACAACAGAACCAGCCAATCCAGCATCCATTTTATTCACTGAATACAATTTGAATAGTTTTATGGTTATCAACAGAATAATGTTCGGCACAAACTCACCCAACCAAATGAAAACTCATCCTTTCTAGCCGGAAGATCGTTTCAGTAAACGTCCTTTCCATGGATGAAGTTTTCCTTTCAATTATTTCTGACAACAGAAGCAGCTTCATGTTACATTTATCTAGCTTATCACAAAGGTCATACCATATGCAACGACCGGCAGGTTTTACATTCTACTTACTAGAAAAGGTTTATTGCATGTCCTGGGACTGCCAAGGAATATCATTGGAGCGTTTGGTAGACGTTACAGCCTATTTTTCAAAAAGCCTGGCGGATAAGTCGGACAAAACAATTAGCCGTGGCAAAGAATACCGGCTACTTACAAATGTACTGATTTAGTGAATCAGACTGTCGATGATGTCCTCCTGTAGTGGTTTTCTTGCTGATCCAATGTGCCTTTGCAGGCTAAAGCGGAGTAGCCCAGGGTGTACGATTTTGCCTACCCCTGATTACCCTGGACCCGTGCTCAAAAGTAGACAGGGTAGAACTGAGATCACGCCTCATAATGGTCATCCACGTTGATAACCACTTCCACGGTCCCTGTGCGGACGAAAAAGAATAACGTGGTTCCGCGGAAGTGTCACGTTCCCTAACCTCCTTCTTTTCTGGCCCAGTTTGCGCGGGGGGATAGAATTGCAGCCAGACTGTGCTTTGAGAAGCAGGTTTGTTACCGGTGTCGCGATGATAGTGAAAATATGCACATACGGGCGCATACCACCAGCATTCCACATATCTTCATTTCGACGATGGGCTTTGGTAAAACTCACCCCAGTTGCAAGACTTCTGAGTCCAGAGGTTCCACGGGACCGGGGCGAAAAGCAACTACGTGCCATTTTTCATAACAGGAGTAATCTTATTCCCTTTCTGTTTCCTGTGTCATGCGTGTCTGGAGTGAGAATTGTCCACTGTGCTAGGCTGGCATGGAGCACCGATTTATTCCGGTTCCATTCCCACACGGATATAAAGGGGCTACCAATGTAGCCCACACCTAGTCGGCTGATTCCGGTGCTAAAGGTCAGGAAGGAAAAGTCATTCAAATGGTAATCGGTGAGTCAATATATTGGAAAACCTCACTGTACGTTAAAGGGAACACACCTGAACAGAAAACTCAACTGCTCGTACTACGAAGTCATTTAGAGGAAATTATATCTAAAGGTAATGAGATTTTCTCCTCGGGTGCACTTCAGATCTCTGGGACCAAGGAAAACGATGGTTAGCCGGGAAATTTTCGATTTGGGGCCCATATAAGCTCAATAATCGAATAGACAGAATCGTTTCGTTTACCCACTATTGATTTCCGTTTCTCTCGATGTTGTATGTTTGATTGTGAAATAAAACTACTAACATTCTTTCTGATTTATAAAGAAACAAGCAAAACTAGCTTTCGTAAATGTATATTCGCTTGCAGGATACACGTAGACAACTAAAGCTATCTACGCATAAAATACCAATCCATGGAATATGCGGCGGTTAACCCAAGGGTTCTCATAAGGATCATACGCCCAGAGTTTATTCAGGTTCATGTTGTACGGAGCCTCTTCTATCAAAATGGATAGAAACGAAAAGCACTACTTTAACATTACTTTCATTCATCCGCTCTTTACTTCTTATTACTTATTCCCACGTTAGGAAAACAAGGTCCCATCAACTTACCAAAAGCCAGTACAAAATCACATTCTATTTCTCGGTTGTACGTAATAGATCTCCGTAAGCAATGGTGGGCCGCATAGCTCACTAAATGAGAAAATAGGGCAAACAATTTACAATGCGCTCCAGAAATATATCAGCGCAAATGTACGGGTTGTGTGAAAAATGCGAACAGTAAAATGCCGCCCCACCCATTTCTGGTTATGCTATTTCCAGTAAGTTTACTGGCTGCTAGAATCATGAACAGTGTCATATGGTGATCGATATTTGCTGATCATCTCTTTGAAATGGCAGTTCCTCCCTCTGTCTATCGGATAACTAACGAACGAGGTTACAAGGTTGAAATATAAAGAAGACCTGCCAAGTGGAGTATACAGCACCAGAAAATGTCAGACAGTGCCCACGCTATCATTTGTTGTTCTCGGAACAAGTTTGTGTCAAAGTAATTTTCCTTCCCAGCGGCAGTGACATGGTGTTATTGACTACAGTTGCCTAGTGGGGTTAAAAATGGGACTGAGTCTTCAATGAAGGACATTTTGCTATTCGTAAAACTGTTTACAATCATATTTTATTGACACACTCTCTCCCGCCTTCTTCGCAATTACGCGTTCGCTGCGGCCATCAGTTAACAAGTGAGCATCACCTGGTAGTTCAGACTTCTCCTTAAAAAGGAAATTATGATTAGCACCAGTGTTGCTGAAGTGGAGGCGTGTTATAATCAGCCAGCCTTACTTCGTAGTCTGGCCATCCCGGCCAAAACCATCCTCGGGTAACGATTCCCTCTGGAATCCTACTTTGTGGTTTGGCTAATAATCGGAGCTCATGATATCGGCTGAACATTGTTCAATAATTTCATCGACAATCCTCCATTATTAAGCCTATCTAGATATGAATTAATTAACAGAATTAAGCTGTCCCAACCAATAAGCTTTTCGTCCACTTTCGAATCGTTGGTGACTTAAAATTTCTACGGCAACTGTAGGTACTTTGGATGGGAAAGTCTTGAATTCCATGTTCGTCATGTGATACTCACGGCACTTAAATAGACCACACATCAGGAAGAAAATAAATAGGACCTCTGCAAAAGTAAGCAGATTAGGTGGTTGACTGCAGTAAGTCGTTAGTTTCAACCAAATGAGCATGGGCACCGACAAAAAAACCGCACAATTGGATAGTTATCAAAAAATATAGTTTGTGTTGAACTTGCGGAGCACTGCGTCATAAGCAGTTTGTGGTCATTAAACCCTGGCCCTTGGTGGGCAGTGATCAATTTCGTCGAACCATCATTCGTTGGTTAACCGCTAAGCGGGTAACGAAGAGCCGTTTCACTGACATTATTGGCAATTATGGCTAGCAGCATCCTTAAATCTTCTATCTTTCGACAATTTGTGAAAGAGTTAACCGAAACAGAACGGCATAAACAGGTTTAGTTTGTTCCTCAACTTAGATATATTTTACTGCTTTTCCAGATTTGTTGCTTGGCGTCATTCTTATGGATAGAAACAGCTTTCTTTATGATCTGGTCTCATGCAGACATAGAATCCGAGGCCGTTACCTTGACAAAGCTTTCAGCTGTTGGGCATCTCGGCACCTGTTACACACAGCCAAATATGGACTTTTACAAGCTGCCAGCTGTTAACAGCTTAGACGGGCAACAATAGGCCACGCTGCATTTTTCCTAATCCGATTAACCTTACTCCCTTTTGAGAATACTTACTTCATTAATGTATATCTATCTCTATGGCCTTTAATACCAAAACTATATTGGTTATTTTAAATTTAAAAAGGAAACCGTACTGCTTTACCCATTTTACAGTCCGTGGCTGTTTTCCTATCCGTATACAGAGCAGTGTGAAGGCTAATAATTAGATACAAAAATATGGAGTCGACAGGCTTGGCTGCGAATATAATTTAAGGAGATAAATATACGGCTTTATTTCGCGTACCGGTCAACAACAAGTTATTTGCCTCCCCGGGAAATGGAACCGCATATATATTTCAACAAGAAGTTATCATCTAGGAACAATAAACCGAGTATAACCTAATGGCCAGTGCGGCTTTCACTTTGAGGCATGATTTTTGGTACAATAAATGCCACCCTCTTTGTCCCCGTTGTCCAAAGTGTACATACGCCAATTTTTCTTGGCACAATTTCAGTCATCTGCAAACTCTTTAAAGGTATTTCAGTCACACTCCTTTCTAGTCCTCACTCTGATGTTAGAGCTTGCGCTGCCCTTCTGGTGTTCCTCCGCGTCAACACTGACTTAGTCATGTTTCTTGGTAGCCGAAAAAAATAACTCGGCTCAGTAGCAATGAAAATGAATTGGCTCATAGCATTTTGGCTTCTGTTTTTCCACTTCACTTCAAGGACTACCAAATGCTTCACAAAATAATCGCAATGGATGCAAATGCAAGTAAAGCGGGTGTATTTATACCAGGTAAACTTTTCTTTGGTAACGAGTTATTGCTCTGATCAAGGCTTGTTCTCCTACTTCGCATTTCTGCGAGCTTTCTTGGTCCGGAAGCTATAGGTTCCATAATGGTCTTGCCTCAGTCTTTGTTACACTCTTGTTCAGGCGGGAGTTCTCGGGACACTCCTTGGTCAATAAGCACCTGCGAACAGTTTTCCATGGATGCCTCAGAAGAGGATAAAAGGAAAAGGCAGGATCAATGAAGGTTAGGTACAGTCAAGCACATGTAATGGGCAGTTGTAACTCACTGGATCTTTCAGGTGGGTCTCTGTGTGTGAAACCAAACAAGACCCTACTGCTTCACGGACACCGAAACTCAACCACCGCAGACGCATTATCAATTGATCGAAAGTCAGAATTAGTCGTTTGATGGTAGTGTGTGCGTACAAGGGCTTCGCCACCTTTGGTCAACATAGATTTGACATTACCAATTTTGTGAGGCATTGCAACACCTCATTTGATGGATAGATCTTCAGATGGATGGCATGGAGCGGACACGCCAAGCACATTTCCTGCGATAGCAGACTGTAGATGGAATAAATGTAAAACACCATTCATGAGCTGACAGAAATAAGCAATCGTAACTGGTCAAATGGTGCCATGAAGTCAGCTTGTGGACTGGAAAGAAGCGCCGTAGTGGTAACATCCTTTCTCGCTTTTGAAATTTCTGGGCGAAGTTGTGGTCCATGTAACGTCTCGCCATCTTGATGAACAATACTCTGCAGATAGAGTCGTCGAATGTAACACGAAGGTTCGTTCACAGGCATACTCATGCACGGCCTAAACTTACACCGGAAAGACAACCTGAAAAACTGCCTTTTTCCTTAAAAATGCAATTTCAGATCTGAAAGACATACGACACAACGGCCTTCAATTCGGCATAATTCCCTACTTCAAACAATTAGAACTGAGAGCTGTGGTTTCAGTCTTCTAGAAAAATAGTTTGCGAAAATAGAAAAATTGCACTCGGGGTATTGTAATTTTGAAAAGTGCGAGCAACAGAGTGTGTACCGTCAGAGTTAGTTAACGTTTCCCCCAACTAACAATCCGGTGATTACGTATGCTATTTTCCGCCGCGAACACAGCGTTATGTCCCCTTTTGAGCAGTTAAGTGTGGATATTTCATTCGGATTCTCATAGATTACACCCATCGTGTTGTGACTTAATGTGATACAAAGGCTCATGATGCTCTGGATGGATCCGCCGATCATGGAGGGAGATAGTCTACGTTGAAAACATGTTCAAAACATCCGCGACAGATTACAACTTCTACTTGGGTCGTCTGACAGATGCCCAGGTGTAGTGGATGCGATAAACACCGCTTTAGAAAGTTGAACAGATTCCATCAAATTTTACCGAATATGAAGACAATTAGTCTAAGAGGGACTAGCCCGCAAAATCTTCCGATCATTTCACAACTTCTTCGTCGGCAACACACATGCTGGCTCCACCTTGTGATGAAAGCATTCTAATTGAATCATGTAGTACTCCGCTAAAATATGCGTGCTTGCGAAGGGTTCTTCACTGTTTTGAAGTAATATCCGTCTATGTACATTCGATTATATATTTATTTGATGATATTGGGCTCCACGATGTTCTTGACGAACTCAGTGCATTTTCCTTCGATTCATACCGGCTCCTGATTCAGTCAGCGGTTAAGGAAATAAAAATTTGCCATGTGAGTTATTCAAAAGATTCTCCGAATCCCAACTTCAGCTCATTGGATTTCGCGTCAAATGAGCACGCTAAATGAAGCGCAGAATCAGAAACTGCTCCAAGATATTTTACTCTGCCTACTACCAGGACCATTAACTTAGTCTTAGTGAGTTCTCAGTTCTAATGAAGTCTATCAAACTGAATAAAAACGGGATTGCACGAAAGTTTTTCTCAATTTCTCTGGGTGAATAACCTGCCACGTGACCCATTTCTGCCTGCTACGCAGATAGCTTTATATATTATTTTTCCTGGCCACGAGATGGACTGCAGGTGCGTTTATTCAGTAAAGGTCAATTGCCGTTGCATTATTTTCCTGGCCCATAAATTAACTGCTAAGCAACCATGAGTAAAGCTACCTACCTCACCTAAACGGGTATGTGAGAACATGTGTAAGCTACTGGAATTTCCTCTGTTCCTCTTCATATTCTCTTTTCCAAAAAGTTAAAACTTGAGGTTTTTGGGTGTCCGCGATTCTCCGGTTCCTTGCCTTGGTAGCCTCTTCCGGCGGAGAGAAAGGAGATGTTCGTATCCCTAGTAGGTTATGGCTGACGCTAGATGAGACTCAAGCACAATCACTCAAAGTGCATAAGGCACGTTTCCACCGTCCGGTGAGAACTCATGCAGCTCACCCGGCCGACATGTCACTGAAGCCAGTGATCAAGCTTATTCAGAGGGGCGTGTCTAACAAAGGAATAATTAAAGAAGTTTCACCCCACAATTATACTCATCGTGCAGCAATAAACTACAGGGCAAGCCCCACCGATCACTGCCTTTCTCACCATGTTGTACGCTGAATTGGGAAGTGTAAATCTTTAACATGGGCAGGGAATGGGCCTGCAGAGGTTGGAAACAGAAAGAAAGCCCTAATAGCCAACACACGGAATACACAGCCTAACTGATTTGCCAGAAAGTGAAAACACTATCACGGCCCCTCACGGTTCACTGCCATATCGTCTAGCGTCTCCGGCCATCTGGTTTAGAGTTCTTTTGGGCCCCAACCACGAAGAAGTGAGGCACTTACTTTTCCTAAGTCCGCTGTACATTTTCTCACTCCCGGTTGCTATATCATCTGTTGATATCCACATGGCTTCTTCCACTCCCTAGGATGAACAGAAAACAGGGCTCGGTACAGTGAAAGTGTTTTTGCCATATGTAACACCTGCCCCAACCAAAGAAGTCCACTAAGCTGGGTAGGCAGTGATGGATAACTCCCTGAAGTGGTACCCAATACTCCATTTATGACCTCATTGTTGCTCGCCCGGTCATTTCATCCAATCTTAGCCATACTTAGCGAGCATCGATGGTCGAAAATCTGAACACGACGAATATGTTCCACATGTTGACCCCCAGTCTCGCAACTATACAACGAAACTGAGCGCACTTTGGCACGGTACACATGACCTTTCAACTTTGGTGAAACATCAGACAGCCACCACAAATGCTTCAGTCCAACTTACGCAGTTCGAGCCTTGGGTATAAGCGCGTCCATCTCCACTGTTGTGTTCCGTCAGCCGTCAAGCTGCTGTCTAGGTAGCTGAAGCAGTCAGCGATAGTTATTACCCCCTATGCAATCTGACTTGAAGCGGATATCGTGCATTCGTGCTGCATCACTTTACACTTTGGAGGTGCGAAGAGCATGCCGAATGGAGCCACAGCTCTTGCAAGTCCATATAGTGCACGATAAGCATGTTCCGCGCATTTCAATAGGCAGAAAAGATCGTCCTGTAATCTAGGTCACATACCTTCCCACTATTTCCCAGTTCGAAACCTACTTCCCGAAAACCTTGCGAGGCACGCCCCTTTATCTCGTTCATAGCGACGTTTAACAAAACGGAGAAATTGGATGTCCCTGCCGAACACCGCTGGTCGTTTCGAACTGACTTGATGGATCTCCGCAACCCCTCACCCGGCCAGGAGTATAAGAGTATAACGACCGCAGTAGATGCACAAATTTCTGGGACACACCTTATCGGAGAAGGACATTGAATGGGGCTTTCCGGTCAACTGGATGGAGAAAGCTTTTCAAGTAGATGAAAAAGATATTGTTAGTCGAAGGTGTGTGTGGAGCACCTCCAGTAATTGAAAGATGGTAAACGTCTGGTCTCTGCATCCTTCACGTGAGCGGACTCCCGCCTGCTCTTCGCGGGCTTTCCACTCGCGAGCCCGCGTCGGACGGTGCAGCAAACTCGAAAATAATACCTAAGCGACTATCGGATTAAGCTCATCCTACGATGATCCCTGCAGTCATTGAGCATTCCCTTCTCAAAGATGGATATAATTCGTGGCTCACCCAATTATATTGGGATACGCTTCTTCTTCCAAAGGCCATGAAGCAAGGCGGTAAGTACTTTTGTCAAAGCTTCACCACCCACTTTGAAAAGAACTGGAGTAGTTTCGTCAGGACCGCCGCTTTCCCTTGCTTTAGTGATCGAAGGCTCGGCTCTACCTCTAATTCCGATAAGGGCTCAGGTGATACTCTTCAAGGAGTAGCTGTTGTTGTCACAGTAGTAAACAGTTTGATGCTCAATCAGCTAGACTGCTCCTTGAAGTATTTGGCCAACCGTCCGGCTATTGTCTTTTGCCATAGATGGGTTCTCCAGTTCAGCCGCATATCGTTCCACTTATCGGTATTCGTCGTTTACGAAAGCCGACCGTGAATTTGAGCAGTTTTTACAGTTACCTGAAGCAGCTGATATTTCCAATCCTTCGGCGACCTTGACCCACCAATTTATGCGATGATTCTCAAGGCTTTTCGTAACGTGCCTTTGTAGCTTTTTCGTGTGTTCCTCATCTCCCACAGTTTGATAGCTGACGATTTCGCTCTATTAACCTGATCGACTCCTGCTAAGTTCAATGTCTTTGATGAACATCGGCTCTAGGACCAGTGGCGAGGCCTGCCGCCACGTGCATCGCCCGTTTGATATGAGCCCAATGCTCGTCTACATTACTGTCCGTCGTAGGTCCTAACCCATGCGATAACGTCCTTTCACAAAGGCGGCGTAATTCCGGGTCAGACAAAAGTTGCACGGCTACCTGGATTTGCGGTTTGCGTCGATGACCATCGAGCTGGGAGTTAATCACATTAAAACAAACGCATGGTCCGACTCTACGCACGTGGACCAGTAGGATCTACAGTTCCGAACAGAAATGCGCCGCCGGTAGATTACCGGGATATGATCGTCGTGACTCAAATAACTTCCGCATTTGGAGCGCCATTTCGCAGCAAGACGCGGGCTGTGCCGGAAATCCGTGCTAGAAAGGAATAACAGAATGTCCGCACAAAACAGGAGAAGCTCGCCTAGTTAGATGTGCGCTGAGCCGGTAAAGCATGACTCTCACTTAAACAAGCGTCTGAATCACTAAGTTCGCTAACTTAGGCATCCAAATCACCTACCAGCACTGAGGTGTCTACAACTTTGCTCATGCGAACGGGGGTGGAAGGTTCACCGTAGAGCTCATCTTTCTGCGTGCCAGAGAAGCAGTTAGTTGGAGTGTACTCCGATAGCGCAAGCAAATTGAGCTTAACACAAACAACTTATCGAAGGCAGACTGGCCCTTTTGGTCTAATTACACATAATTGACTGTTAGCTGGGGTTCATCTAGAACAGCAGCCTCCACCTTGTCACTCAAAACTTTTTCCACACCACCTTGACCCGTTGCTCCAGCAACTCCGCATCCTGAAGTGCGCAGGGAAAACCTCAATGAGATACCCGAAGCATTCAGTCGAATCACACTGCTCAAACCCTGGATACGCTTTCCACTTACACAGCAGACATCATTCTTCAGGGGGTTCCTTTTGGGGACAAGGCTTTAGTGTACGCACTTTGAAGAAGCCGAGGTTCAGCGGATGACGAGGCTTGAGAAAATGTAAGTCCGGGGGTAGAGGGTTATTCATGACAGCACTCGACAGCGAATCGCTGCAACCACCGAGCCTGTTATCGGTGGGTGGATAGAGGAGGCAAAGAGACGTAGTTGGAGAAAGAAGCCAAAGGGTGAATATAAGAAAGGGAACTCTGGGCAGTTGCCCACTTATCACTATCCACCCCGCTCGATGCAGTGGGCGGTGCGGTTCCGATTGTCCTGCGCGACGACCGATGCAGTATGGAATTCTTTGTATTCGTGCAGTTCATGGGATATGTTGGACGAGTACCGCTAGAGTGTCCATCAGTTAAGTGGGAAAATGAATAAGGTTCTCAACCCAAAACTTAGCTCTAACTAAAACCTATCCGCAAGGCCGCAGGGTGGCTGAGTGGAACCCATCAGCTCAGATAAGTTAGTCTTCCGCTGATTTTACAGATTGAGTTGTCACCTCCAGTCGATTTCCAATCTGGGGGACCGGGAGACTGGACTTCCTCCGGCCTCTACCCGTTGGCCAGTCAGGCATGACGGCAACTCCGGTTTGAGAAGGCCATCCCGTGTGGCTCTTTCGGTCGTAGGTGCACGCAAACCAGCACACCACTTCAAAGGGCAATCTCTTCGCGGCTCGTTAGGAGAGGGGCTCGGAAGGGTAAAAAAGCCGGGTAATATCAATTTTGGTCCAGAGACGCCAGGGTTTCCATGGGGTTACCGCTGAAGAGGACAGCGTAATAATCAGTTTAAAATAATTCAGTGTTCCACTTATTCGTGCATCGTAGGCAAAATCCGTCGCTAGATGGCGATACTCCAAAGAGGCTCCACCATCATGCCCTTTAAGGAAAGGATGACTTTATGTACAATTATAGTTAGTGGCCACCACAGGGAAACTTTCATCGTCCTTCCAGGAAGATGGAGTAACTTCTGGGAGGTAAGGTCTTTTGTGTTTGAATGCGTGGTATATTTGCGATAAAGTTAGATCATCCTAGCTGAACCTCAAAAGCTACGCCTTCGACTTCCTGCACTCTGGTACCCACAGCTACATCATCCCGTCAGGCCTGTCCGAAAAATGGAAAGTAGACCAAATAGATGTGTGTTGTGCACGTTTTGATTTCGAAACCAGGCATCGAACGTAATAAAACATTATTCAAACAGGTTTACAAGTACCTGGGAAAGGACTAACACATCTCAGGTGAACGAATTTTCTCGACTGAATGTGACAACACTGTGACCTGTCCACAAAACTCCCGCTGAGAATAGCGGATGCACCTGGAGAATTCAGTGCAATAATTCCCGAGGAAGACAAACAGGGAAGTCGGCAGGCCTACTTTTTGTGACTATTGAGAAGGAATCCATTTTCGTGCTCGGTAATGCGGCTGCACTTGTCTTGCGCCAACTATTGTTACGAATCAAGACAACAGAGGTAAGCTTTTAGGTGAACTACTCCGAGGCGCAGGGAAGGAAGCCCTTTCAAAAGAACATCCGAAGGAGCCAACTATCAGTGGGTTTCTGTTGCGGGCAATTAACAGGATCTTTTTCTCTGCTGCGTGCGGTACTACGGCAGAATAGATTTCATCTGGCGAGCAAGCGGGTCAGGCCGTCTTCTATACGAAGCCGGATACAGGATGCACATCAGAACTTTCGTAGGTCACCTTTCCCGGTACAGTTTAACTCAACTTAAAATTTAAATCAAATTACAGTACCGGAATGCACTGCGGACTTGAAAGCTGTTGGATGTTGCGATTAGCCTGTATTATAGTCTGATCATAAATATAAATTGCGAAACAATACATAACATCGTATTATTGCACGACGTTTTGGGTAGAGCATTAGTACTGTGACAGTCGTCGTCCACTATATCCTTTACACTGGATAGTTCCTAAGACGCTAGTTACTAAGAGATGGATAGTAATCAGCTTCGCCAACACAAGGACAAAGGGGAAAGTGTATGTCGGTGGCGCGGCCGATTATCCCACCGTATCGACAATCAGTATTTTCAGAGGTCGAACCAGTGAAGTAAATATAGAAGTTCCAGCACTCAAGAGGGGGCGGTTGGTGACTTTCTCTGGTCGCCCAGGTGCAGTAAAGCCGTCTGACTGGATAAGTTGGTCCGACATATCCTACCTCAGGACTGAACACGAGCAAAACCTTGACACCTCGGGGTCCAAAGCCCACCGAACCCATTAGTTTTGAACTCTGTGCAATATGTTTGTCTTCACTTACCGGGAATACAGAAGGCACACATGGTGACAAAGCCAAACAAATGTGCACATTCTGTGCGTGAACACAGGTTGTGCTCGCAGGGTGAAATCATGCTGATCATGAGAGGTAGGCTCACCGAACATTTCACACCCTTCCGTAGGCTATCATGCAACTAGCAATGTTTCTGGCCCCACGTCTTAAAACGCCATGACCTTCATCAATCTTCTAGGTGTAGCGAAGCCCACAGGTACGACACCTAATCCCACCGGTTTGTAATCACCGTGTCTCGTTGAGCACACAATCCTCTGTTCATCCGGATGAATAGGTCCACAGTCTTCGGAAACATGTGGCCGCGAATGATGTCCACCCTGACTTCCATGCTGGTTCCTTTTCACTCTGAAGCGGTACACTGACACCCAAAGAGAGTCGTACCAACGAAAAAGAGTGTACCGCTCCCTTTTGATGCTGACCGTCGGTCGAGCACAACCATCCTCCGAAAGGCCAGGCAATCTAGTGGCCGATACGATGGGTTGCATAGCTTTCACTGAATTGGCCCCGTGCAGCTCTACTGATAGTGTGCTTGTACGCCTGGGGATGGTTCAGGTTATAGTCCTTCCTACAATTTCCGCTGATGCTGACTTTGTTTTCGCCAGCCAGCAGCACTCGCGCACCATTTATCCAAATGGCCTGTTGACGATGCGGGGCTGACGACCCATGAACTCCGTCAAATCGTCAAACGTAGGCTCTCGTTCAATTATGTTTATTCCCTCAGCTTCTACTGCCCATGGACCCTTTAAGTCAATGAGTAAATACCGAACAATCTATCCCCGTATATACAATCCATTTAGATCAGTTTGGTATTCTGTATGCTACGCAGCGATCCTGCATTTTTACTTCCAAGTTTGATAGTGATTTAGCTTTACCTCCGGCCCTTCCTCCCTCCGACAAATCACCGCAAATCAAGCCACCGGCTACCTTGAATGACTGTCCGAACGACCTAGGGTTTAGCGTGCCCTATTATATGCCATCGCTGGATCAAGTATCAAGCAGCCTTATACAACACAGTCAGCCCTCAAGGGTCAGTAGAGCAATAAACATGAGATTCTTTGCCCAGAATCGGCAGCTGTGCACTCGGAGTAATTAAGAACTGTTTCATGGGCATACAGTGCAGCTTGAGGGGCCCGATGAAAGATGGCAGCAGTACTCTCGGCATGTCGGAAGCTAGATTACTTGTATCTTCACGTAGTGCCCGGCAAAGTTGTCGGTTATAGTTACCTTCGCGAAGCATGTGGAAAATGTGGAGGGATTTCCCATCTATGCTCTTTTTAACAGGCTTCGAGATATCCCACTGCGAACCGGCCACGGCCACCTGGTTTGTCCGGCCAGGTCACTACAAAGCGAGGCCTGCCATTATGGAAACTGAAGGTGGAAGCTTCGGAAAGTGACAGAAGGCTTAGACTCACCTTTGGTGAAGTCCACTACCCCTAGACACAGAAACTGTGATGATTGTCTCGGAAGTGACAAAAGTGTTCTCAAACGGCCGGGTCTTCGTCGAGCCAAATGGTGCATCCCAAGATGAAGCTACTCATGCAATCTTGAAGGAGGCTATATAGTCTGCCATTCTGAGTAATCCAAGGCCACCAATAAGCCAAGGTTTAGTTCCCAAGGACGACAGGGTAAGGCAGGAGGGCAACTGCTCTGTCGTGGAAGACGAGAAATGTCGTGCGGAAAGTAGGACACTGAGGGGGAGCATAGAACGTTCGGTGGTAAATATTGTGAACGGTGTTCAGAAAAATGAGGTCGGTGAAAAGTAAAATACGGAAACAGCTGTGAAGCTTAGTGCTTGGGAGTTAAAACATTCCTAGCAATTTCCCCGAGAGGGAAAGACGGCAAGTTGCTGATAGCCTGCTGAATATGAACAGGAACGCTTCTAGCATTAGAAACAAGTGGGATGAATTAGTAGTCACACTGTGCGACGCACAGATGGTTGGGCCCACCAAATCATGGCCAACACCGGGTCAAGTGGTCAGCCGTGCTTTCTTGGAGGGCCCGTGCTACAAATAAAAGACAGGGATGATGACAGGTTAGGAGGATGTGAGCTGTCGCTGGTTGCCAAGCCCTTAAGCTAACAAGGGGCAGAAACGGGATTACCAAGTGTGCTGTGTATAGGCTGTATAACTAGAAGGAAAAGAGGTCCTGTGGCTCTTATCCGCGTTCACCGGAGGCCATCCTCCACCAAAATTGACGGCACTGAACTGTTGGCTGTGCTTCATGTAGTTGGTAAAGTTGAAACATTGCTGACCACGGAGGACTTCAACACCCATGAATATATTGGGAATTGGGGGTGCATCGTCGGCTTCTCCCGGAAATGCTTTCCTTCACGTCCACAAAAGCGAAGCGCTCATCCAGCACGTGCAGCACGAAATGCGTTGGCGAGTCTACCAGAAATCTATGATACTTGACTTAGAATTAGCGAAGTACGAATGAGGCTCATGTCCTGTGGTATCCTCAGAATCACCGAGGGAGAGAGACCACAGGGTAATGAACGCCAACATGGTGACGCGTTAAGGTCCACAGCCGGACAAATATCGCCGCCATCTCAGTGACCTAAAGACCCCGCGTCATCGGAAGCTCGGGCGGAGCTAGCTTGGGAAACCACCCCCGGCGAAGCAGGAGAGGAGTGGAACCTATTGCCCAGTTACCTAGTGAACCACTTTTCAGTTCATTGGTGGCATTCAAACAACAAGATAGTCGCAGGATCCGGGAGCACTTGAGCTTCAACCTCGTGCCCGCGTTCTACCTAAGGACTTCAAGACAACCCGGCCGGACTACCGGCGCCAATAGGAAGGAAAACTAGCGAGGCGAGTGGAAAGAAACCCGAAAGCATGTTCTAACCGCGCCCAGTCAAAGGGAGCCCTGCGAGTTGCGGTCGGAAATGGTAAGGTTAAGGAGGCGAACACAATGGAAGCAATGAAGATGAGGCCAATAGATTGCTCCACTATTTTGAGGGAGTGCCTGGCAACGATAGCGCTAGGAGCACATACAGTCTCCCTCTGTTTAGCGAAACGTGGAAGCTACTCGTTTCAATTGAGCAAGGCGTGAGACGGGAGTTATAATGGTCAAAATCAGGTAAGGCGGCAGGCCCGGATGAACAGTGTCCAGACCTGCCAAAGCCATTACTCGGCCTGCTTGCCGAACCTCTTTCACAACTACTCAACCAGTTTCTGTGTGACCGTCAAGTTCCAAGTGACTGGGGGCTGGCCCAATTGGTGCCAGCCTACCAGAGTGGAGGCAGGCAGGGAGCTTCCAACTATAGACCAATAAGCCGGATGTCTGTGGTGTTGAAGACCCTAGAAAGAATTTTACGAAACCAAGTGGCTACTTTCCTATCCGGGAGCGTAATGATTAGCGCATATCAGCATGGTTTTATGAGGAAGAAACCGTGCACGATTAATCCTGTGTGCCTCCTTCGAGAAGCCAAGGGAAGGCTTGACGAAGGCAAGAAAGTAGAGGTCAGTAGCTTGGATTTGGCAAAAGCCGTTGGCTCAGTAAATCACAGGCTTAAAGCCTGTGAGGGCGATCCATCGTTGGATGGCTGGATAGTCTAATTTCTCAGAAAGAGGGAATTTCGTGTGGAGGTGAAGGGATACAAGTCCAGTATGGGTAGGGTTGCCAGTGGAGTTCCGAGAGGGCCGGTACTCGAACCTTTCTTGCTTCTGTTGTATATAAACGACTTAGCTCGTGAGCTGGACTGCCTGCGCTTCGTTTGTTTCCGACATTATTATAGTGGAAGAAGAACGTGAGGAAAGTGCCTCGCAGGACGACCACTATGAGGCGTGTCGTTGTTTCACGGAGTGGGGGACTTCACTCAAAGCAAACAAATTAAGGCAACTCACCGAGGACATCCCTCAGGTCAACCTGAGAGAATATTGGGATGGTAGCATCATGGTGCGTTCGGAAAGGTTAAATACTGCAAAGCATGTGGGGGCATTTATGACTGCGGACTTCAAACCCGGGCGGCGGTGCCTGGAAGCCGCAAAGAGATGAAGTAATACCATTTCAAGACTAATGAGAACTGTTGCCTCGCGTAAGCCGTGGGAGCTGTTGCCGTTCTACACAACCCACGTAGGATTGCGTTTACGGTGTGTCGTCCAAGCTTGACGTCCCAGCCTTATTAGGGACAAGAGGCTGCTTGAGCTTGTGCAAAGGTGATTCACATGAATGCTTACCGAACTCCGAAGCCAGCCCAATGAAGTGGGGCTTAGGGGGCCGGAGCTCTTCTCTCTGGAACGAAGGAAGGCCGGAATCTCACTGAGGCTTTCAGGATCATCATGCGCTTCTCGGACTTCAAAGGACTTCAGTTGCCCCAAGAAGCGCCCATGAAAGTCTCGAAGACGCAAACTGAAAGTTGAGGCGCCTTTGCAATACGGTAGTTTGGGAGGGTTTTTGGCCCAACGAGTAATAAATCTATGGAATAAACTTCCATCCTCGGTAATGGAGACTCAGACGGCCACCAAGTTCAAAATAAAGCCAGGTACTGGCTGTGACAGCTTACTTAAACACAGTATAGAATCGTAGATCATCTCATGAGGCCTCGAGTAACGGGACACGTTGTGCTTGAAACTACAAAGAGGACTCTACCGGCGTTCGCCGCGCACATGGCCCAATCTCTGTAAAGCGTAGCACGACCACGTGGGAAGATACTAGTATAAATCAAGACCCAAGGCAGATGAACACTACACCTGTTGCTGGAAAATTTCACCATGCTGGGGCAATAATCCTTGACCTGGCGGAAGGTTCCCGCCAAAGGCTGACGTACTACACGCCCCAGTTGGCCTCCATCTTGAGCTAATTGCGATCATAATGTGATGCCATAGAGGCAACCATAGGGCCCGACCGCTGAAGCCCACGAAAAGGTGAGGTACAATACTAGGCTGTCAAAGTATATACGGTTTGAAGGAGTCCCGGAGGACACCGAAGAGGTCTTGCGTCCGAAAATCGAAGTTCAGACGAAGTGGGATCGTCTCCTCGGTAAACTTATACAGGGATCTGCCTCCTTGGCATCGCACAGCACGCAACAGTGTATCACCCACAATCATTTGATGCACATTTTGTCCCCAACCTATGTTGGAACCAAACTGAATACATGGATGATATTAGTTTGTGTAGATTTGCAAGTGAATTCCCGGTATGTCAAAGCATCCTAAGCCCGGCATCTCAAGCTCGCACCGTTTCTCTTTCACCGAAGACGTCTTCGCTGCAATGTCTAACAAATTTTCAAGTCAATGAACTTCTTCTCTTCCTTTTCATTCCTGTTTCCTTTCCTTTTTCGTCTAGCAAATCCTCCACCACATTCCCTGTCGTGTCTGCAAATGCAGGTAAATTACGTAAAGCCTTCAGCATCATCCGCGCAGGTTTAGATGCGCGAGTGGCCTCTTTGGATGAGGCTTCCGTCCAAAGATGGAGATGAGAACACTAGTTTTTGATGAATTTTTGTGGTATGGTAATCGCCTCATTGAGTTGGCATAAAGGGGGAGGTTGGAAGGTACGATGATTGGAGCCGATAAGCCAAGGTGTGCCAAGTTCCTAGAATAGTTTAGAAGAAAATGACCGCAGAACTATGTGGCGAGGTATCCGGTGGATTTGAATAAACAGACCACTAGCAATCAATAGATGGAAGGGATTCTCGATCAGATAGATTGGTCAACTTTTAATTGACCAGTTACGTACTGCAGTGGACGAACGATGAAAGTACTCCATATATCATACAGGGGTTCTGAAATGTGCTTGTGTCCTGGAGGTTGATGAGCACTTTGAAGTTAAATCGCACCTGGCTGAAAACCACTTCACGTGACTATAACGAACGTTATTGTTAGGGAAGATTCAAGATGCGAACTACTTATAACCGTCGGGCGATCTGGCGACTGAATTGAGTGCGTTCCTGAGAAGCGGCTAGCGCTCCGATAGCGGACCCTAATGTATATGCTTACTGTTAAACGTTGCATACGCAAGCTCTACGCCCGCAGTTGCCGTTTAAATGAGTCTGATGCCATCCGAGAGCCGCTACCCAAGACGGCCCCGGCATTTTACATAGGGGGTCAAAGAATGCAACTTGTTTTGGGGAAGAGGAAAAGGATGGCCGGATAAACGGAAATCCACTGCACTGTCACAACCACTGGAACGAACGCCGTTTCATAGTTCTATTGTAGCACTCGAAGTTCTCTGGAATTCGAGAGATAGAACGTGGATACATATTTTGCTCAAGCCTCCACATCATGTAGCCTCATTTGATCTGATGTGGGCCAATCCAATCAATGTAGGTTTTCTTGGAAATGGTACAGCAAATGGCAACCAGAATGGCTACTTGTCGGAGGGGGAACCCTATGCATCAAACTAGGAGAAATTTTTCTAGTCTCTTAAGCTAGTGGCGGGAGCCGGGTGGCTGAATAGAGGCTAGGACCAAAAATTGTCTGTTGGGTACAGACATGGGTGACATGTTCGTTTCTGTCCCTGAACGTGGCAGCAGGGTACGTAGTCTTAGGCTAGGAAAAGCACCCTCGAGGCTGGACTTATGAGCCGAGTTTTTTTACAAAGGGGGTTGTAGGTATTTGGAAAGGACAGGCAGAATATCCTTCAAGATGCGGCAACGTGCCAGCTTTCAAGAACTCCCCAGATTCACAAATAGCGTTCCGAGAGCTAGCTGTGGGGAAAAGTGCTGAAGTAAGAAGCCCTTGGTGTCTTGGTCAATAAACTTGACAGCAAACGTCGAAATGATCCGCAATTTCCGCCTTTTGGACCAAACACCGGAAGCACAGTGAAGACGGCAGATAGAATCGGCGGACCGCAAAGATCCGGAAGAAGGATTGATTTCGAACCCTTCCATTCTGTGCAAACTGAACTTAAAAGCAGAGGTTTAGTCACATGCACGGTTTGCTGACTCGATTCCCGTCCAGCGAACGGAGACGCAGAACGATAGCAATTGATGGGTTTTAGTAATTATATTGGTTGCCCAGTATAAATGACAGGAGAAGATAGACTGAACGGGCTAATGGCCAGAGCTGATGAGCTGGAGCGCGCCTTGCCGTATGTTACGTAGCGTGACGTAAGTTTCGATGAGCTCGACTCTTCCGGTACCAGATGGACTTAAGCAACTCATATTTCAAGCAACCAGTCGATTGAAGGAACCGATGCTAGACCGAATTACTGACCTATTGAAAAGCCTGGTCAACGTTTGCCAAGCCAGTTGCGTACCCCAATGGATGACTGGGGAGAATCACCCAAATGTCCCAGAGGGTTTCTAGGATAGGCTGGTGTGTCCGACCGAATGAGATAGTAATACCGTACTGGTTAAATCTGGTGTGGATGAGTGAAAGTACTTTGAAGTACTTTTGCCCTGACTATAAGCCGCTTTATGTGACTGAGAAGAAGGATTCGAAAAAGAAGATTGCCTGTGACTAGAAGAGGGCCTGACACCGGAGTTGGCCGCTTTTGGGGGGCAGTTGTCAATCCCAAGTAAATCTAAGTAAAAATACCTGTTCGTGAACAAGGCGCGCCCAAGCTCTAAGCTCGCAATTGCACTTTATTGAATTTGGTGCCCGCGAAGCGGCTGCAAAGGCACTGAGCCTTAGGCACCACCGCGAGGCGCATTATCAAGAGCTTATGACGAGGTCCTAGGACATACCCAGGAAACAATGGTTGAATAGATTAAGAACCAGAGGGATGGTTGTCCTTCTGCAGCTTCCCCCGGTCCAGTAGGGCAAACTGCTACGGATGAATGGATGACCTCGAAACCGACGAAGAACAAGCCAAGTAAGAATAAAGCCCAAGCACACGATGCGACGAATAACGTCCTGATGAGAGGAGAACCTGGTTACCGGACTCTGGAAGCCCAGGTGGCGGGCCTGCAAAGGCGGGCCCAGTCGGTGGGACAGACGAGGCATCGGAGACAACTGATTCTCAATCAAGAGGAGCTGTGCATACGGGAATCTAGGGCGCAATGGACATCGACAGAAGACCAGTACGGAATATATTGCGCATTGCAGTTTTTCCTCATTATATTCCCTGGAAAAGGTGCAAAGATTGAGGATGTGGAAGTATCCCTTTGCTGGAATTGGAATCAACACCGGACAACCAATTCTAGTCGAGTTTACTGGTGAGCATACCGGGGATGTGCAGCTGGTTGGGGCCGCAGAGGTGGCCTACAGCACCAGGGACCCACACGACATTTCTCCGGAAGGACACAGGGGGACTCAGGGTAGAATGGTGGATAAACCTGAAACGTCCCAACAGGAGGTGCGCAAGGAAAACGGGGAACCACACCCGGCTTTCGGGGTAATACAACAACTGCGATATGCAAGCCACTGACGTCGTCGGGAATGGTAGTCGTCGAAGAATTTCTGGAAGATGAACATTGCAAGTTGTGTATGCAGTCGGATGGTGACGTGACCCACAAGAGTTTGGACGCCATGTGCACTCTAGTGGAAAAGGACTGATAGGTATCAGAGGCCCTAAATATCCAAAGGCCTCCATGTCCCCCAGTATCAACCACTGACGTTAGAACTTGCCACCGCCTTGTGCGCTGCACCCGAGACAAGCAAGTCTGAAAAAGGGATGCCTATCAGCTGGAGCGAATGTGGTGGTGTTACACACCGGCAAAATTAGCGTCAGAAACAAATGGATGGAGCTCTCGAAAGTCTCTTGGGAACATCGCGTCAATCGTCGCCTTTACTGAAACATGGCTTTCTGGAGATGATCACGTGTCGGGATTAATAACTGACGATTTCACAACCTATAGAAAAGAAAAAGAACAAGATTGCATTAGAGAAAGGTTGGTCATGTAAAAAGCATGTTGAGCCACAGACCAATATACGCACTTGGGAAATCCTGCTGAGCGCATTTACGATCATTCTTCCAGGCCTAAGTGTCAGCGTTATTGGTGTCCACGGGGTAACGAGTAAAAACCGCTGCAAGGATGTTCGCCTACAGCTGACCCTTATTGGAATGGTAGAGCACGGGCAAAAGCTCTTGTAGTGGGTGGCTTTAGCCTTTCACTAGTTGGTTCAGTGGTTGAATTCTTCATGCCGGGATCGTAAGGGGAGAGCTACTTGAAGTGGCAGCATGCACTTGCGTTTCACCAAAATATCATGGAGGATAACAGACAGGGATGGGTGGGGGTCATTCTTGCTTGATCTCGCAATAAAGAATCGCACAAACAAAGATCCTAACTGCAATGTAGTGCACAGTTGGGCGAAAGTGATACCCTCCGCTCCAAGATCACCCTGTGCATGAGGCGACCGAAGGTACCCTCAAGGCTGGATAGGAATTTCGGTAGTACCGGCATAGATAAGCATCGCGCTAGAGAAACTGGGCTAACGTGGGGCACGATAGTGAGAGCTACCACCGACGAATTCTGGGATGTAATGAAGGGATCACTGAACGCCCCCCAGGAAGAATTTGCCCTCATGGAACGAGGCGTTGGGGAGGGCAAACTTGCGTGGGGAAGGCCGCAGTAGCCAGGGCCGTCAAGCGAAGAAACCGATGCTGGAAGCTTTGCAAAGGTTCGTGCAGTATGCTAGCGTTGACCAGTCGTACAAGGCTTGTAAAAGAAGCCGTGAATTTTCTCCGAACCTCTAAATGAGAATTTGGCTTAGAATAGCCAAATGCGCTAGACAACAACCGAAGAAGTTCTATAGCTATATGCAGTCGCCAGCCAAAACAACGGACTCCATAGGTTCTCTATGCACTAAGGACCACGGTATTGCCGCTGATGACCTGGGAAAGGCAGGCGCCGTGGGGGAATATTCTGGTAGGTTACGTAGGACTGAGAGTGGAGTACGAGTAGATCTAGCGCTGGGGCGCCCTCCTCAGCAGATGACCCAGCTAAATCTCTCCGACAGAATCATGCGTAGGTACCTACAGGGATTAAATGGCCAAGAGTCAGTGGGTCCAGGTGGCACTGGTCCAACTATCATCAAGCTGGTGGCGGATATCATAGCTTGAGCAGTACGTAGGCTGTACAGGTCCACTTTGGATCGTGGTAGGCCGCCTCAGGACTGAAAAATTGCGGCCGTCGTGATGATAATTGAGAAAGGACCTAAGTTGGCTGCGCATAACTACAGGCCGGTAGGCCTAAATGATATCTTATAATAATAATAATGGTTTATTTCGGAAGCGCCCGAAGCATGCCATGTGCATGATCATGTAGATACAGGTGATGGAATGGACAGATATAATTCATGGAAATATGGAGACTCTCATTAAAATGATAGGTAAAAAGGCTCAGAAGGGTGAATAAGGTAGGATGAAAATAGTATAAACGTATGCACACCATAGAGATTGTGTATAGTTTAAATGAGCTCAAGAGCGGATTTGAATGGACGCCCGGTGAATTTGAAATTCAAGGTCAGGTGAACTGATTGGCTGGTCCCGGGCAATTACATATGGAGGCAGACTGGTAAACATGAGAAAAGCTGGAAATCGGTATAAAGAATTGCAGTAGCGAGGAACGATGGAGAAAAAGGTGAGGTGCATTGCAGTGGATTAGATGACAATGAAGCATTGGTACTTTGCAGTGAATTGTCGGCGGACAGGACACAAAACTCACCGTAAAACAGGCAGCGAGCAATGCAGGACGTAGAGGGATGATCAGATGACAAAAACGATTTAGAAGGATTGGATACGGTAGATGTGAGGCACAGATGTAGAGTTGATGGATGCCTATGATGACGGTCGTTGGGATGATAGCAAGAGAAATGGCAGGTGAGGAACTGCAAGATGCAGAGCGCATGCACATAGATATATATGCGTAAGTTTATATATATATATAGATTAATTGTATATATATGTATAGGTTAAAGAGAAGCAGGAGCAATAACAACGGGGTCCTAGAAAGAAATTATCAGTCAATAGGAGGAGTAGGTAATGTTAGATCAATTTGTCGTAGGATTAACTTTGGAATTTCGTGGTGGATTAGCTTCATGACAAGTGCACGTGGCAGCCCAACGGAGAGAAAAATAGAATGTGGAAGCACAGAAGTGATGAAGACTGTTAGGAGCAGTTCATGGAAGAGTAAAGATGAAAGACAGGATCAAGGAAAACAGGTAAGAATGGGTCTAATTATTTGATCAATGCAGGTGCGAGATGTAGTGACGGACCAGAAGAATCGGGTAGTGACAGGTCAAACAATTTGGAACTGTAAAAAAACGTCACGACGTAACATTGTCATTACAATGGTGGAACATGGAAAAGCGGACCACACTGGAAGGTACAGAAAAATGCCTGTAGCGAGCAATAAACGGATCAAGGGATGAAAGCAACGACCGAGGAGACACAGGTAAGAAATCACCAATCAGATCATTTTACTGCAGATGAAACACGAAGGAGGCGGACAAGGAATCGGGAAGCCCTGAGATAAGTGGACCAGTAATAGAGCAAAAAGGCCACAAAAAAAAACGAACGCGCAAAGGAATTGGGGCAATGGAACTGGAGAGCTGAGTGCCGGCAGACAATTGAACAGGTGGATACTAATCAGGACACTGGAAAGAACCGCAGAGGAATCGCGGGGCCAAGTGAGGAAGATATGGTGGTGGTGATTAGATAATAAATACAACTGTAAGGGATGCGAAGTTTGGAGCGGCAAGTTCTAATATGCGGATTGGGCATGGGTGAGGGTGCGGTTGGTGCATCATGGCATGGGGCACGAGGAGGGATTAACAGGGCGACAGGTTTTAAGGAAGCTATCAATGGACGTTCTGAGCAGAGGGTAACACCAAGCGCATAGATGATAGAAGCCAGCAATGACGGCAGGTGGGAAAAGAGTTATTGGCGAGCGTCGACAGAGAAGAGTGGTTAGGACGATAGTGACTCAAAGCAGTGAAAGAGAAGATCTTCCGTACCCACATCTGTCGGCACTTACCCAAGCACCCCATGATAAGCCCAGCCCAGCATGGATTCCTGAAAAATAGATCTTGTCCGACCAATCCCTTGTGCTTGTTCGATGAATTAACTCGACGACCGGATGAACGCGAGCAAGTTGACGTAAGCAATCTCAACTTCAGCGAGGTTTTCGACTGCGTTAATCATCGCCTTTTGCTGTGCAAGATGCAGACTCGAGGTAAAGGTGGGCTGGCGGACTTCATACCCCACGGGAGGTTTTACGTCAAAGTGGAGGACAGGTACTTCAGTTGGGTGAACTTCACCAGTAATGTACATCAGGAATCCGTCCCGGGCCCGATGCTATTCCCGTTGTTAAATAACGACTTGTCATCTGCCCTTCAATCGCCAGGCTTCATTTTTGCAGATGACTTGTGCGTTGTTGGATCTAAGGGTAGGGTGAATTTCGGCAGGGATATAGGTGCCGTCCTGGACTGGGCATACAAATGGGATATACCCTTGAACGCTGGAAAAAGCCATTTGTTGTCGAGGGCAATTGAAAGCTTGAATGTCGCTCGCCACTAAGGGCTGTTCAGCATAGAAGCATTCAGTAGAGTTAAAAACCTCGGAGTCATCATGACGAGTGTCTTGGAATGGTCGGACCAGTGCAACGCTGTTGCAAAAACGCTCGTGGTGAGCTATTTAGACTGCGACCAGCATTGTCTTGTATACAGCCGCAAATATTCGCATCTATCTACATGGCTACAGTACGACCTCACTTAGAAGGTAGCGTGCAGGCTTGGTCATCCTTCTACAAAAAGGACGCCTCTTGCTTAGAAAAAGTTCAACGTCTAGCTACGCGAATGGCTGAAGGGTAGAGGCGTGAGACGTAAGAGTAGAGACTCTGTGACCTGAATCTGTTCTCGTTAGAATGGAGAAGACGCCGAGGGATCTTATAGAAACGTTCAGGGTAATGAGGGGTTTCTCTGGCCTCGGGCCGGATAGTCTTTTCCAGGTGGCTTTAGGTTCCCGAACAAAGGGGACATGGTAAGGAGCTGACAAAAGTCCGGACTGGGGTGATGACTACATCGCAATTCTTTAGCAACAGGGGAGAGAACAACTGGAAAGGTCTGCCTGGTGGAACCATAGAACTGCAGACATTACAGTCCTTCAAAAATGACCTAGATCGCAAGTGGTACGAGATCATTCCTTGTAGTGGGCTTTGAGTGTGTTCACCAGATGGATGACGGGCAGCACAGTGGTCCCTCTGGGGTATGTTTCATTCTACGTTGTCGCTTAATTCATGCTGTATCGGTGAACGCTCACGATACATAATGTCTCTCGCAGTTGATGTGCGGTGAGGCTTTTCGTTTCCCTATCATTTTACGAGGGGATTCGACGAAATATACCGCGGGCTGATGGGATCAAACCTGGTGTGAATACCATCGAAGGAATTCCGGAAGCTTGATTGGCCGTGGCCATAACCAGCCCTATGCAAACATGACTGAACTGAACGGAACCCTCAAGGCTGGTTAAGAATTTCGGTAGTATGGACATAGATAGGCTTCGTAATAGGGCGATGGGTTTGACCTGGGACACGACAGAGGAGTTTACTCTAGAGGAGCGCTGGCAGACCATAAAGGGATGTCTGACCGCCCTACGGGAAGAGTTCGCACCCTTGAAATGAAGGAGTGGGAAGGGCAAATCCGTGTGGTGGAAGGCTACAATAGCCAAGGCCATCAGACGTAGAAACCACTGCTGGAACCAGTACAAAGCCTCCGGCAGTCAGCTGGCCTGGAACCGCTATACAAAGCTGAGAAACGAGACTGTAAGCCTTTTGAGAACTTCCAAGCAGGAATTTGAGCTCAAATTGGCCCAGTCTGTGAGACAACAGCCGAAAAAATTCTACAGCTGTGTACAGTCTAAAGGCTCAACAAGAAGTGCCGTAGGTCCGCTATCCACTAGAGACTGTGGTATTGTCACTGATGACCAGGGCAAAGCAGAAGCCCTGGGGGAATACTTTGGTAGCGTACATAGAATGGATGGTGGGGTATGTTACGAACGTTTGAGCAATGCGTAGCCAAATTCGCAACGGATCCCGAAATCAGAAGGCGATTACCCGTGATAATTCTACGAAACTAGATTATTAAAATAAACAATGACATAAACAATATACAAACCTCAATAATACGATCACAAAGACTCAACAACGAGAAACCGAATAGCAGCGTGTGAGCAGACAGCACGTGCGTCACGCAGGTCCTGAACAAGGATGTGCCAAAATAGCGCTCTGGGCGCGAACGAACAACAATTGGTCCAGAAAAACAACCAGTTCGTAAAGACAAGTCAATAGTATATGGAAATGAGTGATGTTGGGGAAAAAAACACTGAATCGCGAGGGAAAAAGGGGGATTTTCCACGACCGGCTGTTACACCGCCCACCAAATCCTCCTGGATCCTTAGCAAAGTCAAAGGTTCGGTATAAATGTACTGATTCTTCCTACCTGCCTAGGCCCTGCTGTCAGTGCGCGCGTCTAATGCTCGTCATCGACGTTCTACTACTGGTCGCACCTAATCCATTGGATACATAGACGTGAGGCTAGTCTACATCTTCCACAAGACCAAATGACCGATGTCGGGCGTGAATGGTCACATAGACGTTGTCCTCGTAAGGGGCCGTCCGGTCCTGGATGTACGTGCTTGAGTGTGTGTGTGTGTGCGTGTGTGTGTGTGCCGGGGTTACAATGAAATCACAGGTATGACTACACATCAAAGGAGGACTTTCTGCAATGTCAACAAAAGACCGCGTGGTAAGAAAACGAGTAAATGTAGCATGTATGTGTGATCTGAGCTCCGCTACTTCCACATATGCAAGGGGCATTCGGTAGCGTCAACAAAAGTCAAACAAAGGACACTGTCACATGTATGATGGGTTTACGGGATGTAGAGTGCGTCGTGCATGCGTGTATGTATCGGGATGTATAATGGAATCGCACTCATCACCACATATCGGAAAGAACCTTCTGTAATGTCAACGAAAGGACCGCGAGCACCTTAACGTGTTTGACGGAGATTGTGTGGTATATATGGTGTTTCTTTATCCACCTCAATTACTGGTGTGAAAAAGGTTTACTAGGCCTCAGGGTTATCAGCTCCTCTGTCTTCGCTCTCGAGTAGGTTAATACTGCGTATGTCACGAATGAGCACTCCGTTAGCTGTCTTCACCTTCACCGTTCTTATCATTTCGTCAGTGCTTTTGATGGTTTCCGTAACTACTCCCAAAGACCAAGCGCTGAAATGTGCGCGTTCGTCGGCGATCATTACCACGTCCCCAACTTTTAATGGTCTTGTTTTGGCCAGCCACTTCTTTCGAGTCTGCAAAGCCGGTAGGTACTCCCGTAGCCATCGCCTCCAGAAGACCTTGGCCAGATAGTTCGCTTGCTTCCACCCGTGGAGGTAGCTCCCACGAAGGTTTACCGGCCCTTGGAAACCCTCGTTCGACCTTAACGTCAATAAGTCGTTCGGGGTGAGCGCCAGGTGGGTGGGGTCGCCGTTCAATACTGGAACCACGGGGCGGTTGTTCAGGATTCGCTCCACCTCAGTCATGACGGTGTTCAGCGTCTCGTCGTCGGGCGGCTGCTGCTCCATGATTGACAGCAATATCCGTCTGGCGGACCGGATCATGCGTTCCCATATGCCGCCTCGGTGACTGGCCTGTGGGGGGTTAAAATGCCATCGTATGCCGTAGGCCACGGTTCGATTCTGCAGTTCGTCCCTGTTTATGTTCTTGTGCCAAGGCTGCAATTCCCGTTGAGCGCCCACAAAGTTCGATCCATTATCTGAGTATATATCGGCCGGTACGCCTCTTCGGTTGATAAATCTTTGCAAGGCCCGTAGAAACGAATCGGTCGTCATCGAATGTGCGACTTCTAGGTGTACCGCACGTGATTTCATGCACGTCATGATACATCCGTATCGCTTTTCTAATCTTTTCCCGCACTTGATCCACAAGGGCCCGAAATAGTCCAACCCGGTGTCACTGAACGGCCACCAGCCCGTAGTCACCCTGCATTCTGGTAATGGGGCCATGAGTTGTTTGCCTGCTGTGGCATTGCGTCTCCTGCATTGCACACACCGTCGGATTACGCGTTTTACAGTCTCTCGTCCTCTCAACAACCAAAGACGCTTTCGGATGACGCTCGTCACGTGACTTTCCCCGGCATGTCCCTCCATGGCGTGGACGTGTTGGATCATTAGCTCTACTACAGGTTGTCTCGCAGGCAGCAGTATAGGATACTTTGTGTCGAAGTTCAGGTGGGCGTTGGTCAGCCTACCATCCACCCGCAGCAGTCCGTTGATGAGTTTGGGGTTTAAACGCTTCAGCTCGCCTCTTGGAGATGGCATGTCTTCATTGGTCGGCCCCACTTCTTCCGCCCTCTTGAGTTCTTGGGCGAAAGCCTCGCGTTGTATCATTCCGAAAATATCGTACTCTGCCGCTTGTAGCTCATCGGGACCTATCGGGCCGACCCGTATCCGACCTGAGGGCCGTAGCCCTTTCATGACTAGTAAATTTCTCTTGAACCTGGTTAACCAAACTAGCGAACGAAGCGTCTCCATCCAGGAAGAAAACCTGACCAGTCGTGATAGAATGGACGACGCTTCGACGACGTTGGTTGCTATCACTACGCCTTTGATCTCCAGTTCCACTTCCGTAGGGGGTTTTAATTCGAACACGGGCCAGTCCTGTTTGGGCAATTGCAGGAAGTTTGGCCATCTCGTCCACGTGTCCAGTTGCCTGAAGTTGTTCGCACCTCGGGAGCACAGGTCGGCCGGATTATCGCCAGACCTGACATGACTCCACTGGTGCGTGGCTGATTCATCGTGGATAATCGTGAGCCGGTTAGCAACGAAAGTACTAAACCGGCTCCGTACGTTGTTAATGTAGTAAAGTACTATCGTTGAATCCGTCCAGAAGCTCACCGACCAAATGTAGAGATCGAAACATCTCTTCACAGCTTGCACCACCCTGACTGCCAACACGGCTGCGCTGAGTTCAAGGCGTGGGATTGAGACCGACTTCAGTGGGGCAACGCGGGCTTTGGCGAACAGGATCCTCGTGGTATATTGTCCATCTGCTGTGCACCATCGTCCGTATACCACAGCCCCATAACCGACTTCGGATGCATCGGAAAAGGCGTGTATTTCTCCAGTCCGTGTCGTATGGCCAGGGGTCAAACATCGTGGGATTCTTATGTCCCCTAATTTCTTCAAGGTGTTCAGAAATTCTTCCCAGTCCAGCCGGTCCCCTCGGTCCAGTGCCTGGTCCCAATCAACTTTCTTACGGCACAGCCGCTGCAGCAAGATCTTTCCGGGTAGCAGCCATGGTGAGACGAAACCGAGCGGGTCGAACAAACTTGAGGCGGCAGATAGTATGCCACGACGGGTTATTGGCAGCTCGGGAACGTTCAGTTCGAAAACAAAATCGTCCGTTTCCGCGTCCCATTGTATCCCTAAAGTGCGCTCGATAGGAAGTGGAGAGCCGTCCAAATCTCTTACCCTTTCGGCCTTTTCGTGATACGGGATGACCCTCAGCACTTCTGAAGCGTTCGACATCCATTTAGTTAGATGGAAGCCGCCCTCTTCCAGCAATCTCGTCAGACCCCTGAACTGCTCTAGAGCTGATTCCACATCATCGAATGACCCAAGGTAGTCGTCGACGTAGAAGTTCCTGCTGACGCTTTCTACCACCGTCCGATGTACTAGATCGCCATGTTTGTTCGCTGATTCTCGGAGGGCGTAGTTTGCACAAAATGGTGACGATATGGCTCCGAAGGGGTGGACGGTCATCCTATAATTCACCACTGCGTTGTCCCGGTCGCTCCCTTCCCACCACAGGAAACGCAAAGCATCTCGTTCTCCTACCGGAATCTTCACCTGATGGAACATTTCCCTAATGTCAGCAGACAAAGCCACTTTACCCACTCTGAAACGGCACAGAACATCGATCAGTGGTGTGGTCCAGTCAGGCCCCTGTAGTAGGCGATCGTTTAACGACTTGCCCTGGAACTTGGCCGCACAGTCGAAAACCACGCGCAGTTTATTGGGTTTCTTGGGGTTGATAACCGGATGGTGAGGCAGATACCAGATACCCCTTTTGCTGTCGGTGTTAACAGGCACCTTTTCAACGTAACCGAGGGCCTCGTTTCGCTTCATCAAATCCGCGTATCGTTCCCACAGATTCTGGTCTCGAATGAAGCGTTCTTTTAGTCGTAGTAATCGTTGGAGAACATAATTTCTGTTGTCAGTCCACGGGTCGACCGGTGTGCGCCATGGGAGGGGAACCTCGAACTGTTCTTTGAGGCCTCTAGTGCCTTGCCGCACCGTTTGTAGAGCGAAGTGATCCTCTTGAGACAACGTCGGTCTTTCGTCTTAAATGTCATGAAACTCCTTTTCATACAACCGTTGCAGATGATACTCTATGCGGTCCGTTTCGGCGGATAAGTAATTCACGGAACCGCGTACCCCTACTGGACCGTATAACATCCATCCCAGAGCCGTGCGTACGGCATAAGGTGCCTGGCGGTCGCCCACTCTTTGGTCAAGCACCCAATGCGCCTCTGGCACGTCGCATCCGATGAGGAGATCCACCTCATCATCTTCCCAGTCTACAACGGTTATATCCTGCAGGTGGGGCCACCGAGTCAAGATTGCGTTCACCGACCTTGGTGCTCGCATGGGGAGATCCGCTAACGTGAATGCCTCCGTTGGTTCAATTTCCTCGTTAGTGTCTAGAGAGATGAGTTGCAGCCTTAATCTACCGGCAGTCATTACCTGTGTTCCGCCCACCGTGCTCACTGCTAACGACGTCGCACCTTTAGCCAGTTGGTGTTTGTCGGCAAACCGCTCTTTCACTAAAGTCGTGTCGGATCCACTATCAACGAAAGCCAACGCCTTGACTATCCCAGTCGGAGTCACTACTCCCACGGCCACTACGCCTAAACGTACCGGTTTACTGGCAGATTGTGAAGTTGAACAAATCACGCTGGGCTTGGCAATCGCCTCGGATATGGTTATTCTCGCCTGATGCAGCAGCCGATGGTGTCTGCCCGTGCAGCCCTCGTAACCACATCGATTCCTTGTTCTACAGGCTGCTGCCCGGTGCGTGGTGTTGAGACAGATGAAACATGCTCCTGCCATCCTCGCCATTCCCCACCGTTCGTCTATTGTGGCGTTGCCGAACTTGGGGCATTCTGGTAGGCCATGGCTAGTACCACAGGATCTGCAATTTGGTTTCGCCGTAGCATCTCGTGAAATGACGTGTGTGTTGGTCCAAGGCTGGTACTTTGGATATTCCCGTACAGGGGTTTGGGCTTGGCTAGTACCGGGCTTGTTTGCTCGGTTGCTGTCCCGGATGAGTCGGCCGAATCTGCTGTCAGCTATCTTCGTTTGCCTGTCTAAGTATTCAGTCAGGTCTTCGAAGTTGGCTTCTCTGTCGCCTCGGCTTATCCGTTCAGCTTCTTCCGCCCACCGACCCTGTAGTTCAGGAGAGAGGTGACGGACTATGCCTTCCAAAGTGTGCATGGCGTCTAGGTCAGCCCTGCAACCTAAATGGTCGAGGGCTATTGAGCAGTTCTGCATCTTGATCACCAGGTCGGCCATGGTGTAGACGTCGCCCTTGGTTCTCTTGGCCTCTGCCATCACGCCCTCTATTAGGTTACGGGCTACTTTGAAAGGTTGGCCAAACAAGTCCCTCAGAATCTTTCTTGCCCTTGTGTAGCCTTGTTCTGGATCGAGCATGGTGCACCCGTCGATAGCTTCTCGCGCTCGGCCTCGGCAGTAGTGAGTAAGGTAAAGAAGCCTTTGCCCAGGGTCGTTTACCTTGCTTTCAACGAACGTCTCGAACTGTTTGACAAACTTGCAGTATTGCTCAGCTCGCCCGTCGAAAACCGTTAACTCCACTCTAGGCAGATCGATCGATGGTGGTTTGTATTCGGCGACCGGCGTGGGGCTCCCTACCTTATTGCACTCTAACCTATCGGAAGTGTCGAAGTCACTGGTCTCATGCTCTCGCTGTTTCTGTGTACACTTCTCTGCTTCATGCGCCTGTAGTCTAGCCGAAAGTAACTGTTGCTCTAGTTCTAGTATTCTCAGCTTATATAAGTCGACATCCTTACGATCAATATTGCTTTCAATAACACATGAGCTAGCACTGGCAGGACTAGGCGATCTAGCATTAACTAAGGAATCATATGTACCCAAAACCTCCCCAGAGACTTGCCGTATTACTTCCTGTCCGGATTCGACTGCTTTTGATCCTTTTCTTGGCATTTTGCGTGATTTTTCCTCGTTCCAAATAGATCTATTGAGTATTGTTACGAACGTTTGAGCAATGCGTAGCCAAATTCGCAACGGATCCCGAAATCAGAAGGCGATTACCCGTGATAATTCTACGAAACTAGATTATTAAAATAAACAATGACATAAACAATATACAAACCTCAATAATACGATCACAAAGACTCAACAACGAGAAACCGAATAGCAGCGTGTGAGCAGACAGCACGTGCGTCACGCAGGTCCTGAACAAGGATGTGCCAAAATAGCGCTCTGGGCGCGAACGAACAACAATTGGTCCAGAAAAACAACCAGTTCGTAAAGACAAGTCAATAGTATATGGAAATGAGTGATGTTGGGAAAAAAAACACTGAATCGCGAGGGAAAAAGGGGGATTTTCCACCACCGGCTGTTACGGCGTACGAGTAGACCTGACTCTGTTGCACCCTTCTCCTCAGTTAAACGAGCTAGACCTCTCAGAGGAAAGCGTGCGTAAGTACCTACAGGAGTTAAACAGCCACAAGTCAGCGGGCCCAGGTGGCACTCATCCAGCTATGAAGCCGTTGGCGGATATCATAGCTCTTTCGGTATGCAGACTGTACAGGTTCACGTCGGACCAGGGTAAGCTGCCTCAGGACTGGAAAGCCACGGCAGTCGTGGCAATACATAAGAGTGGGCCTAAGTCGGCTGTGCAGAACTACAGACCGGTAAGCCTAACTAGCATCCTATCTAAAGTCCTGGAGAAAATCATCCGTGCCCATATCTGTCAGCACTTACCTAAGCACCCCATGTTAAGTCCGGCGCAGCATGGATTCCTGAAAAATAGATCTTGCCTGATCAATCTCCTGTGCTTCTTAGATGAAGTACCTCGACGACTGGACGAAGGTAAGCAAGTTGAGATATGCTACCTCGACTTCAGCAAGGCGTTCGACTCCGTTAATCATCGTCTTCTGCTATGCAAGATGGAGACTTTCGGTGTAGGTGAGCCAGTATATAGGTGGCTGGAGGACTTCCACTCACGCAAGAAGTTTTACGTCAAAGTGGGGGACAGGTGCTCCAGTTTGGTGAACGTCACCAGTGGTGTACCTCAGGGATCCGTCCTAGGCCCGGTCCTATTCTTGTTATTTATTAGTGACCTGCCATCCGTTCTTCAATCGTCCAGCTTTATTTCCGCCGATGATGTGAAGACTGTTGGATCTGAGGGAAGGGTGGACTTGGGCAAGGATATAGGTACCATCCTGGGCTGGACACAAAAACGAGACTTACCTCTGAACGCTCAAAACAGCCACTTGCTGTCAAGGGCAACCGAGAGCCTAACTGTCGCTTATGATCAAGGGCTGTTCACCGTAGAGGCAGCCACTAGGGTTAAAGACCTGGGGGTCATCATGAACAGTGACTTCAAATGGTCGGAGCAGTGCAACGCTGCTGCGCATAAGGCTCGTGGGGAGCTCTTTAGGCTGCGATCAGCTTTGTCTTGCCGGCAGCCGGAGGTATTCGTACCTATTTACATGGCTTTAGTACGACCTCACTTAGAAGGTAGCGTGCAGGCCTGGTCACCCTTCTACAAAAAGGACGCCGCCTGCCTCGAGAAAGTCCAACGGCTCGCCACGCGAATGGTTGAAGGGCAGAGGGGTAAGACTTAGGCCCAGAGACTCTGTGACCTAAATCTTTTCTCGCTGGGAAGGAGAAGTCGAGGGGATCTCATGGAAACGTTCAAGATAATGAAGGGCTTTTCTGGCCTTAGAGCAGATAGTCTATTCCAAGTGGCCGTAGACTCCAGAACAAGGGGATATGAAAAGAAATTGATAAAAGCCCGATCTAGGTTGATGGCTAGATCGCACTTCTTCAGCAACAGGGTTGTGAGCAGGTGGAACGGTCTACCTGGTGAAATGGTAGATCTGCGGACAGTCCAATCCTTCAAAGGTGCCCTAGATCGCAAGTGGTACGAGATCATTCCTTGTAGTGGGCTTTGAGTGTGTTCACCAGATGGATGACGGGCAGCACAGTGGTCCCTCTGGGGTATGTTTCATTCTACGTTGTCGCTTAATTCATGCTGTATCGGTGAACGCTCACGATACATAATGTCTCTCGCAGTTGATGTGCGGTGAGGCTTTTCGTTTCCCTATCATTTTACGAGGGGATTCGACGAAATATACCGCGGGCTGATGGGATCAAACCTGGTGTGAATACCATCGAAGGAATTCCGGAAGCTTGATTGGCCGTGGCCATAACCAGCCCTATGCAAACATGACTGAACTGAACGGAACCCTCAAGGCTGGTTAAGAATTTCGGTAGTATGGACATAGATAGGCTTCGTAATAGGGCGATGGGTTTGACCTGGGACACGACAGAGGAGTTTACTCTAGAGGAGCGCTGGCAGACCATAAAGGGATGTCTGACTGCCCTACGGGAAGAGTTCGCACCCTTGAAATGAAGGAGTGGGAAGGGCAAATCCGTGTGGTGGAAGGCTACAATAGCCAAGGCCATCAGACGTAGAAACCACTGCTGGAACCAGTACAAAGCCTCCGGCAGTCAGCTAGCCTGGAACCGCTATACAAAGCTGAGAAACGAGACTGTAAGCCTTTTGAGAACTTCCAAGCAGGAATTTGAGCTCAAATTGGCCCAGTCTGTGAGACAACAGCCGAAAAAATTCTACAGCTGTGTACAGTCTAAAGGCTCAACAAGAAGTGCCGTAGGTCCGCTATCCACTAGAGACTGTGGTATTGTCACTGATGACCAGGGCAAAGCAGAAGCCCTGGGGGAATACTTTGGTAGCGTACATAGAATGGATGGTGGGGTACGAGTAGACCTGACTCTGGTGCACCCTTCTCCTCAGTTAAACGAGCTAGACCTCTCAGAGGAAAGCGTGCGTAAGTACCTACAGGAGTTAAACAGCCACAAGTCAGCGGGCCCAGGTGGCACTCATCCAGCTATGAAGCCGTTGGCGGATATCATAGCTCTTTCGGTATGCAGACTGTACAGATTCACGTTGGACCAGGGTAAGCTGCCTCAGGACTGGAAAGCCACGGCAGTCGTGGCAATACATAAGAGTGGGCCTAAGTCGGCTGTGCAGAACTACAGACCGGTAAGCCTAACTAGCATCCTATCTAAAGTCCTGGAGAAAATCATCCGTGCCCATATCTGTCAGCACTTACCTAAGCACCCCATGTTAAGTCCGGCGCAGCATGGATTCCTGAAAAATAGATCTTGCCTGATCAATCTCCTGTGCTTCTTAGATGAAGTACCTCGACGACTGGACGAAGGTAAGCAAGTTGAGATATGCTACCTCGACTTCAGCAAGGCGTTCGACTCCGTTAATCATCGTCTTCTGCTATGCAAGATGGAGACTTTCGGTGTAGGTGAGCCAGTATATAGGTGGCTGGAGGACTTCCACTCACGCAAGAAGTTTTACGTCAAAGTGGGGGACAGGTGCTCCAGTTTGGTGAACGTCACCAGTGGTGTACCTCAGGGATCCGTCCTAGGCCCGGTCCTATTCTTGTTATTTATTAGTGACCTGCCATCCGTTCTTCAATCGTCCAGCTTTATTTCCGCCGATGATGTGAAGACTGTTGGATCTGAGGGAAGGGTGGACTTGGGCAAGGATATAGGTACCATCCTGGGCTGGACACAAAAACGAGACTTACCTCTGAACGCTCAAAACAGCCACTTGCTGTCAAGGGCAACCGAGAGCCTAACTGTCGCTTATGATCAAGGGCTGTTCACCGTAGAGGCAGCCACTAGGGTTAAAGACCTGGGGGTCATCATGAACAGTGACTTCAAATGGTCGGAGCAGTGCAACGCTGCTGCGCATAAGGCTCGTGGGGAGCTCTTTAGGCTGCGATCAGCTTTGTCTTGCCGGCAGCCGGAGGTATTCGTACCTATTTACATGGCTTTAGTACGACCTCACTTAGAAGGTAGCGTGCAGGCCTGGTCACCCTTCTACAAAAAGGACGCCGCCTGCCTCGAGAAAGTCCAACGGCTCGCCACGCGAATGGTTGAAGGGCAGAGGGGTAAGACTTAGGCCCAGAGACTCTGTGACCTAAATCTTTTCTCGCTGGGAAGGAGAAGTCGAGGGGATCTCATGGAAACGTTCAAGGTAATGAAGGGCTTTTCTGGCCTTAGAGCAGATAGTCTATTCCAAGTGGCCGTAGACTCCAGAACAAGGGGATATGAAAAGAAATTGATAAAAGCCCGATCTAGGTTGATGGCTAGATCGCACTTCTTCAGCAACAGGGTTGTGAGCAGGTGGAACGGTCTACCTGGTGAAATGGTAGATCTGCGGACAGTCCAATCCTTCAAAGGTGCCCTAGATCGCAAGTGGTACGAGATCATTCCTTGTAGTGGGCTTTGAGTGTGTTCACCAGATGGATGACGGGCAGCACAGTGGTCCCTCTGGGGTATGTTTCATTCTACGTTGTCGCTTAATTCATGCTGTATCGGTGAACGCTCACGATACATAATGTCTCTCGCAGTTGATGTGCGGTGAGGCTTTTCGTTTCCCTATCATTTTACGAGGGGATTCGACGAAATATACCGCGGGCTGATGGGATCAAACCTGGTGTGAATACCATCGAAGGAATTCCGGAAGCTTGATTGGCCGTGGCCATAACCAGCCCTATGCAAACATGACTGAACTGAACGGAACCCTCAAGGCTGGTTAAGAATTTCGGTAGTATGGACATAGATAGGCTTCGTAATAGGGCGATGGGTTTGACCTGGGACACGACAGAGGAGTTTACTCTAGAGGAGCGCTGGCAGACCATAAAGGGATGTCTGACTGCCCTACGGGAAGAGTTCGCACCCTTGAAATGAAGGAGTGGGAAGGGCAAATCCGTGTGGTGGAAGGCTACAATAGCCAAGGCCATCAGACGTAGAAACCACTGCTGGAACCAGTACAAAGCCTCCGGCAGTCAGCTAGCCTGGAACCGCTATACAAAGCTGAGAAACGAGACTGTAAGCCTTTTGAGAACTTCCAAGCAGGAATTTGAGCTCAAATTGGCCCAGTCTGTGAGACAACAGCCGAAAAAATTCTACAGCTGTGTACAGTCTAAAGGCTCAACAAGAAGTGCCGTAGGTCCGCTATCCACTAGAGACTGTGGTATTGTCACTGATGACCAGGGCAAAGCAGAAGCCCTGGGGGAATACTTTGGTAGCGTACATAGAATGGATGGTGGGGTACGAGTAGACCTGACTCTGGTGCACCCTTCTCCTCAGTTAAACGAGCTAGACCTCTCAGAGGAAAGCGTGCGTAAGTACCTACAGGAGTTAAACAGCCACAAGTCAGCGGGCCCAGGTGGCACTCATCCAGCTATGAAGCCGTTGGCGGATATCATAGCTCTTTCGGTATGCAGACTGTACAGATTCACGTTGGACCAGGGTAAGCTGCCTCAGGACTGGAAAGCCACGGCAGTCGTGGCAATACATAAGAGTGGGCCTAAGTCGGCTGTGCAGAACTACAGACCGGTAAGCCTAACTAGCATCCTATCTAAAGTCCTGGAGAAAATCATCCGTGCCCATATCTGTCAGCACTTACCTAAGCACCCCATGTTAAGTCCGGCGCAGCATGGATTCCTGAAAAATAGATCTTGCCTGATCAATCTCCTGTGCTTCTTAGATGAAGTACCTCGACGACTGGACGAAGGTAAGCAAGTTGAGATATGCTACCTCGACTTCAGCAAGGCGTTCGACTCCGTTAATCATCGTCTTCTGCTATGCAAGATGGAGACTTTCGGTGTAGGTGAGCCAGTATATAGGTGGCTGGAGGACTTCCACTCACGCAAGAAGTTTTACGTCAAAGTGGGGGACAGGTGCTCCAGTTTGGTGAACGTCACCAGTGGTGTACCTCAGGGATCCGTCCTAGGCCCGGTCCTATTCTTGTTATTTATTAGTGACCTGCCATCCGTTCTTCAATCGTCCAGCTTTATTTCCGCCGATGATGTGAAGACTGTTGGATCTGAGGGAAGGGTGGACTTGGGCAAGGATATAGGTACCATCCTGGGCTGGACACAAAAACGAGACTTACCTCTGAACGCTCAAAACAGCCACTTGCTGTCAAGGGCAACCGAGAGCCTAACTGTCGCTTATGATCAAGGGCTGTTCACCGTAGAGGCAGCCACTAGGGTTAAAGACCTGGGGGTCATCATGAACAGTGACTTCAAATGGTCGGAGCAGTGCAACGCTGCTGCGCATAAGGCTCGTGGGGAGCTCTTTAGGCTGCGATCAGCTTTGTCTTGCCGGCAGCCGGAGGTATTCGTACCTATTTACATGGCTTTAGTACGACCTCACTTAGAAGGTAGCGTGCAGGCCTGGTCACCCTTCTACAAAAAGGACGCCGCCTGCCTCGAGAAAGTCCAACGGCTCGCCACGCGAATGGTTGAAGGGCAGAGGGGTAAGACTTAGGCCCAGAGACTCTGTGACCTAAATCTTTTCTCGCTGGGAAGGAGAAGTCGAGGGGATCTCATGGAAACGTTCAAGATAATGAAGGGCTTTTCTGGCCTTAGAGCAGATAGTCTATTCCAAGTGGCCGTAGACTCCAGAACAAGGGGATATGAAAAGAAATTGATAAAAGCCCGATCTAGGTTGATGGCTAGATCGCACTTCTTCAGCAACAGGGTTGTGAGCAGGTGGAACGGTCTACCTGGTGAAATGGTAGATCTGCGGACAGTCCAATCCTTCAAAGGTGCCCTAGATCGCAAGTGGTACGAGATCATTCCTTGTAGTGGGCTTTGAGTGTGTTCACCAGATGGATGACGGGTAGCACTGTGGTCCTTCTGGTGTATGTTTTAATAGACTTTTCGCTGATTGCATACTGTCTCATTGAACGCTCACGATACATAATGTCTCTCGCAGTTGATGTGCGATGAGGTTTTTCGTTTCCCTCTCATTTTTAGCGGGGATTCGACGAAATACACTCGCAGTGGTGGGTGCATAACTGGTGTGCCTACCATCGAAGGAATTCTGGACGCTCGGTTGGCCGTGGCCATTACCTGTCCTGTGCAGACTGAACTGAACTGAACTGAACGATGCATAATGTCTCTCGCAGTTGATGTGCGATGAGGTTTTCAGTTTCCCTCTCAGTTTTAGCGGGGATTCGACGAAATATACTCGGCAGTGGTGGGTACCTAACTGGTGTGCATACCATCGAAGGAATTATGGACGCTCGATTGTCCGCGGCCCTTACCTGTCCTGTGCAAACTGAACTGAACTGAACTGAAGTAAAAATTTGAACTGCGCTACACCGGTGGGTCATTATGCGGCCACGGAGTTCTCAGATTTCTGGTCCAAATGGGCTCCCCTCGGGATGCCAAATTAGATGCAAAGGGAGTTCAAGGGTCTAGAAGTCATCGTTATCAGGGTAGAAGAGGGTGGAGTTGATTGGGGTGCTCATTATCAGACAGTGGAAGAGGGGTGGGCCGCCATCAAGGACCACCCCCTCAGGTTGACCAACGAGTTCACCCCACGGGGACGCGTCAAAAGATTGGGCAAACCGCCGCGGTGAACGAGCCGATCCGCCAAGGCGCAACTGGCGAAGCGGAAAGCGGGGCGTCGTTATCGGTCAACAGGTGGGCACCAGAGTTTGCTGCAATATGTGCGAGCACGTGAGCGTGCCGCTAGGGTGCAGCGAGAAAGTCAGGGAAGATATAAAGCGGCCCTAGCGCGCAGAGTTAAGACATGTCCTAAGGCTTGCTATAACCAAGTCCAATCTAAGGCTTGATCAAGAGTCGCCGTAAGATGCGTAGTCAACGAAAACGGAGTGCAGTCAAGGAGCGCTAACGAGAACGCGCAAACCCTGAAGATCTTTCTCGAGCGTGTGTATTAACAAGACACCGGTAGACAGCCCGAGACCACCGTAACCCAGAGGCGATCATCATGGATGGAGTTGTCATTAGTAGTAATGAGGTTGAACTGACTGGGCAGTCTGAATAGCAATAAGTCTGCGGGGCCGGATGGTGTCCATCCCGCCATTCTAAGAGCCCTGGCCAGTGTACTGGCTCAGCCGCTAACACAGCTGTTCAACCTACCACTAAACACCGCGGAGCTACCGGACGATTGGAGATCGGCACAAGTTGTCCCTATTCACAACGGAGGCAAACGGGAAGTGGCCTCTAACTACCGTCCCCTAAGCTTACCACCAATCGCCCTCAAAGTACTAAAGGAACGGGCCAGAGAGCGACTAACAGGACATCTACGGACTCATCAGCTGATTGCTAATCAGCAACATGAGTTTCTTAAGTGAAGATCCTGTCCCACTAACCTGCTATCATTGCTCGATGAGGTAGCTCGCAGATTAAACCAAGGGAAACGAGTTAAGGTGTGCTACGTGGACTTTCAAAAAGCCTTTAATTTGGTGAACCACCGTTTATCGCTGGGCAAACTAAAGGCACTTGGAGTGGCCCCGCAAATTATGAGGTGGATCGATGGTTACCTGAGTAACAGAGCCTTCTTCGTACAGGTCAAGGACACCAGGTCTACATTGGCCCGGGCATGCACTGGTGTGCCTCAAGGTTCCGTGCTGAGACCACTGTTGTTCCTGATATACGTGGATGATCTGGTAATCGAACTAGACTGCCCGAGGTCCCTATTCGCAGATGATGTCAAAGTAATAGGTGAACCAACCACGAGGCAACTACGGACCGACAAACAAGATAAGTGCGTGGGCTGAAAAGTGGGGGTTGCCACTGAATACAACCAAATGCAAACACTTGCTGACAGGCAGGGGAAGCAACGAAGACAGGTACGTAGGTCAGTCCGTCCCAATCAATATTGAGTCCGCTGCTGTTGTAGGAGACCTAGGTGTGCTTGTGCACGAGAGCTTCAAACCCGCCGGGCAGTGCACGTCAGCAGCGGTCAGGGCAAACAGGGCGCTTTTCAGTTTAGGAAGAACGTTTGTATCTAAAGTTGTCGGAGTAATTCTTCCTATATACAAGATGACCGTAAGGCATCACTTGGAGACTTTTGTTCAAGCACGGGCACCGAGCCTTGTGAAGGACAAAAAGGTATTGGAAGACGTTCAAAGGAGGTATACTTGAATGATAAATGGGATGCAAGGGAAGTCGTACCAGGAAAGGCTAAAAGTCCTTAATATATTCTCCCTTAGTCGTCGCAGGCTAAAGAGAGATCTGATGGAGTGTTGTAAGTTATATTTCACTGAAGTTGAAAGGTCGCGTATACTGTGCCACTGTGCGTTCAGTTTTGTTGTACGGTTGCGAAACTTGGAGTCTGCGTGCTGAAGATATTCGTCGTCTTGAGGTTTTCGACCATCGATGTTTACGTAGTATCGCTGGGATTGGGTGGAATAGCCGAGTAACTAACGATGAGGTAAGAAAGCGAGTATTGGGTACTAATTCAGAGAACGTTTTGTCACAGCGTATCCAACTTAGTAGACTTCGTTGGTTGGGACACGTGTTACGTATGGCAAACACACGTCTACCGTACCGTGTCCTATTCTCCGCCCCTCCTAGGGAGTGGAAGAGACCACTTGGAGGTCAACAGATGAAGTGGCAACGAGGAATGAGAAAATGTACGGCAGACTTAGGAAAAGTAGGTGCTTCACGTCTTCGTGGTTGGGGTCCAAAAGATCCGTCTACCAGTTGGCTGGAGACACTGAAGGATATGGCTGCGAACCGTGAACAGTGGCGATCGTGTTGTCACTTTCTATCGAATCAGAATGTTTGATCGGTGTACGTTTGTACAGTTAGACTGTGTATTCCGTGTGTTGGCTACTAGGGCATTCTTTTCTTTTCCCACCCATGTAGGTCCACTCCCTCTCCATCTTGTATATTCATACTTTTTAATTCAACGTGCAACATGGTGAGAAAGGCAGTGGTCAGTGGGGCTTGTCCTACTGTTTAACGCTGTACGATGATGATGATGATGATGTAAGTTATATAACGGAATCACTACAACCGACAGACCATCACTGACTCGTTGTCACAACCTTGCACTCAGGGGACACGAGCATGAACTGGACAAACCAAGAGCAAATAAGAATATAAGGGCATGTTTCTTTTCCCACCGAGTTATAAACGGGTGGAACAAGTTGCCTCCATACGTAGTGACAGCGACCTCGGCCGTTCCCTTTAAGCACAGACTGGATGCGTGCTGGGGAGAGGTGTTCTCAGACTATTACTAACCATCCTAGGAAGTTTCCTCTTTTATTCTTATCCGTCGTTTTCTCTCCTCCCGACTATCTGTCTTGTGCTGCATCTCATCACTAGTGTTTCCTTACTGTACGTATCTCTATCACAGCCTTCATGTCACCCTACACATCATCGTTCCATATTAACATCTTTAATTTATTCGAGGACTCGGAATATGTCTCACATGGGGACAGCAGTGAGTTATGACGCCGAACCTATATTAGTGTTAGGTTGCTGTTCCCGAGGGCGAGCCTATTTTTTTCTTTTTCCTCAACTACTACAGATACCGAATAATATTGCATACCTGGAAGTCGCAGCACGGCGGGAACTCCTTAGGCTCGCAGTGCAAACTCGACGTTAATGGTTCTGTAACCTGACCTGACCTGACCTGTTAGGGTTTTGCATTTTATGGCTGTGTCAATCCATGGACTATTCAGTTCAGTCCAGACAACCGTTACCCATGCACTGGGTGCGATGGTTTTGGTTACTATCTCCTAGCGGCAACCTCGAAACGAAATAATGAAGAAGAAAAGAGTATAAAAGGAGGAAGAAGAGAGCTACACTAATGGAATGAAGAAAGTTTGTGAATAAAAGAGCGCCACTGATCGCGGCATCCATCCATATCCCCTAACGTATCTAACCATTGAGTGGGAGGATCTTTTGTACTCCACTCAAAAAGTCTAACACGCCCTACATGGCTAAGTCCACTAGTTAGGCTTTTCATGCCTTTCTTCCATGTCATGGACTGACCACCCGTACTCATCTTCCAACCGGTACCCGCCTCAGCAAATACAGCACTCCGAGGGATCCTATCAGGGGACATGGCAAACACATGTCCCAACCATCTTAGCCTGGTGAGCTTAGGTGTTTCATCTAAAGATTTTATCCTTGAACCTAAGACTTTCCGCCGAACCTCAGCATTGCTCACACGGCGTTCCCATCAGATTCGAGCAATACTACGAAGACAGTGTTCAAATACCGACAACCTTCGTATGTCCCCCAACCGCAGTGGCCACGTCTCCGAACCATACCGAAGCACGGGCCTGACTGCCGCAGTGTGCACTCGACCCTTGATAGGTAAACATATGTCATTTCGACACCACAGATGACTCAGGTTGACAAATGCCAAGCGAGCCTTCTGTATATACAGAGACACTTCACCCGATATCGGACCTCCGAATGAGATGCAGCTCCCCGAATAGCAGAACTTGTCCACCATGTTTATAGTCTCCCCAGACACTGAAAGGTTTGGTGTTGGGTCAACCCAGTCCTGCAACAGCATCTTACACTTTGAAGGTGCGAAACGCATACCGAACATCGCTACGCAATCCGTCAAGCTGTCTAGAAAAGCTTGCGGCTTACCTGGATCTTCGCTTAGAAGAACTATCTTGTCCGCATACTCAAGGTCTGATACCTTTCCACCCGGTAAAAGTTCAATGCCGCTATCCTCACCTGACAAAAATGCGGTCTGTAGGACCATGTCAGTCACTAAGTTAAAGAAGAAAGAAGAGAGAGGGCAACCCTGACGTACACCACTTCTCGTGGTAAACTCGGGTGGAAGATCACCGTAATCCCGAACTTGGCTTCGGCTAATAATGTTAAGGGATTTCACTATGGAAACGAATTTCACTGGTACACCCTTCAGCAAGAGGCAGCGCCAGGGAACGGTGCGGTTGATTGAGTCGAAGGCCGTTTTAAGATCAAGAAAAATGGAGATAGTAGACCTACGGAAGGTGTGTCTATGCTCTAAAATTTGTTGAAGAATGAAGATGTGATCAGTACAAACTTGACCAGGTCTAAACCCAGCTTGATTCTCTCGCGGGCACTGTTCACGAGCGTTAGATAAGTGATGGAGACTGATACCAACGAGCAGCTTGGATGCGATGCTAACCAGACTTATTCCCTTGTGGTCTTCACAGAAGGATCTGTCGCCTTTCTTATAAATCGGTGCGATCACCGATTCACACCAATTCTTTGGAACTTGTTCCTTCTCCCATATCAAACCGAGGAGTTTTGTCAACTCCAGTAAAGGTGCTGGGCCACCGTCTTTAAAAATAGACGGAGGTAACCCATCCGGTCCGGCAGTCTTATGTTGATTAAAATAGCTTATCTCGCGAAGAAGCTCCGTTTCTGACGGAGGACTGGTATCTACAACAAGAGCTGTACCCATTGCTCTGGTGATCAAACCTAAAGATGACTATTGTCACACGGTAATGCCTCTCAAAAAGTCGGGCAGATTGTATCTATGCCCCTGGTGTGTTACAAAGCTTTTCAACGTGATGGTTAAGATAGTTGGATCCCTCTTGACTGCACCAGAAAACACAGTGATCCTTACAGCGCTCTGGGTTTATTTCATGAGGCCTTGCTCACAGTAATCTGCATCAGATGCAGTGAGCTACCGATTCCTCCGTGGCCAGCAAAGAATTCAATGAAGGCGGCGACCCTGGCAGATAAGCCCGGGTCATCATCATCACCACCATTGTCGTCACCGTCATCCTCATCATCACCATCACAGCAGCAGTTGCAACAACATCACCGTCATCACCTCCACCATTGTCATTACTGTCGTTGTCGCCCTCAGTGGGGAAGGTTTTCACTCAGGTTTTGGCTTCCAATACCATGGTGTTTGCCGGCGCACAGGCCCCATATTCCGTTTCCACCGGATCTGGTGATACGGGGGTTATTGTTTTGCAGACGAAAAACGTCAGTCGAAGTAGAATCAACAAAAGAAGAGTGAAATTACTGCCCCAGGAAAGCGCGACAGCGACTACCGCTGTCCAACTGGCCGCCGTTCCTCCATCGGACTCTGATATGACGGCACTCACGGAGCACAAAGATTATTGGATAAAGTTGTCTGCAGGTCAGAAAAAATCACCACCTCCAAGAGATCAGTGCTTGCTGGTAGCATCGGTGCTTGCCGCTCATCAGCGTCTCGATCATGGCATGCAATTACGGAACACATTTTAAAAACTGTTCTCTGCGGGTGATGAGACGTTGGTTATATCTGTACAGGCGAAAAACAGCTTTTCATTCCGGAAAAATTACGAAAAATTAGGGAATATCAACCACCGAAGGTTGTTCTTACCTTTTGTGAAAAGGCACAAGAGGTCTGGCGGTGATCACCGCGTATGGAAGGTGAGGTCGCTCGACGGGAACGTGGCCTAAAATCAGAGGATCGGCAGAAGTTTAAGCAAGCTCGTGCACAACTCCAGGAGCGTCGCGGCAACGGCGAAGAAAACCTGCACGTAAACGATTTCCGTGTAGGGAAGACGAGACTGCGTGTAACATGGCCACCGCTGGGGGCAATGACACCGCCAGCTCCGGCCCAGGAAGCCCACCGTTTAGCATTCAAACTCGGGTAATTGCGGTTGTGATGAAAGCAGTATTTCAGAAGCTGGGTATAGATCGAATGCACTTCTTAAGCCTAAATGTCCACTTCACTTGGCTACCACTATGTCAGATAGGGCAACAGACTGCCCTGGCTAAAACTGTTAACATTTTTAAAATAGATGTATACTGTCTCCGAAACACGCATACAAGACCCTACTTCTGTGAACACTCTTCGCATCCCAGATACAACCTCAGTCTCCCGCTTCACTCTTTGCCTGTCGGATGATTCAGTATCTAGAGCTCTTGGTCAGGCTGGCGTTGGGATCGCTTTGAACATGAAAACTGAGTGTGCACTGGTCGACTGGATTCCAGTCAGCGGTCGTTTGTGTGCAGTTCGGTTGGACGGTTCTGTTCGTGTCAACAACAACAAACTGAAGCGTCGATGCTTGTTCGTCTTGTCTGTGTATTCGCCAACTAACTGCAGTTCCTCTGGGACCAAGGATGAATTCTATCAGGATTTGTCTCAGCTACTTCGGAGCGTATGTTTAACGGATGTGGTGGTCATTGCTGGGGATTTCAACGCCCAAGTTGGCCCTTTATGAGATTCCGAAAGGCACACTGGAGACCCATTTGCTATCCCAGCCGATCGTACTGATAACGGTGATCGTCTCACTCAGCTGTGCTCTGACCACAGACTATTTCTAGGGAGTACAAAATTCTGCCATAAGAAGCGGCATAGACTGACATGGCGTCCTCCTTCGTCTTCACAACGTTGGACTCAGATTGACCATATTGTGATTGGTCACCGCTGGCTTGGATAAATTGAAGATTGTTGTTTATTTTGGTTTGCAGCTGTGGACTCAGATCACGCCTTGGTATGTGCTCGCTTCTGTTTACGTCTCGTCCATGGTCGCACCAACGTAAATGCCACTCGTCCTGTGCAGTTGCTTTTAGACGATAACCAGCGATACAATTTCCAGCCGGAGCTGTCTACGCAGTTATCAATGCAGTCAGATGTTCAGGACCCAAATGAACGCTGGGAACAGGTCAAGGAAGCTTTGTATGCCTCTTCGAATGCCACCCAGAACTCTGGTTCAAGTCGGTCTCACAAACGATGGATATCTTCGACATCAGTTTCTCTGTCGGATGCTCGCAGATCCGTCCCTTGGGATGCCGCATTCAATGAAGTGCGCAAACCCCTGAGACGCCAACTGACTAGGATCCTGAGAAATGACCGTGATGAGTGGGGGACTGCGAAATGCAGGGAAGTAGCAAAGACTGCGTTTATTGGTACTGCTCGCAACCTTTTCCGTTTTATTAGAGGCACCGCCCCACGAAAGTCTGATGTAAGTGAGTTAATCAGGGAACCCAACGGCTCACTGATTCACTCCAAGGGACGTCGTCTGGATCATTGGGTGGAGCACTTTAAGGAACAATCCAATTTGCCCACTTCAACGATGCACCTTCTAAATATACCTGCCAGCGAAACGATGCAGGTGAATATCAGTCCTCCATCAAAGATGGAGATTATGCGGGAGATAGATTACTTGAAAAGGTATAAAGCGGCTGGACCAGATGGGTTATCTCCATCTTCTTTCAAGCACGGAGGCGAAGCTTTGGTTTCAAAGTTAACAAAACTCCTCCGGATAATTTAGGATAGCGAGCAGATTCCCAGGGAATGATGGGAATCGGTGATTGTGCCGATTTACAAGAAAGGTGACAGGTCCTCCTGTGAAAACCACGGAGGAATTAGCTTGGTAGATATCGCGTCTAAACTGCTCATCGGTCTTATTCTCCACCGATTATCTAGTGCCCGCGAAATGTGTACGTGTGAGAATCAAGCCGGTTTCAGACCCGGTCGTGGTTGTGTCGACGACATCTTTACTCTTCGGCAAACCTTAGAGCACAGACACATCCTTTGTAGATTCACAACCCCTGTCTTTCTTGATATGAAAGCGGCGTTCGGTTCAGTCGACCGCACAGAGAGGTTTATTTCTCTTTTTCAATGCTTGTATGCGAACAGCCGAAGCCGAGTTCGTGCTAACGTTGATCTTCCACCCGAGTTCATCACGGAAAGTGGTTTTCGTCAGGGCTGCACTCTTTCAGCCTTCCTCTTCAATTTTGTGATTGAATAGATTCTTGAAATAGCCATTTTCTCGTGTGAGGATAGTGGCATCGATCATAGCTCAGGCAGTAAACTGTCTGACTTGGAATGCGCGAACGATATTGTTCTTCCGAGCGAAGACCCAGGTAAGTTGCAAGTTCCTTGATATGGCCTAAATGACAGTGTAGCAATGTTTGGGATGCGTTTCGCACCCTCACAGTGTAAAATGCTGCAGCAGGACTGGGTTGGCTCGACAACAAACCTCTTCTTGGAAGGGGAAGCTCTAGCTGAAGTAGATAAGTTTTATCACCCGGACGGTTTCATCTCACCAGGTGGACGGATATCAGATGAAGTATATATATATATATATATATATATATATATATATATATATATATATATATATATATATATATACAGAAGGCGCATTTGGCTTTTGCGAATCTCCGTTTGTGGCGTCGGCGTGACATCCGATTGTCTGTTAAGGGTCGGGTGTACAATACGGTGGTTAGGTCCGTTCTTTTATACGATTCAGAAACATGACCGTTAAGGGTAGCATATAGGCAAAAACTGTCGGTGTTTGAGCATCGATATCTCCGTAGCATTGCCCGAGTATGGTGGGAACACCGTGTCAGCAGTGCTGAGGTTAGGTGTAAGGTGTTGGGAACCAGAGGTCATTCTGTGGATCAAGTACTGAATCTAAACAGGTTAAGGTGGTTGGGACGTTACGCATGTCCACCGATATAGTTCGTCGGCGTACGCTGTTTTCCGAAGCAGTTAGTGGTAAGAATGTAGGTCGAGGTGGTCAGTCCATGACACGGCAATAAGGTATAAAAACCTTAACCAGTGGACTTGGTCACGTAGGACGTGTTAGACTTCCAGGTTGGGCCCACATGATCGGCCTACCAAATGACTGGATACAGTAAGTGATATGGGTAGGTGTCGCAGTCATTGGCGTAGTTTCATTCGAAGTTTCCTTTGTCTTCGTGATTTCCATCTAGTAATTTGATTTTTCGGATCTTTTTCACTTCAAGCTTCCTTCCTTTTTGCCAATGTCTCGACGATGCTGGAAGGTAGCAACCGAAACCAGAGCACAGAAGTGCGAGGGTAATGGTTGAATAAACTGAACTGAACCGATCGTCAATTCGAGGATGTGGGCTTGTGTCCAGATGTGTGAATCGATTAATCGTTTTAGTATTGCCTATGACCATTATCTTTTTCTGATCGTCTTGTTTTGTGGGATCTTTCTCGCTAGCGAAGGGGCTCACCTCGTAGAAATCCGCGCTCTCTGTACGTCGTGTCGGCTAGCCGAGATTCATTCCTTTGTGCTGCGACGGGTCTGGAAGTTTGGACTCCGGGGTACTGTATTTTGTATAGTGACCTTGTGTCGTTGCTCAGTCGTACATCTTTGTGTTTTGTACTGCTGGGCCAGTGATCTTCCGCATTTGATCTGGATCGACAGAAATACTGAATTCTGTGAGCTCAAAACTCAGTAAGTGTCCCATCGAGTTCCTACACTTACCTTCATCAAACTCCTATATGGCGGCCTACAGCCTAACCATTACAGTACCTACAGTATTATGCACCCTTTATGCTGAGCGGCGCAGTTTCAGTTTCGGTCAGCTGAGACTTCATTGTGGTACGTTTTTGCTGCTTCGATGCACAACAAAAATAGGATTTATCCTTCTACTGTTAGCAATTCGATTGGACAATCTTTCACACAAGAAACGACTGCACGATTGTATAAATGTTTGATAATCATTTTTACTTGTTTTTCAGCCTGCCGGGTTCACTTGATTCCCCAGTTTTGCACAGCATGCTCCGGTTCGCTCGTAAAAGCAAACCTTTGGAAGAAAAAGAGTTCGAGATTGTTCGCTCTTGCGAGCCTGTATGTGCCATATCACATTCAGTTAATCGGAAGATCTTAGCTCGAATATTCTTTAGAACCTTCAAGTAGTAAACGTGAATCGGTTTCAGAACATTCCTCGCCAGAGAGGTGTGCGATTCAAGACTCGGATCTTAAACCTGCGTGGACCGATGACGATGGTGGAGTAGTACAGGAGGATTACTGGTATGCTTACTAATATGTTCCATATGTAGACTTAGTCCCATATCAGTCCTGGATATCCGAAACAAGATAAGGAAGCGGACAGGTGACGAGGTATCGGACTCAGGCGACGACGATTCAGATGCACAGTTCTCTGTTCGTTGCACAACCAAAATACTGCGTGATGATAAATCCGCATTCCTCCCGGACACAAATGTGATCGAAATACGACGTGTTTTTGACGCTAATCGTGAACGCATATCAATGGCCTCCATAAGCTCCGTTGATTTCAATTCTGCATTCCAGATGCTCTTGACGGCTAGTGAGGATAGCACCCTGGCTATGTTCAAGGTTGGTGTGGTTGGTAGTCGATTCGTATTATCACTGTGTTATTTGCGTGTTGTCATCATCGATTGGTTTTCATCTGAGGTGTTCAAGCGTGTTATCTCTTCCGCTTAAAGTAAAACAGAATTTGGGAAGGTTTTGACGAAGTATTCTGGCTGTCATGCCAGAGGCAAAGTTCATCTTATCGTTGACTGGGGGAAGGGGAGGAACTCTATGGCTAAAGATTGATCACACTAAACGTTGTTCCGCCCCACTAGTTCTAGTGAAATGAATTTTCTGCCTTCGAACCAATTCGCTTTATTAGTTGAGAACATATTGTTTGTATACGAAACTGACTATCACCAATCGTTGCAACACAAAGTAATTGGTTCAAACTTATACTGGCAACCTCTCTTCTGATTGGTGGATTGATGTCAAGCAGCTACCAGTTGATGGAGATCCGTTCTCCGTCTATCAAACCGCTGCCTTGTTTTTTCGAATATGTTGGCCCGAGTATTGACCTGAATTCTGGACGGGTTCTGAAGTGCCGATTGCTAAAGAGTCTTAGCTGTCTATCGACAATGAGTCAGCCCACGCCCTCACACTTGGCGTGTTCAGGGGAACAAGTGATGTGACGTTTCCTTGTAGCACTGGTTTTCCGAACACATACTTGTCTTACTCGGCAGTGTGCTCATATTCGAAAATACAATGCAGAGCGTCGTTTTGAATATTAGTATTGTTATTGCGTAAGTGGTGGTTTCTTATGCGGTCCGATCCTGAGCTTGTTTCAAGGTTTTAGCACAACAGAAATCATAGAGTCCATCTGTCTTTTCTGACCCTATCTGGGCTAGTGAACTACTTTCAGCTTACACTCCATAACAGTTTATCAAACAAAACAGTAACCAATAACGATAGCGAACATGGTCTACTTAAAGATTTTCAGTGCCTGGTGTTCAATAAACTGAGTGGTTTAGAAAGTCACTCCAACGAGTGGGCTTGCAGAACAATTAATCAGTCTTCCAGCAAACAAAAACGGAGTTCGGTGAATATTATTGCACCGCCATTAGCACAAAGGATACTATCTCACACGCGTTCCTGTTTCTCCAATGTGCACGTGGAGCTGTATTCGCAAAGCGGATCGACAGCTCACAAAATCTCTGGCCTCACGGTTTTACGCGACACTCCAAAAGCTCCTCTTCCGATGCTTTATCATCACCTTGTAGGTCAAACCATTCAGTCAGGTTCCGTTTAAAATGCGGTCTGCGACGCGAACTCCCACGGGCTACGGGCTAATCGACAGTCTCCTGCTCTTAACGGACGACTTAATATTGATAGATTTGTGATAGAGCTTCACAGGTTTAATTCCATTAAGTTTACCCAGTCACTGGCCACCGTAAGTCTGATGTCTCCGTAAAACTCCATCGGATGCAGAAGACAACGATGGTCCAAAATAGTCAGATCATAATGTTAAACCATGAATATCAAAATTGTTCCCCTCTGTATTCTGCGTTTAGTTTTTCTCAGTTGTGGTATCATGTCCATGACTTTGGCGCATGGCATTCGTTTTATCCTCTTCGTGATCAAAAACCCCATACGCTTTTTGATTGTCGCCACATTCATCGTTGTTTAACAAAAAAATTCATGTTAAGTTTTGGTAGGCTGTGAGTTATTTTCGTTCTGAATGTTTGGCAGGTGGACGGGCAGGAAAATGCACTATTACGGGATCGTGTGTTTGAAAAGTTTCCTCTTTCATCGGCGAAGTTCACAGTTCAAGGTGATCGTATTGTTTTGACAGGCAACACTAACAACTTTCGCGTGAGTTGTGTGTTTCTTGGTGTCCTTTGGATCGGTTATTCATTTCTGTTCAGTACATTTTATCGAATTAACCAAAACTAGAGTTGTGTATTAAAGTGATGTTTTTGCTTTTTAGATTTTTGATCAGTATTCATTAGCTAAGCGAAATAAAGCGTTTCTTATCTATCATAAGAGCATGCTCCAACAATCTTTTGCGCTTCGTCGTAACATGTGCTGCCGTCCTGGTGACGGAAACTTCTAACAGCGCTTAGTTCAGTCCTAACTATTGATACTTTCACTGTGCTTCTGCAGAATGTGATTGAACCCAGTTTGGAGAGGGTGATTAAAATACAAGCGGGACGCCCATTGCCGTCAAAGACCCGATACATCAGGACAGTGAAGGGCGTTGGCTCAGATCGACAAATCTATCTGCCTTTGGGTGGCCGACTAGTTTAGAACGTTTGATTTCTACCTCGGCGGACAGAGGTTTGAATTCCCAACACCACCGGTTACTTTGGTGGTAGACACTAATCTACTGTCGCCCGCAAGCTCGTTGTCACCCCTGACCTGTTGGGATCTTATGTGGCTCTCCGTTACTCCAAGTTTCAGGGTCAGGTTGCGGGCAATCCATAATAGTGCAGTGGCCCATTGTAGCCACGAAGTATACCCCTTTCACTGCACTCTTGCGCAAGCATGTAATAAAGATAATATAAAGAATTAAAAAGTTACTCGTTTAGACCCTTTTTCTTCCTCTGAAAAGCGATTGTGAGGAGACTAAAGACTTTCGAACCAAGGGTGTCACAGTCTAGTTCTCAGCCAGAGAGATCTCCGGTTTCTGTGTTTGGGGAGTAATGATGTGATTTATCATCCGTTTAACCTTGGTTTGTGCAGATTTGCATCATCCCACAGACACTCGGATATGCTACGTCTAGGTGCGAATGCTAGGAAACGCATCTAGTTTTCATTTATGTAATCGACTTAGTTTTTTGAAACTTATCGTTTTTGATGCTTATTCTGGATGGGAAGTAAGTCTGGCCGGAATGGTTCTGGCGGATTTTTTTGTTTCGTGCACATCACTGGAGAGAAATAATCAGATAAGGCATAGCTTATTTTGATGGTCAGTTTGCACAATTTTTTTGTTTATTACATACTTGCACACAAGCCCAGTGGAAGGGGCACACCAGTAACCTCAAGGACCCACCACACTATAAGTGATAACCGGACACCAGGCTCTCAAACGCAAAGTATGCCCTAATAGGCCAGATATACTAACGAACCGGACGACAACAAATCACTGTCTACCACCACTTGACACACTAATGTTTCAGACATCTGAGCAAAGTTTTTCCGTTAGTTTTTCTTGACAGAACTGTCTGCACAAACAGGCATGAACAGAAAGATCTATGGGGCAACGTACAAAATAAGATGGAGATAAGCTGCCCTCAGCTCTGCTCAGAGTTGATAATTTCTTCTCGTATGTAGATTTCAATTTCGATTCTCTAACAGTAGGAACGCAAGGCTCGTTCCTCTGTGGTCAGAGAATGCACGATTGCCTACATTTAATATGCCGTTGGTTGGAATACAGCTCAAATTCAAATATTGCCCACACACAGGTGTTCATATAAGCTAACTTCAGAAGTTTCCCAATCATGCTGAATCCGCTGTGTAGAACATGTAACTTCCCAATCGTATCGTGATAGGTAATCTCATAAGATTTCTCAGAAAGCACTGATTTCTACATTAGATCCAGCGATACACCACACTGATGCTTTAGACTAGGCATTGGTATTAAATAAATACAACACCACACGTATTTCTACAGGCTACTGCTCGTCCATCAGCATTCAAGTCCGATTCGCTTTAGTGTAAGGCCGAATCACAATGCTGTGACCGCTACTCATTATTTTCTTAATAGCACTTGGTGATGTAATTGAGATATATCTTGTCTCCAGTAATTTTGTAGGGAAAAAGTTTTCTCCGAAGAAGTGACCGGTTTTGCCACCCCTATCTTGGATCTTCTCGATTTTCCTCCCAAAACTTTGTTAGTGATATAAGTTACTCTGAGTATGCTATTTGAGATAATTGTTTCTCCAATGCATGCTTATTCCACATCTGAAAATCTGGGGAAGAAATCGATAACCAGGTAGTTTGTGTTTTACTGGCTTCGCACTCATTCTCGTTGTTGTCACCCCTTCAGGCGTATTTCACAACATTTAAAACATCTGTCATTTACCCCATGAAACCATTGTAAGGCCATTAATTTGGTACCGACAGTACGCTATTGTAATCATCGATTGATTTATAACGAAGGTGCGGCTCCAACCCTGGTCATTATATTGTCGAATGCCACATTTTTGGTTCTTATTCTAGTTGTACGATCTGCAAACGGGGACTGAGACGCGCGCGGCTTCTTTCATTGGATCCACATTCGAAGAGATATTGACAAATTGCCAAGTGTCCGCCAGACAGCCAAATCTAGTAGCTCTACAGAACAGCGCTAACAAAGTGTATCTGGCCGATTTGCGGGTCAGTCCTGTCACTTCTTTTGAGTGTGATGTCCATACTGATTGCTTTCCAACCAATTCAAACTGCTCTTCACCCTTACGCGTTTGATTAACTTGTGAGATTGGAGGCGACAGTCTAAACCCGTTCTTCCCAGTGCGTGAAACATATCTGGGCAAATAAACCACGGATGTTTCTTAAGCACATCAGCTGATCAAAAAATATCATTTGCAGACAAATGTCTGTGTAGCCGCATTGGTGCTACATACACAAAGCATTATTAGTGAGAATTTTAGTCAATAAGATGACTCATATACCCAGTTAATCTTTTTTTATGAAACCCAAAGCAACTATGTTCGATCCAATACCATGGCAAAAGTGAAATATCTGTCAGTAAAAATAATTCATCCTCTGCGTCCTTCTTATCACATAAGTTGCTAATATTTTTACAAGGAATTTGAGGCCGTTTAAAATATGCCGGCAGAGGCAGGATTAAAATCCGAAGACCTCCAAGTGTGAAGTTAGTCATGGTAACTGTTTAACCACTGCCGGTCAATCTAGTGTTTGTAAGTTTTATTAGTGTTTTTGCCCCGAATACCCATTCTTGAAGGTGTTCACTCTTGTAACAGTCCGATTTTGTGCTTGAGCTATCTGGTCGTAATCCCGCTACCCACAACTTGTCAATATGGGAATCAAACTTCGCCATCTCCGGTTGACCTGTTATTCGGCTCGACTCGGCTGCCACGCTGGCCCCACGAAAGCCTTGTAATATAGTTCACTAATATTGTAACGGTCGGGCGGTAGGCCGATTAATGTAAGTGTGAAATCCCGATGAGATACTTACTGAGCTTTGGGCTCATGAAGTTTTCTGTTTTTGTGATTTCAGATCGAACACGAAAAATCACTGACCCTGTATACTTCATGTTGGCGACTCTGCTAGTGGAGCCGGGTGGAAAGAGAAGCCATTTTAATTGAGTAGTTTTGGGTTTCTATGTGATCCCGTAGCGACTCTGTGAATAGCCTTGCCGATGTGTGGTCCAAGTGAATCGAGTACTCCTGGGGTGTTTGAAGTAGGAGTAACAGTGTTCTTTCGTTGCGGGGGGTGGGGGAGAGCAGTTCAACGGTCAGGCTATAGACCAACACATTGGTATTCTATTAATGTAAGCGTGGGATCCCGACGGTGCAATTGGTTTTTTTAGTAACGAAGATCAATTATTTCACTGTATTCTTGCGTAAGTGCAGAACAAAGATCAAAGCGACCTTGTTCCACAGTGGCAGTGAAGCGGTGGAGAACCACCGGTTTCCCAACTATTGAATGTACCAAGGGGCACAAACGTCCCGGCCACGAATCGTTACCACCTGATTTACCGCGACCTTATGTAGTTCTCTATTCTGGGGCATGGTTGTCGGTTCTTCTATTGGTTATGGAGTGTGCCTCTTCCACCACACTCGCCTCTTAAATCTCCTTGTATAGATTAATTCCTAATCCTTCCCCTGCTTTTATCACAGAGTCTGGAAAAAGTTTCCACACTGCAAGCCCGAGGCCGGATACAATCATACTGTTTCGCTAAAGAGGGCACGTTCCTGTATACAGTGGATGGTAAGTATTTCAAAAATAATGCCAGTTTATATCATGTTTACCGTAGTTTTTTTTCCAAATAGCAGGGGCACAGACTTGCTCTAAGCAACAAAGACTGTTTCGAACAGCTCGGGTTGACAGGCCTGACTTTTGAAAGGTCTTCTAAAACTGTCCCACCAACTGAGCTTGTATCACTAACGCCCAATCACAGACAGTAGTAATGTTAGCTTAGTCAGTGTGGACGACCAGGGTAGATTATGGCATTTTGCTGGGACTTTGAAGCCAGTTGCTTTGACTGGTTACATTATCGATAATGATTTCAGTGCTTTTTCAGATTTATTTGTAACCTTTTGCCCCAAGTTTCCAATAACCGTGCGGCTTATTATGTGACCCACATCACTACCTACCACGAAGATCGACTTTTCGTTCTGAACGATGTCCTACTACCTACCATAAATAAATCCTACCCGTTGCTTTCAATTTCAAGGATGTTACTACTTCGAGCGCATAAGTAGTCTGAGCCTAACTACACATCTTCCATCGCCCCTGATATCCACCAAGCCACGGAATGATGTGTCAAGATGTCATCCTGTAGCCACTTTTATATATTACTTGTAATTTTTATACCCTAGTATACTTGAAAACCTCCACCATAAACCAGATTTTGTTCTCCATTCAACAAGTACAGTAATGCCTCGAACATTCGCGAGATTAGATTCCAAAACCCTTCATGGATTAGGAGGAATCGCGAATGTTTGGTGCGAGTCGCGGAAGTTAAACATGAACACTTCCTCGTAGTTTTTTCGCGAATTTCGCAAATATAGCGGATCTGTGAGAAGTCGTGGATGCTAATTAGTTGTTTAGCTCCCGGAAACATGAATGCACGCGGTATTACTCTAAGCCCATACACATTATTGAAGTTAGCTGCCTTCCAGTTGGAGTCCTAAAAGTCTGCAGCAAGTGTTTCGTCACCGCGGATTTGATCAAGTAATATATGGTTGCTTGCGTGGAGTCCAGCCCGAAGGGACAAATACAAAAGCATTTAAAATAGAAAAAAGTGGCCTGTTTCTGTGGTTTCGCAAAAACCACTAGATAAGTGAAACCACTGGCCGATACTTTAGACGTCCGGCGTGTATGACCGAGTTTCACTTGTAATATGCAGTTGATTGGCTTCGCGGCACCAGAAACGATAACGAACCGTTCGTACAATATTTATAGTTTTGCGGTTGAAGGTAAGTCGATTTTAGAACTGACGAAGTTACCTAAACACGATACGTTTGGGAGTGAACTTGAATACATTTTGATTGTGCGTCTAGTGTGGAAGATGTCTGGTGTCCGGATCTGTCCACTTTTGTACTCTGCACTGTAGGGCAAAGCTGTTGACGCACCTAATTCGAATTGGTTGTGACGTGTTCATGAGCTAGGCTTGCGTCTGTTGGCTACTGTATGGTGAATAAATGCCACAACTATTGTTGTTGATAGTAATGACGTTACTAGTAATAGTAGTATTGGAGGGCAAAGGGTTATATATTACTGCTAATAGTCACCACCAACGTTGAAATCGTATCCTAGTTCCACGTCTTAAGTAGCAACTTTTTGGGAACCAACATTTTTTTAATTGATGGTAAAATTTCACAATAAATAGTGGACTTAGTTGATGTTTTCTGGGCGTTATGCTAAACCATCTCAGAATTCGGCACATGTTCAAACGGCAATTGTTGTCCGCATGCCATGCTGCACTCCGTCTTGCCGGTTGCGTTTTTGAATGATGCCGGCGGGAGTTGTACCGTTAGGTTCATTACCGCAACTCCGCCCCGTGAAAAAAATAATAAATAGCTGTGTTTTACTTGTAAACTCGTCGAAATGGACGAAAATGGATAATGGGCCACAACGGTTGTCCAGAGGTCTTTCTTAAAAGTTTACCCAATTAAGTAATTTCCCGAAGGCGCACTAGACTTTCTGAGATTCATTCAACGATATTTTGCAACTTAAATCATTACGGGAAAGCAAAATGCCATACTGCATCCTTTTTTGAATGATCTGACTGAATGCAGCTGTTGTTTGGTTGCTTGCGCGTCGGTCAGGGTTGAATGTGAGAAAGTTTTCACAGATCTTCGGTGATCTCCCGCATGTCCGCTTCATGTTGAATTTTCACAATATCTCCCTTTTCACTGTCATTTTTGTCTGTGGTGTTTGATTTTCTCCAAGGAAACAATATGGTTTCTATCATGTACCGCATTCCTGAGTCGAATCACTGGCATGCGAAATGCTCATGTAGATTTTTATACTCTAAGCTTGTGCATGGATCGGATATGCCCTTAACTACAGAGTAGTTAGGGTTAACCAGCAACCACGATCCTGGGACGTGAGGATGTAATAGGTCAGATGTAACGATTCTGGCGTATTCGGAGTGCTGTTTGATCGACGGTTGATAGACAAACGTACACCGTTCGACCACCATGGGCTGCGATTCCTCCGCGTACCGTTCTCAGGTGGTAGGCAGGAATCCCCACTGTCGTACGGCTCGTTACCACACCTGACCTGTTGGGACCTCATGTGGTTCTCCACTCCAAGTCTCAGGATCTGATTGTTGGTTATCCCTAATTGTGCAATTGGTCTTTGTGGCTATGGGCTGTATCCCTTCCATTGCACTCATGCGCAAAGATATAATAAAACCGTTCTAAGAGTATCTGCGGAAGCAAACTCAACTGAGATACGCCCTTATACGATCGATTTCAAATGTATGCATGCATTCTTTCACGTATCAAACAATGGACGAACCAACCATGTATGGAATTGGGATGGTCTTGAAAATAGCCCTCCCTCCTCTGAAGTATTGGGGAATTAGTATGTCTAGATACTGAGACGTGCTGTTTTTGCCTAAAACGTTCATCGATGGCTATAGTGTTTCCTCTGACGTAATTCTGAACAGTGTATTTCACTTCTGAATATGTACAGAAAAGTTTCTGAAAATGTCTCTTTTCTGTTTATCCACGAAACCGGGTAAAGTCCTCCAAAATTTACTAACTGGACGTTTGATCCAAAGATTCCAGCAGGTTTTCAACTACCGTGGAATCCTCCGGAGTGTTTTTAACCCTTTATGAGTAAACACGGCAGACCTTACGAGTTCGACTGCGAAATGTTTCCTACCAAATGCACTTGTAGTCTCCCCAAAGCAGTAATTTAAATCGATTTTTCGTCATGAGTCTTCCTTGGAAGAACAGTTTCTCTGATTCTGAAGCTGATAACAAATTTCTAAGCGTCGCCTGAATAAAGCACTGGGTTTTTGTCCGTTTCTGAAAACATTCAGGGTAGTTAATCGGGGCCCATAAAAGCAGTGTCTGTCGGTTAAATACATTTATACCGTATGTAATAATTTCTGTCGAACTAGTGGGTGGTCCAGTCTGTATTGAAATGTTTTTTCCCGGCTGTAACAACGGTAGAAAATGCTGACATATCGACGACTGAAAGTCAAACAATCTGCGGGGCAGCATGAATAATCGCATGGCAACGTTCACTATGAGTTTTATATTTTCAGATTGCGTGAGGCTGCTGCAGAACTTGGTTTGTTTAATGCCAAGTGTCAGGGGAAAAATAAATTAAGCCATTTCTGTTATGCCAGCCGTTATAATTCATCTAGAGGTCGGATATCGAACAAATTCTCAAGACTTATTTGGCTTTTGCCAACCCTGATTATTTAGAGTATTGAGGTGATAAATGTCCATCCATATTAAATGAATAAATTCTGTGGACCTTTTTAATTGATTTACTTATACACTGCATCAACTCATTTGCTCTACGTGGTTCGGAAATGTAAACATAGGGAGTAAAAGACTAGGCTTGTGGACATTTTAACGCCGACGTCTTTGAACTATTGTTTGAATCCGGTCAGGACAGTCAGACGATGATTCTTAGAGAGAAGGTCAATGTGGTTTGGACACTTTGTGCGCATGCCCCCAGGCCGGTTCGTATTCATTCTGTGAAGCAGGCAGCGGTTGGAAAATAGGTCAAAACAGTCAATCCGTGATATGGCAGAACGGTACGAAAACCCCAAACAGCGAGGTTGGCCATGTAGAATACGTTACGCTTTTGGCTTGGCGTACCTAGGATCCGCCTACTGGATGGCTGGATATGAATGCTATGCGAAATGATCACGCGTCATAGTCAATGATACTATTGTATCTGAGTTTCTCTCTCATATACTAGACTTTCACTTAAGTATTTAGCTGTAATTTTCGCTTTTAACAATCCGATTTTTCTCACGTTGATTGCGAGGTAGAAACCAAAACCGTACTACTAAAATCTGAGGTTCACGATTGGAAAGACCACAACCTGTGACAGGTTTTCGCGATACTAGTGGCTGGTGGTTCATGCGTACATTTGAAAAGGGACAGGTACAGAAACGGGCATTTTGAAGGAGAAAGTTCAGTTGTAGTAGTAATGTAACAACAACAAATCGACAATCCGATTGTAGAACAACGACAACAGGTTAAAAATTAATAGCCATCGTTGATAACGTTGATAACCGTACGTCGGACTTTGTCGAAAAAAGACGAAAAGTGGATTTATCTCCATGCACAATTAGTTGTACTTTTGTATTGAATTACGTAATTTGGTAGCTTCAGCGGAATGGTTTTATCACACGATTCAAACGTATAACAGTGAAATTTATGGCCCATACCCATCCTTGGCTACTGAAACCGTGATTCTAGAACGTTAGTTCGGTCAAATTTAGTTGATTTTTCGTTAAATTTATAGTTTAATTTAGGCCAACACATTAAACACCAACATTGTCCATTCTATCAACCGAGAGCAGTTCATCAAACCCCGATGAACTTAAGTTTTGCTGCGTGACAACAATATAGATTAATATTAGTGGTAGGAGATTTGATTTGATTACCAAACGATTCATCACGCAATAGCAACGCTCAACTCTACTGAAAATCGTGGAAGCACTACACCGTCTTTGTAAAAAATATCAGTAGCGCACAACCACCGAGCCTCCACTGGCACTAGAACCGGAGTTGAGCGAATACTAGTCGAACACCTAACCATCTGGTTATCCCGGTTGGCTCGATGTTTTGTTAAAAACCATCACTGGATGATATAGCGCGCTTCCATGACTGGCTTTGAACGGTAACAATCCATTGACCGCAGTGGTTGACTTAGTGGGCAGATTACCACACCCACTGCGTGGCTAATGATTTTTCAAACAACTAAATTATGCAATCAACGCGATTTATTCTTGTCAACTAAGTCCCACCAATCATGGTCCCATTTTCAAGGTATCACCATTAGAATCCAAGCGCCTGTAGAACATATACCTCATGTAGCGGTTTCCAGTTAGTATACCGGTAAATAGGCATTGGGTCCGTTTCAAGTTCTTCACTTAGTGATAACGACCGTTTGTGATTTATTTGTATGAGCTGAAATTTCTCACCGGAGTCGAATTTCTGCGTCTCCCTATCCTTCCCAGTTCGTGCATATTAAATTACGGCAATTCACAGGAACAGGTTAACATGCTGTTCATCTTGGGCGTCATACTCTTCTGTTTTACCCAGAAAATATTTTTGGCAGTTTGTCTGTTTTACCTTCTACTGTGAATTATGTGCAACTGAAATGTTAACAGATGGCTCCATGCTAAAACCTATCGTTTGAATCGAAAGCCATTCAGTTGTCTCCATAAATGGGGTCACCTGTCTCGATTTTAATTCGGTTGCAGAGAAACGAGGTGAGATTTACAGTCACGTCCATTTTTAGATCTGAATTCTCAATGTATTTCCATCATGACGGAATTCTGCTCGTTTCCGGCTCATCAATCAAGCTGACTCGCATTCCCAATTTTGTTCATTTGCTCTGCTCCCGTTCGATGTGTTCGTAGGTCCGGAGAATATTGTTACTCCATTTGAGTTTTCCTTGTTCTATCGAGTTGGGTTTACATTTATCTAAATGATTCTCTTTTCCAGTCAGCGTTTATTCTTTTTTCTCTTTACTGCACCCTCCGTTAACACAAATATTGTCTGTTTCACCTTTATTCATGCTCACAATGATCGCCATTCCAAAACTGAGTTTTAATCAGTTTATTCTAACCTAATTGTTAGAAATCAGGGGCCCGTTTATCGTTCGCTTGATTCAACCCTTCAGACCGAGCCACAAATGAATACTCCATGCATACTGTACACTGTTGTGCGACCGCTTTTTGTTTTCGGCCTAATACTGATCACATAGATCATAGAAAATGTTGCATCATCCACTGTTTAAAATTTTAGCCGTGTTTTGATAGTTTTATTGTACAAGTCCTATTGGAGAGTTTTCCGACGCGCATTGTTCGTCAGGATGATAACATTTGACCAAAGTATGCCTTACATCAATCGCTGACTCAAAATTTAATTTTCGACCTCCATTTCGGCCTTGTAAACTGTTGCGTAATTGTTATACTTGCTTTTTCACAGCTTCAGGAACTGTGTTTGTGTTTGACCTTCGTTCAAAATCTCCTCGGATGACCCATCAATGGGTTGACGAGGCTTCTATTGGAGGTGCAGCAATCAGTGGTTCTCCAGACGGTCAATGGATTGCATGTGGGTAAGTTCATGTATATGTTGGTCGTCTGAGGTTAACATTCACTCTGACCTTTCCATATATCCGAATTTCCCGGTTGTACATTTGTTTCCAGATTATCTTTGATTTTCTCATCGCGTCTGCATCAAAGTACTTCATCTGGTGAGGCTAATGTGCATAGCTGCACAGGGAAGTTTTTAAAGTTAGTAAAATGCAATCCCTTCAATTTCAAAATACGCAATGCACACCTAATCCTTTCCGGAATCCCTAAATTTCTGAGATTACTCGTCGGTGCTTGTCACAGAAAGTGATTTGATAAAGCAACCGTGATGAGATTTTTCGACTGTAAGTTTTTCATGGTCGTTGGGAATAATTTGAAGATGCAGTGATGCAGTAGAACCTGACCAACAAGATGATGTGGTTGAGATACACGCTTATTTTGTTCGTATCGCCAGTGTACTTGCTATTCATTCCTACTAAAGAAGTTTGGGTTCATTCAACTCACAGTTGGCTGTTTCCTCCATGTATACTGGTCATCTGTGATAGAACATTCCGTTTTTCAGCTTATCGGATTATATGTTTATGCTATAAATTGGAATCGTTTCTGGTTGCTCACTTGTTGATGTGCTAAGTTTCTGCGGCTTACGTTATTCTTGATTTGGATAGTATCTACAGATGGGTGGACTAAGAATCTCGGAAGCACACGGCCAGTTTCGCGGTTATTGCCGCTCATCAGGTATGCGTATCCGGTATTCCTCTGCGCATCCATTTGTTCTGATATTTGTACACACCGTAGGTTTTTTTTTCTCACAACAATCTAATTTGTGTGAGTAGAAACTCCTGTTCGGAGAGTCCACTGAGGAAGGCGACAGTGGTTCGCTGATAGTTCTGTGAGTTAGACACAGTTAGCTAAATCAGAAATGAAAGCTCGTGACCAGTGTTGTCGTTGCTGAGGTTAGCCGCGTCTAACTCACATAGAACTACCAGCGAACCACCGTTGTGGTTCCTCAGTGGACTGCCCGAACAAGAGTTTCTACTCACGCTTCTGATACACAGATTCGATCGTTGTGAAGGATTACTTTACCTTAGGAGAGTTCAATCAAGGAAGTAGACGAATCTACAAAGGTTGTGAATTTTTTGAACAGACAATTCGATAGGTAAATGTGACATTGCAATCTACACAAGCTACAAAATACCAAGATGTTTTAACCCTGGCGTCAACAGTAAATGATTGTGCTTTGAAAATAACCCGAACCTATTTATGTTTTGCTTTGCGCACACTCAGAGAACCGATATTGATCCAAGGGAGCTTCCTTTTATTGTTACTCAGATGGTAATTCTGGATAAAGTTCAGTCAGCTACCTGCCTCCTAGGCTATATCTTATAACTTCGCACACTACTCGATTAGATTCCACTCGACAGAATCAAACCTACCTTCCTACTAGAGACAGATGTAACCATCTCACAGATGACCAATTATTCCCTTCTGATTTGTCTACACACACACACACACACACACACACACACACACACACACACACACTCACGCACAGAGACATATTGCTCCCACTTCCCGCCAACCGACTAAGAATGCAAGTAGATCACCACAAATTACAAATGTTTTCGCTCATTTGAGCCCTGCTCAGTGCATGCTTGAATTCTGACCGTACCCTTGTGTATGCTGAAGAGGCGTTTTCCCAGCAAACCGAAAGTCCGCTGTGTAAATAAGACCATCTGCGCGAAGACTATAGGTGTTGTCGAGATTCTCTAGATAAAATTTCTTCCTTGTATAACACAGGACAAGGCTAAAAAACAAAGTGCAACAGAACTTCATGTCAGCCACGTTAGTTCTGCTTCGATCCGTTGACAATTGGAATTATTTGACCTTGTTCACGATGATAAATTAGTCTGAAGTTTAGGAGTCCGAAATTAGTCAAAAGTTAAATATGATTCATTGTTAAATGAACGAAGGTAAGATTCACCACGGAGTTTTTGTGATTGAGAAATAAATGCTGATCCTACTAAAAACGTTTCCTTTTTCTAGATCATTTGTCATGTTTCTGCCTGTCAGAAAGAAACCAAAACGAAGCGAACATATATGAGGAAAACTATGTTGCCTAACAGTTTACCACTCAGTTCACAGTGATTGATAGCCTCACCGGAGAGAAACGTTTGGTTTATTTCGAATGCGTGACACGGATTTCAAGGTCATATGAGCGCAACCTGTTAAATATTCATTTTTTACTAGTTACAATGAACAATTGTTTATTGGAAACCGGAAAATTCCGCTAATTTATTTAAGGATTACATTGTGCGAGCCCATGGACTACTTTCTCCTGTGTTAAAATCATTTCATATTCTTCTTGTGAGTGCTAGTATGTTTTTTCTCATCATTCATGTAAAAAGTGGTGCTATAACAAGAGGCAGTGTGCAAAAAACAAAAATATCCTACTTGTGTAATGATGTTTGTTACATTGGGGTGAAAAAGAACAGCTAGAGGGCAATGAATATTCAATTTGGGAGATTTGATAAACAATTTCCATGCGCCTTTGCAAACAAGGGTCGAGAAAAGTTATTTGCTTTAACCTTCAGTTGATCAAAAGCCAGTATTATACGAACAACAAAGTTGGCTAAACGTCGCAATCACGAAAATATCGGAATCGCACCGTGAGTCGTTTTTACCACCGATGTACTTTGAACAAACTGGTGTAGGAATCAAGGGGCTCGTGAATATGTCCGGCGTAAAAAGTTATTAAAATCTCGTTAGTGAATTTGAGGTTGTACAACTTACTACGCTAATTGAAATAGGCTGCGAAAATCACAATTAACCTTATTGATGGTGCTTATTAAAAGTTCCCCAAACAATGAAAAATTCACCGTGCGCACAAGATGAAAGTTCCCTGTCTGTCAGGCCAAAAGTTATTTCAGGGGAATTGTTATGGTGTAGGATGCTGCACCAGGTCATATCTCGCTCCAGGCTGTACAGCTTATAGACGTTGACAGATCTAACCAATTGTTATAACATTTTACAGTAGCTAAACCTTTGGAAAAATGAATGGTTCAATTTTCACAATTTCCCGCTAAAAGTCACGATCTGAATAAGATTAGGAGTTTATTCATTGTGTGTAAGGAAGAAGCTCTCGCAAGTTTTCTATTTAGCTTAGAAAATTCACGAGGATGCAACCGTGTGTGTTGGAGACTAATTATTTTGAAAAACCCCGCTGTCTATGGAATTTCCACAATACTTGTTAACTGTCACTTTGGCTTGCGCACCGGCCAGAGCGTTTCGATCTGCAATTCAGCTTCCGATTACCCGTCAGATTATTGCACCAAGTCAACTTGTGCTCTATGAACAATCCTCATTGCTCAGCTACTGGAGGCGGAAATCGCGGATGTACTTCAACTCCTTAGGCACTGCAAAACTCAAATGGTCCCTATCGGGCTCTTTTTCAAAAACAGTAGTGTATAGGTTAGTCTTGAACTCACAACTCTTTCGAACGAGATCTGGGTTTGTGAACCCGTTTCAGCTCCCCGGATCAGGAAGTTATCATTCCGACCTTCGGGAGGTAGATTCTCAAGGTTCACTTCAGTTGGTGAGGATTTAATATGATCTCAGTCATTTCCAAGTTTTCACCATCCGTAATGCCCCACAGATTGCTTCCAAAACATGGATTTCATACTACATTCAAGCACAAATATCAAATCAAATGCAGTTATATGGTATGCACCCGGCAGTATTCGAGTGATGTAACTCGCAGATTGTTGAACCACACGTTTCGGACTCCATTATCACCGATCAGCTTCGCTGGTGTGCAGCTCTGCCGTCTCTCGACTCGCCATCGAGCCTGACCTTCTGTGGTTTTATGCTGTCCACCTCTCCCAGTCTTAGCATTGTATTTGCTGAATCTGTGCGATCGTGCAATGCATATTTGGGGCTATTAGATGTGCTGCTTCTGCTGAACTTATGCGTAAGCGTGGGAAATTGTTTTCTCCCATCTCGGTTGCACGTAAGCCCTATCCTTCCTGTTTGACTTTGTAGCTGATGACGCTATCTATTAGGTTTAAGATTATGCAAACGTTGGCTTTCAACTCCAAATAGAAAACAATATTGCATTTTTGGGAACACCAAGTTTAACACAGTTGCATCCTACCTTAGTGTGATTTTCCACCATGCAACGACTGATCTGTACTGTTGGCTCCGCTCCACGTAAAATGATTCTTACGAGTGGGTCATTGTTTTTTATTGTATGCTCTTATTGTTCCATATTGTAAGCTTTTATTCCTCATCTGATGAACTTTATCACTGAGTGCCTTAATGTTTCCCATTGTGGTTCGTCTTGTGATTTGGTATCGAACGTGAATGACTGGACTGCGAAATCACTCCAGGTCAGACAGTGGATTTGTCAACGTCTACCCTTCTTCAAAAGTTATTCAGTCCACTCATCCACATCCAGACAAGTCTATTGCAAATCTGCGTTCTCGCGTTAACCTGGTCACGTTTCATCCTAGTAACGAAATGCTCTGTATCGGGTCGTCCGAACAACCCGCGGCTGTGCGTCTGGTACGTTTGTTATTATTCGAAAAAACATTATTTATCTTACTCGTTTGTTGAATTACATACACTGTTCTGTTCCTTTTTGTGATATGATGTTCTTGTATATTTTTTCCGCACCACACAAGTCATCCACTGTTTGTTGTTATTTGCCCCCGTCCCTCACGCATTGCCCGTAAATCGACCAAAGTATCACATGCACGGTAGACGCGTGTTTGACAATTTCCCCGTCCGAGTCGGTCGTCTAGGTGTGGCCAGCTCCATAGCATTCAGTCCCGGCGGTAAATACATGAGCGTTGGCCAAGGAAACGGGAGAGCGGCTTTGTATTCTATTGCGCATTATCCAAACTACTGATATACTTGTATATGTGTGATAAGATCACTTTTTTATCGTGTACCAAGTGTGAATAATACACGATATCTGTATAGATACACTTCTTCCCTACTCTGTGCCTTATTGCAAATACAACGATGGAGATAATTCATTGAGCTGCAAGTACCGATTGTACTACGAGGGAGACTGAGCAACCTTTGCTGCAAAATGTCGAGTATCGGCCAACCACTTATGATCAGGCTTGCCAGTGAGCCAAGTGTCGACGAAGCCCTACACCAACCTAGCCAACCCGTAGTGTCTGGATTCTAATCTCTCTCCAACCCATTTTTCAGCTACATGTACTACCCTATCAACGCCGGTCATAAGGTGATTTCTTGAAACGTTATCCAAACCCAGATTTCTTTTAATCGTCCAGGTAGTGAATTTCATTGGAAGGGTTTTACCCATGGTCTGAAGAACATATCAAAACCAGTTAGTTGATCCTGCTTTCCAAAAGGCAAACAATTGTAAGTGAATAACGGCTCGGGAAAATGAAATGACTGAATAACTGAAGTCTGACACCCGAAGGTTGCGACCTAATATGAGTGACTGGCTCTTTGTTCTTGGTCCCTGTTGTGAAAGATCGCGGGCTTAGAAAATACCGAAGTAAACTAAAAGACGGGAGAAAAACAGTGAAATAGCTGCACGTTAGGGGTTTAAGATGGTTGGCCAATCGAGTAGATGGTCTTCGATTTGAGGCATTGACAGTCGAAGCTTCATACCGGGTGACTAGTGTTCACGTGTGGGATGAATTCACGCTTTGTATGGTGAGGGCAGATGTATATGAGTAAGGAAGGTGTTCGAACACCGCCACCAGTGGGGGACGGCAAACCGCTACTACCCGCTTCATCACCACGCCCGACCTATTGAAACCCTATGCGATTTTTTACCCAAAGTTTCAAAACCAGGTTTCCGGCGGTGATCAAACGGTTATCATCCTGGGATTTAGACCTTGGCGTCTGGGGTTCACCTGCTGCCACCACCGGTTGCTTCGCTATTTAGCAGCGACTCCCTTCCAAAAATTCTGGACACTGTTGTATGATAAGAATAAAAGATTTTTATCCCTAATAATGAACTAAGCCATTTAGGCTATGAGGTACACTTCTTCCACTGCACTGATGCAGAAGCATGGAATAAAAAGACCAAGAGATTTGTAAGATTTAAAATGGCCAAGCTGAGTTTTTCGAATGAGGAAGGGACTAGGTCGCGGGTTAAGTGCCAAAGTTTGCCTTGAGTGGGAGAGGTTTAAGAAGTAGTAAAGTGAACGTTATTGCGCGAACGCCGAGTGAACATATGTTGAAAATCGGAATCAAATGAACAGACCGATGACCGTCATCGTCAGCGGTGGTATGGCCAGAAAAGGAGTAGAAAAACAAGCGCCTTCGAGTGGCGTCCTCAGCAAGGGTGTGGAAAAGGTTGAAATTATTGGATACTAGGTCTGTATCATGATTCATCATACAGTTTCAACGCGCAACTCACCACTGAAAACCATTGGAGCATTGTAGAGCTGTTTCACTTCGAGAATCAGCACCGCACATCCGAGCACGGAGCACCCACTAGGGCTCAAACCCGGGATGAACGATTGTGCGTCGAACAACTAACCACCAGGCTCGCTGTCACTGGCTTTGAACGGAGGCAACCCGTTTCTAGCACAGCGATCGACTGCTGTGATGGATGACTTCTCTGTCGGGGCCTAATTACAGCGAATGTATTCCGCTATGAACAACCTGCAGAGCTTTGCTACTATGTGCACATGAGTAGTAGGAGATTGGATTTGTATGATATAATCCATCATGCAGTATCAACGCTCAACTCGGTGGATGTGCACTGCTGATGATCCCCAACAGGGATGAGACAACCGTACGATGCTTCCATGGCGAGCTGAGCGTTGATACTGCATGATACAAATCTAATCTACTCATGGATATGAGGTCGTTGATGAGAAGCAAGAGGGCTTCTTAAGACACTGATCTGGCTGATATTCACTTCCATGTACAAATCGAATCTGTGAACTCAGACAGATGTCCTGGCTAGAGAAAGGGCTTGATATTCACGAAAGAAAGTCTGAGAGAAATCCGAATGTTCTCAATTTAGCCAGTAAACCGTTATTCCAAGTACGATTTATTGTTTTGTACATGCGCAGGTGAATCGTATGTGGTTCTCCTTGGTTGCCATGCAATGTTCACCAAGAGTGTAAGACGACAGCTAGAAATTCACCGGTAGTTCAGCATGACCGGGATACGTGTTGACGTTCAATCAACAATCCTTCGCCTGCAAGTAATGGATACCAGATGATGATATCCAAAACTTCCAAAAGTGCAGAATCTAATGGGGAGAGGCATCACTTGTCGGCATGGAGGGTTTGTCGTAGGAATAGGTAAAGTCATTCTTAAAGAGCAGAAATTCTTGGAAGAGGGGACATAATACTCATTTGCCAGTAGAATAATAGATAAGGTATCCGGCTTTATGTGGATAAAGTGACATCCGTCTTTGTGTAACTGTTGGTTATTCGTTTCTGACTTGCATGACGTAGTGTCGAGATTGGTAATTTGGTAAGTGCGCTGTATTCAAGTTCTTCAAGCGCACCTTGATTTCATGAATGCTTAAATCGCTGGTCAGTTTATGGTGTTCTGGATTTGTGTAACTGTGTCAGAGTCTCCATGGACGGCAATATTTCTGTCAGTTCGTAATAAACGGGTCCTCTAGTCGGAGGAAAGTGTTTTCAAACCGAAGAGTCTGCGTTATCGAGAGAGCATTCAATGGAACAAAAACAGTGGTAGGAAGAAGTAAACTGAATTTCAATGTGGAATTCGTCGTGACAGTGAAAGATCCACTAGGTGATAGCATTTGTGCGTAGGAGCAGACACCAGCTTTTGATGCAAAAGAGGAATTAGGAAAATTGTGAAGATATTGAATGACGGTGGTGGTGCTGGTGTGTGTGTGTGGAGGGAGGAGCTGACGTTTCGATTAAGAATAAGACAGAAAAAGAGACGATGGGCAATAGTGCACAGAATCAATATTGTGCTTCAAACCGCAACCGATTAGAAGAGTTTCTTGTTGCTAGCGTTAAGAGAGTCGTCGGGAAAGCAACAACAATCGAGTGAATTCACGACCAGGAAAGGTCATGAACTGAACAGTGGGAGAAAGCCGGCAGCCTAGCTCAAGAAGTTGGAGTGGTGACCCACATTACGTCGATCGCGCAAGACACTTTAACGGGCCCGTTCGGCGGTCGAACTACCCACCACCTAGCTACTAGTTAAATTGAATTCTCTAAGTTAGATGCCATCTCAGTTTGACGTTTAAGGCAATGTCGTTTGTTTCTTACGTCTTTGATTTTTTTTGGTGTCGGTCACTGAACGAATTTCACGCAACTAATATAACCTGCGCGACTTCCTCATCCGAGACTAAAATGACGGTTAATAGGACATGTTAGATCAAACGTCATATATGCCCCAAGTTTGCCCTTCCATTTTGTTTAAACCAATCCCATACAACCAACCGATTGGAACACCAGTAATACAAGTTCCTGTTTGGAAATTGCAATGTGTTTAACTGAAATATTTCAGTAATTTGGTTGATTTTCCTACAATTTTGGATTGGAATCGCTTACATTTGAAAGCAAGGCGTAGGCGAACATATTTTCGGTGATTTCATTCTCAAGCCAATTACAATCACACTTATGTGAAACAAAATAAGGGAAGGAGAAGGACACATTTAATCAGTTAGTTAGTCAGTCAATCTATTGGTTAGCCGACTAATCGATAGATGGACAGGGGACATGGTAAAATCACGTGTCGTCGTCAGAGGCCTGGATCGGCATCACACTCGAGAACGACATCATCGACCTTCGGCCACGGAAGTTCAAGTGTTTGGACCAGCTTCTTTTGTGAACAAAGCTTGGGCCGCAGTAGCCGGATGCTGATTGCCTCGGCCGCGGCTAATGTCCTATATCTGACCGATTTTGACTCATTCGGTTGGACACTGAATGATGTAGCCGGATCAACCTTGTGGCCTGTGTCTAACAGATGATCGAGAATGGAGCTCGATATAGTTCCTCTTCCTCTATGTTGAAGCCAACGTGGTTGATGCCCTTTAATGCGTTTAGATAAATGCCTGGTCATCATTGAAGAGGTCAACAAAGGCAACGTATCCTTGTTCTCACATTTTATGATGGTCGATGTCTAGAATAAGCATCTGAGCTTGGCAGCGTTGGAAGTGGCTTTACATGTGGCAGATAAAACCCTGCTTACTCTCTCGGCAGCCGCCTCCCCCTTGTAGGGGAGTTTGAGGAGCAGGGTTTTCTTTTCCACCTGTGATATCCTCTCTGGCTCTGTTCGGTATTTTATATTACGTTCAATGAATCTGTCGGGATAGCCGTTTTCAGAGAGGATCCGACGAATCGTTCTTAACTCAGCCTCTAGTGTATCATCCGAGCAAATGCGTGTAGCTCGAGATACTAAGCATCTTATTGTTTCACTTCTGGCCGATTGGAACAAAGCCGTGGAAGTTTGGATATCGCCCGGTCCATGTTGTTTTACTGTGAACTCCCTTTTGGATAGAGCCGCCCGGATGTCTTGTTAAATCAACGTCCAAAAATGGGAGATGATTGTCAACTTCTGTCTCAACCGAAAACTATATGGCTGGGTTTGCAGTGTTGAATAGTTTTATCACTTCTCCCACGTTCACGCTTACATTTGTTGAATGCTCTTGCATTAGTTCGATCTTCCTCCATACATCCAGTTTGAATGAAACTTGCTTTATTTTCCTTGAACTGCTTTCAATTTCGTATTTCGATGAAAGTGGTAAGCTCTCAGGGCATCAAAATACACCTATTATGTGATAATAACTTCAGTGGACCGATGTTCTGATCATCATGGTGTCTGTGAACTCAGGGAAGAATCGTACGTCGCAACTGCACAAGAAACCAGATAGTGACTGATGAGAATCCGCATGTGTTCGACCGGTTAGCAGTGTGCCTGTAGAAATCACTTTGAGCAAACGGTTGCATGGAAAGAAAACTTGAGGTCACAGTCAGTTAGATTATGCCGTTAAGTCTGTCTTGGGTGTTTTTGTTGGTATGGTGGGAGAAGAGCGGAAGTTTTACTGCATGTCGCATTGCACAAAATGGCACTGTTACATCAGCGAATAAATTTGGCAATTCATACGGACCATTTGGCTCATGACAGATATTGCAACTGAATGCTGTTCAAAAGAAAGTCGAACTTCTTTGTTGCGAACACTGCCATTTTAAGGAACTTACTCAAAGGTGCAGTCTGTAGCTCTGAAATGACATTTTTGAGCAACGCATGAGTTTACTTGCTAATATTTTCATTAGAAACTTGAAACCCGTCCCCTGAAAGTTCTTTGTGAAGTTTACTGCTGCACTATAGTTTCCACCTCGCTATGTACCAAGCCAAGCGTTAAGTTGGTTGGCCAGCTTTCTCTCTATCTGAGGAATTTTGTTCATCGTACAGTTACATTCATTCCAAATACATTCCGGTAACATGCGAACTGAATTATCTTGCCTCTGAGTGGTCAGTTTGAACCGATTCCAAGCCATTGTTGAAGTGTAGTGTCTCCGACGCTTTCGTCTGGCTACTGGTCAATAAATGTAGCCACCGTATGAGACAGGTTTGAACACACGCGTACAGTGCATCGAATCTGTGCCACTGCCGGCGGTTATGATACATTCAGTCCCCTTCTCCTTTGAAGACTGTTATTACAAGACGCTGACTCCTATTTGGTTCAGTTAACGTCCCAGTCTCTAAGAATGGCCTATCCGCGAACAATGGAGTCAGTGAGGTTGTAGTTTGAATTGGGTTTCGTTTAAAAAGTGTGCCTCATACCAACACCAGCTGATACCAGGGCAAACGAAAAAGTTGGGATCTGTTGTAATCAGTCAAATATACAAGGTAAAGTTCACTGGAGAGAGATTAGTTTTACTCCGACAGGAACCCACTTAGTTTATCCTGTGAATTATCTTGATACTTCTTTTATTTATGCAACGCATCTGATTCATCAACCGAATTTCTTCCTGCGGAATATAGCGAAATATAGTTTATAAGGACTAACTGTCCCCTAAAAGTCCGAAACCTTTTCTTTCCGCTAAACCCGGAGTCCGCACCACGGGCTGCACGGACAGGGAACGACTCGTGTTCCATAGTTGTCTTGTACCATGTCAAACTGACATGACCAAAGATTACTCAACTTTAGTTTGCAGTTATCTAAATTCCCCCCGCAGTGCACGATTCATAAGATGAACGTGTGACATGATGAGAGGCGAGGAACATAATGCTTGGAAAATAGTGCTACGTCTGACCTAATTTTGTTTCATAGAAGCAAAAATCCCCCAATGATCAGGGGATTGATAAGCACGCCCTGTAAATAAACACAACGACTGCCCAGAGATTAAAATATGCAGCTCGATTCTTGTATTGTGAAGTTGTGCTAGTCAGTCTTATTCTAACAGAACGCCAGGAATAGCACAATGTATTACCAACTTAACATAACTGATGTTACACGTCAAGGGGACCAAAGCATGTAATCTGATGAAAGACATGATACTGATGTTTTCTGTTAAAGGTTTATAGTCAATGAGGTGAGATAAGGATCTAACAAGGCATAACACTTGCCAGCTAGCCTACAACTTGTGGCGATGCGGAATTTGTTTTTACATGGTACTTGCGATTTTCAAATTGAACCGACTGGGTGGGTAGACAAAAGTAAATCTATGTCCTCACGGCTTCTCTTCTATTTTTGTGAAACCCGGATGTAAAAGGCTTCCAGCAAGTGTTTCCATAAAGTATCAGAGTTCGAACAGAACACGTGGTCGGCGGCATAAAAGTATGACATTCAGTGTGGAATGATGGCAAATTCTTGTTAAAAAAGCTTTATACCAAAATGGGTAGGCTAAATAAATTCTGCCTGTATAGGAAGCAATCTTCTGCTAAATATTATCTTGCTGGCAGATAGTTTGTTCGGTAGATGAACTGGATCAAGGTACACCTGAGCGCATACAGAAAATACGGGTAGTGAACGCCTCTTGAATTCTTACTTTTGATCTGAAACAACCCACCATAGATTTGCTAAAGACTGGAAAACTTAGAGGCTGAGTATTAATAGCCGCAATAATGCTGTGATTTCTTATTCTGTTAGAGTTTTAGAAAACTCACGTGTGAAGGAGTATTTTCTATTCCGTATAGTGGCCTCAAAACTCACTTGTCCCTCGGTGGGCAGAGAGAGCATGGCTGAATAATACCGAGCGCATATTCGGGTTTAAGATAGGAATGTGGCCACTTCGACGGTCAATCGTTAATCCATTACCAACAGCTCATAATAAGTGGTCGCAGACGACCAACGGCAGTGTTACAGGGCACAGTAGGTTTTTCGCCTGGCAGCGAACTCCCTTTGTCAAAGCCATAGAGACCCGTAGACAGCAACGTGACGTGAGAAAATTTGGCCTGCCACCGAATAGGGACATTGCCTCCTGCCTCTTACTCACCTATCATGAATGGGGTGAGATTAACCAGAACCCGCCGAGCATCTTGGACTTGCAGACCGTTACCCAGAAGGAGTACGAACCACTCGTTCGATCACCGGCTACCAAAACACAAACTTCCTGTTGCCCGACAGATAGTAGTTGGTTTTTCACGGGCTAGTGTTGCTACCTCGAACAAAAAACCGAGTGATGCTGGGAAAGACACTTTTTACCTACTTCCTAAGACTTCTTGGATGGTTCTTTATGCATAAAGCTCATGCTACGGCGTCCCCGAGACACGACGCACCTCGGGTTTTCTACGCGGCCGGGATGATAACTATGCTAGCCGGGGGTCTTAACACGCGAAATGACATCCAAATCGCCTGTTGGAATGTGAGAACACCCCTGGATATGGTAAGCCAAGCCATCACCGCACGAAAGCTACATGACTGTCACATCGAAATCGCATGCCTGTCCGAAGTTCGGCTACCGAATTCTTGCAGCCGGTATGTAAAGGTTCCCGGAGCAAACGATAGTTACCACCTCTACCACAGGCATTTTAATAGTTGTCTGCAGCAAGGCTAACACGACACTGTCATATGGGACCAGATATACCCTGGGATTGCTTTATCTCGTTTTCGCGCTTTCACTTTTGAACAAATCGATTGTCGCGATTTATGCTTTGACAGCAGCAGCCGAAGAAGAGGCAAAAGACGAGTTCTACGACAGACTACAAGAGGTGACAAACGCATCCAAAAACGTGACATTCTCCTTTTTACGGGACATTGGAAAGCCCGCACTGGTGCCTCCACTCGAGAAACCGGATATTCTGGAAAAATATGGCCTTGCACAGCACTATATCACTGGCGAACGTTTCGTCAGCCCTGCAGACTGCGGTGGCCTAACCGTCACTAACACCCGCTTACAACATCCTTGGAAGCCCCTGCTAACGTGATGCTCTAGTGAGGGTCATATGGCGCATCAAAGTGACTGCATCCTGATAAGACCACGCCAACCATCTTTGATTGAAGATTTTCTGTCCTATCGAGATGTGGAGACTGATAACAAAAATGGCACCAACCATACTCTCGTTCATGCATGCTTCAAGATCGGCCGAGCCAAGCGCCGCAAAGACCGTGCATCGAAGTGGATGAATGCGACAGCGTTGGGATCACCAAGAAGTCACGCGACAGTCTCAGATGCTATTATCTCTCACCTAACCGCCACATATCTAGGTGAGGAAGAAGTACCAGCGGAACGTCAGTGGAACTTACTGAAGGCATCAATCCGACGATCTGTTTTAGGTAAGCTGGGGTTTACTCGACGAAGATAGAAAGACTGGATCTCAGAAGTGGCTCTCCAGTTATCCGCAAAAGCTAAAGTTGCTAGCCTAAACTGTTACCCAGACTTCGGTGACTTCTGATAAAAAGTCGCCTATTCGACCAGAAGCGATCGCAAATCTACCGGACCGAAATCATGGAAACCAAGGAAACTGCGGCTAACTGCGAGGACCTCTCAAAGTGTGATGAAACTCGACAGGAAATAATTGTGAAGGCAGACTTGTCGGGATATGGGAAGGCAAAGGAATACGAGAATTTTCATGGTAGATAGTTGAAGGGTATTGGATGCGAGCGATGGATGGAAGAGTACCCTTAAAATCAACAGTCCAGGAGTTGTGCAGCTTTAGTGAGGGTGCCGTGAGTGGTTGGATTAAACTGTGGTTAGAGACGACAGATGGCTTTTCTTCGACGGAAGGTGGAAGGTGCTTTAAATGAAAGAAAAGCAGCAGACGAGTGACTTTTGGGTGACAAAGTGTCCCATGGAGGTTTTTCAGGTCGTTATATGTATAAGACACAGTACAGAATTTACGTGACAAGGTACCAGCAGTTGGATTTCCCCATCCCGGGAGATAAACAACATCAAAACGGAGAGGCGAAAGCTCTAATTACGACCATTGGATTTTATCATTCTTTGTTCGTCTTTTCTGTTGTATTCTATACATGAAAGTCACAGATCGTTGACAAGTAACAAGTTTGACGTGATATCTTAGCAAAAACTGTCTCCAATTTTCAAGGGGCTCGACAATAGTGTAGGCTTCCTTTTCAACAGCCGAAAAATGTCGATCATTTGGTGGCAAAGTGCATGAGAAAAATGCCATAAGCCACCCCTTCTCATTTAGAGTAGCTGCTATAGAAATATCAGATACGTCGGTTTCGATTAGCACGGGAATAGTGGGACCAGCGTTAGTGACCTCCGAGTGTTGAAGGTCGGTTTTCAATGATTCAAAAGCATCTTTGACATGTTCCGAAAAGAGAAAGGTCGAACTATGTAGCAAGGGATGAATCCGATCTGAAAATCAAGAGACCAACTGTGAGTAATATGCAAATAGTCCGACGGCACGCAGTTGAGCTTTTCAGTCTCTGGGTGGCGACATTTCACTTAGTGGTTGAAGCCTTTCAGGATCGGGTCTGATGACCCATTCTGATACTCCGCACTCGAGTAGCGTTACTGAAGAAGCACGCAATACACTCTTGCTTTCGTTTAGAGTTAAATCAAAGCGGCCTCTTCGAATCGTGCTAAATTTTTGTCAAGTTCCTTTGCGAGATGTCCATGAACAGTAAGATTATAAACCTAAGCGAAGATATCGCTCAATAGCGCTTCTTGAATGATACGACGGATGGTCTGCTGGAAGTACACTCCTTTGGTCACTCTGAAGGGTATCCGACGGAATTGGTACAGATTCTCATATGCCTCAAAAGCGGCGTATTGTTTCTCGTCTTCGCCTATTGATACATGATGATATGCGCTTTGCAAGTCAAACGTGCCGACGATACTATACTGGGCTATTCTGTTAATCATGGTATCGATTCCGGAAAACGAATAGGCGTCGAGATGCGTAAAATGATTGACAGTTTGATTATAATTGACAACCATAGGCTTTTTATAATTTGAATTGTTAGTAACGAGTATTTGTGCCCTATATGGCGATGTGGAATGTTCGAAGACCCCTACTTTGAGTACGCGCTGGATTCCGAGTGCTATAAAAAGTTCATCGTCCACTGAATGACGTCTGGATTTCGTAGCGACGGGCCTTCACACGCTTGATAAATGGGCACAGTTGAGGAGCTGTAACGCTAGCAGATGCCAGCCCAGAAAGAGGAAAAGAGGGTTTGTTACAGCTGAATGATATTTTGATCTTCTGGTGCAGTCTCAGGAAGTCACGTCCAAGAAGGACATCAGCACACAGACCAGGTATCACCCAAAGGCGGATGCAGAGATAGAGCTCGTCTTCGTGTTTGATATAGACAAGAAGGTGGCTCTGCGTTATTCGTTTCAGGCCTGCAGATGCCATAGTAATCCTAGCCCTCTACTGTTCGATTTTACACCTAAGACACCGAAGAGCTTCCGATGAAATGTACCTCTCCGAACTCCCGGTGTCCACAAGAGGGCTGACTTTTCTACGGTTGATACTCACCGTTGTAGCAGCCCGTGATAGAGTTCCAGGGACTACTGACATTATTACAGGCAATAGACATGTACCAGTTAGTTTGTTATTTCGTTTAACAGTATCGCTCGACTTACAGTCACTGTAATAAAGTCCTCTTCTGCCACGGAGGTCATAAATCGCATTTATTGCTAAACATGTGAAACGGGTACGAGGCGCTTTGCCATAAAAAACAGGAGGACTTAGTAGCGGCAAGAGTGGGTTGTTCTGGTGTAGACGTGGTTTCATGTAAATTATGGGGAGAAGGGTAGTTAAAACTAGTAGCACCAACAAGGGGTGTGTGGCTGACTCTCGGAATAGATTGAATTGCTACTGAGCCTGAACCAGAGATTTCGCCAAAGCAACCGTTGACTTCAGCTCTAACAGTTCGTATCCTAGTAACCTCTGTCTGATTGAATGTGACACGAGTCCGCGTATGAAGAAATCGCGTACAGCTTCATGCTGATGTTGTTCCGCAGAGACTGCCTGATAGTTACAATCGCTCATGAGTGTCCGCAACCTAAGGAGGAATTGATCCATCGTGTCCCCAACTTCTTGTTTTCAAATGATCAATAGATATGGAGCAAATACCTCACCTTTCTGCTGGACATACCTTGATTTTATTGCTGATGTAGTGGTTTCGTAGTCACGACAATCATTCACCTACCTGAAAACTGACGGAAAGAGATAATTTATAAGAGTTTTTAACTTATCCGGCTGTAAATGGTCAGTAGGTTCAAGAAAGATGTTGAACGTGTAGTGCCAATTAATCCAGGATTCAGCGGCATCGAAAGAGTTTGGATGGACATAGAAGCGTTCGCGGTAGAGGAACTGTTCTATAGTTTACGTGATGAATAAGTTGCAATGAAACTTGATTCAGTCAGTCAAATTGAGTGGAGTGGAATCGAGGCTCACTGACAAGGATTTGTTCAGCTCACGAAACAGGTATTATCTGAAAAGAGAAAGGAGAAGTAGTTGGTAGAGACATCAGTTATAAACAACCAAACAATGTACACAGTCGAAGTTTTTCTCAAAACACAAAACTCTTCCGCCCCATCAGCACTGCATCCAGTAAGCGACAGTCAGCAGAATCCCTTCCCCGCAGTGCTGCCGGGTTGCTCGTTCTTGACCGGGCTAAATTGGTTTAGCGATGAGCAAAACACTAGGATTGTTTATTAAACCTTCAGAGTCAAACAGTGAACCAAATACCAGCGAACCAGAACGAAATTTAGGGCGTTAGTAGTAACCTACCACGCCGAGATGAGATCACCTACGTAATACCCAAGCTGAAGAACCGGAAGACCCACGGAGAAGATGGCATCGCACCAGAAGTATACAAATCATATCTTTCGACACTACCCGAGCCACTATTTATCCTGTTTCACTCAACTTGGAAAAGAGGGCAATTTTTAGTGAACTACGGAACTTCCATTTTATCCCGTCTTCCAAAGAAAGGCGACAGGAATGTGCGCGCAGACCACCGTGGCATCCTCTTAATCGACGTGGAGGACAACATGTTCTTCGTGATCTTGTGGAGCCGCTTTTCAGCTGTGCGGAGTGGACGCGGGAGCACGCCCCAATCAAGGAGGCTTTGGCCGTGGTGGAGAAGGAGTGGATCAAATATTCACTTTCCGCGGAGTATAAGGCCTTCGGCAAAACGTTCAACAACCCACTGCATCCCTTTAATTGATTTTGAGGGGCACCTTTGACTCAGTCAGAAGCGAATCGCTATGGACTAAACTACAAACGAATGGAAAGCTCCGAAAGCTTGCCAGTCCCCCAGGGTTGTACTACTCAGATACGATTGAGAGAATACGTATCCAACGAGAGGAACCTAATAGTTCCTCGGCCGGTCGTCATTGCCGACTTTGGACAATCACGACCTGGGTTCAGTTCTCTCCAACGTTGGTCACTTTCCCACTTGGCAGCCTTTTACTGGCTGCGGGCCCTCCCTGAATTGTTATACATCGCTGTATAATATATATAGAAAAAGGAAATAAAAACATAATTTTTAAGAAGTGAGAATTCCGGTGTTAGGCAAAATTGTCGCTCGTTGTCAGTGCTGTTCAACTACATTATCGACTGGATAAAGTGCCAGGAGCTCACCGATTGCCCTGGTATTCAGCCGGGCACTGATGCGTTCTCCATCGGTTTGAAATTTGCGGAAAATATCATAATCCTTGGGGACAGATTGACGGTCTTACAGCCTTTTTTGAATTGCGTAGAAAACTTCACAAAATCAAAGAAACTAGAGGTCAACAAGTCGAAGACCAAGGTCCCTTCAACCTGCGTTGTTAAGTTTATTCAACGGACCTATATGATCAGCAAACAAAATGAGCACGTCCGGACGTTCAAGTATCTGGGCTTCACGATTCACCCAAACGGTGAATTGGAAAACGAAGTCAAGTTGCACGTTGACAACGCTAAGACTTCTTTTTTCCGGCTTTGAAATGAAATCTGAGAACCCAATAAAGTCAGTCTCCCTAACGAAGTTCGAGTCTTCCAGGTAGCTATCCGTTAACTACGTGGTCACTGAGTGTTGTCAGCACCGTAAAGCTGGGAGTGTCTTCCCATTGGTTACAGCGACGGATTCTCAAAATGGCTGGGCACGATATACTTTCAAAGGAAGCGGTGAGAAAACGCTGCTTCAATACTGAAAAACTCTCAGTGTTCCCTCGACGCCGACGATCACAGTGGTTTGGACATTTAATACGACTTGCACACACGAAGACCTGAAAACAATGCTTACCTCCTGTTTCGGGTCCAGGATGGGGCTGCCACCGTGGAGGGAAAATGGAATCCTAGACCAGTACTGTCAAATAGGACGCTGAGCAAATGGCACTCCGGTCTGTCTACGGCGTTTGAAACCTGAAGCAGAGTTGGATTTAACAGCTCTCAGGTCTTGTACCCGTTCGTTGCTCATGGGCAAGTGCTATCCGGACTCGCCCTCTCACAGCAGCTAGTCGCATAAAGGTAAGAGTAATTATGGTGACCAGAATGGTAATTCTTTGTTTTCCATTTCCATCAAAGGTTCCAATTGGATAGTAATAAAAATCTTAAAATATGCCCACCGATGTTCGCAAACACGTGTAATACGAGGCTGGGGAGCTTGTACATGGAAATTATGGGGCTAAACACTTTTTACGACCACAGAAAATCTGATTGAATGAGGTTTCGCTGTAAACTGAGTTCCAGTTTCAACTTTCGAAATGCCTTAATCTGGGTTTGCCATTAAAAACTAACAAAACAATCATCACACCTGGCAGAAAATATCCTTTTGACGACGAACAGTGACAATTAACCGATTCCTTATCACTTTTTGTGATTTTCTCTATCTTCCATTAGAAAAAAGGTTGACGGAGTAGTACGTCAGCCCCATAATCGTGCTTCAACTCATGCAAGATAACGTAAGCGAAATTCAAGTTGGCGAGTCACGAATGGAGTAACCGAGCTTGGTTCAAGCAACACTTTACAGGAAGGACTCACAACGATAAAACGGTAACCCAGAAAATCTCTGAGAGCATTATATGAGGTGTTGAAGAGAAACAGTGATAACGAAACTAGAATAAACCATACTGCCAATAAGACAAAGGATGCAACGCTTAGTAGCGTAGTTCAAAACCCATCATTTCATCTCTTTGCAGGTGACAGGCGAGCTACCAACAAGAAGGGCATGAGTTTTTGTCAGTTCACACGTTCTTTTAGGATATGCATTATTAGTTGTAACATCAGACACCTGTTGGCAAATCTGGCTTAGTCGTGAAAAAGATTGACGAAGTTCACCTTATGAGATTTCGCTCAGTGATGACAATGGTGATGGAAATCACGTAGACTGTAAAAACATGAATATCTGACAGGATAAATCTTATATTCAAGCCACCTGTGTTTCTAAATGAGTAAGTTCCATCTAACAGGTGTAACTGCAATTCTATAGATACACCGGTTGCCATGATGATCTCAAAAAGCAGTTTCTGGATCATTAAAATTCCTAAAAGGAGATTACCATTGGTTATAAAATTGTTTCAGCTCAACCCAAGTATAAACTGGATTGATAGATAACAGAAAGTTTGTGATACTCTAAACAGGCGCTCTGCAAACCGCCTTAGTCATTTTCCGCGATAATGGGAGTCCTTAATGCAAACAGCTTTTATAATGTCTGATTTTGAAGGGATTTGATATTATCCTCTGAGTGTTGGCGGAAAAGATCGAAGAAACTGAAGACAAATGAGCATATCGGAGTGAATGATAACGAGGCGAAAAAATTGATAGAAATCTACAAAATGGAAGAAACAAGTTATTATTCACCTCAGTAAGCAATAGTAAACTCTACGGGTTTTGTTACGTACATAAATGAATATATATATATATATATATATATATATATATATATATATATATATATATATATATATATATATGTTTCAGATGATTATTCTATTTTTTCTGCCATTCTTCAATTATATCCCGAGGGTACACCCAGGAGATATTACCCCTTTTGATGCATTCTTGAAAAAGCTGTCTGCAACGGTGACAATGGTGATCGGATTCAAAAGTAATCATCGTGTGAACATAAAACACTTCGCATATGTCCCAGTTCTGCAAAATTTTAAACTTGTACACAAAATGGGTTACTATTTAGTGTATAAATATACAAAATAAAACATTTCTGAACCGTTTTTAATGATTTTGAGCGCCGCCCATTGTCGCAATTTGAGTAGCTCCGAACATACTTACAAAGGTAAGGTACACACAGGCAAGGGTACAAGCCGTGGGCATCGTCGTTGGTGAGCGTCTTTAGGCTCTGTCATCATTGACGAAGATAAATCATCGGGTAAATGCGATTAGACAAGAAGTGCACGGGCAGCAGGCCGCATAAGTCAGTGCTATTTGTGCGCAAACTGCTTTCGAGAGTAATGAAATTTAAAAGCCATTTGCTGATCATTTTCACGTTGTGTATACTCACCCCCCCCCCTTTATATTGCGAAATTCAGACCAGTTCCTTCGTTTGACGAAATTCAGTCTGTGCATTCTACTCATGGAGTTGGTTTAATCACCCTTGGAGACATCACTGTTGTACAGGCAGTGGGACAGGGAATAAGTAGTTTAGTATTGTTTGTGATTTTCGTTAAATAATTTAACAATTTAGCCGTGAAAAGTAGTGGAAAAAGATCATCCATGTTTAGATTTTTCTTCTTCTGATATTCTGAATGTTTGTAAAAGTGTGATGAGTCCCGGTACACATTTATTTCACTGAAGGAAAGTGCAAACCAGCTGTTTACACCGGTTATTTGGGGAAATTTGCGATATTATTATATCTACCATCATTGTTACCAGCGCCGTATAATCACATAAATTTGAGATGTTACGCCCGAAGTTGGGCACATATTTTCTTGCCACATGTGGATTCGGGTTTTGCGAAAACACTTATCATAGTAGAATGTAAAATTTGACTAAACAATTATTTAATTTAGGAAAAGCGATGTGACAGATCAAATTCTGACGAATTTGGAAATTGTTCGGTTGCACCGCGATTTTAACCCGAGGCCACTGGGATACTAACAATCCTCGGATAGGATGTAAAGAGGATTTTAACTCACAACTATGACAAACGGGTATTACAGAGATACTACTGCAAATTAAGAGATCAAGTTTTATATAGTTTGATTCGTCATTCACTCTCAGCTCTGAACTCATCTTTGAATAGCATGGAAGTACTGTGTCACGCTCATCAAGAATCATCAGCGGGGTATATCCAATACTAGTAACATTCTAAAGTTTTCACACAATCAAAGAATAAAAGCATCATGATTAAAATACTTTGTACAAAAACACTTCTAGCGTGGAAGAAAGTTCTTTTTCGTTGACTAACTTCCTCTCTAAATACAATAGCTCTCAGGAGAAAACAATCTGAGCGGTCCCGACTAGTGTTTCTCGATTAGGACTGCTGTACTAGAGAATGAAGGGTTCCTTATATGTCCATTAAAGCCACAACCTTCCGCAGCTTTCTACACTAGAGATGATGTTAGATTACAACTACACACTACGAATTTGTTTACATTTCCATGATCATCCTCTTTCTCTTCCAATACAATAAAGCACAATTCAGAATCATGTGAAAGGAAGACAATTTCAAACACAACGAAAAACTTGAAATCAAATATCACTGGTTTCAACCAACCAAAATGAAGACTGACCACAGAATTTCTTTACCCCTAGTAATTATCCATAATTTGAAACACTTCTGAATTGTGTATTCAAACTGGTTTGACTCTTTTTAAGGTACTTTAATGAGTGGGAAAATAGTGACTGCAGTAGGTAAACGTTTGAAGCTGTCAAATTACTGTCCCCTACAGCAGAAATCTGTGATTCATTTAGTGATAATTAGAGTATTATTTTACTCAGATCCTGGGTCCTCCTACTCACGAGCAAATTTCTTAGCATTCTGAATCAAGCTGATTAGGTGATGCAACTATCCATGCCCAGAGGAGCCGGTCTCAATGACTTTCTTCATCGAAACAATGGATATGACAAAATTTCACTTTATTTTTTGAATTTGTCTAGTTCCACAACTATGCCGATGGGGGAAAATGTATTTTCTAATTCGTTTTAAACTATTAAAATATTCATTTGTTTTTCACTTTCTCTTAAGTCGGAACAAAACAAGGGGAACAAATGTATTCACTATAGGATTTCGCTTTTCAACTGAACGCAGAATTATTTTTCTGCTTCAATGAGCAAACATGACATAGACTAGTATCAAACTGGCGGAAATGGCGCACCGTTCCCCTCGGGTTTGTTTGTGCCTTTGTTGACACCATTGAAATCCTACCGTGGGAGAGTTATATACATTATTAATAAATGGGATATGCCTTCGTACAAATACTAGCACCTGACAACGTGATAATGAGAACTGAACTAATTTTATCACTTCGAACATAAACTATAAAAGTAGGGCACCGATGTGTAACTTGTTAGCCGATATATTCCGGGATTATAAAGTAGAAACTGTCTTCAAAAGTTGAAAATGTTTTTTTTTACAAAACATTGCTTATTGAAGTATTTTGGAGACCGGTGAAGGTCTTGCTTTTGTACTGATTTTGCAAGTCCTACTGATGAATCTGTAGTGAAAAGACAGACGCGGCGTAATTGCAAACTCGTTTATCAAAAAGTGATGAGTCGAACCGTATGCCCATATGCGTGTCAGTAGAGTCAGCAGACTACGGATCAATACGTGTACGAAGTAAACGAGCATGAACCAGATATTCCTCAATACTTTCTAATTCGATTGTGCTGAGTAAAAGCAAATGATAGTGCTGCACAGCAGGAGGCTGATAAAACTGACACAAACTGGGCCGATATTCAGGCCAAGAATGAACTTATCTTTTTCAACACGAAAGTTTATAACTGATCAAATGAAACTTTCTCTTTTTTAGTGCATTTACTGAGAGTGTGGAAGACTCATGTTCCTTACAGACCGATAAATTTGCCTCTCTCTCTTGTAGAAACCCTAGGGTCTTACAGCCATACAGCAGTTTGAGTAAATGTTTTATGTTAGAATCCAATAAACTTTAATAACATGAAGGTAATTTTCAAAGAATCAGATACTTCTTTATCTGAACAAGCTCCACCACCTCGTCCAAGTTCTGTTTGTGGGCGGCCAAGTATGTGCTTCAGTGGTTAGGTTAGCTCCACAATGGAAGTCGATATGGAACAGAGAAATTTTGATTTCACGTGATCGAATAACGATACCTGCCCCAACTTATTGCGAGTGATGGGCCAGACCTGAAAGCTTGATCGGGGTGTCATATTGTAAAGCTAATACACAAGTTACACCTTTTGAAAATTGCAATAGACCCCTGATGTGTAACTGGTCATGTGGGAAGTGTTGGATTACTTGAATGGATACACTAGATTTTCATAGGCATCGTTTAAAAACCGTAAAGCATAATATTTATGGACGTGAAGACAGCTCAAGCTTTCATTATCCGAGTGGGAGGTTTTTCTTACATGTATTTTTCCATATTTATTTCTCATCCCGTGTGCTTCGATCCTGTCATTATTCTCTTTCAATTGTGATGAGAAGAGTATCACTAGAGCAAAGCAAAGTGGGGTTGTAAGACAGAATCAGTCTGATAGGACTAACCCAGTTATGGCTGATTTGTTTTTGATGTACGTCGCACTGATCAGAACAAACCTCTGTTATGGACAGGTACGGAATTTCAAGTTATGTTTCACGAACATTCCACCCTGAATTACTGTAGAAACTAGCTGATGCAGTTGGTCTTCACGGAGAACAGTGCACTCCCAGTCCCGGTCATCTTGTGCTCGCACACTGTCCTCACATTTGTTTTCTATTCTTACCTGCATTTGCTTTTGACAGGAAAACACAACAAACAGGCAATAAAAACTAGTGTAATGAAGTGCGACTTTAGTGACCGTAAAACCAGAGCCGAACAGGCTGTTGTCGTCTCAGTATAAGAATTCGGATATTCGTGAAAGTTAGAATAGTTTGGAAATTGGTTAATTTTATGGTAAATTATCTGACACTGGCTAAATGTTACGATAACATGCTCTCGTTTTCTTAAGTCACCCGAGAACAATAGGTATCTAAATACAAGTTAGCAGTAATCCAATGTGGTTAAAGCACAAAGTTAAGGTTATTATAGCAAAGAATAGCCAAACCGGAGACAATATTTTTTTCAGGTTAAAAAAACATCGCTAGAATAAAAGAAAATTTCCTATAAGGTTCTAGATGGTGCAGCAACACTATTTATCACATAAGTGATTTCACTTGCGACTTCGGATAATCATTCAAATCCGTTATGCGCCTTATGCACCACGATGGTGAATACTGAACAACTGCATAATGACTACCACTTACAGACTCCTAGCACATACAGTGAGCGATCTATAATATCAAATCGGCACCGAGCATTTTTCTGCAATGCTTGTTTCAAATTTGGTGAGAAAACGAATCAGATATGGTACTGTTGGGCATTTACAGATTTTGGAGAAAAATAAGTGTTCATAGCGACGATGCGTGAATAATGTGGAGATGCATTCGATCGGATAGGGGTGAAGAGAGTGCAACTGGTCTGTCCTTAACCTGCAAGAGAAGCTCGAGCACGAATGATGCTCAAAGGGGAATACAATGTGGGTAGCTGAATGCCAGGTATTTCCCCTATTTTAGACATGCTCCAGGGATCGAACAGCTAAAGTCTTTAGCAAGCCATCCATGGAGTATTATTTGATTTTTTCCCAGATTTGGGAATCTCAATAAACTTTGAGTAAAAAGCTGAATAGATTATTTCTCTATTCAGATATAAGCAAAGTGGCCGTTAGTTTTTGTAAAACCTCGAATTCACAATAAGTCCTGCTGAAATCTCCGACTTATCGTCAGAAATTGCCACATCTGCAGACTTATGTTTCAGAATTCTATTTTCAAACATCATTTTGTTAGTAATGTGCGCGTACTTACTTCCAGTAGGATAAATTAATAATGTTACTGTACTCTGTTAATTTACAGACTCATACCGACATACGCTTTCGTTCTGGTAGAATCGAAAGCCTGCTGATCACTGCCATTTTGGAACTTTTTAAGCCTACTTTGTGATTCACTCGAAAGCATTCCCAAGTTACCAATCTATTCCTTCTAATCCATTAATCACGAAAATAGGTCACAGCTAAGCGAAGCCTAAAATCACCTGCCTGATGTTCCGCCTTTATTCCATTTGGTATATAATATCAGCCGACACACTGACACTGTCTGGTCATATGTGTGTGGGTGGGTGTGGGTGTGATCCGGTGACAAAATTCTCAGTCAACAAAGTGATACCTTCATCATTTTGTTGGTTGAATGAAAAAATCAAAATAAAGTGAGCAAACAAAGATGCTGTTTCAAAGTAAGAACATTTGGGACTGGGAACAAGAAAAGCCTGTTTACTCTCAGATACTTTTTGAAAGCATAAAGCTCATCCACGGATACGGGAAAGCATAGAGTCCGATTCGATAGATTTTCTTTGGTTGCGAGTTTTATCACCAGATAATTTTACACGAGAAAATTCATAGCTGAAATACACAGAGAATATTAAATGCTTTGTGAGTAGAACAGCAGTGCGATGAATTTAGAATATATGTAAGGAAGTGCATGACAACCAAAATGACTTGAAAAATTACCAAGGGGTAAGTGTTTCACCTTCAGACCATTATGTCACCAATCTCTTTCATGATTCCTTAACAGAAGTACTCCAGTGAACCGGAAAGTGAATTAAAGGGGTTATAAAAGAGAGTGTGATTAATAAACGGTTAAACAGGAAATATAAACGTGCTACTGAATTGCTACTTTGGTCACTGGAATTTTGTATTATATATATTGTATATTTTTCATGCTCCTAACTGATAAAAGGGGAAACACCGAAGTGGGTTACTTTGCGGACTTTGCTACCTGAATACTGCTGTACTAAATGTTCTTACAAATCAGCCCTATCTGTCATCCAATTTTGGTGAAAATCCTGCACGCTGTCTTATTCGGCACTTGTGTGTCTCCAGATTCTCAACCCACCGAATAAAATTCAGCACGAAAAAAGCTGAATGAATTAATTCTCATTAGACGGCTCACATGAACTTTTTTCCTCGGGAAGGAATAAAGTCAAATGTTCCTCGAAGCATTTGATCTATAGCACAAAAAATGTTGGTATATACCGATAACTCTCAGATTAGAAAATTACAAAGCAAATCTTTGGGCCCACAAATACAGCTTTGTTCAGGAACACTGTTTTGTGCTTACAAATATAGCGTAGGAGAAATCAGCATCCATTCGACGGATTATTTGAACTTATCACTGCATTACATACTCCTGTCTAGTTTCCGGTGAAATCACGAATGTAAAAACCGTGCGAATGGAGGATTTCGTATAAACTCAACGAGCAATTAAAGTTTCATAAGAATTTTCCCAAATCTGCCAGTGACACTCAAATGACGTTTGTCCATGTTGGAGTTGTTTTCGAAATTTTGGCACGTTCGTGGTAATATTACGCTACAAATAAATGGTTCAAGATGATAAATTTAGCCAGATTGTAAACCGTGCCTAAGGAATACGTTGCTGTTTCACTTTTTGTCAAGATCTTATAGTAAGGCTAATCGTTTGATTTTACGTATATGATGCACCTAATCAGAAAATAATACAAAGAGTGAATACTATATTATTCATTTTTGAAAGGAGTAGCGTTATGTTATATACATTACACTAAGCTAATAGGTGAATTCAAGGCTTTTTGAACAAAACATCTTTTTGTTGCATGCTCGCACATTCATGCGGTGAAATGTGTATAGCACATTGCCCCGAAGGTCCACTAATATGTTGAGGTTACCTAGCAACGTTACTTGAAAACCTGAAACACCACACAAGTTCCCAACAGGCCGTAATATGGGCAAGTTTCACCCAATCCGATATCACTCCTAATTTTCTGCCACAATACTGCTGAAGGTAAAGAAAAAATTTACCAAGTTGTATCAGTTCACTGGATTGATAGATCCGGCAACTTTGAGTCAGATAAAATTTTTCAACTTCCCACTACTGTATATACTTCTGGATTTTGTAACAGGTATTTACTTTTTATTTAGTTGCTTTTGTTACCTAATAACTGTGCATCAACTTCAGGGAGGGGGCGGCAGCAAGTTAGAGGCCGCCAATTGAGTGAAAGTCGTAACTTCGAGTGAAATAAAATTCTGTCCAGATCCACAATTGCCAAAACTCAAAACACCGGACGCAAATTGGTTACTGGAAGGACAGAATAAGTGACATCTCACCCCCCCCCCCTAGGCTTACCCGTCGAAAAATCGTTCACTCACTGGCTCACCTTTGAAGCTACATCATCTCTATCCTATAGTGTATTTATTCCGGCTAACACAGCGCAAATGATTAGACATTATCGGGGCAAAAACACGCTCAAAACAAGGCCGTGGTAAGCAAACATGTACTTGGACTTACGTGTAAAAGTGACACACCTGTGCACGTCCGTGATGAATTGCATTCAACCTACCGTGGGCAATGTTTGCCTTTTCTCTGTCTATCCTTCTCCGGTTTTCGTTCAATTTGTACCTGTCATCGACAACGGGAGATAAGCGTATCTTGCATTGTTGAGGACAGTTTCAATCTCGCCGACAAGCCCAGCATCTCTCACATGGTCTGATTATTGGCTTATTCCGATACGAAAGATCGTAAGAAAGAAAACGGCTAAGCAATGCTTTCAAGAAAACGAAAAACAAAAGTTTCTATCTGCGGTCATACCTCTGGGGTGTGCTCACGCGGTTTTGCAGGACTTGGGGAGGTGAACTTTTACTTTGAGCTTTTGATCTCCATATCCTGATTGCTCGCCACGTTCTAGATTTCTACCTAGCATAAACGACATTCGTTCTCAAGCATGACTACAAACCAGTGTACTCAAGACTGGAAACGAGCCCGTGATGAAGAAAAAATGTATATGACGTTTCCCCCAGGTTGTAGTGAAAAGCTATCGGGAATATTTCACGCACTACAAAACACTAGACATGAATCAGGAGTGCAACGTGAATTGGTTATATCAACCACACAGGTGACATCAGAAGGTGACAGGAATAGATTACCAATTGAATTATTCACTGTAAATATTCTACACCGAAAGTAAACATTTTCTTCTAGGGAAAACTTCATCCAGTAGTTTGATTTATTTTTAGTTTCTTATTTTGAGAAGAATTTTCAGTACTATAGCTGGAATAGTAAAACCAAAAAATTCGATATCTCAGAGCTTTGGGTTGGTAACATAAAAAAACACAAAAAGACATGGAATTAATGTCCCATGTAACTTAGAAAAGACTAAAATAGACAGCGTTGAGTTTGATTATTGAACCCATATTCTTTGTAAAATTTCTCAATTTATCAGATTTACATGTAAAGATTGATATTTACATGGATCTTTGAATTCTCCAGGTGTTTTTAAGGTCCCAAAAAGCTGGAAAATCATATTTACCTAAAGCAAGACAAAAGCTTATCCTAAGGTTATATGGGAGCTACAACTTTTGTATATGAATCTACTTTACTAGGCACTGATACGTTTCTTTCAATCCAATTTGACTAACGCAAATATCAGTTGATCATAAACGTGGATTTTTCTGTGGAAAATAACAGCGAAAACAGGTAGCAAAAGCCGTCACTTGGTTGATTACTATGCCTGAACTATTGAGACCTATTCAGTTCTACAATGTAAGTCGCAGAACTTGATTACTGTGTAAGATTTACAGTCGGAAGAGTCTTCTGGGCTTCCACGTATGCCCATTCCATTGTAATCACGTGCAAACATGGAACAAAAAACAGTTTCTAAGCTTCATGTCCCTAATAGTCAACCTAGCAGACCAGCCGAACGGTAATATGTGATTTAGCTATTTTCAGATCATCCTTCTAAAGTACGACCAGTTTTTTGAAGTTTATTAGTTGTGATCGGGAAAAATTTAATTTAAATACTGGTGAGTAATCCGTAAGGCTCGATGATTCGCACAGGAACCAAGCTATATACCCATAAATCCATATGAATTTCCGCGGGAAAACGCGAATTTCGGAGACTTTCCACAAACCACGTAAATCTAACCTAACGTTTTGTTTGTCCTGCTAATACAGTTCAACTTCACGTCTTCTGTCTTTAGCTTCGTCATAGGAAGCCGTTCCGGAAAATGTGTGCGTCTAATGATTACTACTGAACTCGGACGGAATTAACTTCCGTTCACTGCAATGGGATGTCCTCAATTGTAAATTGCAATAAAAAAACCTAAGATAGTGGAATTGGTCAGTCATCGGTACAGCATGTGAATTATCCGAACGTCCTTCGGGATCAAATTCCACAATGCATGTGTCTGTGACGAAACTGTCTCGGTTTGGATCATGCAGACCAGAGGCCTCAGTGACCAACGGAAAAATAGACCAACTTATCAGCCACGATTGAATTTACCGAAAAACTAACCGGTTACTTCTTGTCCTACTCGTATGCACCTCGGTAAATCCCATTTGGATTGATCACTATTTATCTACCCAGTGTACACTCCAACTATCATTCATAGATTTTCCTATACGACCAAATGCTTTGTGCGCATACGACTTATCCTGTTGAAACATGGGATGCTGATTGTACCGGTGCGCAATTCTAGTGCGCATGATCTGCCTCCAAGTCATTTGACAGTGTTTGACAAGTATGTGGCTAGAAATTACATCATTCAGAGATCAATATCCATGTGCGTGTGTTTTTCCGTACGTGTTTCATGCTTTTAAACATGCCCTATATTGTATGCCAAAAATCAACTACATCCCAGTGCTAGTTCCGTATTACTTTATTTCACCCCGCGCAATTCGGTCAGTGCACTTTCCAAACAAGAAGAACTCCAGCTGGGCACATTTACGCTACTCAAGAAGGCGGAAATCTCCAGGAAATAGAAAAAATCTGCAGACCGACTGGAAGAATATCTCTGCCTGCACTCAGCATGAAGCGGGACAAGACAAGTCGTTGTGACTAATCAGTTCAAAAATAGGCCATCCCGTCCAGATACAGCTCATTCTATTTCACATCTAAAGCCGCTTGCATTTGTGGCTCATCTAGCGTATCTACAGCCAGGTGTACAACATCTGCAATCAAACACCTGGAGCAACTTTTATATTTTGCTTCCGTTCTTCGCACACCGTCATCCACTAGGCCAAAATAGCACGGACGGCTTTTGCACATACAACCATTTGTGTTACCAGACAGAAGTATAACTGGAGCTATTCAAATGTTCTCTTTGTCATAGGTTTTCTGCCCACTAACGAGAAAGAATAGCAGTGCGATTTCTTCTCACGTAATGAGCTCATTCCCAATTTCTATCATGAAGTTAAGTCATCTGCCATCGGTATAAGTGCAGAGCAGTCAACATGCATTATATTTATTGTGGTTTATTTAAAAACTAACGACGGAGCACATGGTTTCGAACACGACAACAATCTCCCCTATCGCTTAAGTAAGAAGCCGATGAATTACAGCTTTAAAAAAGAATAATGTCTGATATATACTGGAAATTGTGCAATAAATTATTTCGTGGAAGCAATAAATAAGTCACAAAGACATCACCTTGATGTGAAGCCAATTTTGTTTTCTTAGATATATTGTGAAAAATATCATCGTATTATTGAAACGGATTACTTGTATTATTATTGCAGTTTGGTAGTATGTGGTCCTAACTGCTAAGGCAATACTCTATACACATTCAAAATTCCACGAAAGCACAATAAATCTGTTGCTCTTCAGTTCCTGTTTAGCAAAAATTGACTGTTTGGATTTAAAAACAGAAGTCAAAAACACAGACTGCACGATGTATCCTGGATCATTTCGCTGCATCTTTACAGAGTGCATACTGCAGTCGAAGTGATTATTTTTATAGCAAAAATCAATGAACGAAATGTTTACAAACAAAGGGAAATCGATCCGGTGATTATGTTCACAACTAATCGGTTAACTAGGCCGTCGATGAAAGAACCCTTTCCTGTCCATGCCAAATCAAACTGCAAATATCAATTCAAATTTGAGTGCTCAGCCATCTACATAGGCAGAACGGAAAGGCAGTTACGTCATCGAATGGCTGAACACATTCAGTTTGGCTTTAGAAGACAATGAGCAGCGATTTTACCACAATTGCATCATCAACCGAGCAAAGGTCAATCAGATCAATTGCTCGACATATTTACGAGACTAAGCTTTGCGTCAACGCAAGTCAAGCGTTCAAAGTGATCTACTCGACCACCAGTACCAAACGATTAAGATATACGGAGGCCCTGTCGATCCGTGCGCACACACCTGAACTGTGAAAACAACGCGAACTTGTAATCAATTTATCATTGCCGTGGTAACGAGGTGTGATAATTGTTGTGTGATCATCCGATAGACATGTATGAATGTGTGCGTCATGTGATTTTGCCTTTGTTTATAAACATTTCGTTCATTGATTTTTGCTATAAAAATAATCACTTCGACTGCAGTATGCACTCTGTAAAGATGCAGCGAAATGATCCAGGATACATCGTGCAGTCTGTGTTTTTGAATTCTGTTACCAAATTTGTAACGGGGAAAGGTTGTTTCTTGTTTGGCTGTAGGCCAAGAGTTTGTCCGATATCAACACCATGAGTTTTGATATTTATTTTTACAGATTAATCAATCCATCCACATGACGATCACTTTACAAGGTAAGTAATTTCGCAGTAGAGCTCCAACTGAGAGCGATTTCAATGGAAAACGTCGGCAGGGCTTGGCCAATAATTTCAGTACGACGGCTCCAGTACCGTTGGGACCTAGTTGGTACTTAGTGATGGTGTTTTTCAATAGACCGGGTGGGTTCTCAATGCTTACATGTGTACTGGTTCTGCAAACTAGATCATTCCACAAATTCTTGCTTGATGAGTTCCCATTCTCAATGAGATACGCAACAAAATTAAGCCTGCGAAAATATTTTACATTCAGCATGATTGCAATTAGCAAAAGACTAACACCTACATTCAAAGCGAAAAGCAAAACAACCACAGGAACCTCTGGTGTTCATTCTACGGTCGAGCAGCATGGCAATTCTTGTGTCCGCAAAGATATGGTGGCCAAGAACGACTTAGAGGGTTTTTAAATTGAGCCAAATCAATGAGTCCTGCATACCCTGGAAGTCTTTCCTCAAGCTCGAAAGTCTAAGTTGAATTAGGATATAAGTACTTATTTCATTTTGGAATAAGGGAAGATCCTTAGTGACTGGAGTGGGTCTCACTCCAGCGCACTGAGTGCCTTTTCTCATTTGGCACTGGTCCCTAATTCTCACACATTTATGGCATTCTCTGGACTAACAAAAGCAAAATAGAAACCTGTCAATGGGTTAAAATTGGCCACATAATTTCTGCTAGCTACAAGTAACTTTGGTCATCCATGTTTCACCCACATTTCGCCTAGCTTATATTGCTGAACAGAAAAAATGTAGGCGACGTTTGCATTATCATTAACTTCTATTCGTCAGCAATTTGACTAATTGTCTTTTTCAAATGAATGTTTGTTTTCTAAGCCTGCACGTGGTCCGCTGGAAGTGAATAGATGAAGTTTTGCCTAGTATGGATTGACGAATGAGCTTTAATGACGAGCAAGGAAGTGGCTAGATTGAGGCATATAATCACCAAAATCTCCTACATTCTTACGTGTTCCTGCAACATATATTGTTAGTTTTAGGTATCTGTGGCGAATGTTCCCGAAAACGTTGGTCAGTATGATTCTCGCTTACTACGTACCAACTTGTGTTGCGTGGAATGTCTCTGCCTAGAAATAGCTCAATTTTGAAATCAACGGGTAGCTTAGGTTAAGGTTCAACTGGATATCTCTTTGATACTGACCTTCTTTGAGTAAATAATATAAGATCATTTGCGGATAAAATACATAATTCAGAAGAAGCACACCCAAACAGGAATAATATTACATAATAGGATTATTAAGAATCATAATATAACAGGAATGGTTTTGAAAAATAATTGTAACCTAGTACAGAGCTGCGCTTTCAGATGCTGAATTTTACTACTGCAGAACCTCCAAAAGAAATTTACGCGATAATCAGTAAAATGGGCCACAAGGAGGCCAGGCAAATTCACGAACGATTCTAATGGATTTTTCCTCATTTTACAGAAAAACTATTTCTTTGAGCGACGTAAACTCATAACACCTTTCACTTCTAGCAAAATAAAATGCCGATATCACCTTTTCATTTCCACTGGAGGCCCTCAAAAGGTTCATGGCTTCGCCAACTTTTACTACTTGTAATGTTATTCCTTTATATCGTTCTTGGATGCTCTGTTTTCAAGGGAGCCATCTATAAATTATTGACTTTTGTCTGAACGATAACTTTCAGCCGATTTTGAGAAAGACGGAAGTGTGAAACAAAAATGCACCCGTCTCAGAAACATCATATAATCGTGCGCTACGAAACAGTGATTGAAATGTTGGTTCCACTAATCAAGAACTTCGTATTGAAAACAATGGAATTCTCACAGACTGAAACAAACGGAACAACAGAATATAGTGCAAAAATTATTTGCGTATTCCCCTTTTTCAGCTCGGAAAGTGTGAATATCTTCCATTTTTACTGAAAAAATTCTTTTCCCTTTTTTTCCTCCATGTGGTTCCTGAGTTCACTGTTGTGTGTACTACTAATGTTTAGGTACAGCGGAAATTTCAATCAAGAGAGGACTTGCAAACCAGATAGAAATCGTATAAACGTTTGCCAATCGCCTCCCTAAAACGGTCATTACTGTTTGCCATCAACAATAACTAAAAAATGGGTCTCTCTATGTGGAAGATGCTCACTGATCATATTCATAAAATAACGAAGAGTTTAGCAGTTGCTTCATTTTTCCGGAGATTTTAAGAGAAGTTAGTCTCATCGAACTCAACCCGGCAAAAGAGTAGGCTTGAAATATTGCATACGTGCCAATGTTGCTGCTGTTGTTAAGATACCAGCTCTCAGCTTGACAGAATGATGAACATGAAACCCATAGCTTCACCGGTGCCGTGTTTTCTCTGATAACCCAAAATTGTTTGCTTCGCTGTAACTGAAAAATGACCCATATCTTGTTTTTCACTAAAAAAATGAAATGGGACGAGGTGGAAATAAATGATTTTTACCAGGCTGACCTAGGGTGGTTGTCTTTTCTTTCAGAAAATCTAGCAATAATGTGCAACACACATTTATCGGCTGCGCAAAGACCCCATTCGAATTCAATAAGAATAATATCAAAAGGTAGAAACTCGTTCCAGAGAAAAAGCTGGTGGAAAGGTGAGAACCATAAGTTTCTGCATTTAAGTGTTGCAGAAGCTTTATTAACTCGGAAGATTTTCATAGTCTTTCCACCACGCTCTGCAAATTGTCTAGCAAGTAAATAAAAACGGTAACGATACCTGAAAACCTGATTGTACAACAGCAAAAAATGGCCTATTGATTTCTAAAAGATTTGGAAAGTCAAGAATACCGAGTGACGACTGGTACACTAAGTGGGCGGTGAACATGTTCCATCGATCGTCGCCTCCAAAAGGAATTAACAGGATACATTTCGTTATCGCAGTGACTTGATAGATGACCTAATTTGACAGCTTGATGGGTGAAAGAGGGCAAAACAGTGAGAAGTATGGACAAGTAAGGTGAAAGTAGAAATGAAAAGTAAGGTAATTTCTCTAGCTGAGAATTACTTTATTCCGGTTCTTTCTCTGCGTACACAATGCAGACCGAGGCACTAACGCTCGCATTAGACAATAATAACGATATAATTGCCTGATATGGGTTAGGTAATGTGCAAAGGGAACTAGTCTGCGAAGAAGTAAATGGCATTTATGTGCCAGAAAATACTTCCAAAACGTTTGCAAAAAACTTTTCACTGGCCCTATTTATCAACGTGTCTTCCTTTTTTCTTCAGCTTATTCCCATACGTTCCGAGTTCATTCTACTGAAATTGAGGTAAGGTTATCTGACAATATGCATTCCAGCAAAAGCTTTTTTTCTCTCCAATATTAACTTCAGAAGAGAGCAACACCTTGTGTACCTTTAGAACCGAGATGAAACCTGTGGTGACTTTCTGGCTGTGCTTTTAAAATGCTAACTGAGCAAAGTTGAAGGTTGGCTGATCCATGGATTCGCAATTATGGATTGAAATTACAAAAAATTGAGTGTCACATGTACATAATAATAAGTAAAAGTACGCTGAAACTGGGTAAGTCAAGTATCATGTACCGCACTCAAACCACAAAAAGAACTGAGTGAGAATAGTGCGAAAAAAGTGCCACGTATTACTGTGATAGATTTTACAGCGCCCGTCAGTTCTTTGGCAGAAACTTGAAATGATTCTGACTTTCAATCTCGGACTGAAGTTACGGGAAATAGTACTATTATGGCGAATGAGGAAATCACCACAAGAACTCTTTGCCGGCCAATCAACGCCTTCTAATGATCCTCGCCAATATCTGGTAAGATTCACCCATTTACAAAACAGTTTGATCCCTGAGAAATCGCACGCCACGATTCAGATTCATTTACCAAAATAATATTCACCAAAACTGATTTGGGATTCCAGTGCCGGTCAACAAAATACTGACAGTGCAAAATTATCTAGTTTGTCTTTGAAAATGTGAGAATTTTCGAAAAGCTTTGTGGCGTTTCTTCTTTAGGTTATACAGCTTGATATAACTTAGCCAATCATACTCATTTGCTCGGTTTTGTCCCATGCGGCTGTTATGGTGATGCTTTTGAGTTTCACTTGTTTTAAGTGCTTCGAAATTCAATGCACACTCCCAAAAAGAAAACTCAAGACATTATGGAGTTAGACTAATTTCCTTCACATTTACGCTGACGTAATACGACTTTTGGTTTCATAATTTCCTGGAATTATTTACGTTGTACAAACTATACAAAAGTTCAGTGGACTGTGTGAACAAAAACCTAAGAAGATGGTTATTAGTGTAACGATTCCGCCGTTTCTGGTTTTATTCTTGTTAACGAGAACACTTTTTTAACAGAATATTGTGCAAAATCTCGTTGTACACGTTTAGGAAAATTTCACCGTGAAAAGCACAGGAGTGGTCATTTCAGTTTCACCACTATTTAAATTATATGATTCCGGAATGTTATTACTCTACTAGTTCAAAAGAGTGGCTTTCAGTGACAGGTTCACTTTGCTTTCTCGTAAATTGGTCTTATAGACCAGTACACCGGTGGAGCTTTAGACTAGTACGTCTGGTATTTGATTAAATTATCTGGCTGTTTTATTCTGGCTGACTGATATTTTGTCGGTATATGCTTTCCGTGTGTTTCTTTGTTTCTTGACAGTGGCTTTGACTAGGCCAACCGACCCTCAACAAGAGGCGCTTGAAGAGAAGTCGATCAAGACCTACCGGAAGCCAAACAAAAACCTGCGACATATATTGCAATTTTTGTTTCGCTCATTGGAAAGAATATGAAAATGACCAAGTAGTACGTCACACCGGCAACCTAGGGAAAATCAATAAAAGAGCTATTTGATTACTAATGAGCACATAAAAGAAGGAAGTGCCGTTCCATTTTTTCTTGAAGAAACGAAAGCTGTTCGATGACTTTGCTGGGCTCATCTATCAAAAATTTGTACAGAATATTAAAGAAATTCATAATGAAGACTAATGATAAAAGAATCAAAAGAAATATCGATGTAAGCAGTGAGGAAGTCTTTGTTTCCTTTATTTTGTCATGAGTAAAAAAAATCGTGCAGAATTTTACCAGACCTCAACTTAACCTATATTACCTGTGACAAACTTTAATTTATGAAATAATCGACAAGTAATCATGATACGTAAAAAGTATTTGCCAGTTAATTTGTGATAAAGCTTCAAATCAATTAGCCAGTAAATGACAGTGAACTGAAAATATTCGCAGAGTTATACTTAGGAGTTGGACTTGGCAAAGTTTATGATCTTTAAATGAAACAAAGAATACTATAGTAGTTCTGATCTGATTTATTCAACGAGAGCCTAATGGGATGAATCCATCTTTTTGTTTTGTTGATATGCTTATGAAAGGGCACACCGTCCGCGCTTAGAACTGATCTACCCGTCTATGAGGTAGGTAAAACTGGCAGGTGAATTCTACGTTTTAATTGAGAGCTCTTCACCAACAATATTATGATATCCATAGTGGACTAGTACACCGTTCCTCTGTAATCCCACCGATAATGATTCCGCTTTTAGTTCATCTATTCAAAAACATTGAGCCGACAAGTTCAAAGGAGATCAAGTATTGCTTCACTCCCACACGATTAGGCTAATGAATTCCGGAAAACATCACCAAACGCCCAAGTCAATATAACTAGGGGAGGGTTATTACAATTCATAAAATGTGTTATTAGCTGGAGGAAAGTGAGTCTTATATAATGGAAAATCCTTTTGCATGTTTCACATTGTAAAGTCGAAATCCGCGAGCCGGAATCGAACTGGCAACACTCTGCCTGTAGTTGGGTGCAAATAAAGCAAGTTGGCATCAAATGATGCCCAAACACTATCCCGATGGTGCACACTAACTGTCTTGGTTTTAGTTACTTGGCAAGCGTCGTCCGTCACTTCCCAATGAGGCGAACAGCACACGGTTAAAAGATATCCAATGGGCTCCGAAATATATTCGCAAAATGTACTTATTGGTTCGAGGAGCCCAAATCATACCAAAAGCATTGGTCAACAAATCTTGGAAAATAGCTCTTAAAATGTTTCAAAAATGTTTCACGTGTTAGACGGCGCCATCCCGTTAGCCAGAATATGCAAAGAAAAAAGTGCTGTGATGAACGAAACCTTCATGTCATCCAACACAATTTGCGCCCTAATGTTTTCAGTCATTAGTCATCAGTAAATGCCCCGTTGTTCTTAAAGTCATTCTTGGTTTAAATTCTGAAATAAACCAACTGTAAAGAAATAGACTATGGTCTTCAAAATAGAATCAAATGAAACAAGCAAATTCATAATTTAATAAAATTACCACAGTTACAAGATTCATCACGAACAAGGTGAAAAGTAATTTAGAGAATACTAGCCTACAAAAGTTTAGCAGCATCTGAATCCTGACAAGATTAGTCTCCAGACAACGCCCAGAGTCATGCACAACATATTGGGAACACCCGAATCTATGATCCAATTGTTACAGATGGAAGAAATATGTTGTATAATAGGCGCAGTAATGAGGCACAGGTTGAAAGGAACAGAAAGCACAAGGAGAAAAGTTTCCATCTGCAACTACATATACTAGTTCGACTTTAGAAGCGTACGTAAAATCACTTTGCCATCCGTTGGTTGGCAAACTTATTCCATCAATAAATACACCGCTGACAACGTACAGGTTACTTTTATGTCATTTTGCAAAACCAGCTGCTCCTGTTGGCCTTCATGAATGTCAGAAGACTGACGCCAGGCTGTTTGAGAAGCTACGAGAGACAGTGCCAACATGCTCTTGCAAAAGTGTCATACGTATATTTGTTTGTACCTAGCTGGCCACTGGTTGCAAGCAATAAATTACTGATTTTTCTCCCGGTCAGATCTTTGGTATCGAATGGTTGTTTTTATGGTTATAAACAATAACACATTGTTCATACAGACTATCATTACCATTTACAATTATGGTGTTGTTCTGAGCAACAAAACTGCGCAGTGCTCAAATATTTACGACTACAAGTCAGGTAAAACGTGGGTCGATTACTAGTGGCATTGCCACCAACTACCACAGGTGAAAGCAAATGTACGACTGCAAAGCCAAAGGCAGCTCATGTATTCTCAACACCGGGTTCAAGCCGATGCATTGGCAAGATTTATGCCGACTGCTCCTAGGTGTTTCGTGACAAACTGTGGACATTTGTGGCAAATCAGTCGTCGTGAATTTTATTTGTGACCATTTTACTGACTGGCGTATAAGGCCAAGCCGGCGACCAGGATCAAAAAATAATGACGAATACGAAACCGTATTTCCGCTCTGAAGTGTTGTGAAATTTCCAAAAAAGTAAATCCGACGGTCTCTTTTAAGATCGGCGAAAGTTTGCAAACTTCAAAAGAAGAAACAGGTTTATCTGAAAGCCGGATACAAGATCAAAACCAGCTACGTGTTCTAATAGGTTTTGTCTGTGTTGGATAAATATGGAGCATTATCCTCTGCACCAAAATGCCCACACATGGTTTGTTCGTACTTGCAAATTAAGGAATGAATGGGGTGCTTTTTAAATGATATTATCAAGTTGAAGCCTGTAGGAACAAACATTTTATTAGAAAAACCATGGAAACATCTATCATCAGATTTTAAAACATGCAAACAATCTCGCATTTTAAGTTGTATACGGATATTACTAAGAAAATATCCAATGCAAGAAGGTAAATTCAATCAGTCGGTTCACTGTGAAAACGTTGGCTAAGTCATATTCGTTCGTCAAACCCACTACCGACCGATTTGAATACCTCTTTGTCAAAAACAAGATCATTGCGTGACAAACGGTTTCTGAATAATGGCAGGACTATAAACTGGATAATTTAGCATTCTTATGCAAGTTATTTGAAAATTAGTTGAACATATATTGAGACAAAGAGACGATTTACCAGAATCCAATATATTATAAAACACTAATTTATGGCGGAAAAAGTTGCTAATTTATTGTTTAACTCTTCAAAACCGATAACTCTGCGCACAGCCAAAGTTAAACATTGTGGATTTTGAGACAAGACTATAAATCAACCAGATGGCCAGACAGACAGACAAACAGACGGATAGACAGACAGACAAATAGGTAGACGGACGGACTGACTGGCTGATTGGCTGGCTGGCAGACTGGTGGAAAAGGTTGACAAGAAAAAACCCGTGAAGATATTGTACATATTATGAATCCCAACCAATTATTTTAACTCGAGAATACTTATCTCAATGTGCTTTAGGCAATTAAAACGTGCTTGGTGAGCACTTAAACAACTGCTAGGGTTTGGTATTCGTTTAAAAACCATGTCACAAAAGGACTGGTCATGTACGGAATAAACTTCGACTCATAGCGGGGTTGTTCCGGTTGCTTCTGTATCCATTTAGAATGTTCACTTTTCCTGCTTTGTAGGGTGGGGGTGGGGTTGAGAAATCATGTAATCCGTTTCAGGATAAAAATGAAAAGGAAACTATTTTAGTGAAGAACGTTCACTGTAAAAAAATAACGGATGAACTCAAGTTGCAGTCATAGCTTTTAGTCATTTTTTCCAGGCCTAAACATATCATCGTCACTTATGGTACATGATTAGCTACTGGGTGTTTGTAAGCTCAGTTCAGTGAAAGTTTGAGGGCCTAGATAACCATGCAATCTAATGCTCCGTATTCACAGAGTATGCTCACGGATTCATGATCAAGCTTGTAACAAGAAAAAATTTCCTCTTGACATATCATTTCAGGCGTTTATAAATGTACATAAATATATATATATTATTGGTTAAAAGGCTGTATATTTGCAAGTATAGTTAGCAACAGGTGCAACAGGTCTGTGACTCCTATTAAATTACAATATGAGGCTTTATCTTTCGGACCTAGGTTCTACGCAAAGCTACCACATTATCGTCAGGCAAAAATTGGTAATCTGCTCGAAAGTTTAATGGTCTTTTTGTATGACTTGGAGCCAGTATCGACTAACTCAGATGACGGCTTGAGAACATCACTCGTTTAAAAATGCCAAAAGCATCACGTTACTAGGTCTGCTTTGAACAGAATATTGACTAAGCAATATCGAAAAGAGCTTCAATAACTATTGGATAACCAAGACTTACTGCTATGAAAATCGGATAAGGGTGCGCGACAGGTTGTACTAAACGGAGGCGACTGTGAAAGGAAAGTGGTGACTATTTTACCTAATGACAGCAAGTTCATTTACCATCCGGGCTAAGAAAAAAAACACTAAACGAGACTAAGTTGACAGAACTCTTGAAACAACATAAGTCAGACAACATCATTTCTAAAACACTCTACCACACCCTATTACCTTGTGGCTCGTACCCACCAAGACTCTATGGATCCCCAAATGAGTACAAGCCAAATATCCCCCTCAAACCGATAAATGACATAAGCATCTCATCACTCCGAAGCCTAAAGGACTGCAGAAATTCCTGAACCTGTGAGCTGGTTACTAACGAGGCATAGTGTGAAAGATTCAGTCTTTTTTATGGAGATGATGTAACATCAGAATCTGTCTCAAAGGAATATTCTTTCTTCGGATGTAGAATTTCTATTCACAAACGTTCCTTTCGTCGAGAGGGTATGTTCTATCTATCAATACCTAACCGATAGTTACAACAATTTCGACATTCCCGAGGTCAGTCTAAAAGAACCAATTCTTAGACGAAAACAGAAAGTGCAATTTTTGTACGACGGAAATTTCTACAGGCAGAATGACGAGGTAATAATGGGATCGCCGCTGGCTGATATATTCTTAGCCGAACTCAAAAGTGTACTAGTAAGCAGTACCATCGATAGTCTAAATACGTACTGCAGATACACGGATGACACTCTCATAAGTTGCAACTCAGCAAGAGCTATTTTTGAACTACTGCGGACACTCAACTACGCCCATGCAATGACAACATTTACGGTAGAGATAGAGAAAGACAAAGGTCTTGCTTTCCTTGATCTGGGATTGTATAGAATATAGGAAGGACATACAGAAAAGAAGTTGCGTCAGAAATGCATATGAGTAAGGCAATACACATTTCTTACGCTTTGTCCCTCTGTGATATAAAAAATCTAGCGATCTGTCTGATCTATTGAGCAAGAAACATCTGTAGTCTAGATAAGACTACCCACAAAATTGAACACACGTGACAAGCTGATGAAACAGTTATCCAGAACCGTTTATTCACCAGTACATGAGGGAGGGGAAACACAGAATGAGAGCACAAATAACTAGAAAGAAAGATAACTCCTAACTGTTCCGTTCAAGGGTGACAAAATCTTAGAAATACTGGAGCTACATCCTCGAGAATTCCCTTTCCGCAGCCCATGCCCTAATCTTAACAAACAACAAGCCTTTCATTGTTCAACGATCCAAGGGTAGGTTATCTCATCCGTTCCAATCTTTTACTCTACATCAGTTTACTTGATCTTGCAGTGGGCGGTATACTGGACAAGCGATGAAAAACCTGTCTAAGAGGATATCAGAGCACGTCCCGGCTTCTATAGGCAGAGGAAAATTTCGAACTAACAATAGTGCAATCCTACAAAATCCGCTGAATGGTGGACCTCAGATCAATACAGTGACAGCTTATAAATCAGTCCTGACAACTTCCATAGTTCACGCTAAAGGACTACGCAGGTGGTTGCTCATGACGTCAGAAGCCATAGCAGATCGATTATTGAAGCAAGCAACGTAATGTCGTGCAACAGTTGTTGTTGTTGCCTTGGCCATAAAAAGTGATTCTCTTATGGTTTCCACGCACAAATTTTCCTCTTTCCCTCGTTTTCCACACCTTCTTTTTTCACACATCTTTTCACGGTATGTAGTTGCACAATTCACACTTTCGTTCACGTTCACGTTGAAGCTGGTCGTCAAGTTACCAGATTTGCTGCAAACTTACCACTACTGCTATCTATAGCTGCATATATATGCTCTCATTTACCCAGTACTACACATGTAAATACTTGAACTGATATATCGAAAAGAAATCTTTTCGTGTTATATGATACGTATTCGTTACACCGCATTATTTCAGAATGCTTTTGGGTGTGGATTCTTGAGTTTGGATCCTCACTACCTTCAACACCATCAGACCATCAAAACTATTCATCTCCCATTGGCAGCCACGGTCCAGCGAATCAATCGGAGCAATCCTGGTAACGGGTGGCTATAAGGTGAAGTAATTTGGATGCTCCAGGTTTCAGCTGGTGTTCACCACACTGTTTTTTTCTCAACTGATGTATTTTTGGGGCACGCATGTTCATTCGTGGTACAATAGGAAGTAGAAAAAGTGAGTCAGCAAGTGATATATCAAATTCACTGTACGAATTTGTTCAACAATTACGGGTGGCTAGTGCCATCTACCATATGAAACAGGGCACGAAGAATGAGGAGTCTAGAGCAAAGTTGGCAATATGACTGCTACACAAATCCTCTTCAGCTCGATTATTGGATTGGCCTTGGTTCGTCGTCATTCACATGCAGAGTATAAAAGATTTGTCTTTGCAATTTTGAAAGATTTTAACAAAACCTAAGGTGATGTATGGAAACCAATCCTCTACTGCAGGAAAATATCTGGAAAAATTTAGATTGGCAAAAATGTTCCCCAACCATATCACTTCAATGGGGTATCCAAAACATACTCCGATATATCCAGGCAAAGAAATTAACTTATTTAAGGGAGCTATTGTAAACCGGGAATGAAAATAACAAGTTGCTCTCCATCATTCTGAAACTGTTGTAAAGATGGCGTCAATGAGTGTTGGGACACAATCTACCTCAACAAGTACAAACATTTGGGTGTTATGCGTGCTATCAGACATGACTACAACCACGTCAAACATGCAACCAAACCTAACAAAATTTAAAGCAGAGCATGAGAGCCAAATTCGAAAGCAATGATTTTTCTGAACTACATTGATTGATATTGCTAATCATTTCTCTCTTCTAATGTCTCAGGGCATTTCCTTTAGGTAGCTGAAGTCGAAATCACCGAATGAAAATGTAGTGAAAATTCTTGTTATTCGCACCACAGCTAGTGGGTGATGTCAAAGTGAATACCTTTTTCCGTATATCTGTCATCAGAAGCAGAATAACTCTAACTTGTATGACATCCAATGGCTACAGCCAACTACATGGTATTTTGAAGGCTGCTACGATATCTGTTCTGTCATACGGTATGCTTCTTTCATACAAACCAGTTTCCAGTAGCCAACCAGAATATTGTCGCTTGACCACAACATAATATGAAGAATAATTCTTTGCCTCCAACGTGTAATTCAGGAAGAAGTAATGGCATTTTCGGAAGGAATTAGTGGTCACTCCAAGATTGCCTAAAGGGGTTAGCGAGCATCGGTAACTATGTCCAAATCAAAATCCATAAGTTCCATAGATCAATGCTATCATAGAATAATATCCGCTGACATTGGAAGTCAAGCAAAATATACGCTTTGCGCCTCCAAAGGTGAATATTCAGTTACCCCGTAACCAGTGCACTGCAAGAATCACTAACGAAGACACAGCAATAAGAAAAAAGTATATTTTACGGAGCTAGTTAGGAAAATAGATGGTGACGTGACATAGGTTGATGAAGAAACGATCGGGGTAAGGAAGTACAAATGACGTAACCGCTGTGGTACTAGAAAACTGAGCTTTGTACTGGGATCGAGTGGCACATGTTGATATGCATGTGCTTAGTTCAGGATGATGCGAGTGTGAGCAGTAACCCGAGGTCATACGTAAGAAATTCCGGAGTTGGGTTGCACTAAATTGGGTAAGGAGGCAGTAAGTGATGCTACTGTGTCCAGACAAATGTTCAGGGGACCTGACGACAGTTTTAAAATCTTTCGCAAACAATCTAGGGAATATAATAGGGAAGCATGGAGCTAATGTAGGAAGACGTATGAAAACACAAAGAGTCTTATCAAATGAAACGGGGTAGAAGATGGACTGAGTCGTATCAAGTAAGACAGGAGTCGTTTAACTGCCGAGATGTAAATTTTCCAGGTAAGGTCACTTCTGATGGTTACAGCGAGGTACTTTACGGAAGATGCTCTTTGCATTAACCCTCTATTGACGACTAAGTCTGGAGTGGGCAAAATTAAGTTGGAGTAATATTGGGTTTTGTGGAGACAGAACGGTGTTAGAACACTTTCCGGGTTTTATTCTTACAGTTCAACCTGAAGACCAGTTGGCAGGCTCAATTACTCTTTGTTGTGAAAGAGAAAATGTGGAGCTGTTAGAACTGGGAATTCTGAAAATCACATCTTCTGCATATTTAACAAGGAGACAATTGTCATAAACGGGGATGGATAATATGTAGGCACAAAACAAAATATAGGTGATAGGATGATACTCTTGAGGACGCCTGTTGCAGAAGGAAGAGTGGAAGAATCTCGGCCGTAGTATCGTGTACATTCTTTGCTAAAGGAAAATCATTTGAACAAAAGATTAACACCAGAGATATTGACGCTAGAGTTAACACATACACAGACTAGGTGCTAAGAGACAGTTACAACTAATGCTATGAATCATTTGACGTCCAAATGTACAAGAATTTTTCCCTATCAACTGCCAGATAATGCTGATTTTATGAGCCGAAAAAACCATTCTTTGCAGCCGTTCAAACAAATACTGGTCCATCCAAAACACAATAAATTACTCATGACCATTCGATTTCCTAATTAACAATGATAACGAATTAAAAAGCTTATCCTTCTTTTTCAGAACATTCTACTATATTCCTTTTGTAACCGATGTATATTTTTTTCTGAAAAGCTTTCTTGGGTCTATTTATTTCTCGAATTCGTTCTTGAGTGAATGACAAAATGTAATCATTTTGACGATAGACGATTTTCTTGGATTCCATGCGTATAGGGTAGTTCACCCGATCACGCAACGTGTCGAATCTAAGGACTATTCTGAAACCTTCAGGGGTTCATTTTATTAGAATAACTTAATCTTATGCTTTTACTCACTTACGGCCGATAGATAATAACCCAAAGGCTACGGGTACATTTCCAGTTTTGCTCCAGAAGAACAATGTAAGACCTTAGTCTGATGGGGATGGTGTACTTCAATAGAATGAACACAGTTCTCCTGGTCAGACAAACGCATTGAGGACACGCAATCAACAGGTTGATTTTACTCGTTATCGACGAATCGAATTGGGAGAACGATGCCAGCCAGAGACAAAAACGTTTGATTGCAGTCCTGAAGATGGACGTGTTTGTTTTTTCTTTCTGTTGACTTGAGCTTTATTCAGTGGAAAGATACTTGGAAATAAGTCTAACTAGTGGCCTTCAAAATGAATGCACATGCAGGAAATTTCTTAATCACCGGCAACTGGATGAAATGGCGAAAATTACTAAAATACCAAGGAATACCTGCGAACAGTGAACTGACGAAAGATCAGGTCACATGACTAAGCACTCAATTATCACATTTCTTCCTTACAAGCACCAATGATCAACGATAACATTGTGCGATAATTTGAAACACTTCATTTAGAAATCCTTCACCACTTTTTTAAAGTTATCCAAATTTGTTATAAGTAGGTCAAAAACTTAGTACCACTTGCATTTTGAGCAGCGGAACAAATTGGCCTATAGGTAAATGTTTATTAGTCAGCTATCAGAAAAGTTACATTACTTGTGAGATTCAACGGCTCAATTAGGGAATTTGCTGATGGCTGTACCTGCACTTGTTGCACAATTATGAAACAGGGAGTGTCCTAGTGGGACCTAGCATTCTTATCAACCGGATTACAAACTTAACGAATATACAACTACGTATCCAGTATATCTTGACAATAGCTCAGAACCATGGAATTAAAAGTAACCAATAAGTAGAATACCCTTGAGAAAGAAATAATAAGCCAACAAAGACACTCCATGAAATCTAGGTAACGAGCTCTCATAGAAACAACCGTAAACCATAGTAAAAAGCCAGCAACGAATGTTAAGGTAAATGTTGCTTGGGTTTATGAAATGATGACGGCTGTTTTCTCGTAAAACTAGTAGTCAGCTTTCAAAACCTTCATTTTGGACGTTTTTGGCTACAAATGTATTTATGAATAAAACGATCATTTTTCGAACCTTCAGAGTTTTACCTATTAGAAAAATGTGCAAAAAAGTAACTTTGTTTACGTTGAAAACATTGGGCTATAAAACCCAAGCCTTGATTATTGTCCGCAAATGACGTACTGGCTTTGCAGCGGTAGCACTTCAGAAATTTTAAATGCTAACCCATCCCACTAAATGATAAGTTCCATACAGTAGTAGCCGTATATTGAACCGACTGGGCAGTTCTATGGTAGTTAACGTATATGAATAACTGTGTACGTAGACAGAGTATGAAAACTGAACTAGCTGTACCAATTAAAATTCCTGACAAGTCCTCAAGAATCTGATGAAAGGGTTTTGATTCGTACGAAATTTAACAACGGGACAAATAAAACTTCTATTGGCAGCCCAGCCAGATCTCAGAACACGATTAGCAAAGTTGTACAGAAATGAACAACCCTGTTCTATTTTTTGTTATTTTTCTAGGAATCGCCTTTCAAGTAATGTTTGTGAAGTACCGCAAGTGCCTCCATGATAATTCCAGTGTTACAACAAATCCAAATTCTGTCGATCTAAAAAAATGCCTGATTGAGTGGTCACCGAAGGCAACACCATAGTAACCCATCTCCCGAGAGTTTACTTAAAGCCAGCAAAAAAGAACCCACAGGTTGAGTGACGTCTGAAAACTTTATTTTATCGATTTTACCTGTTAACTTATGTCACTGGCAAGATGAGAACATCAATATTGATGTGAAATTTGGAGGTGTACTTTTATTAGTCCATCAATGCACAGCTCAAAAGCATGAACAAAAATCGTCAAAATCATGCTTGTTTTTGGAGATTCTCTGTCGATGCACGAAGATCAATCTGTTACGAGGCTTAGCAGGGTCCCAAGACCTATTCGCTGCCTCAGTTCAAATAAAATCCTCAGGTGACACGATAGAATAATTCCAGGCTGAACCCCGGACCACGGAATATATTTTGGACTGCTGAATAAGCTCATCATAGTAATCGGAACACGAGTTGTGGGCGAACGTACGTTTTCGGTGATTTTATTCTCAAGTCATCACCGAAACCATATGTTCACCTATAACTCGTGTAAGAGAATATGTTGGTTACAGTTACCAATACCACACGAAACCATGCCTAACTAGTGTAACGCCTAATGGAAACCAAAAATCTCTGCTCACAAACGAAGCTTTAAGATGGACAGTATGAATGTTATTTTCTATGATTTGATTGGCTAATTCTAGAGCCCATTAGCCTTCAGAAATAATTGATCTAATGGGATTATCGGATGACAAAATACGTAAGATGGACGGAATACAACTAATCGTGTAATCAGGTGATATTTAGCAGCATCGGGCTTCAAAGACACGACAGGAATACCAAGACCTAGCCCAAGAAATGGTGCGTCAAAATGACCTGTACCGCAGTTCCAATACTATTCCACCGAATCGGAAAATTGTTGAAGCGATCTAACAAGGAGAATGAGTATCTTCTGAGACCTTCTTCCATTAGAAGCACACCGATAATTTCGAAAAACCTGTTGAAGAATGTGCTGTCCATTATTCTACTAATTTGCATCGGAGTCACAAATTTATCGTTCGCAATCATCTAACCACTGGATCTGAAGAGAGGAGGCCGAGTTTAAGTGTCAACCGTCAAGAGCACTGACCGAATGAGTAGTGTTGTGTACACTAATAAACGTGCAATACATCCCATATCAAGCATGCGCGTGAGATCAGATGAGGTCATTAAATCATAAAAGTGAGTGAGTGCCGACTAGATAGCTAATCAAGCAGGCCAATCTGTCGGGGATATGATAATCACCCTGATAAGCACATGCAGTAGGATCAGTCAAAAGGTCACGGATGGAAAATTACACGGAGCTAGAACTTACTAACAAACTGAGAACCATGAAACCTATTTAAAGCATCCGAAGAGATTAGGCTATGTTTATACTATCACTAATTTAACCACTGCCACACTTGTTGTTATCTGATTATCGCCAGAAATATTCCTCCACACCACGGAAGATTTTAAAAACCTAGTTAGCAAACTTTACTGAATTTAAGGAACTATTTTCAAGTATTGGAATGGCTATTTTCCAGAAAAGTTCATGCATTTACTACTCGAAAAGAACGGTAAGGAAAAGAAATGTGTTACATTGATATTTTGTCTTTTTTCTTGAGTTCACGTGCTCCATTGCTTGTGAATTTCAACTCAGAAAAGTTCTCAGCCCTTGGCTGAAAGAGGTCTGTTAGTTATCACCGATCGGTTCTTCAGACAGTTCGTTACAGTGAATAGAGTAGTAACAATGTGAAATTTGGTGACGCAAAAAATTGTTTTCACCTAAATCAGCCACATTTATTCGCTTCTCACGACCTATCTTGTTAACTGTTGTCGTCCCGGTCAAGGTTAACATTTTCCTCCGGAAGTAGGTTGCACGTTTGTGGTCATGGAAACAGCGGAAAAATTGTGTTCAGTGGATGATAAATGGCAAGCCGCTTTCACACAGTCAAACCGACTCCATCTGTGTTGATGTAAAGGCGACCGTTTGGATGCAGATCAATGATCAGAGTTAGTAACTGTGAACATTCGAAAATAAGCCTCAGATACAACAACTTTTGGGGAATAAAAAAATTTAACTTGTCTTACGGCTAATTTAAATTGAAATCAAGCTTTCAACAAAGTGAGTGTCAATGTTTTACATGATATTTCACTTAATTTGTGATGCATATTTACAATATCAATACATTAAGTAACATAAAGCAACCAAAGTAAGGCATAAGTATGAAAATTTAACAGCTCTGCAAAAGCACTATCGTCCATTTCTGAAACAATATTTAAAACTAAGATATAACCTACTTTGGAAACCTTTCAGGTCACCTGTTGCAGAAAAATAAATTCGTGGAGTTTGTTGTACACAGTATTAAAAGGTAATCTCTGGATTACTGAGAGAAAATACTTGAAAGAATTTGATTAAATTCTCTGGGAACAATACAGGTAGTTGTGAGAATGCAAAATTTAACGAAGAAAGTCAATTTCGCTCATTATTTATCATAGTCCGAACTTATTTGTTACGAGTTGCGCTTTAGAACATTCATTTGAATGTAAACTTCTGTAGATGGCCAAAACGAAGTTTATTTGAAAAAATTTCCACTACCTGGTTAAATTGTTCAAAAAGAACAACACGCTGAAGGAACCAACCATCTAATTTTCATGGATTAACAGTACCCAGGAGAAATATGAAAAACTGATCGCATTCCAAAAGCATCACTCAGTTTAATTTTCCCCCGTAAACAGTCAATTACGTCAGAAAAAACGATGTTCCCATGTGGCTATCTCAATTAGGTTTGATGTTCCGTTTTTCCTTCCGCTCGTTTTAGTCGAGTTGTTCAATCAAAATAGGGGGAAACAAGAATGATCTGTTTCCAAACAGTGAAATAGATTTAGGATAAACTTGTGGTGATTTCAGAGAAAATATCCTATGCAATTAACATATACTTGTTGAGCGAGGATTTTCAGAGTGTCCTTTGGAGGAGTGTCATGGGAAATTTAGCTGAGAGCAGAACACGTTCTCCGAAACTATTATCATCACCACTGAAAATAATGTTTAATTTATGTAGTCTGTAATTGGCTTTTCGGGCATTCAATTGTTTTTGACAGTTTACTTGACTGCAGAATTGCATCAGGCATAGATATTACGTGGCATAAATTCAACCGAGTTGCATGGTCAAACCATATTTTATGCCATTCCTTCCATAACATGACTTATATGCCTCCATTATCCGACATCAGTGGGGTTCACGGTGCACATATCGAGAATTAAATCGATCACTAAAAGAAAAAGTATCGGACCCTTGACGTAATAATGGACAACAAAGTATGGATGATGGTAAAGGTCACAGTAGATCAAGGGAAGTCTGTGAGCCGGAAGAACATGAAAGTTGTGCGATGCCTCATGTCATGTAATTTCCTCCATTGGTCGAAGAAAAACTAACTTTTGTATATTAAACTTTTAATGGGACAGTCGGTCAAAAAATGTCTGTGATAGCAAACTTATTATTTCACTTGGACTTGTGTGACTAACCGTACTGAAGCAGCTAGCTTGCTTTATTTTTCTGTGCTCGCAGATACAAATACTGTGACCACATGTGCGTACCTGGCGAAAAACTTGCAACCGTGTACTTCGGTTATACATGGGCGATGTTTTTGGTCAGGTGACCTGGCCAGATAAGGTCCTTCGCGATTGCTAGTTTCAGATAAGCTGCCAAAAATTGCGGTTTGCCGTTACAATGAGTCATCCTGTGCTTACGAGGTATTTCAGGATGTATTTGGTTGCTCCTTGAAAGACGCATAAACGTGTTACCGCAACTACAGCTTAACTGAGTGAGACAATGTGACCAACTTCCTTGTCAGAGAGAATAATAAATCAAGCATCAGTAAGTTATGCTTTTCTCACTTGAGTTGCCCACTACGTTTGGTTTATCACAGACCTAAAATGACGGCGTACATGATTGAAACCCGGTCACATTCAAAAGTAAGGAAAAACAGCTAGCCCCCGGTCTAATATCATCATGAGCTTCGGAGTACACCGAAAGTCAGTTTGATAGTTGGCAATGTAAACGCTTTGACTGATTAAGAAGAGTTTCAGGATAAAATAGTTCTTAACACAAGCAGCATCATATTTAACCAGTATGCGATATTATTTGGCGAAGAATTTCATACCTAAACTCCTAATTCCGAACCGTGGAAAAAGATGGCTGTTTTTCATTCCTGTTAGGAATAGTCGGCAGTACAAAAGCAAGGAGCCTAGAAACCGTAGTGAACTAATGCGAGCCGAACTCGTTACCCCAGACATCCAACTTGGTTCCAAAGCGTATGTTTATCATAAACACTACTACTCGCACTTGCTTCTGAATGGTAGTGAACATCTGCCTGCTTACAGATCGACTTTCATGATGGATGGTTTTTTCGTTGTTAGCATTGAATAGACCGTTGAGAACCAGTTCAGACGGTCCAGTGGTTACGTGGTCGACTTACAAGGATTCACTACAACTACAAACCACAAGGAGTGACCGATGGAATTTTATTGCCGAAAATCAAGTTTGCCAATTTTCTGGGCCCTGTAGAAGGGTAGTCTCACTGAGCCTCCTTTATATCCACCAAATAAAAAATACAACTACCAAAATAAAGGTTGCCAGTTTATTTTCTTTGAATGGCCCTTTGTAGTGCGCCGCCCAGATGACTAGTGACTTAATAACCCCAGGAGAGTGCATTCGTTTCGATTCCTTTTCTCAGCAAATAGATGAGGTTTGGCGAATACGTCGCAGCACATTAAGTAACTTGCTAAAAAAAGTAATGTTTGAAGGTGAACAAAATAGTGATAAAATAGAGTATGCACAAAGGAAATTATTTATTACAATCGGCAGCTTATTTTCGAACATTTTCAGAAGAATATCTGATAATGGGTTACCTATAGGCTTTCCACTGCCAAATTAAAATTAAATTTCTTTAATTCCAGAATAATAAAGGAGAAGATAAGAGGCAAATATATGAATTCGATTGAGTAGCAATTACGTTTTACGGAACTATGTGTTCAACACCGATGGGTGTAAGGGGAGAAAGGAAAAAAACTTTCGCAAAATTTGAGTTTTAGCGAAGCAAATGGTACGATTCAATTCCATGTTATCACATTGAAGTGGATGTCTCATCCCTATATTTCGAAAATATAAATTATATATTCCATGAAAAAAAACAACAAATGAATTGCAGATGGCGATGAATTCACACAAAACGATATGCCAAATTCAGGTAGCCTTACAACAGTTGTTGCGTGATACCGAAACACAGCAATTTGTAATTATGTATGTTATGAATAATATATCAGTACACGAGAGATTCTCTTATCAAATAGACATGAAAGCAATATACAAGGAGGTGTTGCTTCATGACAGTCTAATTTGCTCATCTGTAGATACTACTTACATCACTAAAAAGGAAATGTTCATTACCAGTCTCTTGTTTGATATCACTTTTATTGTTTTGTCTTCTAAATAACAGGTCACGATTTTCATATTTGTCCAGAGTAAAACCGACCTCGTATTTCCGAGCATGTACCGCGTTGTTTTCCTCCCGTGACCTGGTAACTGGAAAGTTTTTACTCTCACCAAAGGTAAACACATCTACCTGCTTTTCAGGCAAGTATACATCGTTAGCGTCAGCGGTAAATTTGCAATGCCTGTGGAATTCGTTGTCACAAGATGGTACCTACATAAACTGACGGGCATTGAACTGTGCTAAGGAGCAGTTCCGATTTTCTGACTACTACTGTTTGTGCTTTACAAGTTTGCTCGACTGTGTCTTGAGGAAAGCGAAACGCGGATGAACACTAACAAGATTAAAAAGTCCACCAGTTGGTTCCAAAATTCTTCAGCGGTTAGCTCAGCGTCATTTCAATACACATCGCTATGTGCTTCTCTACGCAAAAACCTCATGATTCCTCTCCATGGGAAAACTGTCTATTTAACAACAGCTTTCAATAACCACGGAAATATGCGATTGGAACAATGACTGATCACAAGCACCACATTGGTTTTCATATTGCATTTGTAACAATTACTTACCTGAACACAGACCGGTTCCAAAGGGTACAAATTACCTATCACCACATTAGACGTCAATGTTTGCACAACTCATACAGCTGAAAAAATATTGACTTTAATAGGAAGGGTAATTCGTAGTTCACCTCTTAAATTTTCTGCTAACATGTCAACCTGTTTCACGGTTGTCATAACTCTGACAACCTAAGTCGTTCAAGTGCAGTAAAGTTTCCTGAGTTATTCACAGTTTTCCTTGTTAGCACAAAACTATAGTTTAGCGAAATCGTCCTTTCACACACAAACATTCGGTGATGCGCGTCTGTTGGGGTCCAAATCGCCACCAACGGTAAACAGGCTTCGGAAAATCAGCAACCCAAGCATGAATCTAATTTTCTCTTCCGTTTACTTCTAGCCCCTGTAAATAATATCATTATCCAGAGAAAGTGAAACGCATTTTACGGTGATTTGTTTACGAAAATGGGAAAACTTTAGGTGGAATGACGGGAATCGATGAAAAGTTTTACTCTGTAGTTATAACGTTGATAATTGTACATTTATATTTACATCACATAGTCATATGCAGAAATCCACTCGCTTAAGCTTAATGCAGCTTGTATAAGGAATTTCTGAGTGTTACAATTCTACTCACGTGTGATGAAGTTTTATGCACACATCATGCGGCCAAAGCGTTTATTATTTTAGACAAACCAAAAAGTATCTCAAAAATGAAGTTTATGATAGTGTGAAAAACTCATGAGACAACCTATATGGTACTGTATTGTGTGGTATTATATTGTATTGTATTTTATTGTACTAAAGACTTCGGCAAGTTATCAAACTCACATTACAGCCAAATGGAGTGAAAATGATTGCTGTCACTTTGAAATAAGCATGAAAAATAAATAAGGCAGAGGTAAAAAATGGTTCAGTCACCGAGGTTTATGCAGAGTTTCTCTGTGACTTTTAAATTGCCAACCAGAAGAAGTACTTAGGAATGCACTGTAGAGTTTCCACAAATATTTTCGCCGGAGGAGATAAGCCCAAATGAGGAACGTGTTGAGGGACGCGAATGGCGAGCGGATAAGTCATGATACAAGGGATGCGTGGGATCTACGAGAAGATTTTACAGGCTTTAACGCACAGATCACAATTTTTGGAGATAAGATAGCCCATAGAAATCAAAAAGGCACGAATAACAATGAACAGTCTGCGGTGTAGTTTGATAAAATCCTTCTTGAATAGACCAGGAAGTATTACGGGAGAGTAGTAGAGTAAAACAGAGCGAATAATTTGATGGACCAAAGAAAAAATGACAGACTGGTCTAACCGAGGAACTTGAAAAGACGTTGTACATAGTTTTTTACAACAATCAACGATATGAAAAGACCGCTGTAAAGTAACACTGGTTGGTACTTCTAAGTATTTGGCCGAGTCAGCTCTGGAAATGAACACTGTTGATGACCGAGTTCTTATTGGGGTAAGAGAGAAAGGAAGGAAGTACACTCAGAACATATGGAAGTGTTGAGAAGTAGTCCGGAATAGGAAAAAAAATCTGAATATTGTATAAGTTCTCGGAAATAGAGTTAAAGTCTGGTTGGTTGGAGATAAGCTGACAGAACATCACGTCTTTGTTGTATTTGAAAAAACTGTGCAGGTGGTGCAGTGGTCAAGTTGCAGATATATGTGGAGAAGAGAAAGGGGGAGAGAATGGCACCCTGAATAACACCTGATTTTTTATTCAAAGGACTCGATAAACTTGCACCAACTATAGTACTTTGAGTTCTGTTTGAAAAGTAGTCTTCCATCTGGGAGACAGTAAAGAAGTGGGACAACCAAACGACATCAGCTTTTGGAGAAGTAGAGAACGGCGACAGTAATCAAATGCGGAGGAAAAGCTGGGAAAAAAACATTGAAAGGATTTCATGGAACTATTTGAGCTGTGTGGAATGAATTACCAAATTGAAGCAAGAGCATCCAGAGTGCTTCTGTTGGGCTAGTGTACCAATTGATCGGGTTTCTCTGGGAAAACCAAATAAAAGCAATACATTATGGATTGTGCGCTCAGTCACCCTAAGCGCAGAAAAGATGGTAAAGGCGTGAAAATGTTGAACGTAGGATGTTTGGGTACAGGTGCTACGGTCACGGGTTTCCGGAAGGCAGAAATATCATGTTGCCCTTGTCGTCTCAAAGATTGTTGCCATGGAGGAGCTATTATGCCGTTGTTAGAAAATACAGTCTCCATGGGACAATGCAAATCAAATACCACAATCGGAGTCTTCGTAAAAAAAAGTCTATGGGCAGAGACAGCAATCCAAAAAAAAACGCGAAGAAACAACGGAAAGGAATCTATGAAAAAGAGAATGTTGTTGGGTGACTGGTTTCTCGAGGTGACCTTTGTTTGTTTTGTTCTGACGCGTGAACTGTGCACCGAACGTGAAAATCTTATGTACAGTGATAATGAGAGCACGATCACCCGTTGAAACTAGAGCTTCCTGTTGTAAGTGAAAAAGTTCGGGATGGTTGGTGACGGATGATGCTGCTTCTGTCTAAAATAGCACTCTTTCTAGTTGGGATAACGTAGAGGTCACCCAAACCAAAAGCTAGTAAGGAATACGTAGGCACACGAATAAAATCATTGACAACAATACATCGACCGTCCGATGCTAATGGAAAGAAAACGGGTATAAAAGCGTGAAAGAACTGGTTGATGTCCCTATGAGAGCATAAGGGAGGTACGCACGGGTTACTGATCCCATTACTTCGAAAAGGCGAGAGCTTAGGACGACAGTAACAACCCTGCGGTCAATGTCGTCACCAAAGAAAGTAAAAACAACTTCAGAGTTCCCAGACCATTTGGAATTGATGTAAATCATACCACCAACAGTCTTCTCCTGGTACTGTTTTCTGTCTTGACGAAAGCACTCAAAGTTCTCGAGGAGAGCGAGCTCACCGTCAATACTGTTATTTAACCAAGACTCTTGGGTACAGGTCACACTGGTGTTAACGGTAATCCGAGAGCTCAGGAAGTTGATTGGGAAAGACATCTTTGCAAAAAGGGACCGAACGTCAATGCTGGCTATTGCCGTGATTGCCATCTTCCTTGGTGTTGTGTGACTAACAGCTGTCTGCTAACCGGCTTTCTTGCTTTTCCTGGTCCAACTTGGTCTCGGCCAGCTTTCAACAAACGAGTTGTGAACAGTGAGGCGGATTACTATGCATCTCTAATCTGAGTGAATGATTCTTCCGAGGAGCGGATTCCGGGTGACTTGTGTTGGTGCTGAGAATAATTCCAAATTGACACTGACCAGGTTCACAACTAAATATGGCGCAATCATACATGGAGAGCGCCTGAGTTGAATGGAGACAGCTAAGTTTTGACTGAACTTTGTTACTGTAGTAAAACTTTTGTTGAAAAATAAAAATCGGTAACAATATGATCCAAGCTTACAGACGAAACTACAATATTAGGGAAAATGGTGGTTTTCCTCGAAATCCTTTCCAAAAGCGGACTAAAATTGAAGTGAAATTTTGATCTTGAATCTGCCAAACTTTCACTTTTGCTTCGTAGGAGTTATCGGGTAGGTATTCTCAGCTTATACAACAAGACGAGTATATGCGATTGTGCAAAAGAGACGTTTGAAAAACCGCAATTCCCAGCCTGGAAGCGGCAAAAGTTTCCTTGGGAATTGAACAAAAGCACAAAAAGCAGGCTTTTTCGGTAGACATCTGAGAAACATGAATATATTTTTCTAAATATTGGTGGTTTGAATAAAATATACAAGAAATGATGTGGTATGCCTTGACGATGTATTTTCAACTATTTTAAAATTGATCACAATAAGGCCAACAACATATCTGTCATCTTACTGACCGGAGGATTCGAAAGATGGTCTGTGATATGGGATATGAAAAGTAATGAATAATAATGTGGTTTTCAATGTGTTGGTCAGCAATTCGGTTTTTCCCAGTGAGAGAAAATATTTTCCTGGATTTCAATAAAACTTACTAGCTTCGGACACTTTTTACGTTGAGAGATGCTGGACAATTTTAAGTGTCTACCCCCACAGTAGCTTAATTCAAATAAATTCGAACCCATTCAAATTCGTCTGGAATGGCTCGAAAGAAAAGAAAGTTTTTATTTTAGAGAATCAAAGAGTATTAGGACCTAAAATGAATGCTTCACCGGAGAGATATTCCGAAATTTGGAAAACCTTGAAGTCTGATATAAATAACTTTACTTTATTATTTAGAGAAAATTATTTGTTGCTGATTTGATGCTGACCACCCTGGTTACTTTTATTTAAGTTGTTCAGCAACACAGACAGATCCTATAAAATCTATCTGACCGGTGTCACTTAGAAATGTGTTGTGTCACTGAGGACATCCAATCTGATACAGAGTTTGTCCAATCGCCTTCTTATCAGTGATCGTTTTGCTCAAACTTGTGTGTTACATTTCACGGGATTAGCAAATTCATTTCGACAGAGAAGACCAAAACCAACTAACCTGAAACTCTACGGTTCGAATTGCACAGACCAGCTACCATCGAGGAAAAAATTTACCGGTGCTGTTTGAAAGGAATTATTAACATCTGGCGGCCCATGGGTTTTCAATACGAAGATTAATTGAACCGAACATGCACGAATAATTGCCTAAACACGGTTTTCTGCCCTGGCAATGACGTGCAAAATTCCAAAATGTCGGTTAGTCACTTTGTATTGTGACTACCAAAGGAGTACCCAAGGATAAATTAAACTTTTTCTGTGTAATACGGTTTCCAGTAGTACAAGATGACGGCAAATACTGCGCGTAAAGTCTTTAATTTCGAAAATTCGCATATCCTTTGAACTTTCATTTTAAACGGTTCTTGTAAAAACGACGCACACTTTCCTTCTTCTATTCGTATGATTTTCCTAATTATCTATTCCAAAAGCATGTTTTCCACGTTTGTATTTTTAAAATAACATTCACAGGTCGTCCTGTTGGAAAAAGCAGACATTACTGACTTAGTTTCCGCATCTAAAGAACATATGGTGGCAAGTTTTATTTTCACATACTCGCAGATAGAAGGAAAACTATTCAGTCATTGCGAACTTGGGAAGTGCAAATAATTTCTCGGAGATAAGAAATTAAATGAAACTGCATTTCGATTTCTCGTAAAATTATGTTTGCAAGCTTATGGACAGTATCATAATGTATTCCAACTTAGCTTAGTTTGAGATTTTGAAGCTTCGTTTGTACTAACCTAAATTGGAACAGTCAGGTATCTTTATCACGACGGCGTTGATTGGGCTTTGGGTCTAATTTGTTTTGGCTTTTCCAAAAAGGAGTAGTTAGAAACATCGTTTGCTTTTTGCACAAAAACGTTCCGGATTAAAGCTTTAAATAAAATTTTTGCTACAAAACGGAGAACTTGACACAGGCAACGGAGACTGTGTACACGGTTAGGGGATTTGTAAGTTACCTTTAGAATAGTATTCCGAAAATTAGCAAGTTAGGTTAGGTTTGGCCCTAAAATTTCACTTCAGAGTGTGGCTGAAATGGTCAGGATATATCGATCATATCATAAAAGTCCCAATCAAATAACCACGTCCAAGTCTTTGTGCCAAAAATTATGGTCGATCAGTCCATTCGGTTAGTTTATTCGAAATTAGAGTGTTCTAAATGGATTAACGTACCTTTCAGTCAATCGGTAGGAGTTGAGGTGGACGAAATGCGGTGACGTGCAAGCATAAAGTAATAAGTTCTTTTTCTAACACATTCTCCTGCAGTGGAAGGGTCTTTACCCCACAGTCTCAAAGGCCAGTGATACGTTCAGAAAAAACCAGCCAATTAATGAAATTCTGAGTATCAAAACAAATGAGGTCCCAGAATGTCAGGTTGATGAGTGCCCCGGGCGAGAACTACGTATTTCGAAAGTCGAATCTTCGACGTGCTAGATAATCGCTGTAAGATACTCGATTAACGCCGGATGACGACTACGGTATGAACAAATAGGTTAGAAACTCAGAAATACATGAGCTTGTGTTTATTTATGAATAACTCAGTCACCTAGACACGAAAACAAAGAAGGTTATGGGAGTGAATCGAGTGATTCACTAACGGTCAGAGTGCCGATGAGTGGTTGTTTCCCTCTAAAAATAGTAATCGTACATTGTTCTAGACCTTTGTGTTTCGTTTCGTGACCTGATAGAGATTTCTATTCTTGAGCGAACAGGTAACAACATGTACTCCAATTAGCACGGATAGCAAAGGGAGATAAGATTTTCTGGAGGGACTAGGACTGGATCCCAAGCAGAGTGAGGCTACCATAGGCATAATTCAAGAAGAGATTTATCTTGCTGAAAAAGGGTTCATTTTTAAAGGGGCCGACCAAGTAGTTGTTTGTCCTATAACTGTCAGCAGTCATTTTACTTGAGATCACCCAAGATGACCGTTCTAGACTAACTGACAGTGTCTCTGATATGAAGAACTGACTCTGTTTTGATTTCTACCTATTTTTATGCAGTATCCATAAGGTTTCGAAAATGTGACGGTCAGTGGTAAGCTGTTAGAAATTACGTTCAAGTAACAAAGTCAGCTTTCCAAAAAATAGTCAAGTAAACATTAGTTTCTGGCTGTTTGATCACTACTGCTAAGCACTGGATGTGAGGTTTGTAAATACAAAAAAGTGGGGCTGCAATCAAAGAAAGTCAATCTATTGATGTTGGATAATTGCTCGGAGAAGTGCGTGCAAGAGTTTCTCACGAGGAGTTCAAAATTAAATTCAATTAGTTGTAACAATATTCAGTCTCATGTTGACAAAACTGCTTGTTATTCCTTTCAGGAACTATTGAAATACCAGTGGTTCTTCTGGCCAGATATTTGTATTTTTTAACGAGAGAGAGTTTGAAGTAATCATGGAGATTAGCTTTCGAAGCCAAACATAAGATATCGGTCACAAAAAGTGTGCTCTAGGACATTTTCCTTGTGTAATATTAGAGTTGATCATTGCATGTTTCAATTTCAATTTCAGTCGCCAACATCTAATCAGTTTGGCGGGGCAAATTTCGTTACGTCTGTCGATCACAAATAATTTGGAGTCGAAGAAGCTTTAAGAAAACCAAAGCTTAATTGTTACTCTCACAGGTAGAAAAGGTACGGATATTTGTGTTGTTGACTGAAAGAGGTGACTTAAGCTTTCTGTTTCGTGGAGAAAGTAGAGCTGTTTACGCTTCAAAGATTTTCGAGCACTGTCACCTTGCGTGTAGACAAGATCAGAAGAAGCAATCAAATGGCCAATACAAATTACTTACGGAAAATCACCTCGTGATTCTTAAAAACGCAGACTTCCTCCAGGTACACCCCCAACTATTCAAATGAGATTACAGAGGAAAATACGGACCGTTGTTTGGGACCAGACTAGTTTCTTGGTTTTTCTCAACCTAAACCACAGCGAAACAAAAAAAGATAGCTGGCTATGTAAAGACTCGTACATCTTTTGATTGCCAAATCAAGAAACGACATTCTATTTTATTTCTAACTTTTACCGAGGATCAGAACACACAGTTCGTTATACCAAAGCCTCATGAATCATACCTGAGAACCTAAATAAGGCAATCAAAATTCCGAAGTTGTGTTCTATTAAAGAGGTACAATTGAATTTAGGAAACTATTTTCGTTTCTCAGCTGTACTTGACAAATAAAATGTGACTTCAACTCATGATGCACCTTTCTGATTGCGCAATAAAAAGTAGGGGCACCTCATCGTTTCATATGACTGGTCATCGTGCCGTGTAAACGTAAGTCACGGACTGGTTTGCGGCATTCCCAATGTAAGGGTAACTGTGAGCAATACAAATGTTTGACTTTCATCCTCTCTTATGAATGGTTCACTAAGTTCATAAAGAGCTGTTTATTTCTTTAATTGTTTGTTAATTTTATTCACAGATAAATCTAACATTCACCTTGCTGACCATTAGACCAACGCCGCCATGATGTTCTGTTTGGGAAATGACTTGTAAAGATGTAATTTATTCGATACCTCCGAGAATATATGAGGGGAAAAATCGGATTGAAGTCGGGGTCGTTCATCAAATACTAATAGCCACCTTTAGGCTCTAAACTACTTCATTACATTTTAGTCACAGTTTAACTTTCGCCCATTTAGGAAGGACTGAGTGCCATACACACGGTTGCTAAATATGAGGATCGATTTGAAAAAACACTGTGCTTCGAATATAGCGTTACATTTGGTGTTTATCGATTCAGGGGCAATGAACTTGCAATAAGATCAGATAGGTTTTTGTTTTGTAGTGGTTCTTGATGAAGCCAAAAGGTGACTGAAAGCTATGTTGGGTGACCCTGCGCCCAGCTGGTATTTGTTGGCTTGAAAATAGCAAAGGCCTTGCCAAACGGGTACCGGAAAGTCCAAAAAAGGGTGCGCAAATCGCGTGTGAGAAAGGCTTTTTACACGCCGACTTCAAGCCTGTCAAACTGACTACCAGCACGGAATATTTAACAGACGCCTCGCAGCAGGCCGTGTTCATGTGACCTTATCAATTTGGTATTACCAAATTACGAGTGATCTGTGCAATTTTTGCCCGCCTGAGTATCCAACAGAAAATCACAGACGCTGAACGTTTGGCACTGGCTATTCTGTGAGTGCTCAGCTTCATTTATGATCGCGCAAATCAAAACTTCTCAGTGAATTCCATTACCGCTCTCTTCATCCATGAGTAAACAAAAAGACAGCATTCTATTAAATCATAAAATCTAGTCCTATTTGACAGGAACCTTCGGAGACATGGGCAACGGGAGCTACTTTCTAAGAAAAAAATCTCAGCTGCCGTGGTGCGTAAAAAACAAAAAACACTTCGAGTACTGACCTAATGAAGGAAGCCACGAAATTGTTCCTACTAACGCAAAGTTATTATCCACGGATTTTGGGCTTTACTCCACGGAGTACCCGAATCCTGCGACAGTGGAATATCTCACGATAATACAGTTTAGCGGGAATAAATGCTCGATTTAAAAGAGTAACACTTCGAATTGTCAGTGTTGAAAATTTTCTGCGTAACTGAAGACAGAGACGGGGAATAATTACGTTCAAAAATGTTTACGACAGTGGCACTTTCGAATGCTCCGAGAGAGAGTGCTTAGAATTGCTCTTCACAAATAAGCTTACCTGGTATTTTCAAATAAAGGAGTGAAGATAATCTTCGAGCAGTACTGTTTTGTAGTCCAAATTCTCTGAGAGATACCCCTAGTGGTTCAAACTGTTCGTGATTTAGCAGATTTTTGGATTGACGTAATTTAGGAACACACCCGAAAACCTTTGTTAAATATATAATAATAGTGCAACACTTTAGGAAGAGGGTCTCGGTCTATTACAGGCTGACAGCAGAGACTGACCGGCAGTGGAAGCAGGATTCAGGCCCCCTGTACAGTAGGGTGTAAACCCCCTTCATAACGAACACTTAATATTCGAGGTAATCCGCTGAAACAGAATTGGTGTAGTAGAATTATTCGATATATGACATTTAAACAAATGGTGTCTCGGAAGAGAAAAGGGGTTCGCCATGTTCGGCAGAATTCTGCAACTTATTCTTCACGGTACTTGCCTCTACTTGAACTGCAAACTGCCTGGTTGTTAAACTGCACAAAATCTTTTGTCCGCTTTCATATAACTTCGCTGACAGATGAGCCTTCAGACAGTAAGCTACAGAATACTATTGCTGCTGAAAAAACGGGAGAAAAGCCAGGCATTCCAAGAGGTAATCTAACTGCACAGATAGAAAGCAACTTTTGGACCAACTGTATGCTTACCAGTAGCTTAGAGATAAAGCAAAGTGAAACCGTACAAAAGTCCAAAGACTGATAACTCACACAAGAACGCTAGAAGCTCTTGGTTGTGAGAATTTGCTGCTTGTATGACAATCTTATTGGGCCGGGGTTAAACAAGCAAACAGATAGAACCAAACATTGACATACATACCTCTTGTTGTTTAGGTTAACTTGAACCACAAGCTGTCCCGTCAGCGGATTCGAACGATGCCTGCCGATTGAGCAAAATCACTGGTCTTCCACTACAAATGTGTCTAAACTACAGTATATGGCTGGAAAACAGTTGTCTCATTTTAAATCAAGTGGAACGGAAGTAGTTCATCTAATATTCTCATATACAGAAAGATCATTTCGGAGGCTAAGACCTGAGTTTTTCGTCAATTACTGGTCATGGAATTTATGAACAAAAATCCTCTGTCTAAACTCCAATGAAAACCGCTTCAGTATAACATTTTGAGAAAGAGCATCATTACATATGTAAAGCAAAATCAGTGAGGCGTGAATTTAAAGCCTAACTTTCTGAAAAGAGTTCGATGTTTTGCGCAATAAAAGGATAACATAAGCCGGTTACTTTGTACACCATTCAATCGTGCATAGCGGATTGCGTAGGTCATTGTGTAAACAAGTTCCACCGATGCAAAATTGCTTCAGTCAATTGATTTTGTGTTATCTGTTTATCCAGGTAGACACCAACGTGCAGATATTTGAAGTAATTTATGCACAAGGAAAATCACTAGTAAGGTCAAATGTCAGCACCAGGAACAGGTCAGCTGGACAAACGGGTAGTATTAGCGATTATTATACCGCTCTAACAACGTAAGTTCAAGCTGGTCACGATTGTAAGTGACTTGTACAAACGGGGGCTTGTACAATCGAACGGCCACTAGCTGGTAAACCATAACACATTAATGCAGCCTTCCTGATTACTAATAACAATCTCTTGTTTGATGTATGATTCCTATCAGTATCGGATGACGGAAGCGCATAGTAATGGGACCTAGTAAACAAATAACAAGAAGTTGTCTCTGATACACTCGAAAACTGTTGTATACATCCGACTCCCCATTCTTAGTGGAAGTTGTTCAAAAATCCGTCAGTTCAAAAGAGATGTTCAGAAAAAATCGACCTTAGAAATGTTGTACGTGATCGTATTTGGATATTTAGTTGCACAAGGAATTGTGCAAACATGATAGCAATAAACAGATCGTTTAACTAAACTGTAAGTTGTAAGCTGCAACCTCCGTCCTTAAGTTAATTCGTCATTACTTATTTTTCTAACAAAAAGGGCTTTGAGGGGTGTTATCAACAAGCCAACATGGTTTGCAGGAAATTGTTTACAATTTTATGACCAAAGGTTTTGTATCAATAATAAATTAGCAATTGGTTTCGTTTCCCTTGAGAAGTATTCTCGTGCCTTCAATTTTGTAAATATTTCGATTACCAAGAGAAGAATTCTTCTATGGATTTTAGTGAAACTTTTCTATCAATCTGCCAAAACAAACCGGGAGAAGATCAGAACTTATCAAAGAACTCATGTTCAGCTACGTCTCCGGGGACAAGAAGAATTTCAAAGAATCAAAGTACAAGTTATTTTCATTGATTATCTGTGCCAGTTATACGAAATTTGGTGTATACAAGGTAAAAATAGCCTATACGTATGTGCAAGTCTGTGTGTCTTTGATTTTGGAGTCACAGAAAACGCTCAATTTTACTATCTATGCTGAATTCCGGATATTTTAGCGATACTGATTCCTACAGAACGTTACTAAATGCTACTCTAGCGAGTGCGCACAAAGCTTGACATATTATCAGAAGTATACAACATTAGTTTTTTAGACTATACAAATTGATGAAGCCCTCTCACTAGTTTGTTTGCCTATAAATAACTCCGACACCGGTTTGATTCTCGTTGGGAGTTGCTGTGTAATCAGTGGCAGTGGCTTGTTTTGCGCAAAGAGGAATCCACGAAAAAGAAAACTTGGTTGTATTCATCTCCTTTTTGTAAATTGCAAACAGTCGTCCTGTTATCAACGTGCAAATGGATGTTCAGCTGATTAAAATAGCAAGCTGGTCTCAGTTAGACGTTTACTCCGAAAATACATTGACCACACTTGTGGCAAAGCAAAAATCTTACCAACAAAAGCCGCAAATTGACTTAATTGCTGTTACCGAAGCTTAGCGCTGATTAGGTTAAAAAAACGATGGATTGAAGGATACTTTGTGGGGGCTTGTTGGCCTGATTTCTATTATCTTGATTAATGGCAACATTGGTTTGCCCTGTGTTTACCGTCAGCTGTGTATGCACCCTTTTGAATTTTGTTTATTTATTATGGTACAAGCGGACATTTTAATGGCAACACAGCCCACACATGATCTAACAAATGATGGAATAAGCTTATTCAAACCAAAGACTATCGCTTGGGTATTAAAATCAGAGTTATTCTGGCTCCCGTTGAATTGTGTGCTTCACAAATTTATTTATTTTGTATTCGTGAACTTGAACGAGCCAAATACAGATCAACTGCTGCCGTCAAAGAACGGTAGACTTTATCGGGTACCTGAGGGGAAAATTATCATTTTTGACAAGAAATGCGCACCGAAGCGGAATCACTGTAATAAATCCAGTCAAGTTCACAACTAATTGCAAGCTCACGAGAATTATCACTTAGAACATCATGTACAAAAATGAAACAACTTAGCACTTTGACTTTGAATTCTACGAATTACTGAGCACTGGAACACTGGTTGCCGAATTGCTGGACTGAGAAGAACAATACGGTCAATATATCCGTAATGATCACATTTATGCGTGTACGCACATAAACTGAAAGCGATGTACATGACTAGGAAACCAATTTTTGTCAAACCATCCTAACCAATTTCCTAGTACGTCTATTGATAGTGCTCTAGTTTGTCCTAAGAGTGCACTAGACATCGCAAACAGAGATCACAAGCCCCGGAATCAGACATTTCTCGGTCTTCAGAACCACTATATACCTGCATCCAGTAGCTCATAGACAGTTCAACATCATCCAAAGTGCACACAAGTTATTGATCCTCGTTTGCCAGCGGCATCTTGGTTAAGAAAAACCAAGGCTTTTTGAATAACTCTATAAACGTTTACAACATTTCAACTCACATTACAAAGAAGTGCTCAGATTTCCAATATCATTTTTAAAAAAGTGTTTTGCTTGTCGAGACAAAAATAAGAACCATTTTACCTTCAAGATGTTATACTCGACCACTGTGTGCTTTCCACTCAGCTTTTACGGTCACGTCACTTGCAGATAGCCGACCAACAGTTTGTATCAATGTGATCGCGATTACTTCTGCCGTTCACTTTGATAACGAAGAAGAGCTTACCACTCGCACAAACTTATCGTCGAAATTCAGGGCATACACACGATGAACCTGTCGTTGGCGCGTTACGTGTATGGCCACAGTATATGCCTTAGACTCCACCTAGTTAATTTTGGTAATCCAATGAACTTCCCTTTGACTCATGATAATTTCACCACTTTGTCGGTCATATTTTATTCGACGTTGAATGCATTGTAGCGATTCCACCGAAGTTATCACATCTATATTACCCTTCAATGAAGACTTGTTTTCACGTTTGTTTTTGTTTTGTGTTTCTTGAACGTGAACCGCTTTAAGTAAAGTGGCCTGATTTCCTTTTTCAACACTGCGTGATGGATAGCTGTTCAGTGTAAACCCTTTATTTTCATTGACATTCTTCTCAGAAAAATTTTATTCAGCCGATATATTCGTGGTCTCGGATAACTTTATTCATGACTTGTCTACAACCGATAATCTTTACCTTTTATTTAGTTTCAAGGGACACTCCAGCCGTAACGCTTAGTTGTCCTGAATCCATCTGGAATTCGGACTAGAGGCTTCCGATTTCTGCAAGTGACTTGATTAGAACCCCATAGAAGTAGCGAAATGAGAAAAAAGTAGATTTTGTTTAAGTCATCGAGAAAAAACGCGTGACAAATTTAGACGACAAGGGAAGGATGTTCTTCAAAGAATTTTAATCGGAAGTGCAAAATCTTGGTTATTCATTCACTTGTTTGTCACGATGTACACATAATATTACGACCATATTTTGCGAAGAAAAGGTAAAGGTATGAAGGCAACAACATTATCGAATTTCTTTATAAGACCGGAAACGAAATGTAATTAGCAAAAATTCCGACCTGCTTCCAAGTACTCCTACATATGGATGAAATTTCGCTCAGGAAAGAGCAGTGAAAAATGATAAATATTTGCGCAGTCCCATTAAAATACAGAAGTCCGATTTCTTCATTGGTTGTTTTTCTATGCGGTTTTGGTCACACTTCGCTTTTATTCGGACCGAATATCCGAGGTTGCGAAACCATCGTTTCGGTTTCGTTCTCCGGATTAGCTTTGTCATTTGATTCCCAGTGGAACAAGCAGCATACGGCTGAATTAAATTCAAAGAAACTTTCAATACATATAAAGGATTTGACAATGATTCTAAGTGCTGTTCTGAAATCCCTCAGTAAATTGTATAAGGTGAAGTTCGTTTTGTATCTATTTCTGAGTCTATTTTGGAGCAGTATTACTCAGTATATCAAGCACAAACTGATCCAAGCTTCAAACCGAAAAGTGATGCGTGCAATAGATATGCGAGTAAAGGTTTGGGAAAATGCGGAAAAGTCTCTGTTGAAAAAGTTTAGTTAAGAATAAAAGCTCCGAACACTGAACCAGGTATCCAAAACAGCCGCTGTGTATCACTATATTAGTGGCTGATTATCATCAGATATTAATTTGCATTATTAGCGCCCCAATAAATGTGCCAAGACATTACTGCTAGCTGAGCATTTTCTTGGCAAGCGGACAGTTACCATTTCAGTTACAGCTTTCGGAGTGGACATTTGGAGCCGAAACATGAAAGTTGATTCTCCATTGTATCAAACATTTCAGGTTCTCTTTGACATCAGAATATTCAACAACGGTTCTCTGGAAATGGGCTAAACCTATGCTATTTGTCTGATTTGATGTTTTGCCAAGTTTTCAGATGAGAGAAAGCTTTGTTTTATCATCAAAATGCATCCAATCATAGAAAACTGCCATGTGTGGTAACGAAAATACATTTGAGTGTGTAAAGGACACATGCTTATTCAGAAAAGTTACAAACATAAAGATAGAAAAATAAATCATCAAATTTTGCTCAAAATAACCAAGTACAGCAATACTGATTTGGAGACTGGTAAAAGTTTCACTATGGTAAGCTAGAGTTAATTTGGTAGATATTTCTTTTTTTGAGATTATAATCAGAGTTGAATTGTCTCTGTGGGAAGCTTCACGGGGAGTTATTAAGGAGATCATGTTCACTGGATGAGGGAAGGAGCGAAGTAGGTCATGCGATGGGATAACAAACCGGGTCATTTCGATGAGAGTAGTAGCTGTCCGTTGGCAGTTTTGTTTTTTCTGGGTTATTTGTCCGTTGAAAAGGCAACAACGTCAATCAACACCGAGGTGATTCCAGTGACAACGGATTCATTCGTGTAAATAAAATAGAACGAACATCTGGAATCTAATCACTCATCAAAAGTAACTGAGGCCAAAATTCTGTAGATTCCACAGAAAGTATCCAACATCTGTATTCAGTCAAATAGTGTTTCGCCAGGTAGTTTGAATTTCTAATTGACCCTTAAAATATCCTTATCAGAACCCTAGATTCACGTCCAATTGGGATTCCAGCTAACCCTGGTTTCTCAGTTGTTTTGACGTCCTAATTTTCTCAGAGATATTTTCATTCTCCAAATACGGCAAACTGAGGCGAAGCGATAAGGCAGTCACGACTCAGTAGAGGCACCACTTTTATCGGTAGAATAGTACTCATGGACAATCGGACAGATCGACGCAAAATTGTTCAAAATGCTTGTGTTGCACAAAACTCTGAACTGGTAATTTTTAAAACTGTTTTATCCATGTAAAACACGAACACAAACATGGGACTTGGTTCTACTTATAATTTTGAAAGGGATATATGATTGCGATAATCAGATTGGAGTTTAAGGACATGACAGGAGGAGAAAAGGTCAAGTTGGTAGATTTCAATTCGATCAGGAATGCGCCACGTACACAGAGGCGTATACAAAACTTGCTACGTCTGTCATGTAGATGGCCAGAGCGGTTTCAGAAACCACGTGCACCGTGGTGTTTACGTAAAGGAATATTTTACTGTAGCAACAAAACTTTAAAAGTACTCAACCCAAAATCACAGTACTCTATTTTGAACGTGAAATAAAGATCCGGTAAATTTTCGATACTTCCAGAAAACTGCTGTGAAAATTCAAGTCGTGAAAAGCGCTCATGGACTAAGAGTCCATGTTTAGAACCATACGGTGATTCTTCGAAAGGTTTCCCAGAAATCATCTTATGATTCTAAACATGGGCTCCTTGTCCATGGAAGCTCCTGACGATTCAAATAAGATGAAGGTTATGAATCTTCTATGGAGAGCTCAAGCATAGGGGTAAATGGGCAGCAGAGAACCGGGTACGCATACCTGAAGAGTGGCAACAACCACGAAAAGGGGCGTTCACTTCCGAGGAAAAACGGTTTTGTGTTCGGTAAAAACCTTACCGTGGATAAAGAACAATTGCAGGCCCAAAATGGCAGATGCTGATTGCATTTTCTTTCTGCAAACAGTGTCTGTCACATTTCTGTTTTGCATACTTTATATTCATGATATTATTAATGAAATAAATTTGAATAAATATCAAACTGGATGAAAACTGCTCACGTTTATGTGAAGAGGTAGAGTGCTCTGTCCCGAAACCTCATTGCACTGATCAACTATTAAGGGGAACAAAGTAAAAAAAGATTTTATATATCATCAAAAAATTGTCCAGTTCGATTTCCAAGCCAAATCCAATTTCCTACTAAATTGGAAATCAGACTGATTGACAGTATGCATGGATATAATAATTTAAAGCAGAACACTGAAGAACAGGGTTTCTTCAATCGGATGTTGAAGCCTACGAACACTGAGATCTCTGCAAATTAATTATTGTATGTGTAGGCAGTGTTCCAATCTACCGCAACTTAACACTCTCAATGTGATTTATTCTACCGAAAAATGAGTTCAAAGTAATACTAAAGCAAATCTTTTGTAGTGTTTCTTGACCTTTTTCTCTTCCCGTTGAGCGGTCCAACAGTCAAATAACAGGATATCTGAAGTATATTTTGGTAGTTTACACAAACAACGCTCACGATTTTCTGAAAGCAAAATTGTCATGTCTCAACAGTGAGCGTGTGACGAATAACCTCATACAAGTAAAGGGTTGTAAAGGAAAACAGTTGTAATCCTAGGACTGGTTTCAAGATTTATTTGTCGATGCATCTGGTGTACCATTTATTTGAAGGGTCTTCATTTTCAGTTCCATCAAAATACGATTTAAAAGATAACGACTCGTAACGGATAACCTCATTAGATGTTTTATCTTTGACATTAATTGGTGGAAGACAAAGCGGTGGACGATGGAGCACCAACGAAGTTGCCGAATTTTATCGTAATTTGGCATCTACTTGACACTTGTTATTGCTCCACATGTCAGCTAGTTTAGAAATCTCCTAAATCTCCTTGAGTGTTAAGGTGACATGATTGGATTTCGTAATTACCAAATTAGGATTACTATACTGCAATCGTTTTACATGGCTTTTGTCATCAACTCAAGCCCAGTCGAACATGCTCCACTTCGGTTTCCCGAAAGGTGATGTGTAATCTGCTGCTCAACTGTTTGTTCGGTTAACACGACACAATACTCTCTAATCAAGAAAGTCTAAAAGTTTAAGATAGAGGGTATGAAATGACCTTCATGTGCAAAACTCTGTTTCCTATTTTCATCTGAATTCGTCGAAACAAATAGTTATATGTCGGAAGATATCGTGGTCGACTTCACTAAACACAATTGTGACAAAGGTATACCTGTTCAGTTCTTACACTTTTCTGAGGTAAAGAGAAAAATAATAATTGAATTTAGCTTCATTTTTACAATGTGCAAAGCCAGTGTCATGATGTTTTTTTAAATAAATAACGTAAAATGAGATTTTATGGACAACTCGGGTACGAAAACCTCCACGCTCTAAATATGAGCACATAGTTCAGGGGAAATGAAAAATGACTTGACCATTTAACTGATTAGACAAACCACTAGCTGATTTGCATAATAGTGGTGTAATGTATTGTACGTAGTGAATTACCCTGGCAGGAAGGAACTGTTGCTAAGTAAATGCAATAAGAGTCAGATTAACAAGCGTGTGTTTATGAACTAATTTGATTATTTTCTTGTCAAATGGACCGGTCTTGGCGGCTCAGTAGAAGTATATGTTCCCCTTTCCAACAGTGATGAGCAACGGCATGGATAGGCAACGTTTGTCTGATCGTATTTGTACAGCAGAACACAATTGAGAATTCGTAATTTTGTGAACAGAGTCGCATAGAATTATATTGTACCTGCCTAAGAAATCCATTCTGAACTCCGGAGGTACTGATTCCTGAACCCCTTCCGGTTGGGCGTGCATATCAAAGACATTCAAAAAACCCAAGCAACGTGGTTGTTGTTATTTGTCATGAAAAAGTATAATAATAAAATGGAGTAGCTGAAGATTAGATTTTACACAGTGATTTATCATGCATAATTTATACTCGTGTCTTACGGTTAAGAAGAGTTTCAAAGTGCGGCAAAGCGGAAAGTGAAAAAATGTGGTCAGATGATTAAAATAAGTCTGAGTGCAGTGTGACCAGCAGCATCACTATTTTCCTTCAACGTTGAGGACCAAAAATACTTGAATTCTAGCTGACACAAGCCATTATTTTTGGGATAACAGTAAAAAAATATTTCAGTGACTTTTGTTGAGGTTTTCAACAGTGACCTGCATTTCTGGGAAAATGAAAGAATAAATCGTCAGAGGAGAATATTTTCAAATGTTTTATTCAGGTTCATGGTTGGCAAAAGATGCGATTCTCCCACAAAAATTTGAATGCAATTTGAAGACTTCGTGAGTGGTTAAAAAGATCAATAAACACTGACAAGCTGGTAAAGAACCAAACCGAAAATCAATATGTACGCTGGAGATTATTCGTCTAGAAACCTTGGTTTATAAGCTCCTCTGGCTGCGGAGTTCGTTCGCACCACTTTCTTACCCTAAAGGTCAGCATCTCAGGCTGGAAGTACACGTCTAAAAGTTTTAGTTAATTCACTATTCTGAAAATAAATGGCAGCACACGCACTGGTCTACTCTACCAAAACGTGTTTTCTAACTCACGAAGCACTGAGTGTTTTGCTCACAAATTAAGCACTAGTGAACAGCCATCTAAAAGGTACTAGCGCAGCCAGACCGAGTGGATTTCAATTGAGAATTCAAAAGTACGTCTTTATGAATCCTTTCTGTGAGGCAACCAAAGATAAAGGCACAAAGCAGAATTTGGGCTCATATCCAGCAGACTGCCCGCGTGACAGTTTTAGAACTAAGTCATTAAATGTCAGAGGGAGTGAGGGCAGACACCAGTGAAATACGTTTCAACTTTCCAATGAATCAGTCATTTTGTCTCAACAGCTTCAACTTTGTTCGAAGTAAATATTCATCCGTAGAGATAGTTTTTGGAAAATGCAAGACAAACGGCGACTCGTATTTGGCAAAGTAGAGAGAGCAACGTGGTCGAATTAAACTGAGAGTTATTATCTGTGCTATTGGCCTTTTCCTTTCTTCTCACAGATAACAGAGTTGGTAAGACCATTCAAGTAGGACCGATCAGGTTCTCATGACGTTCGGATGAGAGAAATTGTCACAAACGTGGATAGATTTCACGGAAGGTAAACATTCCTCTTAAAGCGAGAGGACGGTAGAACAGGTAGAATTGATTAGCGCACTTCCTAAAGAAGACTACGCCACCTGTACAGTTGAATTTGATCGAAGAAGCACATGCATAGGTGTCTATTGCAAAGCCTGTTTCAAAAAGGTTATTACCCTCAAAAGTTGTTAGTTAAGATTTTTTTACGTAATCACATCTACGCTGCTAACAGTGCAATTTCCTAGATCATTTGAAAACCATTTTCATCCAACAGAGTATCACTCTATCAATACGGGCTGTTAGAGTAATATTTCCCACCCCGACCTATTTCAAGGTAAATACCAATTTGCATCACACTAGAAGAACTGACTATTCTTTGGTTGATAACAGCTACCAATTCACACTGTTTAACGTTCCGGTGCATTTTCATTACCTTAAAATATTGACGAACGTAAGAGTCACAGGTTTTAGGATGTTATATTTCCGAATGAAACAATTTTATAAAGAGTTTGCGTTTTTCCAGATTCCGTTTTACAATCTGTTTTTGTAAAGTTTAATTCGTTTCTGCAGCGCTTTGCTTAGAGCGTGAAACAAAATATCTGGAAATTCATTCATGCAATCGGGGAACTGTTCCACAGTGGTCCGTGTCGGATACTTACATATGTGCACCCTGCCTAATAGCTAGAAGCTTTAGGCCAAACGATTTCTGAATAAACGCTGTATTTTAATGAAATATACAGAACAGATGGCACAGTCGTACATGGTGTTTCCTGTCGGAATATAGACAATGCATTTAAAGGCATCAGTACCCAATCCGAGTGGTATGTTAGAAAATGGAATTTTTAACTTAATGTAAAAAATGTTATGATAAAAGGGAAAGATCTATGCAGTGGTTCACAATCAATCCAAAAGTGGCTCAAAGACAAAATTTTTGCTCTGAACTATGAATATAAAGAACTGTAGAACAGTTTGATATAACTGATAAATATTACTATAAAAACCTGAGAACAACAATATACTTTCGATACAGATCGCAAAACTTCAAGACATTCGTCTAACCGAATATTTGAATACAATCTTGTTCAAGTGAAACCTTTTAAAACCATATAGTATCATTTATTGAATGGTGCTTTTGTTCATCGTATATGTTTCATTCATGAAGCACTTCTGTGTAGGTGGATGACGGCTTTACAGTAGCTTGGCTCATTACCGTGCCTGATCTTTCGACGTCTTTTGTAGTTTGCCGCTTTATGTCTCAGGATCATGGTGGCTGATCCTCCTCAGAGCGAACAATCAAGACAATGCACAGTTAGACAAACGTTCGCTTCCACCGTCGCTTCACTCGCGCGCAAACGAATTAGACACAAAACACCCCTCCAACGGTCGTGTACCGAACCCCAAACCTTGCTTCTGTACATGAATTTCTCCCCTGTGCTTCTCTTACCATTTGTTTTACTGAAATTCGGATCTTCCCCTCTTCGGACACTTCCTGTTCCCAAACTACGGGTACTGTCAAGGCGGATGCATGAGGTCGTCTAATAGAGACGTTTGCTCACTTAGATGATACCTTTGGCGCAGAACTACATCATATCTCCACGATAGCTAGCATGCAAAGGGGACCTTTCAGGGTAAAAACTCTTGCAATCCGCTAGGATGCGGTGAACAAATACGATTAAAAATCTAACGAAGCCCAGTTTTTGCCATTAGCAGCCGATCAAAACCATGACGGAATATTAGCCTCCACACTAGGATAACATGAACAAGAATAGAAGCACAACGTTTATACACAATAATAACAATAGTTGAGTTTGCGTTCTTTCATCAAGATTTTCGAATTCTCTGCTGCGTAAAGTCTAACGTGTTGTTTAAGGAAAAAATTGTTCATCTATGCTCCACTACTTTTACCATGTTTCGGTGTGATGACCACTGTGGAGGTAGCTCATTAACTTATCTCTTCATTATAGAGAATATATTTACGTATACTTTTGAGTCTGCTCTATTGGGGGATAGTCGTATAAAGTGAGAATTCGAGATGCGCACATTGACAAAATAACCGTTTATCCTCAACAACTGTATGCGCATCCAGTGAAACATAGCACGGAAAGTTATCCTGAAAAACTATTTCGTATCATGATGACATAGTTTTCTTAAATTCGGGGAATTTTTCAGTGGTGCTGACGAATGTTTTTCCTCCTACCAGGATGACTTTAACTGAGATCCACCAATTAAGAGCACAATGTTTTATTCGGATCCAAGTCAAAGCTATTGATCGACGTATTCAAAGGGATACTTTTTCAGCCGAATATCTTATCATAGTAACATTTTCCGACGCTTCCAAAGCCTGTCACAAGTTAAGCACCAGAATCCAAAATAAACCCATCTCGAATATAACGGCTTTTTGACTTAAATCCCCTGATGAAAGCAGTACTTGCCCTCCTTTATTCGGTGTTCAATGAAGCTTTGGTGTCAACTGATACTAGGCTGCATCTGAAATTGCCGCATCCTTATCTGCAACAGGAAGTGAATTGCTTGGGGATATTCTGACGGTAGATAAAGGGCTGGGAGGTTTTGCCCTACGTCTCAGTGAATTGCGTATAAAATCATCTAACTCTGGAACATATATTTTTCAGAGTTTTCTGTTGCTCTCGTTCACTTCAAAACATTGAATTGTATACCTCATGCAAAATCGAAATTTTCTAAGCCATTACAATTCTTCTTTGATCTCCTTTACATAGGCGTCCAGAAAAGTGAGTCCCAGTGGATCTTTTCTTATCTATCAAGATATATATATGTGTGTATGTACGTATACATATACATATACATATATATATATATATATATATATATATATATATATATATGTGGTAACTAAAGACGCGCACCCAACTGAACTTGACACCAACGCTCTCACTGATGAGAACTGGAATCTACTTTTTAATAGGTTTGACCGTCATCTTGGAAACGCACTTTTAAACCACATTTATTGTTGAATCGCAATAAAGAAGGAATTTCTTTTCACCTTTGCATACAGGGTTAAACGCAAAAACCGTATTTGCTGAAATAACGGTCTTTATTTACAATTTTAGGCCGTAAACCTATATAAGTATAAGGTAGGGGAATTTATGTGATCGTGCTCAGTAATTTAACTACATTTACCTGCCTTGGTATTTTTTGACTGACTTTCTCGGAGCCCCTTCACCTTGGCAACCGAGGTCGAGCGCACTCAATTGCTCTCAGAACAGCTAGGAATCAACCGAGGCCCTGATATATCTAATAAAAGCACGAAGTCGAACTACATACTGAACAAATTCTCGAGTGCACCATGGTCGACGTCACCTGTGCACAGGTTATCCCTCTTTTCTAATCAAAGCCGGTCTCTACTCCATTGGCTTCTAATCAGTAGCCACTTCCCACGTGTCACACCTTGATTTTTCCGGTTGCAATTTTCAACTAATGTCGCTGAAACTTGTTTTTCTTCTTCGCGCTGCGTGTCAAGTTCCTAACAGTGGTGACTCCTCTGTCTTCAATCTTCTACCTTCAAACACAGAGAAGTTACTTGTTGCGTAATCCAACTGCCCCCTTAAGGTCCGAGGAGACTTCAAAATTCATAATTGACAATGGCTGGTTTACTGTTCTGACAATTCGGCTTTGGGGCGCGAAGCCAAATCTTTCGCTGTGATCAACAACCCCAATCAATTATTTGACCTCTCTACTTGTATCTCCAATCGATCTGTTAACCGAGTTCATAACCGTGGTCGTATTCTCATCTCCTTTCAATCTTCTGGAATATCTCAGCTCTTCATCTACTTGACTCATCGGAACACAGTGGTACTCTTTGTTCCATCTACTTTACCCGCAACTTCGAGACTGATTTTTGGTGCTAAATTTCAGTCGAATAAAACGATTTTCGTGACTTTCTGGTTTCTCATTCCTGGAACGATTAATCTTCCACTTCCGATATATTCTCCTCCGTCCTTAACTTCACAGGTGCTGTTCTTCAGGGAAGCGTTCGTTATTCCAATCTTTTCTAACCCAATCAAACCTAAATCTCCTGAGTGGTTGGACCATGCACGTGATTGCTTTGAAACGTTGCTTTCCGCCCAGTCTCCAAAAATGCAAAGGAAAAACTCCACGGACAGAAGGAACTTGACCATTTCACCTTTTAAAACATGCTTACAAATCAAGTAGCTTGATTTTTTGGGCAACCTTGACCAAGGGAAAAAGCTGTTTACGCAAACCTGACCTTATGACTTCTACTTGCGTGCCGACTAATTCAGAAAATTGACCTTTCGAAGTCCACGCTGCCCCAACTACTGTGCAAATTATTAAGACTTGGGATCCGCCGGTAGTATGTTTAGGTGACGTTTTTACACTAAGATTTGGGTTTCTTGACTAGTCCGATCGATTAATTCTCCATTTATTGATTCAGACGAGTTTCTTACGCACCAGACAATTGTACTTGCCATCAAGTTCAGCGTGTTTGCTGCCTGAATTTCTTGGAGATAGCCAAGCTTCTAAGAACCTACATGGGTGTCTCGTGATTGCTTGGTTCAGAATATGAACTTCTTTCACAAAGATCGCCCCTCCTTCTTGATCCTTGTAGACGGACTTTCAGAAAGATAGACCGTGTCTTCTTGTAGATAATTTGTGTTCATCCATTTGCGTGGGACCATTATTCTCGGACTAACAGACGCAGTATTTGTGGCAGTGTTTTCACTTCACCTTGAACATAAAGCTTCTTTCCTCTGTTTTGAATTGCTTCTCTGGTCTCAATACGACTCATCTCATTGCTGGGGTTGGTCTATGAGCGACTGTGGTTCTTTGCTACTGGAAGATCTTTGTGGATATGTTTTCGATGTAGGGTGATGCTACCCTTTGGTTGGATTTCATTCTCTAACGTGCTTCGTTACAAATTCGTACACAGGTGGCCAGTCATCCTTAGCCGTTTTATGTCCCCAGATAAAGTGCCTCTATCTTACAATCTTTCTTTTCCCCACGGACTGCCAGACTATCGAATACCACCTCTTTCTGTCTTTTCACCCATCTGCTATCTTGGTTTTTTTCAAAGTAGTATCGACAAGCGGGTTTTGACATGGACGTTACCCCAAACCTCCTCTCACGGTACTCGTTTCGGCCCTGGCCTTTACCCTTTTCCACAGTAAATTACTTTATGTGCAAGGAGAATATAACTGTTTGGTTTCAGAATTTAATTCATAAAACCACTAGGTATGTGATGTCCTATCATATCCCAAAGGTTATTCTATGGATTCAAAAAAATGACTATCATTATAACACAATAAGGATTTTCAATCTTGCGTATGAATTACCTTTGTTTTACAGTCATTTTGCTCCTTAACCAAATAATATTTATCACCAAACATCTCACGACAAACAAACTAAGGCTCTTCATATGACATATTCACAACAGTTTTGCTTGAGTAACCTGTCGTGACCTCTATGTGGTTCCCTTTTCCATGAGGTGGTAAACCGTGATTCAACCTCTGTAAGAAGAAAACACAATGCTGTCCAGCCGTCACATAAAGCTGAATTCGTTTGCCCTGCAATTTGGAATTTGGAAACTCGACCACAGGTAGATAAATACCTTCCTAGTTGAAGGAGGGTAAAAAAGCCCTTGATTAAAGTCTTTATGAACAACTAATACAAAGTTTTATCGAACGCACGCACATGTTCTGTCTATTTTAGTCTCTTCTGTTCCCGATTAAGAAATCATTTTACTGCTTATTTTTGTTCGAATCGTCTTATCGACAAACGGTTCTAAATTTTGTGACATTCCTGGGCATCAAAAGACTGAAATTTCATACATGATTCCACGAAAGAGTAATAGGTTCAAATCTGGCACGACATACTTGGATACCGTATCAATACCGTTCTGTTCGTCGCATTCAAATAATATGGACAATCATTGTGAAGCTTTCGTCTTGGATTATCTGCTCTGCCCCGCTCCATGAAAGCACTTTCGGTCGTTGCTCGCTTAGTTAAGTGAAGACTTCACTTGAGTGATACAGGCGACAATTAGGACTTTGAAGCATCAAGTGTAAATTGACAAAGCGAAAGAATGCACCCATAATTACCGGGTATACTATACTAGTTTGAAGAAACTTAGTTCTAACGGTAGTGTTTTTTAGATTGGTTAGACTATAGGGGTTAAGTCTTTGTACCGACTGCTACTGTAGAAAACACAGAGAAGTCAGTTTCCGGTCACCAGGACCACGCCACTGAAAACTCTGCAACCCGTATATCTTAACGCCTTGCCTCGTTGTTGTTTAACTCCCAAAAAGTAAGTGGTTTTGGTTTCGTCTCGTGCCACGACACACTGGTTTTCAGTCCTTTTTCAATCATTGTAGCATCATTTTAACTAAACCGTCGTCGGTTACGTTCGAACCGCGTGGTTTCACCGTGTCTTAAATCTTGAAATAAATACCCACTATTTTGCCTTAGTTGACATCTCCTCAGATCAGTGTATTTCGTTGAGATAAATCATAGAAACGTATATTACTCACCAAATATACAAATGGTTTATTCCCCATTGTTCTTAAAAGGTTCCTGATGGCCTAAGGTGAGATAATTGTTCTTTTGTTTCCACTGAAACGGCGTTCACGACAATTGTTGGTGACAAACAGTTCGTCAGTCAAGTACCGGGTAAAACGCCCTGAGTTTCTAGAACCACTTTGGATAAGTTATTCACCTCCCGTTAAGAAATCATACAGTAAAACGTTTTCCAGTCGCAAAATAAGCACAATTAAAATCTGTGATCCCTAGCCATAGTGGAGGGATTTTGTCTTGTTCTGTTAAGAATTTGTAACACCTATGCTTTAAATGATACATCAAATGCTTTGGCACTGATGAAATGTCCGCGGAAACATTTTGCTGAAAACATCGTTTCTACTTCTTGTCTATTCGTAAACAAAGTGGTGCTCCTAAGTGAATTTTGTCACGCACATTTAAGCAAACAATATTCGAGAAGCTTGGTACAACAAAAACTAGATACATCCTGTATCACGGTTGAACAGAAGGACATTAGGATCAAAGTCACAAAGACTGGATCATTTCGGAAACATTCTGTTTGCTTCCTTTTAATGTTGGTGGATGATTTGATGGTTACAATGTTTCTAAAGCTGCGGGAGGTAGAACTATCAGAATTCTACGTTACTCAGAGCCCTGCACGACAGTTTTCCTTGTCCGAAGTCAAATACGCCTCACTATTTTTCGTCCGCATCTGAGGGTGAGGAACTAACCACCCTCATTTTCAAGCATTTTGGTCTGAAGCCAAAATACATTGTTCTATGTCTATTTTTGGTTAACAGTGAACAATAGCGTTGCACAATGACGTGAACAAGATAATATCGATTTCTGAACAACATCTTGACTGACGGATAATAATAGTGTTTATAATGATGATAATAATAATAAATGTGAGGCAAGCCCGATTCGCTGTAAAAGAGTTGACATCAATGATTATCCGGATGCCTAATTCCTGATATCTAAAGGTGTTTTATCATTTAACTGATTCAGCTGAAAGTTTCCCGCAATTGAAGCTATAAGAGTCCTTCCATTCAAGTAAACATAGTAAATTAAAAAGCAGTTAGTGGTAAATTGACGAGTCAACACGGAAAATTTCATCAAAAAATCGGTTTGATCAAATAAAGAGCGAACATTGGTTTGGCGAATAGCTAGGTTCACTGCCATCCATTATAAGAGTTTCCCGGATTTCAGTCACTGCGCTACAAACCACACCACTATGACGTAGACGGATAGTCGAACTCCGAGTTATGTGCTTACCATTTTCAGGAGTCTGAATTTTTGAATTTACCCATAAACACGCTGTCATGTACACTCTATCGTACGTTGCTGTTTTGTAACCGTCACTGTTTCCGTCAGATTTGTGACCTTGAAAATAGGTAGGCTCATAAAATGTGTTTTTTTCGTTTATAATGATGCTGGATGCGTGACAGATTTGTATAATGTGTAGCTAGCAGGCAGCTGAGAGCTATACTGGTATTCGGCTATTGTAGGTGCAGGATTTTGGTGATGCATTTATTAGACACTGTGCTGGTGGAGATTTCCGCATTATTGGAATTTTACAGATCGAACGCAAGCACCCCATCACAGAGGAACATTGATTCTTGCATATTACAAATGACATCAAATTATGGTGGAGGGGAATAAAGCCAATTGAGCAATGAAATAAATACACAAAATTACTCTATAAATACATTTATGAACTTGCGATTCAGCTTCGTGTTTAGGACACGGCGATTATTTATCAGCTCATCCGAAGAGCTTTGCAGTTCATTCAGTAGGTGAAAGTAGCTCATAAAGTTTTTCATCATGAGAGATCAACTCACGAAGAACACGTGGAAACCTGGAAATTGATTTACGGTTCTTTCATGCAATCACTGGATCCTAATCCGCGGGACCTTGTAAAATCACTTTAAGTAAGAACACAAAGGTTGAGTTATCTGTCATTGTGAGGCCGATTTCCGTGCGCATAACATACTGACAATTACCAAGGCCAATATCAGATAGGTGCTGTTATGCAGCTTCCAGAAGAAACATACCTATGGGATTAGGACAAGCTAGCCAGGGGTTCAAAACCCCAGTTTCTTCTCGATGAACACCCACAGAGATAACTCGTATTCCGTTTCCATTAATGAGTTGTGTGCTGAAACTATGTATACGTGCCTGCGTGAGTAAGTAAAATGGTCCAGTCCCTGGAAAAACCAACTAATGTAAGAAATGACGTGTTATTTTCCTTCTACCAGGGGGTTTTGCTCTCGCACCTCACGGAATTTGTAAGAAAAGCTGCGAAGATTTTCTTACACTTACTCCTTGCGTTTACATGATTTTTTTTTGATAAAGCCGCTCATACACTCAGAAATTCACAGCTATTACCTCATTTGAAAAGCTTTTATGAAAATATCTTTCTCGGAAATCCACTCACTTTTCATTGTGGTCCGTACATGAAGCATCGTGCTGCAGTTATTTACGTTAATTGGGAAACGTTTAAAAGAAGTGCTCTATTTTTTGTGTTTTCTTCATGAAAACAAAAGCTATTTAAATTTCTACCGTGTCATCAAATCTCACCCACATGTAACACATGGAAGTATGATTCCAAAAGTAAACGTGAAAAATTTTATTCCGGCTAAAATAAATCTTGCAGTATAAACATGTTTTCTGAACAACCAGAATGAGCACAATTGAATTTCAGCTTACAATGTTAAACAAGCGAACTATCTTACCCTCAAAATAAGTCGGATTAAAGTAAACATTGTTTACTGCCTTGTTGTTGACAGTGATTTGTTTTGTTTTTCGTCATATGTTCCGTCACTGATCAAAAATTCTAGTCGCAGATGTACTGGCTGTTGTTTTCCTGTCCCTAATAATTTGGCACAAGACGTTCATGTGATTTCTTTGTTTTTATTTTTACATCCTCAGTTCGCCTAGAAATCAGTTGTCCTTAACATTGTTGTGATTTTATTGCAGTGAGCAAAAGGTTTCCTCTCCAATACATCTATCGACTCGAACTCATAAAAGACGGCTGTGTATCTCTCCCCAGGTAACTGTGAGTTCTCTGGAAAGTGGAGATCCGGGAAAACACTGGTTCTGTATAATGTACTTATATTATATACGTACTGAATCGATTTGAAATCACAGAAGGATCCTATGTAATAATGGCAATAACAAAAAGAAGGTGAAACGGAACGTATCAAAGTGTGGTCGGTAATTAGTGAGGAGAAAAGGCATGATATCTTTTCACCGGTCATTGTTTGATATTTAGCCTGCCTTTTTGCTTGCTTGATTGACAAAAACGGGGGTTCTACAAACAAGATGTACAGCATTTGCATCTCTGCTGTGTTTTTTAGTCATAAACTTCAATGAACTTATCTGAAAACAATTCTCATCCCTTGGGTCTTAACCGGGCCGTTGGGACCCATCCACCGAAAGCAGTGCTGGTGCTCAATTCTTCGTAAACTCACACTCATTCATGACCTGATCACCGCGTCATTCCCTTCAGCCTTGCCCAGAAAGTGTGGATAAAGCACAGAAGTCTAGAAGACCGTCAAGCATAAGCAATATATATTCGAGATAGTGGAGGCAGTGAAGATCAATCACTTCAGTCAGAAGACGATTAACACTACCTATTGCTCGATACCGACGTTTTCATCAAGAGCAACTAACTGGCAAAGCAGCTTCAAGGCGAAGTAACCAGGTCTCGCGATCATGGATGGAAACGCAACTAATAGTGGCATATCACTCCCGTCCCCTTCAGAGAAAAGTAGATAACTTATTGGTGATTCCACTGTCTTAGGCTGGTGAAAGATACCCTAGTTCTACCTTTTTGGATGTAATTTTTTCTCTTGAGTCATCTCCCGTTCAAGTCAAGACACCAAAGTACCTAAAACTAATGACTACTTCCGTCAGAGAAGTCCAACTCCAACTTTTAGTATACCAAACAAATTATTCTACAGGAAGCCCGACATGGTAAATTTGAAGATGCGGATATACGGTCTACTTTTGAACTCCACCAGAGGTAACTAAAGCCAGCTAATGCCGTGCACATGCCCCAACTCAACCTAAAGTATGGCGATATAAATCTCCAAGTGCTGAATATTCTCAGACACTCCATTTTTCAGCTGCACAACCCCCTATGTGCAGCCCTATCGACATGGTCTAAGACAGTGCGAACATTTAGAAAAACACTGATAGTCGGCCTTCGAAAAGTATAAAGATGCTCTAGCAACTTTCGGAAGGGGGACACTTCATGGATGTATCCATGATCGGAACGAAACCCAGATTGTTCTTAATGAATTCGCCCTTCACGCGTTTGATATAACCCGTAAAGAACTGTTTGCGCCTGCAGCTCTGGCGCCATCGGAAAAAGGTTACTATCCCTACCGTTGGCTCAGTTATTACGTGGGCCTATATATATATATATATATATATATATATATATATATATATATATATATATATATATATATATATATATCCCTTTCGAAGGATATACGAGCGCCTGACAGAAAACTGCATTGAACAAACTTAGAGGATCAGCTGGCTGTGGCCGGCTTGATATCCGTTTTGCTGACCACTACTGAAGAACTATGAGTCACTCTGTGCTATTTCCGCTACACCGTATTATTGTGTACTAGCATATGGTAATACAATTCATTTTCATCTCCTATCGGTATCAAGCCGGTACAATAGGAAAACTACTATGGAGTGTTGCCTCACATAGTAGCGGGTCACGCGTATCACGTTACAGTACCGTCTATAGATTTGTTTGGTGTTTAGGAACGGAGAACGCTTACCATATCCAGCTGACAATTCCGTCACACCATATACAGCAGAAGTGATGAATCCCGTGCTGTGTGGGAGTAGATTTTTAAATAATCTTGTGAAAACCAGTTGGTTATGGTACGTTGGATAGCAATAAAATAACAAAGAGGAAAATGTCCAAACAGTGGAAGAGAGAAACTTCCAAAAATGCAGTTTTTTGATCTAATGAATAGCTAGCCCATAGACAGTCATTTGATCACAGAAACAGAAACTGAAAACAAAGAATTACGAGACGAAAGAAACAAGTAATTGAGAAAGGAACATATTATTTACAAAAGAAAAGAGAAAAAAGTAGCGGCTGTTCAGTGATGTTCTAGAAATTGCAAAAGTTGATGTCATGATGGAGTCATTGACAAGTTCGATGACTTTGTGTTGATTTCGATCGAGTGAGCGTAAGTGGGAAGAAGAGGACTCGCTTTCAGCATGACTGCATCATTCAAGACTGCGGTGAACATGGGACAAGATTGAGTAATTCAGTGCATTCAGGAAGCCGTCTTACACCAAAAAACTGTTCGTACAAAGGTTTATAATTCAACAATGGTATTGAGCCTTTGAAGACCAGACTATCAAGCTCATTACTCTTTGCTTTGTGAAACCATAGGCTTTTTCAGTTCCCACAAGGAGACTTTTCATTCGAGTATATTACCGAAATAGTATCGGTTGATCATAAGCAGAGAAGGATATGCAGCTCAAGTTAACTAGTATAATTGACCACAACATTATGCTAGGAAGTTTACCAGCCAAAACCAGAACCAGCACAGTTACAATGAAGTCGGATTTTCTCCTTCAAAACTTTTAGTTGTTTTGAATCCTTTTTAAGCCCAGTGGCTTGCATATGAATGGGAATTTTTCCACCTAACCTCAGGAAATTTGTTTAATATATATATATATATATATATATATATATATATATATATGAGGGAACCACAAAAGATATTTATCATGAACATTCGTTGCAAACAGTTAGGGTAAACGTCATACGAATTGATCGACTGAAAGAAAAATAAAGGTAATTAGGCCAATGTAATTATTTCGGTCGTTGGTCTTTGCAACATAAAACAAAGGCATGAAGGATATACATTTCTCCTTTCTATCTAAAAAGAAAAAAGTAACGTGATGTTTGATCCCACAACGGAAATCAATGAGATAAGGTGACAATGTTCATGACGAAGAATTATTGAATAAGACCTTTCTTAGGACTCATTGCTATAAGCGATCTAATAAACTTTTTTTCGAAAGCAATGAAGTTGTTTAGTCATATGAGACAGACGTGCTTAGAAATATATTGGTGAAATCAAGAGCTTCTTGGCCAGCTGAAGTAGAAAGGGAAAACAATATTTAAACATTCCACTCATTTTGTTATGTGTTGGCATACCAGGAAAAAAAATTTCATATATAACCCTAGCTTGTGGGATTTAACACGGACGAACATACTGGATATTGAACCACGCGAGGATCAGTGTTCGTCCGCTGGCCTTGCTCGGGTTCGATCTGTAAAGACACACAGAACGAAGAAAATGCATGGGTCCAAGGCCTAATAAGTGCACTAACAGGATCTTACCCTTACTTTAGTAGAAAACCAATATGGCTACCAACAGCCTGCTCACTACAATACGTCCAATGCATGGGGGCCTTCTTTAGAAAATACGGAGCAAAACGTTCACGATAAAGTCCATATAGTCGAGGGAAATAAATCAGTTGCCTGTTCGAATATTGCACAGATCCTGAAGACTCATCTTTGTTTTAGACGTCAGAATCTTTTGCTGACTTCTTCCGTACCACAGTTGAGGTGCATTCAAAAGAAGATTGAAATGAGTGGTCACTTGATACAACAAAATTGACGAGTTAGTGAGACCTGCAAAGTTCAAGCTATCTTCGTGAACTATGGACAATAACGACCTGGGTTCGATTCCCAAATGGATTGGACGTGCAACTGACCCTAAGATACCAAACATCAACGATCGATGAACCGATATGCCGCCGTAATCATCAGTAGCATTTACTGATGACACAACATCCAGTTGACGAAGAAAAAGCTTTTCGAGTGATTTACAGAAGAGAAAATACGAAATTGTTTCCACTGGCCGAAGAGACACAAACAAAGGACGGAAATCAACACTGAGTGAACAGAAAAGATTGTGAGACAAATATTTGTAATTTTGTTGTCTTGTACTCGATCATGCATAAACTATGGTAGTAATTGTAGTCTGTAGTATGCACTGCGTAGAGATGCGATGAAATCTCCCTGGACGTGTACGGTGCAATATTGTGATCCTAACTTCACTTTTCAGATAAGCTACTTCGTAGAAGACTGAGCACGGTAGTTCATATTCGGGCGTAATCAGTGGTTGCTCCACTAATAAACCCTAACAATTTGGATAGTTTGCTCGTTTACCGATGACAACATTCATTCACTTTTATATGACAAAATGTTTACCCCACGATGATTGCACCAGAAATAATCGACTTTCGTTTGTCGTGACCCAGTCCCAAGATTAACGGAGTTTTGTCCCTAGAAGCTGCTGTTTTTTCTGTTTCTCTAAATTTGTTCCGCTCAAGATTTGTTTCCGAACGATAAAATTCAATTTTTCGAATACAAGTAAAACAATCGAAATGAAAGCAAAAATACCTGCGTTTGAGCTTCAGTATCTTCACGATACCAACCAAGTTTAAAACGAATGCCTTTGTTAGGAATACTGTTCTTGGGCTTGGGGGGGTGGAAACCAAATTTCTGTCTCTGAATCAAGAGTCTTTCCTGAATAATTCACGTAAATTGAAAATACTTCCCATAGGCCCACAGATGAACCCTTCGTTATTCATCGTGGCAGGTAGCGGTGTAGGCAGCGATCAAATTTGTCAGTAAATGACAGATTGCAATTTCCGGAACCGAGTCCACCAGACCCACTCACTCGATGGTTGGAGACTTTAGAAGACACGAGCAAATCAGGCAATTTAATCTGCCAAACCATTTCCCCAGATAATCATGTGATAAATAAAAGAAAGCATTCAAAGGCTTTAGGTTAAGACTTCTCTTATTACCAAAAATCAAACCGGGTCCCCGATACCCTATTGTTTATAAAACGCAAATGATGACAAACTGTCCTGCAAAAATCCCCCATATTGAAAAACGAAATTCATTTGAAACCGGCCGGAATTATACGAAAGTAACTTTTCATTTGTTTACAGACCCTTTGTACCAGTATTCACAAATGTCCCAGAACTGTGCTTTACTTCATTCAGAAGCAGACAACTTTGGAAATCCTCTAATCCTTTATTTATCAACCACCGGTTCTGCCGCTTCAGTAATCTTCACCAGTTAAAAATACTGTCTTGATTTTATCATGAAATCTGTGAAAATTCTGTTCCTTCAGCATCACCAAGTTCATTATTTACAAGCATTTTGGTTTTGATGACAAACTCACCAGAATGCGATTACTTCATTCTAACTTCAGCTTTTGCCTCATATTTCCCAAAGTCATATCAGATTTGTCCACCGGTTCAAAATTCGGAATTCCTTCCTCTCATACATTTGCGTATAAAAATAGCGCCAAACTGGAACCCCGTTTGCGTACTTTTGAGTCTAAACGAGCAAGCCAACGACCCTAACATTCGCTTTTTCTGCTTGCAAGCAAGTGCTTTTCTCGCCCAATTTATCACCGTTTTTCTCCACATTCCAAATAACTCACCATACGTTTCATCCAATAGTGCATACGCAATTCACACAGAGGCAAAACTTCACTAATTAGAGGGTGCAAACTATTGTCCTTAGAATTAATCAATTGTTCATTGATCCATTTTTCGGATCTCAACATTCAAGAACCTTGTAAAAACCGTGGTTGCATATTAATGGGGCATCATAACTACTTGCCACTTATTGTTGCTAGATCCCCTGCTGAATGGAATATAATTCCTCTGTCCTTCGCGTAGCACACCAAAAAACAGGCGTCGCATCATTAGAGAGGACAACACGTTTCTCGTTTCCCACGTAAGCAACTACTAATTCCTTCCGATACTTTTATTTTATTAATATTACAAATGATAAAACTTACTGAATACGTCCGCAATTGATGTATGTGTGCGCTTTTCTTGTGTACTGTTTATTCGGGTTCATTGCGTGCTCGAATTTCTACAGTCCACGTATTCTTAAATTTTTTATCAAAGATGAGGACCCTGCATTATTCATATGCATTCCATGCTTGCCGAATATGATGCAGATAATAAAGTAGTGGTAATTGCTGCTTTTGAACTATCGTGTGAACCAACCGAGCTGTCCTATTTTGGAATTGAACGTTTTTCAAACGAACTGATAGCATTATTACCTAACTTATTGATGAATTCAATGATACACATCTGACAATACAGAATCTAGAGCGATTTATTATTCGTTTTTAATGAAAAGTTTTAGATTCGTGAGATTTTGTTCTGGATACTCAAAATCACGAAACCGTTGTATATACGCAAATTACATTCGCCAGGAAAGTCGTAGAGGTCGATATAAGTTAGAGACTGATGAAATGATAGTTAAGAATACTTATCATATACTCGAATAAGCGTATTCAGATGACCCTGCAGGATATACATTTGTGTTCTACATAACAGGAAACAGACATTTCAGCTCGTGCACAGATTGTTTCGCGGACCATAGGCATGTCATCAACTGACTCGCTTGACGCACATCATAGTTCTGTTTCGACTGTTATACGAAAAACGCATAACTTTATATTCGCTATCAAAGTGCCGGATAAAATGTTTCCTCGCCAACGGCTGTAAAGCTTCCCTTCGTCTTGTTTTAGAAGCTTCTCTAATAAATCCCGTGCAGCAACTCGATATCACATGCGTTGCCGTGACTAACTTCAAAGCAACTTTTTGGTGGTCATTCTAGGACTTTATGGGTAACTTCACCAGAATTAAAACTTTTCGTAAACCATAATATATCTACATGGGACTGACACTTATTGACTAAAGAGTCCAGTAGATGATCTCCATCTATTATCAAGAGGTTCTCAGGCATCCTTGTTCTACCCAGTTAGATGGGGAACCAAGCTCTTCAACCCGTCATTTTGAGACCTTTTGAAATGTGTGTATCTCAAGCGTATTCATCGAAATCTTCTCCGATTTGTTTGAAGCGACCGTATGTGATTTTAGCCGGTGAAGATTTAATTGCTTAGAAGTAAGGCGACACTGGACCTCTAACAAAGCACGAGACCACGTCAGCCCTCAGATTATCCAGCAACTTTAGGTAAACCTGAAATATATCCAGAGTGAAAAACCATAGAGTGGCATTTTAATCACAACCCCGAATCGGATTGGATTTAAATGTTTGCCTGAAACAGAAGATCCCCAAAGCTCAATCTGAAAGGTATAAGAATAAGATCTAGAATGGTCGGATTTATCAGTTCTCCACAATTGCGTATTACTTGAAAAAACCTCTGCACGCCGGTGGTAATCTGGTTCACAGCAAACGTCCCTAATTTCTAGGCGGAAGTTTGCCCATAAATTACATAAGTAGGAACGTGAAACAACTCGATCGCACCCAAACAGCTCTTTTGCCCCTGGCCCTATTTCAGATTAAAACAATCCAATTAACCTAATCGGAATGGGTGTTTGGCTTATTGAGTTTTATGTGCCTCTGCCCTAACAGATTCCAACTGCCTTTCTTCTAGCCACTTAAGCTTCACCTCCCCTAACGGTGAGTGGGCAACTTTAAACTAATTCTTCTCGCTACTTTATTAGCAGTGGCGTGGAAAAGCAGCAAAAAACAATTCCGTGTCTTCTTACTTTGATGATCAACAAGTGGGTCCGTCCCTGTGGATGATATCATGGATTTTGTGAGTGACAGCTAGTAATGGGATCCACAAATCTGTCATACATATATATTTGTAAAGTAATGAACTTTCATCTACCGTTGATAGCGATTGGTTAAAGGTAGGCTGTAAAAACATCCCCTTATTCGGCACCTTCTTCATTTAGGGAATCGCCTGGAGCAGAAAATCTCCAGTCAATTCAACTTTGATTACTGATAGCTTCTACACTCGAGTATTAAGAGGAACTATTAGCCACGATTCAGATGACACTTAGAGAAGAGAAACCTTTAATCCCAAGTCAGAGAGCGCAATGTCAATTAGAAGCTGGATGAGCTCCATTTTACACTGTTTCCATGGTGTGTTGTGGTTAGTCATTCTTCAGAACTTGGTATCAAGAGAAGTATCACACTCTCGCAAGCCATTTATAAACGTGTTTTGAGGAAGCCTGACCATGCTAGAGGAAACGCAGATTAGTTGCAAACCTTTGCGACAACAACGGGATACTTAATTTGGGGCACTTACATATCTCAAACTATATGGAGCTTCTTTTCATATGCACATTGGACCTTTCGCTGTTCATTTATTGAGTGAAACTGTTTGCCTTATTCGGGGATCGAATTATACACTGTAAATGAAACAGCTCAGTTTACGGTCCGAAACCAAATGTCATTTCTCGGCTATTACTAAGCCCTCTACATAATGCCACTGTTCTTGGACACGGCTTTTAGTCTACGAAATGTAAACTTGCCAGATTGGTACGCGTTGTTTCTGAAAAGTCACAGTGCACTTGGTAAGATTGCGCATTTAGAGTCCCGATGTACTAAATATCTTTTGTTTGCATTTCAACGAGACAACAAACAATCTGCTTAGCAGATATAATATATGTTTGCCAGAAACAAAATGAGTAAATTTTGCCTCTTCCATGTTTCTCAGAATAGCAACCCGGATGGCTAAACCCACTAACCCTGCCAGATCATAGAAAATGAAGCATCGCTTGCAATCACAGAAAGCGCATTTTTATAGGTTAGACAATGTAAACATCTGCAGCAGCACAACACAGGACACATTATAGAATTTGACTGTCCGAAAACTGGATGCCGAACCTCATAATCACCAATGAATGTGCTTTTAGGGAAAATCATTGCAAAGAATAGTAATATAATATTTCTGGAGATGGAACATAAATTAGGAGTACTAACTACACCTTAAGTGATCTTTCTTCTTATTCAAACATGAACAAGACAGGTAGGGGCTATCAATCCTACCAAGAGTAACTAGTAGATAAATCAACCACAGCAAAAGGTGAACTGGGTGAGTCAAAATATCAAGTATTCTGTGTCCTCAATAACCAGACGGTGAACTTCTTTTCGCATATATCGTTAACAGACTTTTCGGATGTGAAAAGTTGAAAGAATTTCAATGCGTATGCAGAATTCAGTACGGCGTACTTCACTATATCTATGCTATCGGTTTGTGAGTTTTTCCGTGTCTTCGGTTTCGAGAAAAATCAACATCTTTGATCTTACTCCATGTGGAGGTAAACTTGTGTTTTGAAGAACTTCATCAAGATGAACACGGTAAACACGATAGTAAATGTCTATCATGATTTAAGTTGGATTTTCAGAGAAGATACTTCTTTAGACTACGGGAAACATGAAGTTCATCCATCGATATCAAGCAATCAGTTGACTACACATAATTCACTGTTCAGCAGAAGTGCTGGTCAGTAGGTTGTACGTAATGTGAATGATTGCAAAACTATTATTTCATCGTGAATATTTTTATTGGCATTCCCTTCTACTGTTCGTTGTGACTCTAACGATGACTTTGTGTCTGCTCCGTAGTTTGGGAAAAAGCAAAATATAGTTGAATCAGTTTACAGACTCAACTTTACCTAGTAGCCGGTAGGGCCTGATATTTGATTTGCATCCCGTGCTGTTTGTTTATGACACCTGCAATTCTACCACAGGAACATAGTGAAGAATAATTTATTCCCCCTTGCGCAAACAAACTCGAGAAACCAAGTCCTAGATGACATCCAGAACAACGTTTTACAACAAGTTAAATCTGACTGGCTGTCAGTCCAATAAACACCCAACGAACTAAAAAGTGAAATTTCACAGGGGTGTGTAGATTCGCCACAACTTACGATAGTTTTACGCTCCTCTAACTCCCCGGATTTTAAGACCGCGCTTCCGCAAGCTACGGTTTCAATCACATCAAAACCAAACTCGTTGATACAGTATGAAAATATAGTTGAAGAAGTGATGCCATGAACAACAGACAACGGTAACAGACTCGTTAATGAAGCTGCAGATGAATCAGGATTGACACTGTCAGGCAGAGTTCTGATGACTCTCGAGCAATGCCAGTTGTCAACCTAACCTTGCTATGATGGATACTTTGACGTACAGGTTTTTTGACAAAAACTTGAGTACTCAGTTACTGAGAGACAAAAATGGATGCAGTAAAAAACTAGCAACCAAACAAGCCAAAATCAACATACACGCAACAGTTAAAAGGAACGAAAGTACCACTGTATTCACTCTGAACAAACAAAATAAAATTATCTCAATTATGTCAAACCAAGAAAATCCATTAACAAGAACGGGAAAGATTATTACGCAAAAGATTATATATTCGGTAACAGGACTTCTCTGACTGTTATGCACAAGTTAATATTCATGATAAAGAAAAAGATATTGTCCTAAAGAAACACTCAACTGCACTTTATAAGTAATATACGGATTTCGGGATTTTTAGTCTGTACCGAGCAAGTTTCTTCTTGGTAATGCTCAGTTTATGGAATAACGTATGATATTTGTACCGCAATCTTGACAATGCAGGCAATCAGGAAAAGGAACATGTTGCTTTTTGATCGGAGCACACAGGATTTTGTGTGATCTTCCTGACTTCACACTGCTTTTTTCTTCTTTTATTCTCAATTCCTTTGAATATGGAATTCTATTCAAGTTTTCCTGGATTATTTCAGCTCATACCCCTTATGCTGATAGTGTCAACCGAACCAACGAACTAACTTGCCGATTTATCTATCGAGAAATAAAAACCGAACGGGGAACAAGTGCTGATGTTGCTGGATGAATTTAAAATAGGTAAGGATAGTATCATCGATTACTTCTTTGGGGTGCTTCTCATTTTCTATAATCAACAAAAGTACCGGAAAAGCTGTTGGGCAAGTTACTACAGAAGTGAAATAACCGTTTATTTACTCTATAACCGAATAAATTTGCCAAATTATTAACATAAAACCTTCCTATCTCCTGTTCTGAAATCAAGTATGAAACACTCATTGAAGCTGGGCAGTGCAAGTGCTTCAAAGTATTTGATGAAGCTGATTTCTAGAAAAAAATCACTGTGGGCTGTAAAAGGATCAGAACCAAAGAAAAATTGCCAGAAACGCGATACCCCTTTCAAAGTGCTTGAATGGGTCCGCAATAGAATCAAACCCGTGAAAGGAAAGATGCAATCTATAATTTATAGGAAAACAGGGAAAATCAAGTACGACGTGCTAGAGTCTGTAAGATGAGAAAAGCATGGCTGGAGGTGAATAACATAGCTCCGGGCATGTATCAAACAACAAAGCAAGAACATTGGCCCCCCACGGTAGCAGACGATTAAGGAATGGAAAGTGATTTTCAGTTGTAACCCCATTTGAATTTTAAGGGGCGTGCATAGGTGGACGGTCCACTCTTAGAATTAAACAGTGATTCTTCCTAAGTTAATTCGTCAGTTAACATGGCTGACCTTCAGAAAGAGGACACATTGTCGCGAGTATGGATTTTTGATACGATCAATATAGCATTGTATCTGTTATCTAGATACAATGGCACACTCTTCATATAGCAGAGAAATTTACTTTGGTCGAAAGGAAATATATGAATACCGTCGCAATAAACCGTCTCATTGTTATTCAGTGAAATAGTTCGTTCCGTCGAACTGTCTGGAGTGTTTTTTTCCAGTTATATACCCATCGTGCGCCTGAACAAATGTCGATTTTTCAGAGAATTACTGGTTGTCCTCTTTCGCCGCAGCCTGCTAAAATACCCTGTTCACCATATATTACCATTTGAAATACTACCGGACACAACAGATAAAAGCTGAGGAAAAGTCATCTTACGAAAAACGAAGACGATTTGCATGGTTGACCGGCTGTGTGTGCGCGCTTGTTTAACTTAGTAATGTTTATGCAATAGAGTCTTTTACTCATTAGATTCCACACTCCTTTAGTAGTTATTCTCCTAACCAGTCCTCTAACATTTTGTTATTACTTGATCAAACCAAAAACACTGGTTTCCGCCTCTCATTTCCAAGCTGGTACACGAATAATAATTGCCCGGCCTGAATCGATCATTGTCTAGCTGATCGATTTAGCTTGATTGTATCATAACTGTTGAAGCGTGTAGGATTTTCACAGCAAATCTTTGTTTTGCCGACTGAGTCTCGATACCATATTCCCTGATTTTCATCTAGTCTTCCGTATTTTGAATAGGTCTGAACAAATATGAAGTCATCCACATTCTCGCAAATTATTTACATCGAAAATAGCTTTCCATTTAAAGGTAATTTTCCACTCAGTTTCCATTAACCGAAAGAAGCGTATCTCAGAATGATGTAACATTTTCTCCAAAGCCGACAGACAGAAATCTTGAAAAATTTGAAACAATTTGGTTCCACTTCAAGTTCCGATCAGTTCTTTGCCCAGCTTTTTAAAACCAACCATCATTTAAAATGCTACGTCCTAATTTGCGCTCGCTACTTGCCTGCTGTGGGGAGTTATCTTTGATAGCCTGCAATTTTCATCCGCAGTTATTGAGTACTTCATTTCTAAAATTCTCCTTAATACATTCACAAAGTTGAATGTCCTAGGATGCAACAATGCCGGTCTTTTCACTTAGATGTAGAAAAAAATACTTACTCGGATAGGAATTGCATGGAACCTTCTTCATACGATTGCCTTCCCGATTACAATCTTAAAAATATTTTTCTCCAGTACTACAACCTAAGGAGGATTAGATTCTAATCAATAAGATTATTTTACATACGTCTAACAAAACCCATTTTAAATAAAAATAAGAAGTTCAGCAACGGTGAAATCGCTTTTAGTGAACCGCCATTTCATTTCCTTAGAATAGGTAGATAATCAGTCGCATTTATTTCCGATGTTCACATGGTATTTAACTGATTACATTTCTGAAACAGTACTCGTAACGTTTATGAAGTGTTACTAGTTTCAACCTAACAGAAAAACAAAGTTTAAAGCTGTTTTTCTTCCCAAAAACGTCTTGTACACCAGCTCAAACCAAATTCCAATCCGACGAGAAATTTTACTTGAAATTTCATTCTTCTTGTTTAGATCCATATTCTTAAAATTGTAACAATTTTGCTATTCACTTTACACCTCCGACATACCCCAAGAAACACCACCTGACAGCGTATTAGATCTTTTGGTTAGAAAGAAAAAACACAATTGTCGTTCCACTGAAACACACATTGTGACTGCACCGCTAATCGGATTCACGCTCAAAACAGCTCTGAAAACCAAATAAATAAACAACTCAGTTTTTCGCTCTCCTAATCAATGTCTAACTCGGTAAACAAATCATGTCCCCTTTTTCGAACGTAGAACTTGAGGTTAGAGCTGCCATTTTGGTTCCACTTTCTTACCACGAAAGCTCTGGGCAACCAGTCGGAAACATTTCAATGCTACCGTGAATTGCGCTAAAAGCTGCATTCAGACAGCCACTGTTGCATTATGCTCATGAACCACATAAAATGTATTTTATTGAAAAATTAAAAGTCTCACATAGTTAACATCTTCTCAGTCGGAAGCGTGAAAGGCTTTTATGGTATCACTCCGGGCACGGTGGTTGCCAAACGTGGTCTAGGAAAAATTATTCATTTATTGTTAACGTTCCTTAACGGGTTCTAAGTTTATTAAAATAAATGTTTTGCTGTGTGATCCAAATTAGTTATGATATGTTACTTACCACCAAAACAGCGGAACCTGATATTTGCTTTTTCGTGTTGAATAAATTGATAGTCAGTTTAGAAGTAGAGTTGTTGCAAAACTGACTATGAATATCTGGAGCCTAATACTGAGTTTATTTTATCTCCAACCTCTTAGGCGACTTCTACTTCTAGTACGCAGTTGCACCGGTGCCTTTGATTATCAACAATATATTATCGCTCGTGAACTAAACGGCTTGACTAGACTGGTTTTAGTTTTCAGAACTTTTCAGTATCACTTCATTATTGTTTATAAACTGTTATCGACATAGCACCAGGGAACACTTCGTTGGAAATTGCTTTAGATAAACCCTAGAAAAAGGCCACTATAAAGGGATTAAACTCAGTCACCGCGGAGACTCGCAAAGTAAGAAGTACGACACAACAGACGCCGTCAATATGTAAAATGGCAGAATCAAGCGGAAAATGCTAACTTGACCGATGTTTTCTTTTTTGAATGGTGACTTGTCACTTACAAATACGCTTCTTCGATGTTTTTTGGAATGTACTAGCATTTGCACACATTTGTCTATCATTTGATAAAGCTAAATGTGAAAGTGAAGATAAACATAACAACCTAGTCTTTTGTGAACATCTGTACATTCCCACTTTTGAAAGTGAGACATTTTTCATTACAGTCCTATTGCTCATCATGTAAACAAGTAGAATCCTTCTCTGCTCTTTTTTCAATACTTTTGAACTCACCTTGCATTTATTTAAAGCTTTCGAAAACCGCGAAGTAGCCGGTGCATTTGCTCTTTTTTAAATGTTCTAATCTGCAAAATTAGACGGAAACCATCTCAGTTCATAGGTTTGCTAGCAAAATCAAAACAAAGTAGTCTCACCCAAATCTTTTTGACAAGTGATAGATGAAATTTTTTTACCGGGAACAATACCAAAATTGAATAAAACACGTATTTCATAGAATTTCTTTTGTGTACTCTGCAGGGCAGTCTATTAAATCCATAACTCCTAGTTCAAAACTTGCTTTAGGCTGACGCTGATTACGGTGTATCAAGTTGTCCAAAATTCATTACACAATGAACTAATCCCGAAGCTTTTGTGATTTGTTCTCTTGTCAGATCTAAATTTTACTCCACCTGCCATACCGTTTTTCAGCAATTTTTAGCCAAATCTCGAAATTCCTCAGCCTCGACCAGCAGTTCTCCTGCCTCGATGCAAAATCTTAAGTTTTGCCCCTGCAAGTCAGTCATTCAAAAGTATCGGAACATTATGGCATCGGGGAATGTTGGAGTAGCTTATTTTTCTGCGATGACTGTTGTTGCAAAGTTGGCTGAAGAAATAAGAAATTGGGATCATTGTATTCTGCACAGTTTACCATGGTAAATGTACCAAAAGTTGCACTTCTAATTGACTGGAGAAGATTTAAACGATTCACCCGTATCACAGAACTATGAGGCTCACTGTTGTATTTTCAGTGATAGCAGTGGCTTAAAGTGGCGCAATATAAATAAACTGATGACTGATAGGGTTTTGCTTACGAAAACTGTGTCAATGTATCCACTTATCTCAAAGGATAAGGAATGGATCCTTTATTTTTTGAATATATCTAGTCTTAATCAGTGACAGATCTTTACTAACAGGACAATTTGTTTGCGACAATTCATCCTTTCATGGGAAAGCTCGTAGTCGATTGGTTGATATTTATTTCGGAGACAGTCAGGCGATATATCCACACGGCAGCCGCTTGTGGTAATATTCGCCGTACTTTAACTGGATTGTACGCATCATCTCTTGACAACATGGAGGGAATTAATGTGGGTGCAAAGATTAAACTGTATCGTGTCTATAGATCAAAAAGTCGACGGATGATAATCAAGGGTGCACGAATAAGAGAAGACGTGAAGAGCTTTGCCAAACAACTCCATATTTGAGTTAAAACATGTCGTTCTATTTCATTGAAGGATCGGGAAACAGCCACAAAAGTGGATCGTACAAGGCAACGAGGAGTTTCTAAGGGATTTGTGTCATGTGGTGGATGAAAACCGAACAAGCTTGTTGATGCAGTTGAATGAGAAGGATGGGGGAACTTTTTCGGAGCACAACAGTCACCATTCCATTCACTGGTCAGTTGCCGGTCGACCATCATTATTTTGCAAGGAAGTGGACTAATCAGCTAGCTGCACAAAACTCTAAGACAGTCAAATCAAAACCAACAAAATATGCTAACTGGCTGCAGCGATCAGGAACTGCAACTAAAAAGTTTTATATTGACGAAGCAAACTACAACGTATGGTGTTGTCGAAGCTCAAAAGCCGTCCAAAGTCTACTGTACAGGGTTGTCACCCCGCAACGGAGTGACTCGCAGATAAACAAACCCCAAGTCCTGAGGCAGATAACAAGAGCTAGATTTGATATGTGCACTGTTGGACAAATTATCAAATAAATACAACAACGTACCTAAAAATTGTGGACATTCTGGCCATGAAATCGAGATAGTCAAAAAATTCGTCCAAAGGCCCAGGCAAAAATGGGTGGGAAACGCCCGATACAGGATTGAGTCAAGTGGCTCACAATGGAAGTCCTCATTTGTGGTCAGCGTTTTGACCAATCAACGGTCAGAAGAGAAGTAACTGTCTGAGAGAACACACATAAGCCTGGTGAGGAACAAACGGAATAGCTATTGCTATGAGAAAATGGCATGGTCAAGACAGGATGGCCAGAGTTCAGTCGTTCACGCGGGTAAGGTAAAGAGAGAAAAATATAATTACGTCCAAACTTTTGGGCCTTATCAGGTAACTCAGGCAGTAATGACGTAACAGTGGAACGGGTCATGGATACCAGTTGGTCAATAGAGAGATAACAAAGTGAGGGAGAAAGGTTACATAAGAGATAAAATCTGCTTAGAATTAGTGTTCAATACAAACTTATAAGACCAAAAAATGGGCCCAGGATAACTGAGGTCAATCGACACATAAAAAACAAGGCTAAAACTGCATGGCACTAAGGAATTGAACATGAGTCTGTGGCAGCGATGGGGAGGTGTTCTGTGTAGAATCTAGGGGCCAGAGCGCATGGGCAACAAAGAAACTGGGTGAGTCCTAGCTGGGGCTCGTTGGATGTGCACCGCTGATGATTCCTAACGAGGATGGAATAATTTCCATGGTTTCTACTGGTCTGAACGTTCATTTTTGCATGATAAATCTCATGGTGAACTAAGGAACTGTTTGGTAAGTACTAGACAGAATTCGTGATGTATAACATGGGATCTAGACCGAACCAGTTCAAAGGAGTTTCATGACATGGGGAGCCTAATTTTCATGTCCAACTTCAATAAGTCTTTACATCTACCGCCAAGTAAAGAGCTTGACTGGAACACATTGGCAAGTTCGTCTGTCACCCGCAGCTAAGCGCCATATCTTCCATCTCCGGCCAACCAACTCAATCAAGAGTATATGAATTTACTTTGGACTTCCTTCATTTAAAACGTTTTTAAATACGCCGACGACGTTGTTTCGGCTAGGTTTGTCTCGACTAGATCAGAATTCATGACAGTCTGATTGCTGAGCTTGGTATTTAGATCGCAGACGTTTCATCACCAGTCAAGGTGACATCGTCAGTGCATGTCACCTCTACTGAAGATGAAACTTTCGCGATGAAATGCCAAGATAAACGATCAGAACATCAAGGTAACCAACAACCTGAGCTACAACCAACACAAATATTTAAAACCATCAAGATCAGGCTTCGACGAATCCACTGTAAATCTCTGATCTTTTCAAAACTTTTTTACTTAATCTGGTCTTCTAAACATTAACGAATGCCAAGAGGGCATTTCCTCCACCGCTCGTTCCGGGTTTATTGAAGGCAGTTCAACAATTAATTCTATTCACCTCGCACGTACTACCCATGTGAAATATCTTGGTGTTACGCTATAGCATAATGTACATTTGTCTTTGCACATTGAAATCACAGCAAGAAAACTGCGTCGCTTGTCGTTTCAAATTAAAAAACTACGACAATTCAGCTCTTCACAGTCTGTTATTTCTGCCTTTGTAAAACAATGAATTTTACTCATCAATCTTTATTGTCCCTTCGTCACTTTTCCAAGACTACTGAAAAATGAATTTGGTCACTCTTCGCAGAGGCTCACGCATCACTGGTGTTGTTTGTGGAATAGTCTTGAATAACCTAGTTTTGGAGATACTCACTAACCACATAACAGCATCCGTTGCTTTTGCACAGGAAATCCTGTCCGATGCTTCGCAACCATTGCACTTTGGTCTTACTCTTTGTCAGTCCCACGCATCGACCCAGTCTAGGTATCGGCTGCTTCCCTGCAGATTGTCTCTGTACAGGAATTCCGCTGTTCCGTTTCCAGCCCAGGTCCTAATTACCAACTATGTCATTCTGTTTAAAATGAAGTCCTGTTTTACTGTGTAACTTATTTCAGCAGCATCTGTTGGCTGAAAAGCATTGTACAACTAAGTTCAAACTGATATATATACAATATAATAATAAATTATAACCAGCAATATTGCATTTAATGATATACAAACCCAAGTTCTGGAACTAAAATCGTAGGGCTAAACTATTTAAACGCCTGTAAAACCGATAGTCAGTTCTATGGATTAGCACCAAAAATCCGTTTTTAAGCGTATTTATAAGTTAGTCTAGAATTCAAACTTCTAGCTGGTAGGAAAGTGCTGTACATATCTGTATATGACCACACCACTAGTAGTAGGACATGGCCACGGAACCTGATCAAAGTTCCTAAATAGACCAAAACTTAGCACACAAGATATATTTTGAAACATGCCGAGTACTGGCTATCACTTGAATTAAGAGTAAAATGAAGCACGACGGAGTGGCCGCAGTACAGTCATCTTCCAGATCAGAAAAGAAAAAGGCAAATATTTCTAATTCAAAAATATCGCATCTGCATTTTATGCGTGTGTCAGTGATAATGAGTATTTTGAATTTGAGCCAATTAAGTATCAGCTAACCTTTGTTTGAGGGTCGCAAAACTTTGGAAGTCCGATAAGACCACATGAGATGGTTTTACGGTGAAATTGCAAACATTCCAAAAGTGACTTTTGCCAAAGCACTTTGAACTAGGCTAGCATTTTGTCAAATGCCGTAGAGTAGACTGGAGCTATTTGTTCTCATTTGTTTGAATTTGATGTCAGTCACGATTTCCGATTCTGAGCCGAAAAACAGAGAACTTCTTTGATAATCCTTCTTGATTGATTCACCCTGAAAATAGAAATAGGAATATCGACCGACTCGATTTGTATGATATTAGCATGTACATATCGCTGCCTCCTTCGAAATCATTATGCTACACATTGTGTTGCGTATCGTCGAAAATGTACTGGAAATTGAGAAAGGCTGTTTTCCGAATATCGACATTAGGGAGGAAACTTTTTACTTGCTGGTTGGATATTAACTTGAGAGAAGTACTGGGTAATCGTCAGGCTGAAATATTCAACGAGATGTCCCATAAAAATTGCTCGGTACCGCCTAACCAGGTACTGTAATTCGTCATTTACCAATACCGGTCATCAGCAGGCCGGCATTTGTGGTACGCCAATAACGTTACCTCTTCCTACAAAAAGGAAACAAATATTTTACGGATATCTACTAAGGTTTCAGAAAAACCAACCTAAAACAAGATGAAACTGGTCTCTCGAGACTTCTTTTTGAATGAACCAGGAGCACAAACCCTCAATCCAGATAACAGTTATACGAACCAGACTTAGGCCGGTTAAAACACTAGAAGCAATTAAAACAAAGAACTGAATGTTTTTGAAAACGAAGATTTTGACAGAGAAGTTTTCCGATTTATCTGTTTTTGAAAATTTACACTCACAAAATTTCATTTCGTCACCAATCCTGTTGTCAGAAGGTCAAACTATCATACCTGTTTCATAACCAGTACATTACTGTGACTTTATATGAATGCATTACTCAGTTAGGAGATATCTCCTGAGAGGATCCGGATGTATAGTTCAGGTCAGTTTTATATGTAAAAACGCTTATTACTTCAAGTATCTTATTACTGGTTACAAATTAAAGCCACGTAATTTTGGAAAGTAGGTATTTCTACAACATTTTCAGCATTCTCAACTTAAGTTCCAGTCCATTTCAGTAAGCTGGTCTGAACGGACACGTTCTGATGTGATTGGTCAGAAATTTGTCATATTTCGATTGGTTATCGCATCGTCGCGTTGGAATACGATAATCCTGTCACAATACAGATTTAATAATTTACAGACCGTGCATGTCGATCTGTTCACTGGACTATCGTGTTTTCAGTATTTCATCGGAAGCAAATCTTAGAAAAAGGAATTTATGAAACAAACTTAAATGTCCATCTATTCGTCTGGGGTTGTTCCAAAAGCCAGTGATAACTTATCACCCTTGATAAACAACAATCACCATGATTTTCCAACAAGAGCTGAACGCTCCAAATTTCTTCAGTCAACCTGTCATGAGTGCAGGGACTCTTTACGGTGCCAAGACCCCACCGATGACAAGGGAGGAGCGCATCTTGCGAAGACGTCAAGAAAAACGGCGGCGCCAGATCCAAGAAATCAAAGCGGGATGCAAACGATTCATGGCGATGCTTTCGTCTCACATTGGCTTATCCGGTCTGGTCATTGTTTACACAATTATTGGTGCACTGCTATTTGGAAATATAGAACAAGGCTACGAAAAAAATATAAAACACCAAGCCAGAATCTATCGTGAAAATTCTACATTGAGTATAATCCGGTACATTTTTCAGACTTTCCGTGAAGCTGTTGGTGAAACGCAGCTTGACTGCAACCAAACAGCAGATTTGATTCATGTGATACTCTGGTACGTGGAGAAGGCACAAAGCGAATTACAACCTGCGTCTTACGTTTCTGATAGTCAGATGACAACAACGCTCAATGAGACCTATTATAACAACTCAGATGTTGATATGCGGCTAAATCAAACATATGATTCAGCAGAAAACATAACAACAACAACACCTCTACCTTTGACTACCACAACGTCTCTAAAAATGATTGACGTTAATCACCAGATTTGGGCTGAAAATTTACAGCGCGATATAAATGACAAGCTCATTGATTTTACTCACAAGATTGCACAGTTTCTGGAAGATGAAGGCTGGAATGGAAACGACTCACTTGAAGACCTTAAGTGGTCGTACGCCGGCGCCATTTTGTATGCCATCACAGTTATTACAACAATCGGTGAGCTGATATCAACTTTCACCTGTGTAATCATATTTTGCTTGGTATAATGAAGAAACGAATTCTCAAATATCGCATGAATGTGGGTTCATTATTCACTTATTGTTGTGATGAGCTTTTCAAATGCCCTATTTATGGATCAGTGTCTCGCGTACACATTAGGATGAATTCCCTAAAGATGACAAGACCCCTATTGGCCACGATCTAATAAAATAGTTTCGATGACAAGCTTGTTTTGAAAAGGTTACGCAGTAACAGCAATTTACTTGGCATAATGATAAATAATGTGAAAAGGAACGTAGCACTAAAAGCGACCAGAAATTTAGTGCGAGTAATCGTTTTCCACTGATTATAGTTTCGGAACTGTCCCTACGCCAATTGAGAATCATGGTTGATGGCTTACATTTATTTTCCATCATAGACCGTTGAAGGCAACACACATAGACATGAATACTTTGGAATTTTCATATCCAGCTAGAGAGGTGAATACCGGTTTCACACATGCCGCGCAAAAGACTGGTGCACTTCAGCATGAGGACAGTAGGCCCAGGTTGCTCAGGCACAGGCCTGTATTCGGAGCCTCACTGATGGGCCTGTTTGCGTGCATCCCAATCTCGTTTTTTAAACATCACGACCTGGATACACAAAACATATAAATCGGTACCAGGTAACTATTTTTCTGATGCTGATTACCACCTGTTCCAAAGTCATCCATCAAAAGTTGTTCCAAAACTTGAATATGTACTGCAATCATTCCTTTAATGACGCACCAAAATCGAGCTTGTTTGTTACATGCCGCTATGCGAACAAAATGATGTTACCTCATAGTTGAATTTTGCTTTATCCTAAATACTTCACGGACTCATTAGTCCGGTGCTTAACGTATTCTACTGCTGATGGCAGATAAGCCTTGTAACTGGTGTAATGTGGTAATTTAAAGGGGCAAGACCTAGAACGACTGTCCTTTGACTCCTCGTTTCACAAGCAAACCTCAGGTTGTCCGATAAACCTAGTACTCTGAGGCATCGGACTCAAGCTTCACTCCTGTTAGGGCTAATCATTGGTGCATATCCACCTGTCGCCCCCGGACCTGAGGTTTGTGCATGAAAGATGGAGTCCGAGCTGCAGTTAGTCAAACAATCTACCATCAACTCATTACTCCGCTCGCAAGTAATTATGAGATGCATACAGAGACCTTCAAAGCCGTTTTCATCGGGTAATCTAAGGATTGTGATTACACCAGCTTGATTTCTGTTTCGCTTATTCAACCAGCAGACCCACATTTCAAAAACATATTTGAGTTTCCACAGTTTCACTGTTATACTCAACAAATCAGGACCAAAATATAGTTTATTTCGACTTTAAATGTCACGTCCATAACTCAAAGTCACATATCAAACAGTGGCACGACTACTTTCGGACAAGATTAGGATCTCAATCCACAGCAAACATTTGTACATTTTTCAGCGAGCCCTAGTGTAGTTATCTTGGTTAGTAAAGATTCTGTTTTGTAATAATTACTCACTTTTGATATTCCTGCTACACCCAACTGCAAGTATTTTCGACTTGCATGGTTTTTTTTTCAAACAAAACATTGTATACATATGTAATATCATTTGAATCGTACGGAGCGTGCATCAACGTACAGTCCGGTTTTTGAATCACACGGTGATTCTTCCATCGTTACTTCCTTGGTTAACACGGCCAACTTTCAGAACAAAGACATATGGTCCCAAATACAGGGATTTGAAGTGAGTAGCTTGTCATTGTATCTGGATGAGAGGATAAACTTTCCCCGGAAGCACACAACCGGTTTCGTGCGCTCCCAGAGGTTAGCGTCATGGCTCTTCCATATGTATTTTATCGGGACTAGGATTTATGTTTTTCCTGAACAAATGTAGCATACTGAAAGGAGGACAACGTCAGATGTGGGTCGATTACGTGAGAGTGTACAGTGCGATTATTCAATAGACAATGCCCACATATCTGACGGCATGGTTGAGTAAAACGTTGTTCTTGTTCCCCTCCCAATTTCATACGCAGACCAGATCGACTAGTCAGCCAAAGTTGATATTAGGTGCTTTAGAAGACTCTAAGCTATCCTGGTAGAAGTAAGTCGATTGGTTTTATGGGAGAACACACATCCTCCTGTCCAGTATACTGCGCTTCATAAATGTGAAGCTACGGAAAAGCAGAACAAACTGAAAGGAAAACTGAACCTTGATTTTAGGAACACAATTTGTTTTTAATACTACGTATAAGGAAATAGACATTAAACACCCCCTGACACTCTCATCTAAAACGTGTTGTATGAGATCGTCGCTTCTATCATCTATGTGCTTTTAGACCACCAGTGAAAAGTACTGAATCTGAAGCGTGCGTCACTGGTAGCCAAAGTGCCTATATTAGTACTACGACAATGTTAAAAACGATGATTTTTCGAAAGGATTTCGATAGCCCCCTTTTTCATATTTTTATAAACTTGATGAGTAAACCCGACGGTTGTATTATATCAGCGAATGCTTTCGCATCTGCGTAGTGTCATCTTGCACATCAGCCATGGCCCATTCAGGGACCCCGTGAAATAGTTGCATCTTTGGTTCACGTGAGGGGTAAGATTCTGGTGCTATTCCTAATACGGCTTCCTCGTTTTGTGGTATAGCCGTTTTTTACTAATGAGTCCCGGGATGAAAATTATCTGAATAAGTAGATTATGCTTGACACTATGTGAAACTTATTGCTACATTATTATCGAAGAGTCTAATCTATATGTTTGTCTCCAAAATAACTGTTACCTTCTGAGCTAACGCTGACGATCACACCGGCCGGTAAAAAAAGTTGAGTAAAGGCTTCCCTCAGACACGAAATCGGTGGGTAATGGGTTTCACTGGTTGCCCCATACCAGCCGTATTCTACACACACTTCGGAGGAATTCTGAGGGACTGACCTAAGGTCACACGTCCAGTAGGATTAATTCCCAACATAAGTACGAACTAACTGTACCAGAAGTAAGTATGTATAAATATTTTCTAAATACGCGTTACTGAGGTACGGTGATCAAATTACACTTGCAAAAGCTACCACTTTCAAAGTTATATATGTGTAGCAGACGAATGCGTGGGACTGAAGCCGAGCATAAAATAAAGAACATAAAATAATTTACCCTTATGCACGGATTTAAAGAGTTTTAAAAGTATTTAAGGAAGTGCGGGAAGATACCGTTCGAAGAGAATACAAGATCCTGCTAAAATTGTCAGTGAATTTTAATTTCAGACAAGTCCATCGAGAAAAATGATTGCAATTTCGGTGGATTATAAAAAAAGGGATTCGAATTTTGACATCCCCGGTAGCTTTGATGATAACCGGTGATAGTCAAACGGTCCTCACAGTAGGCTTTTGATCCGTCGGCCCCGGGGTTCAAACTCGCAAGCCACTGTCGGTCACTTGCCCAAATTCGCAGCTTCCAACTGACCCCGACCCCTTTCCTGATTTGCTGTACTGATACTTTATAATAAAAAGGAAGCAGGTAAAAGAAGGAATGATTTCGCTGAGCCGTCAACACTCGAGGTCAAATAATACTGCTTTTTGAACGGGTTGTCACCCACAACGATTCGAACACGTTGCTAAGTTACTTTTTGGGCTGTGTAGGCTGAGCTGCCTTTTACTAGAGCCAGGTTTATTTTCCTATAAAATGTTCTCCAGAAGTATACACATTTACTATTAAGAAACTCCTCAGATGACTGTGCAAAAAAATCAAAGATATTTACGATCAAAAATGAATTGAGTGAAACTCAAGGAATATCTCATCAAACAACCTTTCTGGCATGCAAATCAACAGACAGCTCAACGATGTGCGCCAAAGACAGAGCCAAGTCCCATAAAATTGATGATCCAGTGCAGCCCATCAGTGACATGCAAGGTCCTGAACTTTTGGGTTTGCCCAAGAGGTAAACTCCTTCCGCATACAAAGCAAGATCCTGACCATTTTGTTATAAGACCAAGTTTCTTATATTCCTAATCCCATTTGAATCTTCAAGAACGTTCGTTTACGAAAAGTCCATTAGTATAATCGCTGGGTTGATTCTTCGAAAGTTATTCCAACAGTTGGTCAAGGAAAATGTTCAGAACGATAACAAATTGCCCCAAGTTTTGATTTATGATGTAAGTAATATGGCTTTTTATGTGGATCATAAGAAGAAATTTCCCTGAAATCACTCGGCTGGTTTCGCGGTTGTTGTCGCTTATCAGGTATGCGTACCCGGAACTCTCCTAACCAGTTATCCTCTGCAATTATGTAACTAAACTCTTCATCCATACACACTCCTTACGACTCAACTGAGCTTTAGGTAATAAACTTATTCTGCAATGCTCAGGAATACGCCTGGTTGGACAGGAGAGTACGGGTACGTATACCTGATGACCGGCAACGACCTAGAAACCGGTCAAGTGCTTTGGGTAAATAGTGTCCTGTCATCCAGAGACAGTACTATATTCCTTATGTCAAACATTCCCCAATTTCTCCTTGCAACTTTACTGAATAATGATGAATTTACTTGTCAAAATAGGCATGAATGTTTAAAAACGAAGTAGTAATGAATAAACAAAGTATAAACAACCTGTCGAAAAGCATGCCGGAGAACATCATAAGGTAATGAATGTCTTGTCGAGTATCTTTGTGAAAGTCCGCTAATTATCCCACGTTAATGCATAACGTTTGTAAATCTGCTATTTTAAGCATCTTCAAGATATAACCAGTAACATTTTTCAAAGGAAAACATTCCATTCAGGAGTAAAATAACTTTTAAAAAGAACATCTAGGATAAACTCAAAGGGATTTTACACCGGGTAGTCATTATAGTTTAACGGTTTAATTCACTTATATGAATATAAGTCCAAAGTCTTTGATATCTATTTGGTTATCACACATATGCAACAGCGCGTTCCTTCGGTTGAAGGAGTCTTAACTTGTTTTCAGCTAAAGTTAAAAAGCTGGGCTAGTTGGTTAATTTGTCCAAAGGGCATCAAACAACTGGTGTCTTAGTCGGCAGTAACAGTACAACTTTTTCAAATGTTTAGCGAATCTTTTACAATGCAAATCTGTTCATTTAGACTGAAAAATATCGAGCGTGGCTATTTGCAGTTGCCCAAAAAGTAAATATTTTTTGTTTGTATTTCTGTGATTGCCTCCATTATAATATAAAACACAACAAACAAATTTGACCAGCTAATACTAATGTACATGTGAGTGAATAACTCTGGTAATTGCCACAAAAACATAGTCTGCATCCTGCAAATCTTCCAGAGCTGCTTGCTAACTATTTCCATTAGTAGATCACATTGTCACGATTAGGCTTTAGTCTTTGGAGAACAAATGTTTCTGGTTCAAAAGTGAGTATATTGTATAGAGAGATCTGTAAGGAATTGATTTTGGGTTCATCTAATAATACCACTGAGAACCCTTATCTAACAACAAGAAGTTGGGGCTCGGATACACTTTTTCTTCTGGAAAATCGATAGAGCAATCTGCAGAATATCTTGGAGTTATGTTACTAACTTAAAAACGGAAAATGTGCGAGTCGGAATAAATGGTTACGTGCACAGAACGAGACATTATTCCATTACTTTTTAAGTTGTAGCTTCAACTTGGCAATTAACCTGCGCTTTTTCTGTTCAAAAGGTCTTTTTGAAACATCTTACTAACATGTTACTTGTGAATACATGACCATGGATTCCTATATGGATTCCAATTTAATCTTACAGTGTGACAAGCAAATCCTCAATGATCACTACGAAGGCTACTAACACATTTTGCTTCACAATCTGAAACATCTTTCGTACGTCTTTTTTCTGCTTCCATTCATTAAAAATAAAACGTTTGCTTACTGAGAACACTGAAGTTTCAGTATAACCGCTCTCATTCTCAAGCGAACTTCCGTTTAATAGCTTATCTAGACTCCTGAGAATATGAGCCGGTATAATATGATGTGACTTGTGTAGAATCAGGTGGTAAATATAAGGAAACGAGTGTATGATGCTTTGCGGGCAATTTTACAATGTTCACCAGAAGATATTGGGTTATTAACAGAAGAGAACCAAAGGTACAATCAAGTACACCTTTCATCCCATACGATGAAAATCACAAAGCGTGACATTTTATACATATCGTGACAAATACATTAAGCCCCGGCATTTTGCGTTATTCCAAGTCAGCTTCAAAAGCCGAAACAACCAATTTATTTTGTAAGTACTTATACCATAACCGGTGTTAAAACAAACTAATTCAGTTGAATTTACTTGGTAATCAATTCGTCAGTGGGAGCAACAGATATTCTAACCTCCATGTTATGTATCAAGCAGTTTTCTTATTTGTTTGAAGTCAACTCTCGCTAAATATATTTATATTGAAATGACCCATTCAGCCACATTGTTTGACACCTATTTAAGCAGCCAGAGACCTATTTAGAGTGCGAAAAGATTTTCATTGATATTTGATGTTCTAGCTTATGGTTTGTTAGTAATTGAAGAGGCTTGAACACACAAAGTCCATTACAACTGCTATTTAATAAATAAGTAGAACTGGTGCTGAACAAAGTACGGGCTCCGCTGGAAATATTTCATAAATAAACCGCTAATTTGGCTTTTAACAAAGAACTTGTTGATCAGAGCTGTCAAACGAAATGTCTTGAACTCCCTTCTGTTGGACTAGCTGAAAATATTTCCCAACCGAATTTCAGCTTGTGGTTCGTATCTTTGCATTCAACCTATCTATCATTTTAGTAAATCCTCAAAGCCACCACAGACTATGCCAAACTTGACTCCCAGCAACAAAGTGGTCACAAGAAAGCCGACTCAAGCTCTGTGGAGCTGTGTCAAAGAAATAATCTTCTGCACCCCAGGTTATGCCGATAAACTCGGCTTTCAGTCTTTGCCTTTCTAACCCCGTGGCAGGCCTTTAAACAGTCAGAGTTTATAGCCATCTGATATGGGATGTTTAGCTCAGAAACGATATCCGTTGAAATATTACCGGAGCCGTTTTAAGAGGAATTTGTCCCACTGTTAAGAGTAAAATCCATAAATGAAAAAACCTAAGCGAGATTTTTTTTAATTTGATGCTACCACTGAATGAGATTCACGTCCGGCTACAACTTGCGGAACAAAGCAGTCAAGAATGTCACGATCAGTTCATCAAAAAGCAGAACTGAGCTGCTTAATGAGTAAACTAAACTGGAGAAACTTATGAACCGGAGTCTCGAAAAGAAAAATATTTTCGGTGTTTAAATCTGTAAAAAAAGTGATTTTTGGATAGATTTTGTTATACTTCAAGAAGCTGTCTATCAGCTTTATTACAGCTCCAAAGAAACAACTCGGCCTGAAATTAGTTTCCTACTGATTCCGTGCAACAAAAGAAAGAATGCGTTATTCTATGGATAAACCGCATATTTTAGCTTGTAACGAGCATGTAAACGTATAACTATCATGACGTGGATTGCACTTACCCAAGTTGGTTTATTTTCTATGTTTTACAGACGTGAAGCTTAAATCCAACTGATCATGCATGTTCTGTCACCTGCTACTACTTATATTGCAAAACTAATGTTCCATGGAAAGAATGTAGACTAGTCGTTACTTGTCAGTAATTTCTGCTAGTCGGAATGCTAGTATTTTAGGACGGATGTAATTGGGGCTGGCGTCCATTTAACACCTTCGCAACAATTACAGCCTCGGAATAGTCGTCGAAAATTACAGTACTACTCATCGGCAGTCTAGGAGAGCATTAGTTCAGCAACAGGAATGTAAACTCAAAGTTCTTACGTTCAGCTGGCACCGAAAAGGAAACAAGCTTGACATATCCACGTTTCTGTTTTACAAAAGTCCCATGAATACAGAATTCAAAAAATGTCTATCACTGATAGTCTAGACTGTCAGGGAAAAGTGGGAGTCTTTTTATTCAGAAGTTAACCATTTTCTGAGAAAAAATACTTCTCATTATTATGGATTGTTCATTTTTCTGGAACCAACTTATTTCATTTATTGAGCACTACAAACGTGACAAATAAAATGACAGATGGGTTACGCCCAAAGGAAACCACGAGCTAGCCTCAGACTTTTCGTTGGTCTGCCGGAGCTGAATAGACAATCAAACGGAACACATTACATTGTTGATAGCTCAAGTAAAAAGTTTTAAAATATGTAGCGTTGTTAACATGTCTGTATAACGAGTATGATGCACAAAGTGGAAATTCAAGTATTATTACGGTGGTTCTAACGTAAATAATAAACGGCTGTTCTCGTGTGAAGCTGGGGACTGTTTTATCCGAAGGTCAAACTTTGTTAGGTCCGCTCCAGTATATCTTGCTTACGGTAATAGTTCATAAAATACAAAATTTGCAATAGCTTTCTAAATTCTATCAGCAGTCATTTATTGGATAGCTATTGATTTTACCCTGTTATAGTCCAAAGCTGTCAGCAAGCTGTCGTTGCTTCATCTCTATTTTAATTGCATATGTATTTCTGGATTTAATATATTTCAATTTAAATTAAAATTTGACTGATAAGAGATTCGCATTCACCTTAGTGTACCGAACCCTTGCACATGGTGCACACATTCAAAATTGGTAAGCTCGTTCTGCTTACCAGTCATAAACAGGCAATAAACTTCTTTTGTGGGGAAGCTGAATAGTTGCCATGCAGTTCACACTAACTGCCTAGGGAAGTGAACAACTAGCCAACGATACAAAATATTTGCTACACGATCTATAGATATTTATTCATCGCTAGTGATAGCTGCACCCAACAAGTGCACGATGAGAACTGTGCAAGACTGGTGAAAAGCAAATACCTTTTTCCGCATTTAAAGAGCAGCTGAAAACTAGGAAAAGAATGATAAAGTTAACGTAATCCTCGGGAGTAAAAAATACCAGTTCTGTATGAAAAAGTTGTTTTGAACGGAAGTGTCAAAAACCGATTTCCCAGATGTCTTTTCTTTGCTGATGAGGTATGTCTTTGACATTGCAATCCTTTTTTTTCTAACGATGCAATACAAATCGATGAGAGGGTGAAATCTTTTTATCGAACTTTGGAAAACGCTGAACAATAACCGTATATGGTGCGATTTATATTGTCTATGAACAAGTAGTTGCATTTAAGTCATAAATTACAAATGGCAAGATGCGGTAAATCTAACGAACAGAAGCTTGCGTATGCGAGCTTATTTGCTACCGTCTGATTATTAAAGCGAAGCATTCCACAGTCACCTTTATAAAAGTTCTGAATAAACAGATCCTGATAAATACGCAGAGACTGGAACATAATAAGTGAGTGAGTTTATGTGAGACGATTCTTTTATAAGAATTGTCTGAGTAATTTTCATTACCAGCTTCCACTTCAGTATCACTTCGTGTGGTTGGTAATAGAGCGCACAAATTATGGATCCAATTAATAGTTTTCTCCACGTTAGTTCAAGTAATCAGCGTGGAGCTATCGGTGCTAGAGTAGGCTATTCAGAATTCAATAACTTCACATCACCTTAGGTGCAACTTGTATCTTCTGGATTGTTGTGATTCGACCACAATAAATCCCAAAAGTTTGGTCAGTGTTTTCAAAAATTTACTGGCATTCACTGAATTTGAATTTGACCTCCTCAAGTAGTTTCTGACAACAGGTGTTCTACATGCTGTCAGTTAGTGCGCTCGATGGGATATTTTTAGGGACATCACGCTTTGCACTTGATGTAATAGTAATCGCACTACTAATACACCGTCTTCTTCATGCATATCCTTATGTATGAGCGTATGTATTCGCTTTTACATATAATAAAAAAGCCTAAGCAAATACTTTAACAGAACTTTGTAAACATTTTTTCATTCGTATATTCAAACGTGCTCGGCAGCGAAACGTTCTTTTTTCCTTGATGTCATTGATGTCAGATACCAGAGGAACTTGACTGATGGAATAAAATATGTCTCATTTTATGCCCCACTAGCAGGTTTCGTTTTTTGTGTTGTTAGATTGTTGCCTAGCAACTGCGACCGACACACATGAATGAAATTCTACACAGTCAATAACAACATACCATATAATCTGTAAGCTGACCAACAAAGCTGACAAAGTCCTTTCTAAAATTCATTTCAAACAAGAGGCTGGTGGATAAACTGAACCTTCCAATTCTGACCACGTAATAAAATTAACAGACAATGAACTCAATACATAATCATCACATTGGTTAAAACATGTTCGCCTCATATATGTTTAACTAGCTTGAAATAGATATATGAGTCTAACTTTGCTGGGCTAGACGTCAGGCAAAGCATGTTGTCAAACCACACGAAAACCCACGAATCAGGGTCTGGCAAGGCGGGCTCTGAAGTGTCCGATGGCTAAATATTTTAAAGGCACTAAAAAGCCCCGCGGCCCTCCTTGTCATTTTTATCCCTTTTTACATATTACTGTAAACAGTAGTCATTTCACTGGTCTCCCTTCAGGCATCTGAAGCAAACAAATAAGAGTACACAATTAATATAACTGGTGTACACGTCCACACCACTTAATCTTGTGTTTCATATTCAATAGGCAATGGGCTAGGGATTGACGTAAACGACATGAAACGCACTTTTCGCGAACCAAATAAGTCCAAAATATTGAAGAATAGAATTCTTACTAGTATACTAAGATAAGTATTCTCCCTTTAGATTACGCATTGCTATACCAGTTTTTCATAACTATCCATCTCGAGAACTCTTCTTGATATAGTTTTTGCAATGATTTCAAAGAAAACTCACATGCAGTGGCCTGTTTTTGCCAACAAAAATCGATCGTAATAAATTTGGAATGATGAGCGAAATGTTGGGGCTCTTTTTTAAGTTTGGTTGTGTATGATAACAAAAATGAAGTGACCGAGTATTTATAGAGATTACCGTGGATTACCCCTTTGAAAGAAAATACACTCGGATCGACAATTCGCGAGCATATTGAGAACCACATCAGTGAAAAAAGAGAAGGCTCCTGCTTGATGGATACTCCGCGTATCACAATAAATTTATTTATTCTCACATCGGTCATGTGAATCAAAACATCTGATAAATATATGCTTCCCGTAGATGAACGAAATACTTCCGTTTTAGCTTCTTTACTGGATTATTTTGAGCTAAATTTAACAGAGCAATATTCCGCTATTTAAACAGCACTGATAGGAGAAACTAGATATAAAGCATGCTTTTCTACAATCAATCTGATTGATAACAGTTCAAACTTATGCAATGGAAGACCAGTCGAATAAAGATTTAATTTATCGTTATGTTTCGAGTGATGAAGAAGATAAACTATGAGTCTTGGATAAGTACATTTTTTATGAAGTAATTCACCATGCAAACTCAACGCACAACTCACCACTGAAAACGTGGAAGCCCGGAGACACATGTTGTTCTGTCATGTGCACCCGTCTAGCTACTAATGCGACTCAAACAAGGATGCTTGATGGCGAGTCACATATGTTACCGTTAGACTACTATTTGGACTGACTTTCAAAGTTTCGTCTTTGTCTTCGTACTACACGTCATTTCGCACATCCATTACCGCCTTTAAAAAGGTACAACAACTCGCCACGTAGTGGTCAATTTAAAAGGCAAGCATTCAATCAGGAGATGATTAAAGGGAATAAACGCATCACAAATATGTTGCAAATCTTGGCTACTCAATTGACAGGTAATTCCAAACAAGAATAAGAGAGCTGCATGATGCTTTCATGGTTCTCAACAATGATTTCAACACTGACTTCTCGAGTTGGAATATTGTCAACACCGCCAGTCGCTTGTTCATTTGGCAGCCTTTGGCTGACCGCTTATCCCTTCAAGACTTACTGTAATTTGTCATACGCTGAATTATTGACGTAAAAGGATAATTTCACTTTCATTTCTTATCACTAGTTCAAATTTGGACGAAAGCGCTATTGTTTGAATACTTGACACCGTTCTCCATCGAACGTTGTCATTAACTAAACCAGGTATCATTCATGTACATAAGTTCAACCAACTTGATTTGCACGATAAACGTTGCAACTAGTCCTTGCGAAAGGTAATTACAAGAGGTTCTCTCTGGTTGTTTGGATACTCATTTCGAGTCTCAGTTTTGCGAGCCATTTGTCTCAGCACAGTTCCCATCGTCAATCTCATTTTGCTATTTCTTCCACATTCAAACATTTTTACCTTTTGACAAGAAAAATGGGTCAAGGTCTTTGGGTAGTACACCATTCAGTAGCGATATTACTAACCAGAAAGTTTAGAATAAATATCAACCATCATCTTTCGGCAGCGCCAGTCAGCGAAGACCACCGCACCATCCAAGGTATCTGAATTCTTTCGAAGTAACTTTTCAAGTGGAAAGTGAGAACACGTAAAATATCCTAACCTTATCCTAGTTGTTTTTTTGCTGATCCCACTATGTCTCACCGATTGATAAAAGAACAAATCTGATTGATAATGAAAACGAATGAATAAGTAGAGAATAATTTATTTAAAATTCTAATAGACTTGTCGCTCCATCAATGAAGCGTTTTTACAAAGGTTTACAAAAACGTCCAACGTTCTTCGTTTATTTATATCCGTGTATGATAGAACAAAATCCCTGCCGGCTTTGATGGTTAATAATCCCAAATCTAGCACGCAAGCCAAGCTTCATATGGAACAAATGAAATTTGCTCTCGCCAAATTTGTATAAAACGTTGGTTGAGTATTTGGAAGTCTGCACTCAACAACAAACATTTTCCAGCTGTCTCATATTTGCTCCAGACAATACCTTCAGCGGGTACTGAAAACATACTTTTCCCGATTCCACTGGTTATGATTCAACAGAACTGCGCAAATGGGTACAACCCATCACAGAGATTGTCTTTTCTATCCCTTTTACTTACTTCTTTTTGTAAAGTAATGTTAGTGAAATATTTAGGGAAGGGGGTCACGGCCAATCAGAGGCTGCCAATCGGAGAAAGTGACAGGCGACTGAAGCAGGACTCGGACGCGGAATGGAACGATTGAAATCCCACCAAGATTACTGCTAAACCACAACATATTGCAAACCCGAGTTTTCGCTCCGGTTGATCTCTTTTGTTCGACTCCACTTTTTTCACTCCGTCGAAATATTTTATCTCGGAAACCTCTAATTTTTTATCTACTGCTTGTTTAATTGTAAATGAATTACCTTTGATTAATTATCTTTGGTTGTAGTTCCTGACCTTATAGATGACTATGCAACCAAAAATCTTCATCGTGTTTCCAGCTTTCTCGAGGACGGAAAATTGAATGAATTATCGCTCTATTTTAAAAAGGTTGCACAAATATTTGGTGAACTAGATTTGGCTAGGTACCTTCAGTTGATTAAATTTGACTACCGATGTTTGCAATAAGAAATTTAGCTGAAGTGTGTTTTGTTAATTACATACAGAACAGACTCTAAAATTACCTGTGAATCCAACCTAGCACGAACACCTGGTCACCGTTTTTCTAATCACCATTTGTAAAGATCATTGATTCATTTCAAGAAAATACATTAAAAATTGGATGTATTCCAGTGTTTTTATTTCAAATATTCAATTAATTGGAAAGGTACTCTGGTAGTTCTCCGAAAAGCAGTCTCAAATGCCTTTTTATCATGAGCTTTCATTTTGTAAAAGAGATGTTGGACAGTTTTAGGTGAGAGAATGCAGTGTTCCTACATTTTTTATCCTGTGTTCAACATTTATTATTTTATTTAGTAATACATCCTAACCTACTCTATAATATGATTGAATTTCACAACCAAAGTAAAAATAAAATGACCGATTTAGTAACACCAGATTTGTGACAGTACTTTTTGAAGCATCGCGCGTTTACTAAACAATTCAAGATTCACTATTAACATCCAGCGAATTCTGGCTTAATGAGAACCTTCATTTAATTTCAGCCGAGGCTCTCGCCCTTATGTGAGACCCAGTCCCCAAAATCAAACTATCAGGTCACCTTTCAAATTAAACTTCAAGTCAATGCATCTTTTATTCACACGATAAAAGCGCTCACATCGAACTTCAGTCCTACTTAAGGCTAGCAAAATGTGCACTGAGAATAACTTATGCCTAGAATGAAGCATCAAATGAGAACCTCAAGGGATTTTTAACGTTAACTTGAACTTGGAAACTGGAAGGTGAACAATTATTTAAAGAGGAATTACGATCTTCAACAACTGCGACTGATTATTTGGTCTGAATTCACCAGGCCGAAAATAAGACTAAATTAATCAGATCGATGTCAACAATTTTGAAAATTTATACTGATAAAACTGCACTGCATTTGATTGTTTTTAATCGTTTTCAACCCTACTGTCCTTTCTCAATACATCCCAATTTTTCATTGGTACGAAAAAAATCCTTTCTTTAGTCTATCTAAATACCTTCCATGAAAATCAGTGATTAGACACTTGGTGAAACAATTTCGTGATTATTATTCAAATAATTTGGATAGTGTACGAGACACTGGTTTGATAAAACATTTTATTTCAATGCTTTTTTGTCACTTTTGGTCGCATCCATTTAGAAATAATCAGCCTTGTTCCCTGAGTATCAAACTCCAGAAAAACAAGCCTCGGTAATGAAGTAATTTTCCATGAACGACACAAACAACTTCTTGAAGCCTAGAGCTTTCGAGATGTTTTCAGTACAATTATCAATTCTTTCCGCAAGCAAAATAAACCAAACGGTTTTTCAGTGCTCATAAATCATACCAATATTTATGTTGTGGTAAAGCCTGTGAATCCGGGTAATTCAGATTTCTGCCACGCTCCTGAAAGCAGTCATGGATAGTCTTACTGCATTTTGATGGTGAATTACGATCATTTAAAAAGCCTCACTTTTATCCGAGCTAGTTCACCGCGAACAAATCAAATGCTTTTGGAAAAAAGCATTATGAACATAATAAAGCTCTTCTCACGGCTTTATAAGACAAGCAATCGCCTATGCCCTATGCTTCCATTTCGTTGAAGCTGGACTTGGTTCCTCTCAAAACAATTCCAAATGGTATCTTGAAATCGAGCGACATCAAACATTTACGCTGAACAGGATTCCCCAAAGGAAAGGAAAGATATTATCAGAATGAAACAAAAATGAATAATCAATTGCTTTGGTGTTTTTCCGCTTATTATCTTACACTTATATCACCTGGGTATGGGAATAAAGATTTGCTTGACAATCACTCGAACAAGAACTCAAAGTGACTGTTACTCTGCACTCATAAAAATTTTCTGGCGAATAAAGGTCTCGCCCGTGCCCACGGATCGGTAGTTACTGAGACAAACAGTCAAACAATACAAAAACAATACGTCAGGGCCGAACAAGGTTCGAAGTTTATCGAAAATATGATGCGCCATGTGATGTTCTAAACGAGATATAATGTCAGTTACACGGCGTTGTCGATGGAAAATTATAAGCCGACGTTTCGGTTACCGTGGGTAAACTTTATCAGGGCAGTTTTACAATTTTGACTTTATAGACAACTACAGGTTTGTTAGATGTTGGTTGAATCTTCCTTCTTACCCATGGTAAATCACTCCTGAATAAAAAAAACTAATATTCCTTGTTTTAATTCGGTAAAAATGATTAATTTTTGACTAGATTGTGTGTCTTCATGCGAATAACGCATCGCAGTAAACTTCACCTTGTCGTTGCTCCGATCGTGAAAATAAATACTACCTTACGGACGGACATATAACGGCTTGACTATTGTGAATGCATATCAGTTTTATACCGGTAAAAGTGGGTTAAACTAAAAAATACCCAATGTGCGTGACTCTGACTTTTAATTGCTTAAGCCGCTCATCTAGGCAGTGTGACACAATAAAATCACTTAAGAGATAAATCATTTTGTTATCTTAATTAGGATGCACACTCTTCAACTTGCTAAAACGCTAAAATATGAAGGTGTTATAATCACTTTCGACCGCTTTCGTGCTAAGAATAAATTATGGTGATGCATTTTTAGGGAAATCGTGCGTCACTGTCACAATAAACTAGAACGTTTACAGGCTTGTTCGGGTGCTTATCCCTGATTGGATTCCTAAATGCAGAGTTTTGAACCACACGGCATTTGTAGCAGAATTCAGCTGTCTGAAAAGCTGTTGATTGGATAGCGTGAACCATTGTTGTGGGACATGAAAAAAGTAAATCCCTTTGTATACACACGGCTATCTTTCGCTGAATCATTAGTTCATAGAACAATATAACGCCTCATTTGCAATGTTCTACGGTTTAGCGTCAGCCTTTCATTGTACACCATATAAATTTTTATCCAAAAATTGTCGAATAAGTTGTTCCTAGTTCTCAGATCCCTACAATTATTCTATTCACATTTGCGGTTCGTTGATAAACCATTGAATTGGTCGCTATTTTTTATCTGAATATCATCCGCTGATATCGAGCACTGCAGCATCATCGTTCACTCCCCACAATAACAGCTGCCGTCAGTCCATTGTATGGATTTCACCCTATAAAATCAAATTATTACCACGGAGGAAGATAAAATTATACTCAGTTATGTGCCTTGACGTAACACTCGTGCGGCAAGCAGCGAACTTGCCTTTAAATAAATGCAATGGAATGTTTTTCGTTTGCAATCTACTGGTCCTTTATTCTATTCCTACCGTCAAATAACCCAGTACGTTCTTTTACCTCGACAAGGAGGAGAAACGTCATACGGCAGAAATGGATTAGCCTAAATATTAGAATTCAAATGCTTCCCGGAGTTTCCTCGCGCACGGGTGCCCTACTTTGTGTTGAAACCGAAATTTCATTTGACCTGATGAAACTGGAGCCATCGTAGCAGGAGGACAAGTACATTTGTTATATGGCGGATAATCAGTGTCACAAATGTGTATAGTCAATCAGGCGTGGACGTTTTTGATATATTCCGACTCCAGCTTCCATTCGAAGCGCAAACATTTGAGCCGCTTCGGTACTTCCTTGAACTGAAGCTGCAACTCAACCATCAAAAATGAAACCGTTTAGTGATTTTTCCAGCGGATGTCCGTTTCCTAGCCGATCGGGGAATCACTTTGTCAGCGAACATATAGAAAACATTGAGAGTTTGTCACGTTTCTCTACCTGCGTTGAATTTGCACATAAATCATTCTGTCGGAAGTATATGATGAATTCGACATTGAATAATGAACCATTCAGTGAACCTCAAAGCCAGGCGATAAATGCTTCTGAGACTTTCCTCAGAAGTGATCATGGAAGGCAGAATGTAATACAGTCACATCGCTTATTTTTCAGTGCTTCACAAGCAATCCACTGTTTTATAGATGTAAAAACAATCTCGTTGGTCACAGGTTATGTTCAGACATTTTGTGGAGATTTGCATCTAAAGTGTTGCCTCCCACGCATCTAGTTCAATAGTTTTCCCAGTAGTGATTAGGGGTGGTCAGCCAATGCTTCAGCTGTGTTTGTAACATTTTCTGCCTTTCTCTACATGGGTTATAAGCCAGAATAAAGGTAACTACGCTGGCATAAAAGCTCACAAAACAATGACCGTGTCATCAAAACAGGTCTGTGCGAAGCAAATGGCTTTCGACAATCCTGTCCTGGGTTGTTTTTGACAATCTGTGAGCCCTCCGAGGTGCTAACATTGATAAACCTACCATTATACAGGTGTCAATTAATATTCATAACTGCGCTTTAAAATAATAAGCTACAGTGGCATTGAGTTGCAACTTATTCCTTCGACTTATTATGGGTCGAAATATCTTCAACCTAGCATTTGCAAAGTTTATATGAAAGGGTTATAGAGAAAAAAAGTCTCATCCATGCTTTACTCCAAATTTCTCTGTCCCAGTATTTGTTTCATGATCCCGATAGATACAAAAACTACTTTGGTAAGTTGGGGGGACTGAATTATCGGTTGATTCAGTTACAAATTGACTTCAGTTTTTGTCACCTTGAGTATTTTCTCGAGCTACACTTTGAAGATCCCTTGTGGGTCTTTCATTTGCTTTGCACTCAATTTGTTTTAATTAAATCTGAGACCGATATGGCTAGCCAAATTTCGCTGTCTATCATAATGGCATTCTAAACCCGAAAACCTTTCCGTCTGCCACTGGTTAACATCTCAGAGGTAAGGGACTCGAAACATGCCAAAGCCAATCTTCTTAGTGGAAGACAGTAGTTCGTTGTTGTCCAGGTCACTACTCTATTTCAAATTTTTGAGGTTACCGGTTATTTCTGATAGAGTGGTGGGTCTGTAAGGCTATAAGAAATGCCCCCTCCACCGCTCCGAAATAAAGCTGACAACAAAATTTCCTCTTACTCTCCCTCATCAAATGATGACGCAACCTCCAAGCAAGTTTCATTGGGAAAATTCACTAACTGTATCATTTCTCCTTTCATGACATAACAACAGGGAGAGAGCAATCAAATTCCAAATGCACGCCTGTCACTATCTGTCTTAACAGTACACTTTTTCTGGCCAAGAGCCACTGGGAAAAACTATTGACAGGTTCTCTTCTGCCAACTAAATTTTCTAAATTATTTCATTCAAAAAGTTTCTACCAACAAGAATATGCGTGTTAACCGTTTCTGCTGAATAATTCGTTTTCCTACGGAAAAGTACTGTTCTGTTATAGTATTCAGCAAATGGATGAATAGTAATTTGGAACATCTTAAAGACAGTTCACTGTCTCCGTCACTTTAAAATCGGATGACATGAACTGACACATTGAGTTCTAAGTGTTTGATTATTTACAATGTTTGAACTAATGCAATCAGAATCTAATTTGGATAGAACAATTGATTTCGGTCATGTACAGAACAAATTGGGATAATCGACCCATTCTGTGAATGGCTCCTAACAAACCTCTACCTTGTATGTTGACTAGAGTAACGGATACATCATCAAATAAATAAGATTTTATGTTTAACTAGCTACGTTTTGTTCATTTCACGATAGAGCAAGTGGTTACCAATAACCTTTGTCTACATAACCCAACACGGGCCACACTAAGTTCGATTCTTTCGGCCGTTAACCTCGCAGTTCTACGCACTGGTTTTGGTAGCTATCTCACAGCCATCTCTAAGCAAAAGCAAAACCAATGAAAGCACGTAAAGCAGGCAAGCAGAAAATAGAGCTATAATTGAAAGTCACAAAGATAAATAAAAAGTTTGAGCACAACTACGCCATTGATCTCGGCACCTAACTACGTCACTTAACATATCCAACTAGCCGCTGGGCGGATCTTTTGGGCCCCAAGCCGGAAATCAAACATTTCCTGCGTGGCCAAGTCCACTGCTCAGGGTTTTCATGCACTTTCCCGTGCCAAGGGCTGACCACTTATATATACTCTCCAAACAGTACCTGCCTCAGAGTGTACGTCAGTCAGGTTTATCGGTGGGCTTAGGTATCCCATGTCCCAGCAATCTTAGCCTGTTTGGTTGACTGTCCTTTGGACTCCACCTTTCACGCACAAACCTCAGGTCATCCGATAAACCCCGTCTGTTCAGATGAAAAGCTTGCTCCAGAGACTGAGCTCTAATTATTAAGACTCTGCGTCTTACCTCAGTATTCCTGATACTAATTTCGAACAATACCGCGAAGGCATGTGCCCAGACGCCGACAAACTTCGCGTATGTTTCATCCATAAATCCATGTTCCTGAAACATAAATGAGGTGAAACCTTACTGCCGCTGTATTCATGACCCTTGACAGACAATCGAAGGTCACCCCGTTCCTACAGAGGGGTCAAACTGACGAGATTTCAACGCACCCTTTGTGTGCATGACAAAATGTCATCCCATACCCAACCACAAGATAAGTTGCAATTGCCCAGGTACCAAAACTTACCTAATTTAGCTAAAGCTTCTCCCTACAGAACAAATTTCCTAGTAGGACCAATCCATTCTTACTGCTCCATTTCACACCCTGAGGAAATAGAATGCATTGTGAACAATGCCACAACGTTGTTTAGACTATTTAGAGAAAAATTGCAACTTACCCGGATCTTCACTCACAAGAAAAATATCATCATAGTATTCCAAGTCAGACGGTTGATTGTCTGAGCAAAGATCAATGCCGCTATTCCCACATGGTACAGGGCTAACTCAAGAGCCATTTCAAATGAAAAAATTGAAGAAACAGGGCGAAATAGGGCAACCCTGACGAACACCACTTGTCGTGGTGAACTCGGGTGAACGATCACCGTCAGCATGAACTCGGCCTTGGCTGTAAGCAAACAAGTACTGAAAAAGAAATAAGTTTTCCTGACAAGTTCTTTAATCGGAGGCAGTGCCACCGAAAGCTGCTTTCAGACCAAGGAACAGTGATATGATGAGTCTTTGGAAGGTTTGTTTGTGCTTTAAAATTTGTCAAACGGAAAATATATGACAAAAAACCTCGACCGGGTCTGAAGCCTGTTTGATTCTCTCGGGTTCACCATTAGCGAGTCCTGTATGATCAAAGGCGAACAATGCCTGCAAACAGTTTAATGCTACACTTAACAAGCTGACTCTTCTTTGATTTTTACAACAGAACCCGTCATCTTACATGTAAATCGGCACAACCATCTATTCACAATCTTCCCCGAGAATCATTCTGCCATCATGAGCTACCGAAAAGAGACTTTAGATGTCCCCTCCATTTCCTTAGACTTTGCAATCCCCTACCCCTCGAGATAATTCTCAAAACTTTGAGTTAGTTGACACCTCGTGCGTTTTTCCAAGCTAAACTATGTGGTATCCGGAAGAACGGATTTTCAAAAACCGAACAGGCCAAATGATGTCAAATATATTCACTTTTTGTTAATCTTACTGGGACTGGAGTCTTGAGTGGTATTTGTAGCAGAGTACGAGGCTTCCTTGGTCTGTTGCTAATATTCACTCGGACAGTGTGTATTTGGTTACATAGATAACCACTGGTTATCATCCATAAGCAGTTGTGACGGATGGGGATCTTTTATTTTGGTTGATGTCACAGACTAGGCCTAGACAAAGTCGGGAAGGTACAAACAGGAGTGGTACCTTCGTTACTCTGTTATTTAACCTGAAATTGCATCAGATCATCTTGTTTTTGGTGATAAGTAAAAACAAGCATTGTCATACCTCTGATTCCTTGGCAGTTTCTCTCTTTTATGACAAGAAATGCCATTAAAATGTCTATTTACCTCATTGTTATCGAACTCGACCAGAAATGAGCGACGAACCAAGCTATTTACGCCTTAGGTAGTTGTGCCAATAAGACAGTGTTTGGTTTGTAAACTCACACCTGGCGTAGATTAATTCAAAAGTACCCTGTTTATGTGCCACTATCGAGTAATTAAATGCCCCATTCTTGATTGTCACTAATGGATTTGATATTCGTACCTCGATATATTCCTGAACGGTGAGGAGTTCATCCTGACGAATTTAAAGGCAGACGGACTTTTCCAAAGCATCAGTCGAATTTCTTTGAGGATAAGTTCCAATTGTTCCTTCCTTATTACCAAGATTATTCTGGTGGGTTGCATGGAAAAATAATTGGTGGCTACATGGTCTCTGCATAAAACCCAATTCGCACAATGAATCACTGCATATGCGAAAAAACACGGTATGAACTTCTATCAAAACCATGTCTGGCAATAATTCATATGTTGCACTGTTTTTCTTGTTCTTCTTCCTAGGTTACGGTCATGCAACCCCCAAGACTGAGGTGGGCAAGTTTCTTACAATCCTCTACGCACTTTTTGGCATACCACTAGTGTTCCTCTATCTATCCAACATCGGTGATTACCTGGCTGATGTTTTTCGGGCCATTTACTCACGAACATGTCGAACAACGTGCGAACAATTCTGTTCTCTTTCTATCCTGACATCCATTTTCCGTTCAATAACCCGCCGAGGAAAAAATACACCAGATATCAATGAGGCCGAGGAACAACTGCCTCGGTTGAATGCCGCCACCAAACATGCGCATTATAAACGCAGAAAACGTGTTCTACTTAGAAAAATCTGCCGCGTAGATCCTTTTGTGGACGGTGATCTGTTGGAAAATGGGAATGACATGAGACTGGAGAGTGACTCGCAAAAGAAGGATACGAAAGAAAACCAGTCAGCGCAATGGCTTACAAAGCTCGTAGCTGTATATCGACGGGTGAAGCAGTTGATATTTCCAAAATCCAAAAAAATGGAAGAAATGGTAAAGGTAAGTGGGCTTTTTTAAATACGCAAATATATGATCAAATCAAGTTGAACTTTAGATCATGCTTTCCACTCTTCTTTGAATGCATATGTACGCCATAAGTTACAGAATGAGGGCGTTCATCGCCGTGCTTTCTTTCAAAGTAGGCTCGACAGGATTGGTAATGTATATTTTATAGTCACCTATATCATAGTACACAGTTATTTTGTTCACCAAAAGCAACTTATCTACCTCAAATTTTTTAATTAAAGTTAGGATAAAAAGCTAAACCCAGTATTTCTTCAGAAACATGCATGCCGTTTATGAGCCTCAGTGGCTTAGAAAACACTGTTCAAAAATCCAGGCAATAAATCCTACAGTTTGATCAATATTCTCTGTTACATATTTGATGGAGCAACGAGTTACTGATAATTGATACCTTTTGTGAAAAGCGTCTTCTTTCGTGTCTCACTCTTAGTCAATAAACACGGCAAGCACCACTGTAATTACCGACGGGCTCTGATCAGTATTACTATGGCAATAGACGTCTGGTGTACAAGCTGTAGAAGTCGACTAGAGAACAACGCTTACTTGTGTACCACTGTGATTAAATAGTGAACGTAGAAGTTCTCTGCCTAATGTCGTAGATGTTTTCATCTGCAAGCTTTCCGCTGAATTGGTGTACTGTTTAAAGACGCGAGTTTTACTGTTGAAATCCAGTAACTAATTGTATGGATCGCTCTGATCACTCACGTCTGTTGATGGTGCGTACAACTTGAACCTCGCTTCTGATGTTTTCTCTTATCTTAATCAACTATTAGAGCCAGGCAAACTCGGTCCATACCGGAACAAAAGCTGCCCACGATCACTAAAACTCTTTGTTGTTCAGAAAGTAACAACTTCACTAATGGTTAAATGTGATCTTCAAAATTAACCAACGAGAATCTGTGTAATGGAAAATTCAACTGCATTTTTCGCATCGAAAATTCGAACTCCGCGAGCCGGAATCGAACGGGTGACACTCTGCTTACCCGACTCTGCTTACAACAGAGCTATTGCGGTACGGCTATCCGGCTGTGAATAACGCAGATGAAATACTCGATGATGCGCGAACAACTATTCTAATGATACACAGCAGCTTTCTTGATTTTAATTGCTGGATTAGCCTCGTCGGTCACTTCCCAATGGGACGAACAGTACACGACTGAAAGTTATCTAATGGGCATTGAAATATATAGCCCAGTGATTATAACCAGGAAACCTGTTGTAAGTCATTAGAATAGTGATTTGCACATCGTCGATTATTAAGTTGCGTTATTCACAGCTGACTGGCCGTATCGCGACAACTCAGTTGTAGAGCATCTGTGCGTTAAGCAGTGTTGCCGGTTCGATTCCGGCTTGCGGAGTTTGACTTTCCGATGCGAAAAATGCAAGTGAATTTTCCATTACAATCAAATGTATTTTTAAAATTCATAAATGGCTCTTTAACGGTGCGAAGCTAGGAAGATATGACTTTGTAGTACTTCATAATTTACGTTCGGAGCGATGGATCGCACCGTATCTCATCAAAAGCATACTATATTCTCTATGGTGTCCACAAAAAAGATTATTTTACAAATTGAAAGCTCCCCGTTTACATAATAAAATGTTTTCACTTCCTTTGATTTCCTGTGTGCACATTTTACGCTAAAATTGGCACGTTCTAGTCGCCTCGGCAAAATGCAGCAGACATGATTTCAGAGCAGAAGAAAAGAGAATAAACATTTCCTTCATCATAGTGGTAACTTGCGACCAGTTAGTGTCTAGCGACGAACAACGCCGCTGGATGTCTCGCTAGTGACCTTTGGTCTGGCTGTTCTGATTTGTCGACATAATTCCGTCCCCGCCCCATCGCCAAACGTGTTCAGTTACTTGCACTGTACAAATCGCTATTCGATTCTACCTTAGTCGGTAACCCATCACTTACACATAGACATGGAAAAGTTTGATTCGGCTAGCACAGATTTGGCATGGTCTGATGACTAGATTATTGCATCCAAGTTGCGTGAAAGCTTTAAGATAAACTTGTGCACATTGATTGATAGCAGCCATTTTGTCCATATGTGCTTGGAGCTGTATTTTAGCCGCCAGCAGCAAATCAACTGGAACATAGACAGCTTGGTTTTGGCCTTTCATCCTGTCTGGAACATATTTTTGTATATGTGCTTTTGAGGTCCCCCTTATCACTGATTAATTCAATTCGCCATAAATTAGTCGATCGAAGTATCCAATGCAGTTATCAAAAAGTTAGTGCACTATTGTCGCAAGAACTATTTTCAGATATCTGAGGAACTAAACCTATTCAGCATGTTTGTTGGATCTCGACCTGTTAATGTGCCGTTGCAAAGAATTTTGTTATTTTGTATCGGCCTACACTGATGGAAGTCAGCAAAATCAATCTGAATGAAAATCGTGCAACAATTTTGTTCTCGATCTGAAGAGTATTCTGTTCATACCATAAGCATTTACATAAGTATCTTTTCCATCACAAATGATCATCCTAAGACAGAAACTCCCTGCTGTTTCGCAACATTTTTCTGATAATTGGTCTGATATAAGAACTTATTTCCTAAATTGGAACACTGTATAGAGTATAACAAAAAGTACTTCACACTCGCCTGACTTCAGACTTTGGGTCAAACTGAACAGCACTGTAGAAACTATCCCGATTACTTGGACTTTCAGTATAGCAGAAAACTTAGTCGCACTAGCTTTCCGCACGATATGGGCTGTACACGGCTACGGGCAGCAGAACAAATTCCAAACCTGTAACCGTGTTTATCGTAAATTCGTGGTTCTAAACAATGCAATACATAAAAATACATAAATGCAAATGACTTACAGCCAGGTGAGCAACCAAGAACAACAGTACAGAAAGTTATCCGATAAATCGGGACAGTGCGGTCATAAACAGTCCACTCAGCAAGGAGTCATGCGAAACTGTAGCGCAGCACGGTTGCGGTTCAGACAGTGTATCAAGAAGCGTGAGTGAAACGTTCTGCAAAATTTTCTTACAAGGGGAATGTAAAATCGTAGAAAAATCGAGTCGGGAACATACGTAAAACGTTCACGCACTACACGTCATAAAAAAGTAAATCTGAACTGTGTCAGTACAGTAGAAACAGAGAATTTGATCACAAGTATTCGAGGTTCATGACGCCTGTACACGCTACTCACGAGTAGGACAAGCGAAGATGTCGTCGAAAATACAAATTACAAAATGTAATTTACAAGCACTATGGGGAAAATAGGGGGCACATGTGAAGAGATTTCAAGATTTGTTTTGCTTGCGGGCGCAATACTGTCAGGTTGCCCAGGCCAAAGCAGGTGGTTTCATTATGGGCCCAAAACTGAAGCCTTTTACCATCCAAAGGCAGCGGAACGAAGCGTGGTGTTCCTAAACCACTGGGGGCAGGTGACTGAATGCTCAGTTCATACGCCCTTCCGATGAGGTCAAACATCCTGGGCGCCCAGTATACCCCTCCGCCACAGATGCCGGTAGGCAGGTGGTTTGGGGTCAGAGTTTAGTCATCCCTCTCCCCTCCCCTAGATTGACTTTCAGTCAGTCAACCCGATGGAGAGTGACGAGCTTTTGCCTTCGTTCTCTCACTTTTGTGAACCTCCTCCCCCCCCCTCTACGAGGAGGCAGTGAGTGGGACTTCCACAACAAAGGGTGTGGCAGACAAACGATCACTAGGACGTATTTCGACAAACATTCATGACGAGTAGCCGTATCAGAGCCTGAGAAACACACCCCGACAATACTGAGGCACTTGGAGGTCATTTAGATTATATCGTATATGCAACGAGTATTCAATCCCACCACAAAGCACTTCAATAATCGTGGTATTTGTATTACGCAAGATATTTTGTGCAGCGTTTCTCACCGTAGTTTTTCGACTGTTAATACGGCAGGCAACCAGTTTAGCTCAGCTTACCTCTACTTGAGTTGGTGATTCGAAACTTGCATGTTCTTGGACATCAACTTTCCTGAAAACGGATGGGAAACGCGAGTATTTCATTCCTGCTAGTAAAATAGCTATTCCGTTAGTCAATTTTCCTAATGTGACGTTAAATTCGTTGACCCGAAGTGCAATATGAGATTTTCAACCTAGTCAGCGGTTTCGTTTTCTGCGCAAAACTATCTAATTCAAGCACACAGAACTTGGGTTCACAATCTTGACGTTGATAAATTACTTGATTTTTGCTTGCTCAGAGACACGTAATCAATAAGCATCATTTTTTGGAAGTCAGTCATTCGTTATTCTCATCACATTTAACTTGGACTGGCATAAATAAATAGGTGACGCCGTTCTCTGAACAACTTTTAGTCACAAACAGGAACAAAGTATGCTCTTTGAGTTTAATGAGATGGCGACGTGACTGAACCAATTCAGCATTATTGAATGCCCCGTATTAGACGTACTGGGATGAACGGTATTAACGAAACGCTAATGCGTTCACAATTTCGCCGTGACTGTAAAAACACTTTCCAGCTCATAGTTTGAAAGCGAAATATTCACTGAGCACGTATAGAATCTTACATGTATTGCCTTGTCTCTTCTGTCTCCTAATCACCGTTAAATTTTCCGACTTTCTGACTTCTGTAACAACCACTTCTCCAAGTGACGTCTTCAGCACTTACTTCTCTAGCGAACTAATTTTAATAACCGGTAACTTCCTGCCCATTCTAAGATCACATCGAATTCGGCAATCTGATTTTTCAGTCAAATGAGTGGACATGAAAGCCAGCACCAGCCGTACTTTTAGGAGAAATAGAATTTGAATTGTAATAAAGATGCGCTTCGATTATGTATTTATGATATTTTTGTTGGCAACGTTACTTGTGTGTAACATTTCACTGCTGAAAGATAAAAACTGCAGCAACTTTTCAGGATTGCTTTCATAACAGTCAGGCAAAAATAGCATTTTTAAATGATACATGGCTTATTTCTCAGGAACGTGGTTTAGCAACCAGGGAACAACAAAAAACAGCACAATAGGTGACGAATAGGGAGGCTACTTCTGCAATTCTGCGTTTGATTTGTACAATGTTATTAGGTCCTCTTTAAGGTATTCCTCGAAAAAGCACCTCTAAAAGTACACAAAATTGTCTGAAACGTTTATTGAATCAACTGGTTGCTTAAATATCAGTGACACACAAAAAGGGTCTTTCAAAACAAAAATGTTGGCTATAAATGTGAGAAATATACCCGAAGATTTACTCAGTAGATCAGCAAAAGGATATCATTTGTACTCAAGTCGGTAAAGAACACTCGGTTGAAACATTTTCCCCGAGTATGGAGAACCGTGTTGTATATTGCTCTCATACTCATTGCAGAAGAATAATTCCTATCAGCTACGCGATCATATGCCTCGACCCTATCACAAGCACCATCTTGAGTTAACAAATGATAATAAATCTGGACGAAACGAGACAAAATCCCAGTGTAGTTGAGGCTTTCAGCTACCTAATAATGTTCGCTGTCAACTGGAGACCCGTGATGAGCTGTCTTCCAACTACGTCCACATTACTCAGGCTATTTCAGCAAAAAGCCCCACTTGGCACTTAAAATCATCTGCCTAGATGCAATACCTGCTAATTAGACGGAGTTTGCACGAAATACGTATTAAACTTATGATTTTTCCGTATTTAGCTGTATTCCAACCGAACCAATTTCACTTACCTTCCGATTAGTCAAAATATTTACTCAAAGTTCAGATAGTGTTTTTGATATTTGTGTAAAAAAGTGAATAGTTCCATGATGATCACTGACTTCCGGTTTCGAAAAATGTAAGGAATTTTGGAAACCTTCAGTGCTTTATCTGCTGAAATAAAGGATATTACGGCAAGCCGTTAAATCCTTTGTTTGGAGCATCGCTTGACTGTTCTTGTCCGTTACTGATGGAAGTTTATGGTGAACAAAATCTGAAACACTCACATGTTATACCAGAATTTAAATCGTTTCATTTATTGGTGAGTATATTCCAAAATTATGTGAGAGAATGAACACTGGGATGAAGTTTTGATTTATTGATGGCCTTGTGGATAAATGTCGATAAAAAGGTCTGTTTCTGGGTAATTTTCAGAAACATCATGATCCACAATTGTGCGATATCATTCCGATTTTATTAGGTAATATTTCAAAAAGTTCGCTGCTTCGCACAACGTATGCTTGACTAGTCATTATATTTGCAAACTTCCACACGCACTCCTTAAGTAAAACATTTCTTAAAAACTTCGGGCCGATAAATCTTGTCTTCGACGCCAACGAAAGCGATCTCATATCAAGAGTGATCACAATCTAGTAACCAGCTCCATTACTTCGACTGCTGATATTTCCTCTACTGCCAAAAAAAACAGAAGGTATTGCTTTGATCACGCAAGTGTGTCTGTGGATTCTCCCCTTGGAAGAGTCCATTGGGGAGTCAAAACTGAGGTTGTTTAACAGTTTTATGTGGCTTTGCAGTAGCTAGCCTTAAGAAACCATACCGCGGTCACTAACTGGAACATCCTGAGGTGAGTAATACCGGTAGTGGGGTAGAAAACGTTCCTCGGTAGCATACAACCGGTTCTGCGGTTTTTGTCGCCCGTTAGGTATGCGTATCCGGTACTTTTCTGTCCATTTGTCCTGATACTTGTGCACTCTTTGTGTGTTTCCTCACAACAATCTAATTTGTGCATCAGCAGTGTGTGAGTGGATGTTACCCTTAGAAGTACAATACTGAATAGCACTCATGTACCCAGGATTTTTCCGTTTACATTGTTCATCGTGGTAAAGATGAGTATTTTCGAGACAGCCGTAACTTAAAGTGATGGGCTTCAAGATGCATCAAACCTTTTGGCCTGTCCAAAACCAAAAAGCATGATTTAATATTCTCATACTATACAGATGAGAAACGCTATTCCGTATGGTTTTCCGGAAATCATCATTTTCTCATCTCACACCCACATGGTCGACCTTTTTATCTAGACAATCGATGATAAGCATCCAAGTGCTTAAAATAAAGCTCCATTAGAGCAAGGTTACTGGGTAAAAAACTTTATCACGTGGTTTGAAACATTGGGTCCCCTTGATCCAGTTCATCAAAACAGATAGAAGACATAAATTGCGAGATGCTAGCATTTCTTTTAATCTTCTCAGTCGCGTACGTAAAACATGCGATTTCGTGTTCAAATGGAGCACAGAGCAAAACAATGGAGTAGATAGTGTCAAGCGAAACTCGGAAACCATTCGGTAAACCTGATTGGTTACCGCCACGGCAGGCATACATTGTGGGTCAACAGTTTCTGTGCACACAGTGGGGGCCTAAGTCTACTTATCAACACTGCCTCACAGAAAGCTAGGAGCTTTGGGTTCCGATTCCATGCAATCACTCGGAACGCTTGACCCGGATCAATCCGATGACGAGAGGTCACAAGGTGTTTCGCGATCGATGAAGCCGGGTTTCTAGTCGTCGTCTGTTGTCCGGGTGGAGGATGACTCATCCACTGCACTAACCACTTCGGTACATGCTCCCCCATTCTTTGACTGAGGCAACGATCCGTTCTGCCTATGTAGGTGTCACCGCAGCTGCAGGTGAACTGATAAATGATGTGAGAGGCATTCAGGTTCGCGACTCTGTTTGAATGTGCTTGGAGGTTTAGTCGTTTGGTGGTTTGCGAAATCTGCAATTCAACCGCCAAGTAGGTGCGCTTTAGTGCACACTTTAGATTTTGGCTAATCCGATTGAACAGATGATCCCCTTTAAACGGCAACACTAGTGTAACTCGTTTCTTCTCGACCGTGTCGACTTGTACGGTCTTAGGCCTTTCTCTTTTGTGGATTTCAATGAACTTTTCCGGGTATCCATTGGTACAAAGAGTTTGGGATAAGAACTCTTCTTCCTTTTTCAGTTGGTCTACACTGCAGATTTTTCGCGCTCTGTGGAACAGGGTCTTGACCAAGCCCCTTTTGTAGGCAACTGGAGCGAAACTGGAGAACTGAATATATTGTCCACTCCATGGTGCTTTACGATGGATAGTCTTCTGAATTGTCCCATCTGCACGTTTTTGTATCATGATATCCAAAAAAGGGAGGCTGCTGCCACTCTCTGTTTCACAAGTGACTGATAGATTGGGATGCATGGTGTTCATTAGGTTGAAGAACTTAGTGAACCGTTCTTCCTCAGTAAAAATCAAAATATCATCGACATAACGCTTGTACAGGGTAAACTGGATGATATTCTGATGTACATTTTTCTCAATCATCCCCAAAAAGATATCTGCCAATGTGGGTCCAAGAGGGCTACCCATTGCCACACCATCAATCTGTTTGTATGACTGCCCTTATCACGTGGTGCCAAAACTGGGGCTTGCTGTGGGTAAGACAAATGACAAAATATTGCAGAAGATCACCTAGCGCACAATGAAGGGTTCCTTTGCACAAAATCTAGTTCACTAGCGATCTAATTCTCTACCTCTAAAATGAGCTTCACATCTTTGATCTGGGCAGTTCAATTACGTGGATAACAGGTGTATATTGCTGTAGGCCACTGTTCTTAGCTGTATTTTCGGATCCACTTTGAAAGCAGATGCACGCACGAACTGTAACACTAATTATTATAATATGAAACCCAATGTGGTGAACGTTGTCACAACTTACTAGGACTTCATAAAAATGAGTTGACGCGGTAATTTATTGGCCCGAATTGTACTTTAGTGCTATTTTGGTTTCTTTGTCAATATCACGGAGGATAACTTATAGAATAGATCGTTATATCCCATCACTGTGTGCCTTTCGGAATGTCACCATTTCTGAAATTAGATATACTTCCAAGAGTAGTTATTCAATCAAATAAATTATGCAGAGAACATACAGAAACAACTCTTAAGAACAACATGAGGTGGTGATCAAGCTGGTTTTCAGTGGTAAATGATCATGTTGCTATATCACAATTTACGTGAACCATGCTAATCGAACAAAGCAGGAAAGAAGTTTCCTCAACACACGCCCCATTCCCAAAACAAAGCACAGACCCCTTGTTCCAACAAATAACACCCACTTACGGTTCACAGATGCACCTGGGTCATGCGAGCGAAACTTGGTCCCCTTCCTGTCTTTATTTTTGGCTTATCCCCTTATCTTCAGTTTCGTTTTGTTCACTGAACATTGTTCATATAAAATGTGATGTAGGGGTGTGATTAGGAATGACCAAAAACGAGCATGTTCACCACAATATGTTTCTCCTAATATGTTCTGTGGGATTATTCGGACAAGTAATAGGTCTCTTAAATCGAGTACATTTCTAATTGTGTACAGTAATCTAGCTGATGACAGAATATTCTGCTTATGCGTTTCGTCAGCCGTACTCACTGAGGCGATTTAACTTCTCATAAAATGATTCATTGTGCAGTCACAACGTCCAGTTCTCATCACTGGAAAACATGGAAGCACTGTACAGCTGTTTTCTCCTTGTAAGGAACCATCAGCTGCAGAGCATATCTATGACCCCCGCCGCCGCCGCCGCCGCCCACCCCCCCCCCCCCCCCCTTCCCCCGTGGAGAACCAAACCCGCGATGAACGATTACAGGTGGAACACCTAACCACCAGGCCATCCGAGCTGGCTCTCAAGGGTTCGGTTATCGTCACCAAAGCGATCTGTTAAACCCAAGCCACGGGAATGAAAATTATTCCTGTCATTTTTTACAAAAGTAGTAACTAAAAATAATCCTCTCTACTGTGAACACAGGCTAAAACTTTTAGCTATCATAATGATCACATTAGGTTTCCGAATGCTACAAGAAGCAAACTTCCGCTAAAGAAGATTCATGCTGATGATTTCTACCAAGGATGAAACAGCTGTACCCTGATCACATGGCTTTCAATGGTGAACTGAGCGGTGACACTGCATGATGAATCATATTATGGAACATCTAGTATCCTACTACTCATATAGCATACATAAACCTGAGACTAGAAAGGTGTATTCACATTTCAGGAACAAGTAGTGATAAATGGCGCAGAACACGGATGTGAGTGTTACGAAAGCATACCTATGGATTATTCATATTGTTATTTTAAGTCATTTAATTCTCCGTTGATTATGAGTGGCTAGCAAACGAGATGGCATTAGATTCTGTCGCAATAGTTTTCAAAGCAAATACTATTTGAATCTTGACACTGTCATCATCCAACCAGGCATAGTTGTGTGCTCAGAAATAGAAAATGACAGTTTCTTTCGAAAATTCATTATTGAAATTGGAAAATTTCAGACACTGGGTCCTTTTTATCCAGTTCATGGGAACAGAAAGACGTAAGTCGTGAGATGCAAGCATTTTATCTACCTTGTCTACCTCGTACATAAAACCTGTCCATCTACATATCATACGACGAGAAAAATATTCGAGTTGCATGAGATGGATCGCTTTGCTGAATGCCAACAGCTCCAGTTTGGGATTGCGTAATATCACCCTGAAACACTGGTCAGATCGACTTTGTGTGATGCAATGTAGTATTGCGCAGTTAAAGCCGGAGATTCGACGTCACTCTTTGTGGTAGTATTAGGTTGTGTCATCGATCTTTACAACCAGTTCGGTATGTGCTACAACACTCACTGAATCAAGCATTGGCCTGTTCTTACAATGAATAGTTCGCTCAGGGGAACTATATTAGGACTTTGGCTCTCAAACAATGATTTACTCCTTTTTGTACGGAAATCAGTCACAGGAAGGTTAAATATTTTACCCCCATTAATATGCTCATTTCTGCACTCGTATTAGTTTCAACCAGTTAGGCTTCATTTTCTCGTTGTCTTAAAACTAAACGTCGCCAAACTCTTCCGAATCTGCAGCAATAAACTCGTATCAGTTAAATCTGCAAATCGAAGAGGTCCAACTTTGATATTTATCCGGGCTCCACGATCAGTGAGCGTCAAGTCAAACTGAACAAGTAAATAAATAAACTAGCTCACTAAATATAATATCCGTTTTGGAAACGCATCAAAGGTTCGGCCAGATTTTGTGTGGAGCCGAAGAGAGAAACCTACGCGTGTGTTATACCTGAACACTAGTTCCCAATTAGTGGAAAATATAAAAATGAACATCTGCCTCTAGGTGTGTGCGCGGGCTTTTACGGTCAACAAAACTGACCTGCACATCGTTAACATGTTTAATTGCTCACCTGCACCGCGGATCGCGCGGGCCCTTCGGAAGAAAACGCGAATAGTCAGCGGACGGACCGAGTTGGATGATACAGCCCTCGTGAATGAAGGGTGAATTTCGCAAACTGGTTATCCGATATGTTTGATTAGTTTATCAGTTCAGGGATCAACTGCAGCCTCATTCCGTACTTGGTTGTAAGCCTTTGGAGATGTCGCTTTATTTTAAGGCTTACGAATGTGAACAAGGTTTCCAATGACTGTCACGGAGAACTGTGCAATCCACTGGGTGAAAAACGCAATAACCGGTTAATGTGGTACATACTCCAATGCAATGAGTAAAACGTGGAAGGAGCTCATTGAAGAAATTCAACACTTTGCATTACTGAGACGGGGTTTCCTTTCAATACTGATAATATGATAGTAGCCATACCAAGATCGTTCACTAATTTGCTGTTTGCAAAGTAGTATTTTGTGTAGCTAAAAACTGTACGCTGTGGATGTCATTAAATAAAATACATCTTTTGTTTATATGAACTCTTCTCCAAGGTTGAATAAGAGATATTTTGTATCCGTGGTCTGCTGAACCTATAAATATTTCTCATCGCGACTGAAACACAACATATTTCTTGCCAGCAATAATTGTTCCACACATGCCATATCCCTCCCCATTCAAATGCTTTATCGATTACCTACTCATCATACAAAAAACAAGAAAAAGTTTCTAAAGCATGATAAAGAGATGAATATATACACACATCAATAATAATAATAATAATAATAATATTCAGTAGTAAAAATTCACATACTTTTCCAAAGAGAATTTCGTGTAATCATCTACACTAAAACCATATACATCTGGAAAATATAATTTCATTTTTGACCATATTGCGCAACGAAGATCGATAATGCTTGGGAAACAATTCGTCAAAAAATAAGAACCGCACGGACCTATCGAATTTTTTTGTTTTACCGACAGTCAACACTAACAGAAAAATCCATTGACGAAATCCCTTAGTTGTGGTTAGGTACTACAGAAGAGCCGTTCACCATAGAGGTCGCTTGCTGTTCACTGCTAACATTCGAAGCCGGCGTAGGAGCAGCGCTTTCGTGACGTGGTGTATAAGTCCAATCAGCCGTTGAAAGCCAACCCGGATAACCTGGTGACTAGGTGTTCGACTCACAATTGTCCAAGTGCCCGTGAGGGCTTGGTGGATGTGCAGTGTTGATGATTCCTAACAAGGATGAGTCAACTGAACAGTGTTTCCATGGTTTCTGATGGTGAATTGAGCGTTTATACTGGGTGATAAATTGTATTGTATTGTTCGAAAAACGTGAACTTTTGAACTTTTGTAGTTTTCATACGCGAGAAAAAACGGTGACTGCAAACATATTGCACAGTCATATTCAAGAGTTAGCGTGAAATGAAGCGTATTTTTCGAACATTTTGTGGTCCATTCAAACATGGGCTCATCGATAGCAAAAAAATGTGCAGATTTCTTCGACTCCGTTTCCAGCTCGGCATGTTCTTGGCTAGTGACATTCACCGGATAATTATTCCTCATCAAAACTGATGCGCTCCGGATGCCGTTTGCTCTGGAAGTTACTGATCAATTTTATATGTTCTTTTGCAAGAAACTTATCTGAGGATGATATTTACCTCCGGTAAGGTTGTATATTTCTAACAAAGTCATGGGTTTGAACTAATGTACGATTCACACTTTTAGGTTTTTCTGTGCAGGATGAATTTTAATTTGGGGACAGTAACCGAAAACGTCTTACGGCAACTTTTCACTCGACACAACTGTTTAGATGAAAAGAAGAAGCAAATTCATGAGATCTTCTAAGGTCAGCTTTTTATGCTGCTTTTGTCGATTATCGATTTGACGTGGTTACCTTTTGACACCTAGTCATGTCGGCCTAAATCAGACTAAACTCACTGAACAACGGCACATTATTGTTTGTGCTAGTTTCAAAATGGGTAATAGAATTGTTACAAAAACGTGAAAATTTCTATTTGTTTTAGCAACCGTACTTTTGCATTAAGAGTGAGTAGTCATTATCAGAATTTTCAAAAAGGTTCGCCGAAGTCATTGATGCTATTGATTAGCAACGCTTGATAAAAACAGATCCGGTTCTACGCATACTGTTCCGGCGAATGAACGAATTAGAGACTAAAGTTCGTCAGGATTTAGGTTGATCAACCTTTAGTTTCGAGATAAGCCAACTGTATAAAATAAAACAAATTCCACTACTAAACTCATCAGTCACCGGATTCCGCATGACACGCTTTTTTAACTAATAAATATCGTATAGTCACAATGTTGCTCAGATGAAAAAACGTCTGCAATTAGGAAATCGCAGGTTGTGCTCAGTAATTTACGCTCTACAGGTTTTAGCAACTACGAATCTGGGTTGTTCTCGTAGCTCCAAATGTGCACAATCAACGCGTTGCACGTTGGTCGAACGCCATGGAAATGCCGAAAATACATTTCGTTCACTTTGTAAGTCATCAACGACTGAATTCTACCGGATTTAGACTGGGGCTAGAAAAATTATATGCAATATTTTGTGCTTTTCACGAGACTAAAGATAGTTTCCAAAGGTGAAGTACTGGGGCTTAATACAGGCAACCAACAGTACTTGAAAATATGTCTTGCCTCCAAAGTCAGTTAAGTATGAAGTTAATTGGGATGCTAAGAGTCCGCTCAACGTTGCCAAGCATCTCCCGGGAATATGTCCACCCGTCAATCGTCTGTTGTTTATGTAGACAGTTAGGTTGTTCGAATTTTAATGAATCAACTCTTCACCAGACTGTAAGACACTGACTAGAAACAAACAGCTGTAAGTTTATTTGGGCATCTTGGCGGTTTACAACGTACGGAAAATGAAAATAGATGCACTACAGATAATCCTTATATTTTCTGCTTTTACCCCTTTCCAAGTAGCGAGTTTTTACTGGAAAGTGAAACGTAATTAAAGTTCTGCTTCACAAGTTGTTCCGAAGTTTCCAAACGATCGGACTAACTATTCTCGCAGAATCAGATCCAAAAATAAAACTACTTGGTCATTCGTTTATCACTGCGACTTACTCGGGCGCAACCATTTAGTAATCTTTTACACCGGTCAACCTACCCATTGTCTATGCACAGTCATTTATAGAACACCGTTTTGATTTATTCCGGACTGAATAGTATTTCACCCCAACGTACCTATTACACAAAAAGGATTCATTTTACCGGTGCGAATTTCAAGATCATGTTTGTCTCGGGAATCTATTCCAAAAGCAAATTACGGCTAACATAGTGGTGAAAAGCAAACGTCATTAAGGCTTTTTAAGTAGTAGTTGACGGTGCTCAAACGATTTTTGGTAGCAAATTCCAGTACCAAGTAGTATACTGCCATGCAGTTAGGTCAAAATTATTGCTCTGCCAGCTGGCCGGTTTAAGGAACATTTAGGTTGCAGGGATCTTTTATTATTGTTATTGTTCCTATTATTATTACTGTTATTATCTTGCACTTCAGAGGAAAAATTATCCGCACATTCGAACCCATAAAATCTCGCTACCCAGTAATAGAAACGAAAAACAAGATGCAATACATTTTATTGTTTTGGAAACCACTTATTGAAACGTGTTCCCACTGAGCACACAAAACATTTGTATAACCTGATGAATCGGCTGCTACGATACGGATTAATCGACTGCATATTTCTCAACATTTACTCATTTGGATCTGAAATACAGTTACCAGTCCATTGAATTCTGGAACGTTTTAACACCTCAGTAATTAACAACAGAGCTCTACGCAGGTTGTATTTCGAACCATTTATATCAGTATGTCAAGTGGTTAGAAATCACCGTACTAATGAACAAGAAAAAGTGAATAAAATAGGTGGATACTGTGGAACAAAATGAAGCATGCCTCTTTTTTGATCGCCATTTGATATGGGTACACCTTTTTTTAGGTGGAACACCTAACCACCTAAAAGACATCAAGACATCCCACCAGCTTGTTGAATATATCTAGCTGGTTTTGAACAAGTTCATTGGGATAGACGTATGCAAACTCTGAATAAAACGGACTGATTCTAAGTGGAGGCTCTAAATCATCATGGTTAGTAATTGTGCAGACCCGATGCGTACTACGTACTGTTGGACCTATCGCCGAAATTGCGACCTGCGCTCTCATGTCACAAAAGAAACAATAATAATAATAATAATAATAATAATAATAATAATAATAATAATAATAACGATAACAACAACTCATTTTATGTCAACAGTTTTTAAAGGGGATCATAATCAATACTCTATCGACTTTGATTCAGTACACGAGAAGTGTATCAAAAAAGATTCGTATAATAACGATCCTAACTGTTAGAAGCAAACAGAGTAACTGGATCAATATTCTACTTCATCATGGGACATTTCAAGCACGACCTATTAGGATTACCGACGCTTACCTTTGTTACCCATAAATAACTTCGCTGATAATCTTTTTCTGAAAAGACAACTGACTATTGTGAATGAAAGAGAAAGACTTTTTGAATAAATCTCATGTGTCACCGTTTTCATTCTTGAAGAAGTATGAATCTATTCAGATATGACTAACACGAATGAAATATATCCTCTGAACCGTCTCAGCCGTGTGCATCAGAATCATGATGGACAGATGTTTACGATTCATTCGAAACTCGCTCGATGTTCCAGACTTCTGAAATTCGGTTAGATCATTTCACCACCTATGTCATCCACACGTCCAGTTACCCCGCGTCTTGGTTCTGGCAAAAACGATTCATTCATACAGTAAGCATGTCCAAACAACCATAAGTCAGGCTACCATTTGGGAAAATCATAGAATCCACCTGAATGAATGTGTTTAGTTTTAGGAAATAAGGAAAAACTAAATATATTTCTCTAGTTCAACAATATTGGACAAATATATATCGACAATATTGCAAAACAAGAATGAAAAATATTCCGACCGAGTCTACGTGTGTCAACAAACAAATCATCAGTCTTTTTTGTGAAAACAAAATTCGAGAAGAAAACAATAAAGTATCGCTGTATTTCATGGTTACTTTTCAGTAACACATTCAATCAAGTATATCGTCTTTGCTGACGAGTCTGTTGTACACACAAACCCAAAAATGATTGATTACAGCAGAACACTGATAGGATCAGGTGAGCAACAACAATCTCAGCATACGTAACTATTTTGAAAACAAGTCTCCGCCCAATTTGATATTTAATAACTACATCAAATGAACCGAAAGTGAAACACAGAGTATACGAGTGAGTGATAGTTGCCGTACGGGTTTTATCTACATATTCAGAACGAAATATATCGTTGATTTATACCAATATTTTACCCACCGTCGATTGGAAACTAATGTCAACATCCCGCCTGTTTGCCTTGAATAGTCCTAAGCTTCCCCCCCCCCCCACATAAATTACATCAGTATGCGTGTTGTATATGAAAAGAATATGCTCATTCAATCCTTGGAATGCAACTGTTAGGCATCCGCACTGACGAATTACTGTCATAAACGTTAAGTTCATTCAAAAGGCTATGGGAATCAGATGAATGTCATGCAGGCAGAATCTCATTAATAGTCTCATTCGAGTGACCAACCCACTGCGGCAAATACCATGTCCTAATAACAAGGGCTGACAAACAATAAAATTCTTTTGCGAAATGTCAAAATCTCTTGATTTGAACTGGTAGCTATGTTGGTAGAGCACATATACCATTGATGCGTTGACAGCGTTCATGCTTGGTTTCTAACCCTATCACTAGCATCCGTTTACCACGGCTGGAAAAGTTTTGCACAGAGTGGAGGATATAAGATAGCAAGGAGACCCGTGTGCATTTGCCTTACCTCGGCAAGCCGGATCCGTTAACTATGGTTGCTACTGTGACAGAACAGCTTTAACTAAGTAGTTTCGAGATAATCTGAAACTGGATTACGATCTGCCGTGAAAAAAGATTTCTGAGCTCGTCCGCTGTTTTTGTCCACTTATTAAAAATCACTAAGCCTAGTTCTCGCTTCAAGTCAAGTCGAGAATTTGCCTAGCTTTCAAGTGAATTTTACGCAGTAAAATTTGAAGCCCTAATCAAAATATCTCCACAAATAAATTTTTGCCGATAGGTGGCATCAGCCGTGGCCCCAATTTAGCTAATGGAAGAAATGGTTACGAAAACATTCAATCCAGCTAGGACTGAATACATTTGTGTACGCTGGTTGGTGCCGCTTGTCTTGGCCAGGCATAGTACCAAGGATGTCATTCGCTTAATCGCATCAAGTGCGTTCCATCTGATCAATTGTCCATGTTTTTCCGAATTGGATAGGGAGACAACGTTAGTCAAGAGCCTGCGCACTGCATTTGATTTCAACGGTCAAATCAAAGTAGATATATTCAACTGGATTGGCATTTTGATGCTATACGTCAAGAGAGAGATATATAACAAATATTCGAAAATAAAAATGTGATGACGAAATACTTGCAGTCGCAATCAATCTTCTGTAGTTGAAGGGATAAGTTTATTTTTACCTTTCATATTTGTCCTTAAATGACCTCACACAAATTCTACTAGCTTCATTTCTCATTTTATTACCACCTCCTTTAGGTTTCTTGATATACTGACAATTTTACCCATTATTAGACATGACCGTACGCCCCGGTTCGTGGGTGATACACTTGTGGCTACTCACAGTCGTCCACTGACTAGCAGAGTAATTTTTAGCACCCATTTTTCGCAATCTCAGGTGAGCTTCCAGATGGATGAATGGTCCCCGGTCATGAAAGTATTGCACAAGCAGACTAATTTTTTGATTGACTACAAAGTGTCTGAGTGTGAGTAGCAGAAGAATGGATTTTGCATGCTTTGATTCTTCATGTAGTATGAAAGCGCAACCCACCATTGAAAACCATGGAAACATTGTACAGCTATTTAATCCTTGCTATGAACCACTATCAGAGCACACGTTAAATACCAGTGGCGGAATGGTGCCATATACTGTAGTTTTGACATCCAATAAACTGCTGAAAGCAAACCCGAATAACCTGGTGACTAGGTGTTCGACTCACAATTGTCCAAGTGCCCGTGAGGGCTTGGTGGATGTGCAGTGTTGGTGATTCCTAACAAGGATGAGTCAGCTGAACAGTGTTCTCATGGTTTCTGATGGCAAATTGAGCGTTCATACTGCGTGATAAATCATTCTGCATAGAACATTTATCAGAGATTTCATTTGGACATTTGGATGATCCGTAAAAGGCTTTGTTGGCACGAGGAGCCTGAAGCTTACGTATTGAAAACCTTCTTAGCATGTTTGCACCCAAAAGTTAAAGACCGTGAACCGAAATCGAACTAGCATCCCTCTCACTTACCGGGCAGATGCACTACTAGCTGAGATATCATGGTACAGTAAGTCGGGTATGGATTACGCAATCGAATGTTCAGTGATGCGCAACCACTATTCCAGTGATAGCACACGACAGGGCATCAGTCCGGATGGTGAATGTAGCCGATTTTATTCCGACTAGCGCTGGACTTTTTTGATGCGAAAAATACAAGTGGATTTCCCACTATCAAAGATTCGGATATTCATCTGGCCGGGATTTAGTACATCGTGTATATTCTAACAAATTCCATCTCATAGTTCCCAAATGTTATCCTGATTTCATTTGCAGATGGCCCCACACCAATACTGAAACAAACTAGGTCATAAATTACAACAGATTGCCCAAAATTGTCTGTCTTCTGTAAAAGCAAGGTTTCTGAACGGTTGTATTTCATATCGAGTTGGTATTTCACTTAGTGCAACAAACTTCGAGAATTTGGAAGTTCCCTCTGAATGAGTCTCGCACAGACGACAGACACGTGATAAATAATGGCAGACTGGGCTTGCGTCAATTTTTAGACTGTTAGCCTGCTCTGTGCAACTTCTTCAGCTCATTTTCCAACAAGATAACTCTGTTCCCCAGTGCACTGGGCAATTGAGTTCATTCTGCACGCAAATACGCTAGTTTTCTCAATGAGCACGAGATCTGTCTGCTATTCTGCTCGTTAAGTTGCCCCCTCTGCACCAATTCCAACTCAAGTAAATTAAAAGCAATGGGTTCGGCTATAGAGCGATTTGGCGGTTGGTTCTTGTTTCTCTGTGCCCTCATCCTTCTCTCTCTCTCTCTCTCTCGCTCGCTTTGTCTCTCTTCCTAATTTTCTTAGAACTAGATGCAGTAACTCTTTTGGCGTATTTTTTTCTAGTGACTAGGTTAAATTTGGAAAGAACAATTGCCGTTTGGCTCCAGAAATTATCACAGAACTGAATCCGTTGATTGAATGAGAGGTTTCCTCCTGAGCATTAAATTGTGGTAATTATAGAAGCCCGTACGCGATATCTTCACTTCCTACTTCCTGGTAAGACATGTATTTTGGTAAGTATTTCCATTTTCAAGCTCCCAGATAGACATCATAAATAAGAAGAATCGGTAGCTGGCGAGCCGTAATGAAAGAAACGGGGCAAAATCTGGCTTCTAGTTCTCTATATGTTGTGCTCATTCAAAAACAGACGCAAAATGTTTTGTGATTCCCTTCACAATAAAGAAAAATTAAAATGTTCTGTTCATTAGCATTGCTTACTGCTCTTATTCTATTCTAACTAGGAAATCTATACGGCCTTCAAAGATCACCATTCGAATAATAAGTCATTCGCTGACCACAGAATGGAAATAACCCATTGAAGTTAAAATAGATAGGGCGGCAGTAACACATCGCAAAATAAAGATGATATTTTGTTTTCCGGTGCAGAGTCTACGGATACTTCAGTGACCAACTTCACACTATCTGCCAAAAGCGCAAATTTGATGTCGAAAAGTTAAACCTTGTTCGGAAAAATCGTTTATCTCCCATAACCACAGTGATAGGCATGTAAGGTCGTGACGATCACTGCTGTTGGTGTGCAATAGTTTCACGTCTAGTGTAATCAAGAATCAGACAAGTGTTTTGAATGTGAAAATCACGGATGCTTAAAATTCGAGTAGAACGTAGAAGGCAAAGGGAAGAAATAGTAAAGGGATTTACATGGTATAGGAAATAATTCAGTTCATGTATTTAAAACTGGTCTTCACCTGTTCCGGACCGGATAATACCAAAGGAAATCCTTTTATAACACGACCGCGTGCTTTCCCTCAGTATCTTGTAGTTTGGCCCGAAAACGAACGGGCGTAATTCATCCCACCCGATGGTCTAGCCATTTTCATGAACTTCAAGAGTATTGTAAGTCACCTAAGTCCGTGGTCTCAGTATCACTAGAAAGTAGTGTATATTCTGCTTCTTAATTTAACTTAGTCTCAAGTTGATCCCCATCATCCGTGCTACGAAATAACCCTTGCTTCTAACTTGTCGAGCAACATCGGTAGAAGGACGCAGATGCTTTTCGGAGGTTCTTTCTTTCCTATTTGAACTGTTATTCTGCATACTGAACCAGATTACCGAAATATTTCACTTCTATCGCGGTCTCGATAATTTATTTTCCGTCACATATCACAAGTAATCGTACGACACTACCGCTACAAACGGCGGCTGAGTAGTAGTGTGGTTCGGAAAAATTACCCACAAAACTGAGTATTGAATTTCCGCGGGAAATCTTATAAATGCGCGAAATGAGTAGCATCATAGAATAATTTCAAATCAAACAAAAAGGGTATTTTTATTCAAATTCAAAGCTATTCACCCGTACTCACTTTTAACCGAACGGAGCCACTAGGACAGATTATTCTGAGTGTCTTGCTTCGATATATTCAAGAAAACCAATTTTTTTTATTTTATCATATTGATCCGAAAAGTCAAAAAATGGTTCAGCTTCCCTTTACCACCTGAAAAGTAAGAATTCAAAAAATGTTTCATCATGTTGCCCAAGAATCATGGAATACCTATCTACATATTTGTGAACAAAGTGTTCACTTTAGTTTATTTTGAACAGTCTTCAATGCAAATGAACCTTAATAATACTAAAAACAGTGAATAATATAACATCTAGTACAACTTCCTTGGAGTGTAGACAATCCTAAAAGCAAAGCCCGCAAATACTGATCGACTTGTTCAAGCATCCTGTACGATCGTGTGCGCTGAATTAGAATCGCTGTGTAAATTCTTGTATCCTTCTAGTTCATGAATCCTCCAGTCGATATTACCCAAATCGACAAATCAAACAGCAAGTCTGTGGTTAGTTTTTGTTTGCACCGTTTTTCCTACGAATCGAAAGAATACACTTAAAAGCTATCACGCTCAAAAGCATTTAAACGTGTCATGCAGAAATGTTGCATAAGTCCATGTCGACTATAGGCGGGCCTTTTGATGTCGGGTTCAGAGATTTTTGGTATTCCAGTGATATCTCGACGTGTGAACTTTCTAGCAGTTTGCCCAGGTTTTTTTCAGTTCTCCGGGCCTACAGTGTCTTAATTCTGACCACACAGTGTCACGTCTACTTTTATGAATGAAAGCCTTCGGATCATTTAACCTAATGCATAACCTAATAAAGACCTCACAAACTAAAAATGAAGTACCTGCAAATCCACAGTTTAAAATGTGCTTCGAAATATTTTAAGGGTTTTCACTTGTGAAGCCTTGATTGTAAACTCACAACTTACGCTTCTTATGAACGTGTATTTTTTGTCAATTGTCTGCACTCCTACATAGTGTAATTCGTCACGCAGTGCAAACATTCAATTCACCATTCAAGGCATGAAACATTCCGTTGAGGACTTATTCCTCTGTTTATTTTCTGTCCACCAGTCTATCAACGAATCTTCACTGTTCAAGGTCTGCGGACAGAAACATCGATTAAAAGTTCCACGAAACATTTTAATTTGAAATGAATTATCTCGACAAATTACATAACACCGTTCTAGGGTATCGTTAAAACTAAATTTGCCCTAGCAAACCTTGTTAATTTATACAAAGACCGCCAATTTCCGAATGCAGGGACTAATGAAAACGTGGTTTTGAAGATGTGGTTTATCCCCCCTTGCCTCGAAACAATTAATCCCGTTCACAATTACTATCACCCTATGACTGTTTTGAAGTTTCTATAAAATCTTTAAAATGAGGACCAAGGTCAATAAAACGAAGGTGTGAACATTCCTATTGAATCAATCTTCGCTTCCGTGTGTACATTTTTCAGAAAATCTCAAATTTAAAAGACATTCTAAACAATCGTAATTTGTCGTTCTAGTGAAAACAAACGTAAAGGCTTCATGAACCGTCTGTATTTAGTTCGAAAGCCCATTCTTAATTTGAATGTCTCCTAACCTAGCTGATCAAAAATAATAATCTTGACTACAGTACGCACTGGTAGAGACGCAAATAAATGCTCCGGAACGCATCGTGCAACCTGACGCTATTGAGGATGCTTGAGGATGCGCAAAAAACACGATCAAGTACATGTAGCGGAAAGTGTTACTTGTGAGAGGGCAGTGAACTTTGTTGCTACTTTAAACAAGCCTGACTTCAAAGCTCCTAAAGGCTGGTTTAACTTCTGGAAGAAGAGATGCGGACTGCAATCCTGCAAATTAAGTGGGTTTTTTAGGTTTATTATTGATTATTAGATTTGTGGTGCTCGACGACGGGCAAGATATGAGGAAGTCGATGGATTTTTAGATGAACTGCGACACTGGAAATAAAAAACATGTGGAATCAGATATTTTTAATGCTTATGAAGCTGTTCTGCATTATTGTGCTTTGTCCGAACGCACATCAGAATGATGTCATGCTTGGGCTTCTGGAAACAGTTTTTAAAGTAGATTGACATTGCTACTTTGTTGCGGTGCTTCTGGTGAAAAATTGACCCAATTTCTATTGGGAAATATGCAAATCCACGTTGTTTTCGGGAGTCGGATAAAAACTATCTACCCTGTAAATACTTTAGCCTATGAAGAGCATCGATGACTTCTACCCAGTTGTGTGATTGGCTAAGATATTTGAACAATCTCACCTTCAACACCGCCTCCAGCTGTCACCGAGCACCCGAGGTACTTTAATTTATCGACTACCTCCAACTGACCACAACTACAGCTCTTGTCCGTCAGCAAGAGCACTCTGTACTTGGATGGCGGAAAATGCCTATTACATTTGGACATCTTAACAGCCAAGCGATCCAATGCGTGTTAAATTTCCTGCGCATTATCACCCGGCAAGGCGATATCATTAGCGTATTACAGGTCTAAGACCGTGTCAGGGAGGATTTCAACTCCCTTTGGAAGATTAGACAGGACATTCCGCTGAACAATCTCTATGACAAGGTTGAAGAGATGACCAAAAGTAGCGAAATTAGGCCCTAGGCTTTAACCCAACTTGAGGTGTGACGATACAATTTTTCGAGGTATTCCACTTCACGAAAAATTCCATAACACAGTCCTATCGACAGAGTGGAAGTCCGCGAGGATGTCTAGGATCATATTGATTGCTGGTCTTTGGAAAGTGTGACGGTGCCCTAGCGATTGTCGGAGGTGAACATTGCATGATGCGTCCATGACCAGCGCAAAACCTAGCTTGTTTTTCTCGAATTTGCTTTTCACGTGCCTGGAATGACAGACACTAGCAGCTTCGACGTTATTGGGATGAGGCTTATACTCTATGGTTAGTCTAGTCACTACGCTAGCCCTTCACAAATATGGAGACAACAACCGCTTCCCCTTCTAAGAAGAGGACCTGCTCAGAATTCCAAGCCTTTGGGAACAGACCGTGAAATTCTCTAACGAGCTGCACTCCAACATTTCTAAAAAGGGTTGGAACGAGGCTATCGTAGCCCGGCGCTTTGTGACGTCCTAAGGCTTGAGTTTTCTCACCAACCTGCCCCTCGGCAAGTGGATCTGTCAAAACAGACCAGGAGACGTCTAGCGGAAGAGCCATAGGAGAGGCTGACACTAAGAGCCAGCTAAACAGTAAAAGTGCTCCGCCCAGCGTTCGATACGACACTGATGATTGTGAATTGGTGAACCATCAGCTTCATAAATCGTTTCACTCACACCTAGGGGCCTCCTGCCGGCAGCTCGAGTGAGACAGAACAGCTTACGGGGATTTCCTATGGCGGCAGCACGTTTCATCTCTGATGCACAATATGACCACCAGATTTTGCGGTCCCTACAAGCGCTTTGGATAAGTGCAGATCTCGTTATGAGCCGTGTTTGATTATGTCCGCTTCCAGCTGAGATCCACTGATGTGCGGCGAGAAGGCGCAGAGATTCGGGAGAAATCCAGGGTCTTATGATATAACGAGATAGGGTACAACTTTCTAGGCAAGCGTAATGTGAAGTATACTTGATAGGCAACCAGTACTAGTTTACGTTATCAGGTGGGGTTACATCTAACATTTTAGCAAGCGCGTTTTGGAAGATTGATAGGTGGGATTGATCGGAGAGCACATCACAACCTAACTGTCGTTGCAGCAAATGTTTTGAGCGCCCACCGAAGCACATGGATAATAGTGCAAACCGATGCGTGGTCGGAATCAAGGGGGGTTCTCTAGTACGAGCGACAATCTCGTATGGAACCTCGCCATTTGAGGCTTATAGCGATGCGGTCAATCTGGGGCCACTGTTGACTCGAAGAGGGTGGACGCCGAGTATTGTACCGGCCGTTAGGGTGTCGCAATCGCGTGTTAGCGAGGAACAAGTGATGCTCATAGTATAGTGTCAAAGGTTGTTCCTTGCTTTCCGAGCGATAGGAATACAACCCAAAAGGGCGACCTAGATGCGCCTCATTCGACGACAGCCTACCTACCTTAGCATTTATGTCCCTTACCAAAATCACGATATCAGCTCGGTTCGCTTTGCGTAAGAGGTCGTACAGTTTGCGGTAGAAATCATTTTGGTCGCCTCTGGATTGCAATCGACGGATGCATACGCCTAGATGACAAGCAGATTGCGTCTATCGGAACGGCGACTGCTCGCTTTGCATGAACCTCTAGCTCCGAAATAAACCATTCTAGTCACTGTTTCTTCTCACTGCTTAAGACCGACTGTTAGCTGGAATCCAGTCCCGTGACATCGCTTCAGCCCTCTTACTGAGAGCTATACCAACACCTTCAAAACCAGTAGCACTTGCCTCAGCCTCCCTAGAATGGCTTAAGGGAAGTTTCATTGAAGAATTTGATGGGCGCACCAATCGAATGATTGAACTAGAGTCTCGAACGTAACACACAGATGGACTTGAAATTTGTATATGTATTTGAACAGACTTTTGGATGGACAGACGTCCGCACTTCAGTCAAAAAAGATCTACACTTGGCAACTCACCGAATCAATCGGATAATAAGAGAAAAAAACGATTGCATATCAAAACTGCCAAGAAATTTGGCCGATACTAGCTTCCGGTTTGTGAGGATTCGGGACAGATATGGAACAGTAGTTTTCGTAGACGTTAATACGAGCGGGTATGGAAGGAACGGAGGGACGTGTAGAAGTGAGAGAGCTGCATTTGGATAGATTACTGTGTAAAGGGTGAATGCTGTCTGCAAGGATTTTGTGAGCGAACTTTTCACATACGGCCAGGTGTAGTTCGCACAGCTTAGCAGATAGTTCAGTTAATGGTATGAAAGATATCCGACTGATAATAGATAGACCTCGACGAAAAATTTTAAAACCTTTCTTCAGTAAGCTAGCAAAAATAACGGGGGAACAGTGAAGTAGAACAGGGAAAACGCGTTGATAAACAAAAAGAGAAATAACACTCTGATGAACGTTAAAATGCCTGAGCTTTTGGATTTGGCAAGATAGCCGGCGTAGTTTCCCCATACAGTTTGAAATGTGAGATGACCACTTCAAATTTGCATCGACAGTAGTTCTTAAGTACTCGACAGAACTCACTCTAGCTAGTGGTTCTGCGGAAACGAAAGATGAATCACAAGGATAAGCCGGTCGAGAAAGGGTAAATATGCATTCAAAGCATTTGGGCAAATTCAAAGTTAAACCGGATTGAACAGAGAAATCAATAAATACGGGACAGATTACAGGAAAAGTTATTGAAGTCCTGGGTCACAGAAACAGCTAGACAAAGGGCCACATCATCGACATACTTAAATAAATGTGCAAGGGAACTGGATGAAAGATCACTACTGCAGATGGAAAATAAGCAGGAAGAAAGCACAGCTCCCTGAAGCGCTCCTGAATTGTTCACCAAGGGTTTGGATATTTTAAAACCTAGTCGTGTGCACTGAGTTCTGTTGGTAAAGTAATCTGACAACCATGCCAGTAAAGGTGTGGGACAGCCGAAAGCTTCCACGTAACGAAGGAGAGACCGCGGAATAAAAGCAAAATCGGACGAGTAGTCTAGAAAAGCGCATCTCACTGACTTCGCTGATCCATCCAAGGATTTGGTTACATGTTGGACTAAGGAAGCGATAGCGTCTGCAATGGACTTGCTTGATTTATAGGCAAAGTGTAAGGGGTCTTCGGGAGAGTTTACAGAAGAATTCAAACGTTTAAGAACGGCACGCTCTGTAAGTTTAAGACCAGATAAAGTTAGGACAATGGGACGAAAGCGTTTAGAAACGACACAAGAACTACAAGGTTTGAGTATAGCAAAAATATTGACTGGTCTTTATTAGTCTGGAATAGAATACTAGCACAATGACATGTTTATGAGAGAAGAAAATATATCGGTCAGGGTAACAGCATCTTGTCTCAGATTGATGACGAGAAGCCACCAGGACCAATACCAGAGGTTTTTTTGGAAGTACGAAAAAGCTTAAATACTTTTTCCGTAGAGAACGTGGCTATGCACGTGCCATCTTCTGAAGTGAATGAACTCGGAGACTCGTTTTATGGGTGAATGAATGCACCCTTGATAGTGTCGACGTCCGCAGGAAATTTTACTTGCTTCGCTTTCTTTCCCTTCAGAAGTCGAATGCCTTGCCATAGTCGGTTACTATTGTGGCTACATAGGAGTTGACTAACATATAGCGAGTCAGCGCGTTTAAATTCTTTCTTTATCGAAAGGGAAATGTGCCTTACTTTAGAATTACCCCGGACTCTGTAGAAATATTCCTTCCGGTTTCTTACGAATTTCAACATCGGAGAATTGGCACGGCCGTTACAGAGAAAGAGGGTGTCTAAGGGCAGTACGTGTCCATAAATTGATCATCTCTACGAAAAGCTTCACATCGTTACTGAGCGACGATTCGAAAGAAAACCAAGAAGATGCATGAGAAAGGGATTTTTGTGGCAGAATAATGTTTTCACATGAAGAATTTCGAAGACGGATTGTGATTTGGCTGGTTTGCCGGAGAGAGTGGAAAACAGACCGGGAATATAGCTTAGGCCTCAACAGAAGCAGACAATGTTCACTTGTTTGGACAGGTGCACACAGAGTTGCCTCTGGTTTGAGAAACATAAAGATCAGTTGAATCAAACGCAGTGAGGAGCTGGGTGGAAGCATGATTAAAGTCGCCTACTATATTACGCAATTTCTCATCTAACAAAGAAACAAGGAGAGATAAAAATGAGTCACAGAAAGATGAAATAGCGTTCTTTGTGGAAAACGGAGCCACGTATAGGTTTGTTATGATGGTGCTCCTATGGCGAGAAAATTTAGAATGGCACTGCATAACTAAACAATCATTACCGTTCATTGAGTATTAATAAACGAGTTCAGATTTGCCACTCCAGGTGGAGTTGACATATGTGGACACCCCGCCTCCAGTCTTCCTGCTGGTGGAAGTCCTGTCCTGCCAGACCACTTTCAAGCCGTTTATTGATACCAGTGAATCAGCAATGTGCGGGTTTAGCCACGATTCTTGTATACAAACCACACAAGTATGAACACGAATGCAAGAACGAAGAACAAGGGCCAGATCCGATATTTTCGCGAACAAAGAACGTATGTTGATACTGAACAAAGACGGGATTGATATCTTTGCTGGAGGGATGCAGTTAACAGCAGCCCGCCAGCCAGCACGGATGCGTTTCTTGGGTCGAAAGGGAATTCCTCAATACCAATGCTTGGTTAAATCAGACTGAGCGGTAGATCCAACATTCTGTTTCAGTAGAAGTATTTCTGACCGCGTATAGCGGCTTGAAGTGATCACAGCGAGTGAGATCCTTTAATTCGATGAGATAGTGGCCAACATAGAAATGTACTGCAGGCACTCAAAGGGCTCGCAGTTTAGGAACTTCAAGTGTACGAGCTAAACCCGTGCGTTGTCCTACACGCACCAGGGTTCACACATCGAACGCGACTGGTTGAAATGAGCATCCAGGAGAAAGGAGGTCATCAGTCGGTCGTAGCAGTTTCCGTGAGACTCGGAAGCTAGTCGAAGAAGGACGACAGAATGCATGGCCATAACTTCCGTCGTAAACACTACAGCTAGTAGAGATGAATGAAGTCCCCGTTGGGTGCGGAAAATGAAGATAATAAGTAAGGTAGAGCGAGGGTATGAGAAGATACGTTGCCTACGGTTTGTGGGAGTTGTCACGTGTGTGTAAGAGAACAGTCCGTCATTGCATTATATATATCTTTCATCGTTGTCTGTGTTGTAGACTAATGTACTACTCGGTCATCTAGTCCAGAGTGAGCCTTTTTATTCCAGGATGCATCTCTAGCTTTTGCACCACCAAGCGCGTGCTGCAATGCGGCAGCGTCGGTTTAGATGAGCCAGTAGTCAATTGGATGGTTCATCTGCCTCTTTTTAAAGCCTTATCAAATAAGGGGCTATTATTGAAGGGCACATTCCCTCAGCTTCTACGATCGCGTTCGTCGAGGATGTTAACGAGAAAAGACTGTGGAGTGCCAACCGCGTGTATTCCCACAGGGCCTGAGTACAGAGACTGCACGTTGGCGTGTGCCGAGGAAAGGTGTCGGAAATAGCGCTTGCGGTTTCCGTGTGCGCGAAACGTACAGTCAAACAAGTGATGGACAGGGTGTGATCGGCCGATCACTAAAGAGACCCCTCCTAGAAGACCGCCAGCAAAAAGGGCTTTGGTTTAGGAGTCTGGCAAGGGAACGGGTATACCGCTTGTGATAACTCCAGTGAAATGAACAAATATTGCCGTTCTTTGGGACTTTGAAACCGTTCGTGGGTTCGAACCGCAGCTCCAAGGTTCTCAGATCCGGTGGTATTGCCTGTGGATGACATCCGGTCATCTGACGGGCAGAACAAGCACGACAACAAAAGAAACGTGTAGGGTTACTCCGAGATGAATGAACTATTTTGAGAAGTAAAAATAAACAACTTATTGAAACCATTTTATATGAGTTAAAAATGAATTGACAACGTAGGTCCCCTAAGGGGGAAAATAGAAGGAAAAAAACAGAAGGGAGAACAGCAAGTTACATGCTGTAGAATGTGGCGGTCGGCACTCGAAGAGAGACACTGGAGCCAGCCGCCGTAGCTGGCTAACCAACCAGAAGGTCCGCGTAGGTAAACGCGGGAGGTAGGATTGTCTGGTGCTTACGGCGAAGGTGTCAGTGGAGTTTCTTCTCCGCTCATCCCAAAGAATAACCTAGTACGGGTTCGGTTTGGTAAAGGGGTGTTATGGTCGGTCTTTTCGGTAATGCATGTATCCTGAATATGGGTCTCTAATGCGAGCGCGGTGGATGATGGATGAGAAAACTTACCAGAGGACAGTCGGTATCCCGTCGTTAGGCAACAGGTATTTTTGAAAAACGGTGCGAGTCCCTCTAAAACTGCAGTGATGGTGCTCGGAGATGATGGATGAGCAGAACATCAACAAAGTTTTTTAGCGACAAAAAGGAAATGGTAAATGGCCTTAGTGTGGAAAACAAACCTCGAATGAGCAGCCACAACAGTGGGTAAAATAATCCTTATTTTTATTATTATCATTTTTTGTTCTTTGTTTTTTTCCATGGGATCCAACATACCGTATCTGCGAAAAGAAAGGGGTTTCTTGATCATCCGTCCGCGACTGAAAGTCAATGGAGGCGACTGTGTGTTGAGGGCTGCGTCAGGACGGCCAGGCAACTGGGTCATCGGCGTTGGTACGGTCGGCGTATGGGACGCCTGGGACATGGGTGCTGGCCCTGAAGAATTCGATGGAGTGACATCGGACAGAATGGATTCAGCCAGAAAAGCTGGTTTAAGTCTGTCCGTGGTAACCGTATCCTTTCTGCCGTTGTGGTCGAGGAAGAAGGTTTTCTCCAGCCGGTGTAGGACTCTGTGGGGGCTGCAGTAGGCAGGTTGTAGAGGAGCGCGTGCCTCTGTTCTTAGGAAAACGTGCGTACAGTCTTGGAGGTGTGTGTGTACGTAAACCGTCGTGTTTTGTTATCGAGCCGCGGGAAGGTGTAACTTACGCATTTGGTGCGTTATCCTGGCGGCGTAATTAGCATAGTCAAAAGTGACGGTGGACTCTGGGGCTACCATATTGCCAGAAAGTCGAAGCGCGCAACCGAATTTGAATTCAGCTGATGTGGCTTGTAGATCGGCCTTAAGAGCGTTGCGGCAACCCAAAAGTGTTAGCGGTGGTGATTTCCGCCAGTATGGATTTTTGCGAGTTGCTAAGACTGCCTTGATTTGCCGATGAAAACGTTCTACCATTCCGTTTTCTGACGGGTGGTAGACGGGGGTATGAATGCGATGGGTGCCTAAACGTTGTAGAAGACTAATGAAGGTTCCCTCGAAATGCGAGCCGCGGTCTAGGGTAACCACGACTGGACAACCAAATGCTGCCACCCAGTGTTCTGAAAAAGCTTGGGTGACTGTTTCGCTAGCTGCATTGTGCAAAGGTACAGCTAACGACCATCTGGTGAAACGATCTACACAAGAAGATATGTGCTATCCTTTGATGGAAGCAACGGCCCTATTAGGTCGATATGCACGTGTTGGAAAAGTGAGTCGACAGCTGGAAATTTCGATAATGGGCTTTTTGTGTGCCTATGCACTTTCGACCGTTGACACTGGATGCAGGTACGGGCCCATGCAGTGATATCACGGTTTATGTTGTGCCAAACATGACGGACACCGACGAGTTTACTAGAGGCCTTTATACCCGAGTGGGACAAACCGTGTAAGGTCTCGAAAACCTGTCGCCTAAAAGCTGGCGGCACTACTGGCCTTGGGTGGCCTTTGGACATGTCACACAGTACGTAACCTTCGGCTGAAGGAATGGGAACCGACTAAAGCCGCAGCGATGAGTTGCTACCAAGCTGTTCCATCTCGGGATCGTCTGCCTGAGCGGATGCGATAGCTTCGAGGTTGACCGGGCCGGGGGTGCTGAGGTCCAGGTTGTGAATGCGAGATAGCGCGTCTGCGACAGGATTATCGACACCTGAGATATAACGCACATCACTCGTGTACTGAGTGATGTAATCCAGATATCTAGACTCCCTGGGAGAGTATCTGTCCAATGTGGCGCGCAATGCGTGGATGGTCGGTTTATGGTCGGTGTAGACTGAATTCGCGTCCCTCTAAGATCTGTCTAAAATGACAGATGCCTAGGCAGGTAGCGGGAATTTCGCGGCCAAAGGTGCTATACTTGGATTCAGCTGGTTGTAGTTTTTCGGAGAAGAATGCAACGGGTTGCCAAGTATCGGCTAAGTATTGTTGTAACACCGCGTCCATGGCTTTGTCTGATGCGTCGGTGACTAACGCAATTGGGGAAGTTGGTTTCAGGTGTGATAACTAGGCTATATTGCCGATAACCTGCTTCAGCAAAGCAAATGCATTTCGTGCGGTTTCTGTGAAAACTAGCCGCTTCGCTTTGCCTCTTACCAGGTCTATGAGTGGCTGCATTAGCTGAGCGCATTGTGGGATGAAACAACGATAGAATTTGACCAACCCGTCGAAACTCCGTAGTTGTTTGAATGACGTAGGTTCTGGGTAGTCTAGGATTGCCTGCACCTTATCTTACAATGGTATGATCCCTGTGGAAGTAACCTTGTGGCCTAGGAATTCCATGGCGTCGAAGCCTATTACACACTTATTCGCGTTGACCTTGACCCGTGTTGAGATAGGCGGTCGCAAAGCATGCGTAGATGTGCTAGATGTTCCGCTTAGAAGAGCTGGCAATCAGGATATCGTCAAGATAAGCGAAAGCAAAATCCAAACCACCGCATACCATGTCGATGAAACGCTGGAATTTTGCGCGGCACTGCTAAGTCCAAACGGCATTCATAGAAACTCGAAAAGACCGAAAGGAGTCATTACGGCTGTTTTGGGGATATCAGCCTCAGCTACTGGTATTTGGTTATATTCCCGCACTAACTCTATTCGACTGAAAATTACCTTACTAGCCAAACCAGCTGTGAGGTCCGTGATGTGCGGAATAGGATATCGCTCGCGCGTGGTCACCCGGTTGGGTGAGCGATAGTCCCCGCACAGTCTCCAGTTGTTAGGCGACTTCTTCGGGACCATGTGCAGGAGTGATGCCCACGGACTGATGGAAGGCCGGATAATTCTCAAGTTGAGCATATGTTGGAACTCGGAGCGGGCTACACGGAGCTTGGAGCCAACCTGCGGAGTCGGGCGTAGACCGGGGTCCCTTGTGTGACGATGCGATGGGCCACGTCAGTGGTGATTGGAGGCAGGTTGTTGTTTGGACCAACAAAACTAGGGTACTCGCTGAATAAACTACCAAATTCTGGTTCGGAAGTGGGAATTGGCGTGAGGATGGCTGGCGACTGAGCTTGGGTTAAAGAACCAACAAAGAAATTCGATGTGACTCGATCTGCTAGGTGTGGCTTGCCGGGATCAACTACAAGACTGCGACTTTCTAAAAAATCCAAGCCTAGAATAGCCTGGTGCACTTCAGCGACGGCGAAAACCCACGGGAAAAGACGACGCAAGCCAAGGTCTAGGGTATGTTGGGATTAGAGTGCCGTTGGCAGCTTGCAGTGTTAGAGCTGTAGGGGAGACAGTGGCCCGTTTTGAAACCGGTATTAAACTGACCTGCACTCCCGTGTCGATCAAGAAACACATACCGGTAGTCCTATCTTTCACGTAAATGAGGCGACTAGGAACAGGGGCGCCCGAGGAGGTCGTCGCCGTCATCTCTCGACCTGGCAGTTTCCCTGGAGGATGTAGTAAGTACAAGACTGTTCGCATTTACGCGCCTGGGATCCGAAACGGCGTTGATAATAACACTGACCGGATTGTGCGTTTGCTCTCGGGGCATTCGGGGTAGAACAGCGACGGCTTTGGCTTCTTGAACGCAGGTTATCGATGGTGGTCTCGTGCTGTTCGACCACCTGCATTATACGGCGGACCTCCTGGCATAACCTCTGAATGTCAGAGTTGCTACCGGGTGCGTTGTACTGGGCGGTTGTCGATGCAGGGTTACCAACGGGATCTGGTGGAGTAACAGTGGCGTTGGCGAATGCGTAGGATTGTGGGGCAAAAGCACGTGCATGCTCGAGGACTTTATCTGCAGCCTCTGCGCACTTATCCAGGGTCAGACTTTGTATTAGAACGGCAACTATGCTTTGAGCATATGATGGGAGCCGCTGCATACATAGTTGACGCAAGACCGCATCGTTCATGGACGTCGTACCAACCAATGAACGCACTTTCCGTAGCAGCTGCGATGGGGTCATATCTCCCAGTTGGATTTCGGAGAGAACGTGTTGGATACGTTTTTCTTCCGACGCTGCAACGCGCCTAATCAGGGCTTCCTGGAGTGTATCGTACGGGTTGTGATCCAGTGGGTTCATAACGATATCCCGTATTTTGGGGATTATACTAGCTGAGAAAAGTTGATTATATTTGGACTGCTGACTAGATGTGCGAGCCTCCTGGAAACGAGACTCGAGGATGGCAACGAACATCTCCGGATCTTCCGGTATGAAACCCGGTATTTTCATGTGCGCTGCATGGTACTCTGGTTCGTACTTGAGCTTACACTCTCTATTCATTGTGAAATAGGTGCGCTGTGGAAATGAACTAGCCTGGAATTCCAAAAACTTGTTGGCAACGCCTGATATACAAAATCTCGGAATCAATGGGAATGAAAACTGGCCGATACAGTGATGACGACCAAAACAAAACAAAAGATGAAACGGTTGTGCCAACCAAAAAAATGTACGTAGTTGAAAATGCCCCATGAGAATATTTAAACGCGATAAAGGAAATCTAACTAATGTTAGACCGGGTATATATGGCCGATGAAAGGAAGGAGAAACTACGGTACACGTGACCTGGTTGGGTCACTTCCGTGGGATTAATCAAAAATTATAAATGGAACAGGCTCACCAGTTATTGGAGGGCACATTCCCTCAGCTTCTACGATCGCGTTCGTCGAGGATGTTAACGAGAAAAGACTGTGGAGTGCCAACCGCGTGTATTCCCACAGGGCCTGAGTACAGAGACTGCACGTTGGCGTGTGCCGAGGAAGTGTGTCGGAAGTAGCGCTTGCGGTTTCCGTGTGCGCGAAACGTACAGTCAAACAAGTGGTAGACAGGTTATGATCGGTTTTTCACTATACTATGACCCTACTAAGTGGCGGACCACACTCGCCACGTCAAAATGCTGTCAGCAAATTTGTGACTTTTTAGAGCGGAAATCGAACCACATCTCTGACCGCATATTTGGTGGATATGCCTTAGTCACGGTTATGCACGGACTCGGCCAACACCCTATCCGCAACTTCGGAAAGCGTCCGGTAGCATGCAGCTCTGTTATCCGTAACCGACCTCTCGACTACGGGCCAGGGCAGTAGAGGTCGTCTTGAAATATCCCATTATACTTGTATTTGCACTCGATCAGACTTTTGCATAGACAGACGTCCGTGTTTCAGTCAAAAAATGTTTGCACTTAGCAACTCATCGAATCAAGAGGGTGAAAAAAGAACGACTACTTATCAAAAACTGCCAAGAAATTTGGATGATACTAGCGCCCAGTTCGTGAGGATTCGGGCCAGATAAAAAACAGCAGCGTTTTGTATGTTATTACGAGGGCATTGGTCGAAAAGAGGAACATGCAGAAGCGACAGAGTGGCCATAATCCACAAAATCACATGGATGCCGACACCGTCGATGAAAGAGCCACGGTCTTCCGGTGAAAATTCAAACTGCGTTTATCACCTTATATTTGGACGCTCAGCCGTCTGCATAAGCAGAACAGAGAGACAATTACGTCACCGAATCGATGATCATATTCCAGTATGGCTTCTGGAGGCGACGAATAGTCAGTTCACAGTGGTAACATTACTAATGAAGCCAATTACATCATCCACTGCGCAACATCTAATTCAGCAAAATACTGTGTAACATCAAGCAACCCGATTAAGGTCAATTACAGCACTACAAACACAAGATTGCTCGGATATGCTGAGATCATTCTCAATTATAAACCCGAGCTGTGCAAACTGCGTGAATGGCTTGCCAGCTCAGCCCTACCCTGATAACCAAAAAATCGTGTCCACTCCTACCACCTATCATTCACTTCAATTTTGCATCAGTTTCATTGGTTATTTTACCTAGCGTGTAAAAATCTCATCGACTGCAGTATGCACGTGTATAGACGCAGCGAAATGGTGCAGGATATATTGTGCGAACCTATGTTTCTGGTTTCTCCATTGAAGGTTGTAACGGGAAATCGTTATTTCCAAGTACTGTATTATTCATATCGTAATGAAGCAATGAGCTCAACGTCTTGACATCAACCGATAGCGCATGATTTTTGCTTGGTTTATTAATTTTTTTGAATACCCGGCTACTTGGAAACATTTCAGTAGGTCATGGCGGTCCTGAAAATTTTGCAGTTGGTGCGAAAATTGTGGTCGCACATAAGTGTTGTCAAAATTGGAGTGAAATTGTAGTTCTTGGAATTAATGTCCTCGAAACGAAGCACTACAGTCTGACACAAACTTTACATGTTAGTTGTAATAAAGTGCAACAAAGTTTCAACATTTAAAAAACGCAATCATAATCAAATCAGGGCTTTTACGGGGTAGGTGTTTTAACTGAACCCCTAAGATTCGACACCCCCACACTATAAAAGCGCACAACAAATAAATGGATATGTCCACAATAATGAGATTAACATTTATCATGGGAGACTTAAACTGACGCACTACTTGACAGCAAAGTAGTTTTTTAGGAGAACGGCCAATCTGACAGACTGGAAAAAAGTATTGTTTCAGCCCGATAAATTCTTTCTTGATCAGTCGTAGATAATACTCCACCAACTTGAACGGCCACGACTTATTACAGCTAACACCAACCAGGGTAATGAGTCTGACAAGTTAAAAGCTACCGGGATGAGCCTTTTGAATTTCGTATCATGGGTACCGTTCTGTCCGCCCCAAATCTACACTAAAAGCAGAGGAAGTACGTCAAATGCCAAGACAAATCACGATGATATTTCAATTTCTTCGCAACCGCAACAAGTGACCACCTTTATTGGACGTATGCCGCTAGCCTTTGGTGGGCTAAAAGATTAAGCAGCTCATCTTTCTTCGTAATGGCGTGTATGAATTTACACAGAATTAAATTGATATGTTCAATGCTCTTTTCTATCAAAACCCAAAAAACATCATTATCTAAGTCGACTGCTTTGGTATTTTGTCCACCCGATCTTGTTGTAACATCGTTTTTCACATGAATAACGCACAAAATCGGCTCTCCGTTCACGCGGTTCTGAGGAAGTCTTTCACTAAAAGCGCATAAGATGTGTTTCAGTGGATGTGCATTTCTCTATCATTGTGAAAAAACTGAACGCTTAGCGAACCATACCCATATGACTTAGATTCCAAAGTCATATATTCCAGAACAGTTAACGGCTCCTCTCTTGTGAGCCTACCATCAACCGCGAACCCATGAATAAACCACCAGATGATACAGTGTATTCCAAATGTGTTTGCATAGCTGAGCAGAAACACGACCAACACTTCCACAAATGGAATTGCTCCTGGCAGGATCAGTATTCACGTTTCCATGGCCTCCATGATGAATTTTATTTCCATAACTTTAAAAATTATTCACATCTGACCGTTCAATAAGTTTCGTCTTTCAAGCGCCAACCAAATTATCCATGTTACCCAAGGTCATGTCATTCTAACTTTGAACGGAATATTACAGAGCCAACGTGGAAAATATCACGTTATGGAGACTTTATATTTGTGAAGTGCTTTTGGTATTAAATGAGAAAATTCACGAAAGTAAAGCTCATGGAGAAGAAAATAGTCTTTTAATCCGAATTTCGATAGTATTTGTATTCGTTCGGTTGTCTCCTACATCGTTATTCATATTGTATTTGCTGAAGATGCTTACTGCAATATTGGTGGAAAAATCACTGTGAAACATGGGATTTTTGGAAACTCGCAAATGTTTCATGGAGTTATACTATCAGCTCATTTTTTAATTTCTTATTTTGCTCTTGGTCATTTATATCTTCGTTTGAATTTTTAGAGAACAAAAACGAACATGACAGAAATGTTGGCACCCGTGACTCGATGGATAAGTCAGATGTCAAACGGACTACTCTTCAATGCAGACAACTTGGAACCATCGGGACCACTGAACAACAACAAGTCCACAGTTTTGCAGAATATTTGCCCTCTAAACCCAAATACCCTTCCCGTCTTACTCCAAACATCACATGGAAACAGCTCTATTGACCAATTTACACCTCAACTGTATAGGCCGGGCACAACCACGAGAGCACTTGTGGAAGATCCGTTAGTTCAATCCGGTTTACTGCTCAACTCTCTGTCACCAATGCGCATAGGTTTGGGCAGGAGTACAACATTTGACTCAACTTCGCATTCACCAGCGGATCTAGGCGCACCCTCTGGTGCTATGACTCTACCTCCAATTTGCCTTCAATCCGCACAAACGAATGTCGCCCAACCACGTTATTTCACATTTGATGGACAACATCGCAAGTTTTATCTCTCCGCAAGATATCTGAGGTCGACTCAACGCCAGCGGAGACACAAACGAAGAGTGGCACAACGTTTGAGAGAACAAGCAAGAGCAGAAATGAATCAGCTCCAAAATGCAATATCGTATGGGTATGCAAAAAGTGCAAAGCAACATAACACTACGGAAGAAAAAACAACTGCACCAACATATGAAAGTGCTTCGGATAGGGCGCCGGAAATTGTGTCGATCACAAGCGAAGTGACTAAGGACAACGGAATACCGTTACTCTGCTGGAAAGACATTGACCTGGATCTTGAAGTTCGATCGATAGATGACGACACCGAACTAGCGCGGTTGACCAGAAAAGCGTCGGTAGAAAAGAACGGACGAACTTCACTTATTCAAGAATCACGAATTTTAGAACCCAAAATACTCCAAAGTAACTCACTTCAACACGTTGGTAAGTCAGTGAAAACGGAATTACAACGCAAACTTGCTCCTGAGCACTCAGAAAAACCACCGGAAATCCTAACTTCCGGGCATGAGAATGAGAGAAAGAAGCGGTATACAATGTCCACCTTAAAACGTATGTGGCCAGCCTCAAGAAATAACAAAATATCTGTTATCCAAGAACCCTTAATCCTGGAAAATATGGTGACTTCTATGACTGAAATGAACTTCCCGGGAGAGAAAACACCAACGGCTTTGCAATTACTAAGGCCGGTGCCGGCTGGCAGACCACGCTTTGAACCTAATTTATCACTGGATAGAGCAAAAGCACAGGCAACTTGTCATTCTAATCAACCGGTCCCCTCTTACCCCACAACAGACGCAGTGCTTAATCAGTCAGCGACTCACCAAACTCTGAGCCCCACACAACGTTCCACTCTCCCCCTTTTCATTCAGAACACAATTCCATCACCCCTCATCAAAGGTTCAGCAAGCTTCCAAGACCGACACATTCAGAGTCTTCTTCTATCCACTGTAATCAGTAATCCGGCCGCACTAGAATCAGTGGACTCTCAGTTGGAGGAAAGAACACTTATTCCCAACAAATCTCGATTATCACTGGCTTCTTCGCGCGGAGATTCGAATAGTGATGTACACGTTCAATTAAGCTACTATTCTCAACAAGAAAGCGTCAAAACCGAAGAAGATTTGTCATTTTTCTCCTTCAGGGACACATGCAGTACAAGGGAAGATATATCCAAAGTTACTGTGCCAATCAGTCTCTCTTTACTGATTATGACTACATACATTTTAATTGGAGCCATGGTATTCTCAAAGTGGGAGAACGAAGGATACTTGAAATGGTCATATTTTTGTTTCATTACTTTATCAACTATTGGCTTCGGTGATATCGTTCCAGGTAAGAATTTTCTTTCCACTGATCTATTATTGTACTGGTGTTTGTTTGCAGTTACCGTCCTCTTCGCTGTTATCGTAATTATTACTAGACACTGGTTGGTAGATGTGGCAAATGTTGATCTGATCAATATATTACATATAGTGAACACCAGTGGGATTTTAACCCACGCATGGACACTGCCCATGCTTTAGTACCGTGCATGCTTCTCCAGCTTAGTCGCGAGGCCTCCCCGAGGGCTTTCCACACTTCGAAAATAGACCATACCAGTCGCTTGTTCAAACTACATTAGCACACGGCATCCGCCATGGTGAACTGACCACCTCAGTGTCCGCCAGTTCATACACTGGCATGTTTGGTTATGAAACACGGTTCGGCATGTTTGGCTTATGCTGAATTGATCCAAATGTGAACTAATATTGTTTGGGCGGGTTAATGTTCATGTTGCTGCTGTTATAATGGTGTATGCCGTTGCGATTGTAACTGTGACTATGACTATGGCCATGGAGGTGAGTTTTTCTTGTCACGTTTGTTGTTGCTGCTGTTACTGAGGACGATAATTGCATACGATACGGAACACCATGGCTACTATGTTGGATTACATTGTCTAATTTAATCTGTGTGAGGATGAACTGTTTATCCTCAGCCCTGGATTAGGATTACTGTCTACTAGGGTACTACTACAAACAAGTTGTAAACCCATAAGCTATCTCACATGAAACGGGGCTTATACATTCTGAAGAGCTTGTGGGTGTTTGACTGCGAGTCGCCGAGGCGGGGAATCTTGTACACGGTGGATTTGAATAACACATGAGATTGTTCGGAACACCTGCAACCGCCAACTGAAATATGATGGTGGTGGGTTAAAGTCACTTTGTAAAACCTTCACCTTTGAGGTTCTGGGTTCGACCTCACGACATTGTTTTGCAGATATGCGACACGTGTGTGGCCTGGGGATCACACGGAATAATCCTACAGTGCTGCCGAGTATTTTTGGGGGTGACTGGAATGCTTCCTCCAGATGAAAAAATCAGTTGGGAAAACCTAAACTCCTACCAGATATAAGAAGTGATTTTTACCTCGATGGACCAACACTGGGGAGATCTTTATCAATAAACCAACCTTTCAAGAAACATTTTTTAAACTGTAGAAATAAATGACGGTCCATCGACACAGTCCATCGTGATGCGTTGTGACCACAAGAAACTCCACACATAGAGCTTCTAGTCTGCTGGAAAGCAAATGCTGTACGACCGATAGCTGCAGACAAACACTGGCCAAGAGCAATCCCAGCCAATGTAAAGGTTAACGAGAAGGATTCACAATTTCGCATGTCAGGTTGAAGCACCAATAAGCAAGACACAGTGTGTATGATTACGTACTGGTGACTCCTTGAAAGCTAGATATAAAACATCTGCATTCTGACCGGCGGTGGTCATGGTGGTCATCAAGGTGAACTGCAGACTCACGTATCTCGGGTTCGAGTCTTGCCGCCGCCTGCGCTTCCGGTCATTCCCCAAATGACAGCCTGTAGTTCAGTAATAAGAAATGAAGGCCAGATAAAGCATATGCAGTGCTCCCATGGGTTTTTGACCGATGGAATATTTACGTATCTATCTAGAGCGGTAGGCAAAAATCGTTTAGATTACATCATGTAAATTTCACCTGATACTATCTGTCCTCATTATGAGTATTATTATTGCACAACGCCATTCTCACTCTTCTTCTTTCTCTACCCCAACACTCTCCTGGCCCAAATGAACGCGAAAAGGTACAAAAATCGATTCACAGAATACCAAAGAAAAAATGGTCATCATTTCCCTGTACGTCGCAATCGGTTTGTCCGTGTTCGCCATGTGCTTCAAGTTGATGCAAGAGGAGGTGGTGGACAAAGTCAAATGGTTCGCTACCAAAGTAGGTATCTTAAAAAGCACTGTGGCCAAAGACAAAACAGAGAAATCCTTGTAATTAACCCTCAGGTATAATGTAGCATACAAACAGACCCACCCATGAAAACATCTTAGATCTCTTTTGATGTCCTCGCCTTTTGCTCCATCGCCGTTCCTCGTCCCGTCGACCACTCTCATAAGATCGAGATCAAACGAGAGGCGAACTGTTTGTAGTACTCATTTGAATCCATCACAAATCGGACAGAAACCTTCGTTGAAATTCCCCAAATGAATCCCAACAATCAAACGCGCACACATAAACAAACAAATATATACATGATACATTATATATATATATATATATATATATATATATATATATATATAATGGAACAGTATGAATGTGATATCCCTCCACAAATCGGAAATGGTAACCAAAGACACATCGGAGTCCAGGCAACTGTATCTGGATCAATGCTATTCACCGTGTAGCCCCTATCCACGGAGATATCAACCTTAAAAGTGCATCAACCCAAGAAATTTGCATAATGCAGTCATTGTACACAATTTTGACTCAAAAATAATAGAAAGTGCTGCACAGATATAGCGGACTATATTCTTATACTTGTCATTATCTATATACACTGATTATACATTAACAAATAATAAAAAAGGGTTCTTAGTTTTCATTAACTGAAGATATCCACAACCTAGTACCAACCTATATGATCAGTGACCAAACAGCACGCATTTCATTCAAAAAGACCAATGAAATCGAAGCCCGCCTTTGAATTCTCACAACATTCTTCACAATTTCCAATTAACCTAGCAGGCGAAGACAGACACATGACGGCCAAAAGCCGCCAAGCCATTTGCCTGTGATCAAGTATTCGGACACGACTCAGTGTTACAACCTGCATAATTGAACAGTGTGCGTCCGGTAGGTTCAGTGAAACCTTTTTAGCATGTGAATGACCCGAAGTAAGTACGTATGTCCTACCACATGGCTTACAACGTGGTTCATGGGAATTCCCTATACTGTAATTTGTGAATTCCATCGACTGACGTCATTGGCAATGAGACTCTACGGAATATATAGATGTTTTTTCTTTTTAATATGTGAATGGAATTGTGGACCAGTCTACCGTGATTGCGGTCACGAATGTAATTCCGATAAGGCGTAGCGATCACACGTACGGTTTTTCAATCTAGCTCATCTGTCTTTCTGCTCAGTAAGTATCAAGCCAAAGTAAACTGGCGATAGGATCTCGGTCAGAACACATGAATAGTAGGATTAGATATGTAATATTATTCATCATGCTGTTTTAACGCTCATCTCACCACTAAAAACCGTGAAAGAACTGTACAGCTGTTTTATCCTTGTTATGAAACATCAGTAGTGCTCCCAAATGACCGCACGCCCCGAACGGCTCCTGCTGAGGAAGTCCTATTCACTGCATTCTCGTGGCAGTGGTGTCTTCACAAAAGTGTGAGGATGAAGGCGAACGCCCAGCGTTCTCCGCCGGGTTGACTGACTAATAGTCAGTCAAGGGAAGATGGCTAAACCCTGATTCCAAATTAACCATGGGCGGTGTATGAAGAGTACAGCACTATGGTCACCGGCATCTGTGACGGAGGGGTTTACTGGGCACCCGGGATATCTAGTCTCATCCGAAGGACGTATGTACTGAACAACCAGTCACTGGCTCTCAGAGTTCCCAGAAGAGGCAAATGAGCCACATAGTTGGTCACCGGCTCATCTGGACCAAAGCTGCTGCCTTGCAAGACGTGTTTGGTTGCGCAAAGGCTGGAGGTGCATCCCAGAATAAAAATGCCTTCTCTGGACTGGGCGACCGAGTAGTATGATAGCCCACAAAGTCCACAATACTGCAACTCATGGATATCTTACAACGCGATCGTTATGCTCGCTAAAAACACGCTCGCGTACATATTCGCACACGTCCATTTCTCTACTTCAACTACTCACACCCACACATATTTTCATATTCTTCGGGAACTGCGGTCGACCGTACTTGCGGCAGAGTCTGTGAGAGAAATACTGCTCCTGTTCTCTCGCGTCCTCCTTCGTCTAATATCCAAGTCTCACCGAATCCGATCACGCAAGCTGATGTTCTTCTACGCCCCAGGCGTCCTTTTAAACTGGCCATATTTATTACGAAAACGATGATGCGTATAGGACAACAGGCGGGTTTGGGTCGTATGCTCGAGACCCTTGCCACCGACGCGGTGTAATCAAGAGATTCGCATCTAAAGCTCCACCTCGGTAGTTCGATTGATACCCCGATCCAATCCTCCTTGAAAGCATCATTTGCGTTTGTCTACGGACACTGACGCTGCGGCTGCCGGCCTTGCCGAAGTAAGCCAAACTCTCATTGAGAGGGCTGAGGCTGCGCGACTTGACTGGATCCAAACAGATAGTCAATTGTGTGCAGTGAGAATCAGAGGTTCGTGCAAAGTAAGCAAATGCCGTCTTCGTGATTCCCACTCCGTACTTTGATCTTTGGATCTTTTTCACTGTATGCTTCTATTCGTTTGCCCTTTACTGAACGATGCTGGAAAGTAGCAACCGAAACCAGAGCACAGAAATGTGATGTTAGTGGTTGTATAAACCGAACTGAGCTGAGCTGAACGTAGTGCCCTCATTTCTCTTAGTCCCCCTAGGAAGGCGCCAACCCTATGAATTGATTGTTGTGTGGGTGACGGGTTTTTTACTGGTGACCAAAATGGACTGTATCATGCAGTGTTGACGTGGGTCAAACCGTTGGAAACTAGCACAGATAGTCTGGTGAGAATATTATAATATATATATATATATATATATATATATATATATATATATATATACACTAGGATCTAATTTGAATCGTCTGGAGTGTGAATGGATACTCTTCATTGACGAGTCCAAAAATGAATCACAACTGTGGTCACTGTTAGTTATCCGTGCTTGGGTCACTGTTAACCCAACGAACGAGGCTGCATGTGCAAGCGTCCACATTGATAGTAAGTAGTAGGTAAACGCGTAGACAAAATTTCCCCAGAATATATATATATATCAAGCATGGTGCCAACGTGCCAACAACAAATACAAAATAAGGGGAGGGCGAGTAGAACACAGTAAAGGTATGCAGCTGGTAAAAAAATGAAACGCTTTTTTTCAATCCCTGTACAAGTTTTGGTGTTTTTTTTTCGTCACTTTGCTTATCGGAATGACATTTCTGTGATCACGGGGCACGAGAGTTCGACAGGCAGATTGCACAACACTCTTAATACTTATTTCTTTTCTGAGCCATGTCTCTCAACGTCTCTAACCAACGACAGTCTTTGTCCCTTAGGCCACAACCCCGGAGGCGGGAAGCATCAACCGAAGCCAAAGCTGACGCTAGATTTTTCATACCTCTGCGCCAAGTCATGGCCTGACCGCCGTGTCGCTTCTTCCAGCACTGCCCACCTCGCGTGAATAGAACATGGAAAGGCATACGATAGGCAGACATTCGCAAAAATGACCGAGCCACTGGAGACGATGCAGAGCTATCACTTGTCAGAAGGCGGCTATCCGCACCAAACACACGACGGCGCAACTCGTCGTTAATCACTCGGTGTTATAATAAAACACGAGCAGTACTTTGGATACATCGGCTGTCGAACATGGAAAGACGCCGAGCATCGTCAAGGTGAATGGGCCAGGCCTGACAACCGTGAAGTAAAACACTACAAACTGCGGCGACATACAGCCGTCCTTTGGGAGGGCCAGATGTCCCGGCGACGCCACAGGTGATGCAGGTTTGCGAAAGCTGCTCTAGCTCTCGTTATTCGTGAATTGATCTTCCCAACACCACCTCCAGCTGTTACCAAGCTTGCAAGCTATTTAAAGCTGTCGATTAACTAAAGCTGAACACCACAAAGGGTGAGTGCAGACACAGGCTCCTGCCAATATTGCAAAAGCACCTTGCACTTGGAAGGCGCAAAATGCATACTACGTGTGGACGCCTCAACAGCCAAGCGATCTAATGTGTGCTGAGTTTCCCATGCACTGTCTCCCAGCAAGGCGGTATCACTGGCATACTGTAAATCAAAAACTCTGTTCCAGGTAGGCGTTCAACTCCATCGTTTGGAAGACCAGATAAGACATTTCGTAGCACAACCCCAATGGCAAAGTTGAGGAGAAAAAGGGATATAGGGTAGCCTTGTCGTACTCCACTGGAGACGACAAAGGGAGACGAAAATTGACTGTGGGCCCGAACCCGACCTGAGATGTGATGATACAACTTTTTGAGGAGAGACATATTTTCCAGATACACCATTTTCAACAGGTACCTTTATAGTGCAATTCTATCGACAGAATCGAAGGCCAGGCGAATGTCCCGGAACACGGTGATTGTTGGTCTTTGAAAAGTCGCAAAGTGGAGATTTGAATAATACATGCACGACCGGCAAGAATCCCAGCTTACTCCTCGCGATTTTTGCTCATCACGCATTTAGTACAATCTGCGGAATATGCCAGACGCAAGCAGGCTCGGCGCTACTGGGATGAGGTTTACACACCTATGATTAGCACGAACACTGCGCGAGCCCTTCTTAGGGATGAAGACAACAAACGATCCTCCCGACAAGGGAACCTGCTCGGAAGTTCACCAACAAGCTGCACTCTACCATCCTCAAAAAGTGTTAGGGGAAGGCCATCGGAGACCGGGGCTGTGACGTCCTGGGCTAGGAAATCCTTGTGGATCTCCGTCTTAGTAGGTGGATCTGTCGAAACAGACCACGGGACGTGTGCCGGAAGAGCTATGGGAAGGGCCGACGCTGGAGGCCAGCTCTCAAGTGCTCTACACAGTGTATAAGACGTCACTGCAGACTTTAAATGGGCGAACTGTCAACTTCACCGAATGCTCCGCTTACACCCAATGTCTTCTCACCGGCGACTCGAATAAGATAGAACAGCTTGCGATAATTTCCCATGGCGGCGGCATGTTCCATCTCGGATACTATGTGAGATCATCAGATTTCGCGTTTCGTACGCAGACTTGCGTTGAGTTCACGTCTGTTATGAGTCGTGCTTCATTGTGCTTACTATCAGCCGGGATGGAATGACGTGCATCAAAAAGGCGTATAGACTCAGCAGAGATCGAGGAAGCCCCAAAACACGACAGGTCGGGCCACAACTCGCTATGCCAACACAATACAAAGAATTCCCAATAAGCGATCAGTGCTGGTTGATGTCATCTGGTGTCGTTGATTCTAGTTTTTGAGCTAGAACGTTTCGGAAAGTTGAGAGGCAAGATCAATCGGATAGCTTGTCACAGTTTAACCGCTGCTGCACTATACGTTTGGCACGCCCTACGAAGCACATGAACAACTCAGTGTAGACTAACGCGTGGTCGGAGTCAAGGGGAGTGCTCCAGTACGACAGGCAGTCTTGTATACAGTCCCACTATTCGTAGTTAATTACGACGTGATCTATCTGGGTCCATTGCTGACTCGAGAAGGTCAGACGCCATGAATTGTACGGGAGATGAGAACATCCAGAGTTCGTATTGGCGAGAAACGGGTGATGATCTGAACGCAGAGCCAACAGCCGTTCCCCGTTTTTTGAACCACAAGAAGCAAGAACAAAAGGGTTTCCCAAATACGCCTCGATCGAAGACAGCCGACCGACTCCGGCATTCATGTCTCCGGCTAAAATCACATCACTCCGTTTTGCTTTAAGTAGGAGGTTGTGTAACTTTTGGTATATCTTTGACTACACCTGAGCTGCAATCTGTATAGGCATAAGCCGAGACGACAAACAAACTGTGCCTATTGGGACGGCACTTGCTTACTTTGCACGAACCTTTAATTCTCACTGCACACAAGTGACTATCGGTCGGGATCCAGTCAATTAGCGCAGCCTCAGCTCTTATTTACTGAATCTCATAATGATTCATGTAACGAAATTGTTTATCGACTGGTCATTTAAGTTTTCTTTCGAAAGCATGAGAACCAATATCCAGTGCCATGTGCGGCCCATTAGTGAGTGGAATGAGATCACGCCAAACATCTCCCGTTGGTTCCTGAAGTGAAAGATGGAGACTTACGGACAAATCATATAAGCCAGCTTTAGCCAAATAGTACAACAGGTATTGTTATTATTGACAATTCGATGCCACGTTTGGGTGTCTAAACGCGATGGGGAATCATACAGGATCCTCATTTGCCATCACTTCCAATCAAACGAATAAGTGATCAGTTTGTTTAACTTTTCTGACCACAGGTAATTCCTGGCAAAAACGAATTTCTTGCATAAAAGTGACATATATCTCATTTGGTATCTACCTGTCTTCCAAACAAGTAAGACTGGAAGACATGAAGTGTTAGCAGTTAACTAACTATTCCTCCGAAGTATTTTTCGGATCTGTCGGGAACACCATAAGAGATAGGACGTACATTGGCGTACAAGAAAGAACAAGCCGAGTTGGGTTTATGGTCATCTTTCACTTGAGTTCACCATAAAGTGGTGTACGTCAGGATTGCCACTCTCCCTTTTTCTCTTTAAATTCAGAGTCGATATGGTCTTAGTAATCACCCTTTTGTCTTACGACGAAAGTGGTACTGAACTTTTCCCAATGCGAACGGGACAGATTTTCTGATCGAGCATCCAGGTAAGTTGCAAGCTTTCGTGAACAGCATGAAAAGTGTCGTAATTATTGATGTGCTTTGCACTTTAAAAGTGCAAGATACTGTTGCAGAACTGGGTTGGCACAACATCAAGCCTTGCAGTGTCCGGGAAGACTATAAACCAGATATGTAGGTTGTTACTTGTCTAGGTAGCTGCATTTCACTTGGAGGTCGGATACCTGATGAAGGGTCTTCGTGTGTACAGAAGGAGCGTTTGGTTTTTGCCAAACTCAGTCATCTGTGGCGTCGACGTGACATTCATTTATCTATCCAGAGCTGTGTTCGAAGCAGCGATTACACCAATCCTTTACGGTCTAGAAGCGTGACTACTGCGGGTGTAGATACACAAAGATAATCGGTATTCAAACACTGATACATTCATGACGTTCTTTTTTCTTACATCTTCTTACTTTTCTTCTTATTACATAACAATTAAACAATGTTTTCGTAAGGGGGTCGCGACCAACTAGAAGCTGTCAAGTGGCACGAAAATTCAAACCCGGGAGAGATGGGTCTAAAGTTTATGGTGGTGATCGTTCGACCGCTGCCGGTCGAATCTGATGGGAACACCGCATTATTGGTGTTGAGACTGAACGCAGAGTGAAGTACTGAAGCTCATCAAGTTAAAATGGTTAGGACCTGTGTTGCGCATATCCCCGGGGGAGAAATCCTCTGCAAGGAATTTTTACTGAAGCGGGTGACGATAGAAATATGAGCAGCGGGGGCCAGTATATGACATGGAATAGAGGTACGAGGAGTCTCAACAATTAATTTGGTCACATTTTTTACTACATGCTTGCGCATGAGTGTAGTGGAATAGTATACCCCCATAGCCTCGAAGGTCCACTATACTATTAGGAATAACCGGTAAACTGATCGTAAGACTGGATTGGAGCATCACATGAGGTCCAAAAATGTCAGGTGTAATAGGGAGTAGTTGGGCGACAATGGGTCAGTGTCTGAACGTGTTAGGCCACTGTGTGGGGTACGAGTTGTAAAATACACTGGAAGATGTGAATATTTGTCGCGACCAGTGGTACTCTTACATTTCTAAACTTTATATATCGACTTGCAATTCTCTTTCTACATCTTTATACTCCTGAATGTTTTGATCTGTGATTGAGGTTCTGGCTGAAAAATAAAAGCTAGAACCGCCGCATGCAGTATATGGTTAGTGGTTGTTCGAACTTAACAGAACCGAAGATCAAGAGCTGAAGATACCGGGTTACGATGGATTGGAAATGCGTTGTACATGCCCGCGACCAGATATTCTAAGCGTGCAATTTTCGTAGGTAGTGGTTGCGAAATAATCAACGGTGATCAGTTCTTGATACAGAAAAATGTATAACGATTCTGACCAATAGGCCCAGACATGCGGTGCTCATTGGGGTTCACCAGTAAAACACAAGGGGTTCAACGGCTAGGAAAAGCAGTGGTATATCACGACCAACGGCATTCTCGTATTCCGACGTTTTCATCATCTACTGGATACTATAATTTGTATTTCTCAATTCATTTTTAGGCTCTCCGTCTTTTAGTTTCTGATCGGGGTTCTGCTGAGATTGAAAATAGAACCGCCGCACCCAATGTATGACTGATGGCTTTTCAGACTGAAATGAAAATCAAAATGTCGGTCACACACGAATGTGGGTTCTCCCAAACGTGTTGCTTTGTTTCAATTCATTGTGGAGAATTCTCTTCAATTAACTATTTTTTCATCACCGAATTACTATTACCGAGAATCTTGATCGTCTTCTAACAATTCACCGATATTGGGTACGAAATGACTCACGACGCAGGAGCAATGCTCAACTCATCATCGAAAACCATTGAAGTATTTACCATCTGTTTCATCCTTGTTTGGAATCATCCGTAATGCAAGTCCACTGTGTTCCAACTGATAATCGAATCCGCAGTGTATGACTACGAGCCACTAATGTTCCCACCAGACTATCTGTGCTAGTTTCCAACGGTTTGACCCACGTCAACACTGCATGATACAGTCCATTTTGGTCACCAGTAAAAACCCGTCACCCGCACAACAATCAATTCATAAGGTTGGCGCCTTCCTAGGGGGACTAAGAGAAATGAGGGCACTACGTTCAGCTTAGCTCAGTTCGGTTTATACAACCACTAACATCACATTTCTGTGCTCTGGTTTCGGTTGCTACTTTCCAGCATCGTTCAGTAAAGGGCAAACGAATAGAAGCATACAGTGAAAAGGATCCAAAGATCAAAGTACTAAGTAGGAATCACGAAGACATGGAAAGAGTTCGAATGCAATATGCCACTGACTGCGACACCTAACCATATCACTTATTGTATCCAGCCATTTGGTAGGAGGATTGCGTGGACCCAAACCTGGAACTCTAACACGTTTTACTGGGTCAAGTCCATTGGTCACGGCTTTCATACTTTTTTGACATACCAAGGACTGACCTACTCGACCTACCTTCGAATCACCACTTGCCTCAGAGAACAGCGTACGCTGAAGAGGTCTATCGGTGGGCATGCGTACCATATGTCCAAACCACCTTAACCTGTTTAGATTCAGTACTTGATCCACAGAATGATCTCTGGTTCCCAACACCTTACACCTAACCTCAGCATTGCTGACACGGTGTTCCCACCGTACTCGGGCAATGCTACGGAGATATCGATGCTCAAACACCGACAGTTTTTGCCTATATGCTACCCTTAACGGTCATGTTTCTGAATCGTATAAAAGAACGGACCTAATCACTGTATTGTACACCAGACCCTTAACAGACAATCGGATGTCACGCCGACGCCACAGATGACGGAGGTTGGCAAAAGCCAAATGCGCCTTCTGTATATACGGTGACACCTCATCTGATATCCGTCCATCTGGTGAGATGAAATTGTCCGGGTGATAAAACTTATCTACTTCAGCTAGAGCTTCCCCTGCCAAGAAGAGGTTTGGTGTTGAGCCAATCCAGTCCTGCAACAGCATTCTACATTTTGAAGGCGCAAAACGCATCCTTAACATTCCTACGCTGTTGCTTAGGCTATGTCAGAGAGCTTGCAGCATACCTGGATTTTCACTCAGAAGAACATCATCCGCGCATCCTAACTCAGACAGTTTACTGCCTGAGCGAAGATCGACGCTGCTATTCTCCCGCCAGGATAGGGCTGTCTCAAGAATAAATTCAACTACGAAACTGAAGAGGAAGGGTGAAAGAGGGCAACCCTGACGAACACCACTTGCCGTGGTGAACTCGGGTGAAAGATCAACGTGAGCACGAACTGTTTCGGCTGTTCGCATACAAGCATTGGAAAAGAGAAATAAACTTCTCTGTCACACCCTTCAATGAGAGGCAGTGCCAGAGAACTGCGCGGTCGACTGAGTCGAACGCCGCTTTCAGATCAAGAAAGACACAGATTGTGGACCAACGAAAGATGTGTCTATGCTTTAAGGTTTGCCGAAGAATAAAGGTGTCGCCGACACAACCACGACCGGGTCTGAAACCGGCTTGATTCTCACACGTACACATTTTGCGAGCACTGGGTAATCGGTGGAGAATAAGATCGGTGAGTAGTTTAGACGTGATATCTACCAAACTAATTTTCCTGTGGTTTTCACAAGAGGATCTATCACCTTTCTAATGAATCGGCACAATCACCAATTCACATCATTCCTTGGGAACCTGCTCATCATCCCAGATTACCCGGAGGAGTCTCGTTAACTCGGAAAACAAAGTTTCCCCTCCATCCTTTAAAAAGATGGAGATAACCCATTCGGTCCAGCGGCTTTGTACCTTTTCAGGTAACCGATCTCCCGCATAATCTCCATCTCTGATGGAGTACTGATATCCACCTGCACTGTTTCGCGGGCAGGTATATTTGGAATGTCCACCGTTGAAGTGGGCTAAATGAATTGTTCCCTAAAGTGCTCCGCTCAACGATCCAGACGACGTCCCTGGGAATGAATCAGTGAGCCGTCGGATTCCTTAATTAACTCACTTACACCAGGTTTTCGTGGACCCGTGCCTCTAGCCAGACGGAAAAGGTTGCGAGTGGTGCCGATAGATGCAGCCTTTTTTAGTCCCCTACATTTCGCAACCCACCGCTGCTCACGGTCATTTCCCAGGCTCCAAATCAGTTGGCTTCTCAGGGATTTGCACACCTCATTGAATGACATTTGGAGGGACGGATCTGCGAACGTCCAACAGAGCAACTGATATCGAAGATGTCCACCGTCTGTGAGACCGACTCGAACCAGAGTCCTGTGTGGCACTAGACACGGCATACAAGGTTTCCTCGATCTATTGTCAGCGTCCATCTGGCTCTTACACATCCGACTGCATAGATAACTATGTAGACAGCTCCGTCTGTAAATCAGATCGCCGGTTATCGTCCAGAAGCAACTGCAAAGGACAAGTGGCATTTACTTTGGTGCGACCACGGACGAGACGTAAACGGAAGCAAGCACGTACCAAGGCGTGATTTGAGTCCACTGGCGTAGACGAAAAAGAACGACCATCTTCAGTCGATCCACGCCAGCGGCGACCAAACGCAATACGGTCAATCTGAGCCCAACGTAGTGAAGACGTGGGAGGACGCCACATCATTCTATGCCGCTTTTTATGGGAGAAGTTCGTACTCGCCAGAAACAATCTATAGTCAGAGCACAGCTGAATGGGACGTTCGCCGTAGCGTTAGGATGCGCACTCTACCGATTCCTAAAAAAGGTAAAACAGATGCACAGAGCGTCCGACGGTTTTCATGTGCAGAGAGTTGACACTGTATGGTGAGTCATTTCACAAACAATTTAAGCCTTTTCAAAACACACTGATTTTCGATACATTTAATGAGGTAAAGAGCTAGCATGAACCATGAACCGCGAGGTCATTGTATGTGTACGATAGTCAAAATACATCAAGGTAACTTCAAAAGAAGCTTAAAAATCATACCGAAAGTGAAAAAACAATTTTTATTTGAAAACAACCGAGATTTACAAAGAGGTGTTTTAGTCCTAATTGACGAATGTTGGAAAATATGACAATTCTAGTGTGCGATAATCTTTAGGATCAAATAGAAAAAATAGAGTAAAACAAATGCGATCAGAAAAATGCTAACGGGGAAAAAGCATAAAAAGGAGAATGTGGGTGATAAATGCAGGCAGAAAAATTACGGTCAAAAGCACACTAAAGAATGGAAGATGTACAACAAAATGCACGAGATTACTTTCTCGTATCCATACGGAACAATTCAGTTTGGCGTTTGTACTCCGCCAGAGTGCGTTGCTGTTTTTGTAAATGTGATACAACCTCGGGGGACCGCAGAAGAGCCGCTGTTTTCGCGTCTAGAACAGCTTGAATGAGTTTGGCGTAGTTTGGAGACGTATTTTCTGTTTGCGCAAGTCCTGCGGAACCAACAGAACTGGAAGACGATGTTGGACCGGTTCCATTGGTAGGCTGATTAATGATAGGACAGAAAAAAACTGGCAATCAACCAGCATCAACAAGAAGGAAATCTGCTGAAGCGAAATACAATGAGTACTTCAGTGTTCTGCCAGAACTTATTTTCACACACTAATTACTAATTATATATATATATATATATATATATATATATATATATATATATATATTTGAAGTCAGACGAGTAGGTTTCCGGTGGATCATCTGTTTTGAAGGGTCTATTTTCTCAATGAAAACAACATATTGTGTCCAGTTCATTTTATCTACACGGAAATTTATCACATTACAAACATTTTGCTGAGCCGATTATAGTTATTGCAACACAAAAAACATATAAAAAGTACAGTACAACTCACTGTGTACATCGGACCATCAGAAAGTAGTTTGTCTGTGCGGGCTTTTACGAGTTCGTCGAATTCTTGACGCTTCCTCACAGCTACTTCTTCGGCCTTGGCCGATTTTTTCCCCCTGGAATGGGTTTTACTGATGGGTGGTTTTGAGGAAGAGGCTGAGGATGTCTTGATACCATTCGCTTCGTTTCTACTTGTAGCGCCTGTTGTTGTAGACGATGCATTCGGAACAGGGTCAGTATATGGAGGACGGCTCGTTGAGAACCCCTGCTGGGCTTTGTAGGAGGTGAACCCATTCATCGAGTAGGTATTGGAATATGTACTGGAATGTGGCAGTGCGAGGCTTGGATAATAACCGGAGCGCCCCATACCGGAATGTTGAAATGAGTAAGCCCCCAGATTGTTTGGCGTTGATGTGAGATTCAGGGGTGAAGCTCCCTTGAATGGGGAAAGTTATCAAAGTCAAAGCAGAATAATGATTTTTGCTAACATTCATAGAGGTGGCCATAAACCGGAAAACTGTTTTACAGACCGTCTTCGTCTCGTCCTTTAACCGCGATAGAAAAATTTTCACGATAAGAATAAACCCTCACAAATATTTTTGACGACTTATTCAATCAAAAATGGAACATCTACGCGTATCGGTAACTGATCGAACAACAGTGCCGAAATACAGTAACTCAACCCCGATTATCAAATGGTCTTGAATTGGGTCATATGCTACTTTTACCAATGACTATCAACATTAATAGCCATCAAATCTCATGCTGGTGGTTTTCTTTTTTTTATTACATGCTTGCGCATGAGTGCAGTGGAAGGGACATCTACCTCATAGCCACGAAGGCCCACTGCACTATTGAAAATAACCGGTAACCGAACCCAGGCAAGGTGTCAACGCGACAATAACAACGATAAGAAAAACGGGAGAAATGAATTACAATAATCAGTAATCAGTTAACGAAAAAGCGCATGACTATTTTTGTTTTTCCCTCGAACACTTTTTGATGTTTCCCTCTTCTGCTTACCAAGTTGACGATCTTTTGCATCTACAGGAACGGAAGTTCGACAGACAGGCCAATCAGCATTCGCGCCACTGTGTAATATTCTGAGCCACGCTCCCCAACTTCTCTATCCAGCGATAATTCTCATCCCCTGGATCCCAACTAGGAAGGCAGGAAACATCAACCGAAACCAGTGCTTACGCTGGCTTCTTTATACCCCTAAACCAAGTCATAGCTTATCCAAATCATCGCCTCATCGTTCAGTCTTTTCTGCACGCGCGAATAGAACACGGAAGAGTAGACGGTGGACAGGCATGTGTCAAACATGCTGCCAGACTACTCCGAAGCCCGATTTAGGGTAGATTTTTACTCGAGCGCACCCCTAGACTTTGCCCAGTCATGCGCATACTGCAAGGCAGCAGCATTGGTCCAGTTCAGTCAGCAGCTAGTTGCTTGGTTCATTCACCCTTTCCGGGAAAATTTTTCAGGTAGATGGAGCATGCTTGGGGACTATGACTTTATTGAGTGGCAGGCCAAAATTCGCCACGTAAGATTGATGTCAACAGATTCATGTAGCGTTTCGGGACGGAAAACGCCAGTCAAGCGAAAAAACCAGTCATACTCTCGAACACTACCGTTGGTCGTCATGACCACTTATTTTGTGAGCCAGTCAACTTTATTCACAGTTATCCGCTAAATTAGTAGCCGTTTCCCCATCCACGACTTGGTGAGATACCCGATGCCGTACAGCTGTTCCTTTGGGGATCCCAAGAATAGTAAAAAAGTTCGACATTTGGTGAGAAGTATGAAGCTTTACGATTCAAATGGTGTGGCACTACATTCAACCCTTTCAGAACCTCTACTAATGTAAGAATATTTACAATAATCATATGTGAACAAATCCGTATAGATCTCTTCTTCGACAGACTGCTCCATGTTCTCAACCATCAACTTGACTTTTTTGGTTGTTTCGACAAGTACAAACACCGAGTGGTTATTAGTTATCAATATCGTAGTCCTCACCTTACCACAGATTCGTCAGTGGCCGAAACAACGCCAAAGCCAACCATCCCCCGCAGTTGCCGCCGGACGATAACCATTGATTTGATTTTCAAACAAGAATTACCCGCCAAGTTGTCGATGCAGTTAAATGTCCAGGATCCAGAACAGCGATGGGCAGAGATCCAGCGGGATCTATTTGAGGCTGCTAATGCTGCCCAAGGTCCAACAACCAGACACACAGAAGCGATGGATGTCTGCATCCTCAGTTGCGCTGTTAGATGCTCCTCCGGATTCCACACATGGTGATGCACGGAAATGCCTTAAACGCCAACTGATTCGTAGCCTAAGAAAACGGCCGTGAGCAGTGGTGGAGTGCGAAGTGTAGGGAGATGGAAAAATCTGCAGCGGTTGACAACAGCCACAATCTTTTTCCCTTAATCAGAAATACCAGTTCCCGAAAGCCAGGCGTTAGTGAACTCCTCAAAGAAGTGAACGGCTCACTGATTCAAACTCAGGAGCTTCGCCTAGTTCGTTGGGCGAAGCATTTCGAGAAGCAGTTTAAATGGCCTTTATCTACGACAGGACTGCTAGGTAGTACGATGGTTCCAGCTGTGGTCATAGATACGGATACAGAATCGGTTCTCCGTGAGATAAGTTACCTTAAACGACAAAGGGAAGCTGCACCGGGTGAACTGCCTCTGTTTGATTTTAAAGACGATGGCCCAGCACTGTTACTGGAGTCGACAAAACTCTTCCGTTTGGTATGCGATAGAGAACAAATTCCAAAGAGTTGGTGTGGATCGGTGATCGTACCGATTTATAAGGGGGACAGGTCCTCCTGTGAAAACCTCAGGGGAATAAGTTCGGTTGGCATCGCACATAAACTTCCCGCTGGTATTGTTCTCCATCGCTTATCAACCATTCGCGAGCAGTGGTCGCGCGAGAATCAAGCTGGGTTTAGACCTGGTCGAGGTTGTGTTGATCACATCTTCACCCTTCAACAAATTTCAGAACATTGGCACGCCTTCCATAGGCCCACTATCTTAGTTTTTCTTGATCTTAAAACGGTTTTCGACTCAGTCGACCGAACATTTTTCTGGCGCTGTCTCTCGTTGTTCGGTATGCGCTTTGCACCTTCAAAGTACAAGATGCAGTTGCAGGATTGGGTTGATCCAACACCAAACCTTTCAGTTTCCGGGGAAACCATGGACCAGAATGACACGTCCTGTTATCTCGGCAGTTGCATTTCACCCGGAGGTCGGATATTGGATGAGGTATCTTTGCGTATACAGAAGGCTCGTTTGATATTTGCCAACCCGAGCCACCTGTGGCGTCGACATGACATCCGTTTACCTATCAATGGTCGAGTGTACGCTGCAGCAGTCAGGCCCATGTTTCTGTATGGTTCGGAAACATGGCCACTCTAGGTGCAGGATATACTAAGATTGTCGGTATTTCAACACCAATGTCTTCGTATCATTGCTCGAATCTGATAGAAACACCGAATAAGCAATGCTGAAGTTCGGAGGAAAGTCTTAGGTTCACGAACCAAATCATTAGATGAAGCACTAAAGGTCACCAGGCTGAGATGATTTGGGCGTGTTGCGCATGTCCCTTGACAGGATTCCTCGGCGTGCTATGTTCACTGAGGCGAGTACCGGCTGGAAGATGAGTAAGGGTGGCCGCCAGTCCATGACACGAAAGAAAGGTATGAAAAGCCTAACCGCCGGTGGACTTGACCATGTAGGGTGTGCTAGACTTCCTGAGTTGGGTCCAAGAGACCCTTCCACCCAGTGGTTGTACACGTTAGAGATGGCCAGGTGTCGTGATCAGTGGCGCTCCTGTATTTACAAACTTCCTCTATCGACTTAATACCACTATTCGTAGCTCCTTCACTGATCCTTTAATATCCTCGTCCTTTCTCACAATTTTCGACTGAGGCTGTCGCCAGGAGATAGCAACCAAAGCCAATGCACGCAGTACATGGTTAATGGTCGTCTGAACTGAACCAATATATGGAATATGCGTGAAACTTTGTCGATGGGTCTTCTGTTGCATTTTCGTTCCCTATAAACACGTAAAACTAAAAAAACATCAGCAAGTATACGGTGAAAAATGCATTCGTTTCTTACTAACTAACTGCTCTCCCCGCTCCATTTTACTTTATAATTTTCCTAACTGTTGTTGTGGCATTGTTGTCGCGTTGGCACTAAGATTGATCTAAAATTGATGTTACATAGATTTAATTGGTTATGCTAAAAATGGTGGATCAAACGCAGTTTTACCTAAAAATTAGACCGGATTCTACAATTACCACGGAAACTGTATACAAAGTTCATAATTGACGCTCTAGAATCAGTCACTGCATGTAACATTAGTTCCAGTGGGTCGCGATAACCTTGCATTCACGTAGTTTAACTACAATCAGGAGTGTGCCAAAAACATCATATGGAATCCAAAAAGACCAGTTCATGAATCCAACTTACCAAGTTTGACTTCGTTCACCATTGAAACGAACGTGAGTCTTCAAAACTACTGACGGCAAATGAAGCCATTACAGTTTAAAACAATTTGTCTTGTTTTGAATTTAGCTTTACTGACATTACCCATGTAGAACTGTATCATTACGTCATGGTGTATTGACTACAGAATAGGACTTACGGTGAACATTGCCCAGAAAGACCTGTCAATTAGTAGGGTTACTTACCACACATGCACCAAACTGCTGGCTGTACCCAGCAGCCGCCGCGGCCACAGCAGCCATTGCAGCGGGATGAAACAACGGATAGGACGGTGTAGATGTAGGATGACAGGTTCGATGCAAAGGATTTGAACCACCCAAATAACTACTCAGTTGTGGTTGCATGTTCTGACCAATATTGGTACCGGTAAAAGCCATTTTGATCGCCGGTAGTAAATCAAAGGTGACATAACAAAACTGACGGATTCAAGGGACAATATCCTCGGGAAACCTGAAACAGAGGTGTCGTGATATTAACTGTTGAAGTTGATCTACTTAGGAACTGAACCTACATCTGTCATTATCACCATCATCTTGAGGACACGGAAGAGAGATCTTAAAAAATGCGAAGACTAAGATGAGGGAGATTATTTAGCAGGGAGAGAACCAGGTATTTTTTCTGACCACCACAGACGAAAGTGTAGCAATGAGTATGAAACTTTTGAAATAAAGGTTGGATATAGAAACAATAGCAGAATCACCGATAGTAGTGGTTCACTTTCAGAATTGCCAGTGTCTTTATATCACTCCATATTCTCTTTCGGATACTGAGCAGAACGTCAAACACTTTCCTTAGAACCCGCAAACCCGTCTCAATCTCTTGCTCTCACCTCATTTTTCATCTCACGCACAATTTCCTCCACTTTGGCTTCGGTGGTGTGAGCAAGATGCGGTATAGAAGACGATTATTCAAGATGCGCAACCATCGAGTCTTACATCAACGAATCCAATGGTAAACAACTGTCATCTAAGCTTTTTTATTACGACTACTCATGAATGCAGTGGAACGGGCATATAATCCATAACCACAAAGACCCACTGCCGTATCAGTGTTATAATCCAGAAGGCGTGCCTGGGAAATAGGATGTTCATTGGGTGCACAGATTTGAGTGGCGCGTAGGCCACAAATAAAAATTAAGTACCGAAATTAGCTCTTTGTCACGAATCAGTTTGAAAGGACTAGACTTAGGATTGACTGTACCAGAGAGTCACGAAGACGTTCATGCTAAGTTTACCTGTTTGTAGGCATTTGTAACGTGCTTTGGATAATGAAGATGCGTCACCGTGATGAGATTGAAAATGCTTTGTACATGTGCTCCAGCCCATTGCTTGTTTTCGTACATATCGATGTTCAGTAACTCTCGTATATTTACGCTTCAACTAAAGCTCTGTTACAAGTTGATTAAAGTCCAACTTCGGGTTATCTATTTATCAAGACTTCTGCTAGTAATCGTGTATTTGTTAATTAGTACCATTTCATCGACTTGCATAACATGGAGCGCATCCTTCGACCAGACCGCTTAAACGCAGATCTCCACTTGCTGGATGCTGGAGAAAAATGGACCCACTGGAAACAACGTCAAACTATTTCCTGACCTTCACTGACTCTCTGAATGTCGATAAACTCTCTACCCTCACTAGCTACGTTACCCCATCGCTTTACAGACAGAGCTGATTGCATAGATTACGATAGCATCACCACAGCTCTTCGAAACTTATATATACAACTAAAAATGCAATTCTTGCACGACACGTGCTATTCACCGCCAGACAGGAACACGGACAGACGCTGGACGAATTCTTCCGGAAACTAAAATCCTTTTCTGTCGATTTTGCTTTCAAAACAGTGACCGCCGAAGAATACTGCAACGAATTCATTTGAGACACATTCATCCGTGGGTTGACCTTTCCTTGAATCAAGCAACGACTGTTAGAAGAGAAACTTGCATAAAAGCATTCGATGTCATACAGCATCAATCCACATGCGTCTTGCTTCTTGTCTGCGAAGAATCTGGCTTCTGAAACTCCGGCTGGCTTACACGATACTGTTGGCAACTTTTCCTGCTACGTCCGTAGATCAAATCATCACCGCCGAATCGAATGCCCAGTAAGGGAAGCTTTATGCAAGGATGGTGGGAAAAAAGGTCATTCCCAGTGAGTCTGTCGAGTCCCAACTTCGGAGAGTCTTCACCCTCTCGACATACTGCGTCATCAACGGACTCCGTACTTTTTTCCATCATCGTTGTAGCCACTCCCCATCGTTTCTCAAATGATGTCATTCGTATCACTGCGGATGGGATCACGTTACATGCACTCATTGACACCGACAGTTCAGAGAGCTCTATTATAAACACTGGTCGGCTGGTACGTCGCCACATCACAACAAAGAACCTCTATGGCATTCATCAACTTATTAAGTTCTACTACCGATCATTTATTGGTATCTATTCAATTCAAAGACGTTTCTTATGAACGTATCAAACTTTGTTCTGTTTGATTTATGCACCGACGTTTTGCTTGGCCAAGACTTTCTTCAACTATGTATACGTGCCGAAATTCCATTTTCTGGTTCTAAACCTGCATTTTCTCTCTGTGGTCTACTTGTGGTCAGAACTGAGGCACAATCCTTTTCTGATCATCTTTCTCCCAACTGTAGACCCCCTGCTGCTAAATCAAGACGCCATTCTCGGTAAAATACAATGTTCATCGAGCATGAGATCCAAAACTTATCTTCTTTCAGTAAACAACCATCGAAGTCCCCTTGAGGAGTTCAAGTTCTTATTGTCATGAATGAATGCATATATATATATATATATATATATATATATATATATATATATATATATTACACCCGTCTGGTTCTAGACTGTGTCTCAAACAAAACATGGTACAATCGGAGAGGAAAGGGTACATAGTCCGAGTCTATTTGTTTGTCGGCACGATACTGCTAGGTTTCCCAAGCCAAAGCAGTTGGTTTTCTTAGGGGTCCACAACCAGAGCCTTTAGCTATCCAAAGCTTAACCCACAAGACAGCGAGACAAAACGTGGGGTCCGTAACCCACTGGGGACCAGTGACTGACTGCTCAGTTTATACGCTTTTCGGATAAGGCCAAACATCCTGGGTGCCCAGTGCACCTCTCCGCCACAGATACCAGTGAACATACCGTTGTACGCCTCACACGCCATCCATGGTTGGTTCGGAATCAGGGTTTAGCCACCTCCCCTAAGCTGACTCAGCCAACCAACCCGGTGGAGAGCGACAGGCACTGGCTTTTGCCCCCTCACTTCAGCGGGAACACCTCCGCCACGAGAAGGCGGTGAGTAGGACTTTCTCAGCAGAGGCTGTGTTAGACGCATGGTCACTTGGGAGCATTTCGAAAGGTGTTCAGGACAAGTGGCCAACTCGGGGCCTGAGACACCCACTCCCAACCACACTGAGGCATTCAGAGGCACCCGAACAAAATAGTCTGAGTTGATATCATGGGACCACTACTGGAAACCCAAGGAGGCAAATATATCATTGTAATGGTTGATTATTTCACGAAGTGGGAGGAGGCTGTCGCAGTTCCTGTCATCGATGCAGCAACTGCCGCGAGACCAATTTCTATAATTGGGTCTGCAACTGGGGGGGGGGCGTCCGGCCAACTTCCCTCAGGCGGGGAGCAGTTCTGAAAACAGCGCTGTCTATGAACTGTGGCAATTGCTGCAGGTTAACAAAAGAACAACCGCATATCAACCTAAAGGGAACGGGCTGGTAGAACGGACGAATCGCACTGTAAAAGAGTTACTCAACCATCATCATCATCATCGTACAGCGTTAAACAGTAGGGCAAGCCCCACTGACCACTGCCTTTCTCACCATCTTGCACGTTGAATTAGAAAGTATGAATATACAAGATGGACAGGGAGTGGACCTACACAGGTGGGAAAAGGAAAGAATGCCCTATTAGCCAACACACGGAATACACAGTCTAACTGTACAAGCGCACATCGATCAGTCATTCTGATTCGATAGAAAGTGACAACACGATTGTCATTGTTCACGGTTCCCTGCCATATCCTTTAGTGTCTCCAGTCAACTGGCAGATGGATCTTTTGGACCCCAACCACGAAGACGCGAAGCACCTACTTTTCCTAAGTTTGCTGCAAGTTTTCTCATTCCTCGCTGCCACGTCATCTGTTGACCTCCACGTGGTTTTTTCCACTCCTGAGGAGGAACTGAGAATAGGAAACGGTACGGCACACGTGTGTGCGCCATACGTAACACGTGTCCCAACCAACGAAGTCTACTAATCTGGATACGCTGTGATAGCGAATTATCTGAAGTGGTATCCAATACTCGATTTCTGACCTCATCGTTGCTTACTCGGCTATTCCACCCAATCCTAGCGATACTACGCAAACATCGGTGGTCGAAGACCTCAAGACGACGAATATCTTCAGAACGCAGACTCCAAGTCTCGCAACCATACAACAAAACTGAACGCACTGCGGCACAGTATACACGACCTTTCAACTTCAGTGAAATATAAGATCGACGCCACAAGTGCTCCAGTCCAGCGTACGCCGCTTGAGCCTTGGATATACGCGTGATCACCTCTACTACTGTTCTCCCATCCGTCGTCACGCTGCTGCCGAGGTAGGTGGACCAGTCAACAACTGCCAGCACCTCCCCATCGAGCATTACGCTCGGAATCGTTGACGTTGTAACATCACCTTACAATTTGAAGGTGCAAAACGCATGCCGAATGGAACTACAGCTCGTGAGAGTCTATCTAGTGCACGTTGAGCATGTTCCGTGTATTCGGACAAGTAAACAACGTCGTCCGTATAATCCAGGTCACACAGCTTTCCACTATTTCCTAGTTCGATGCCTACATCCTGAAGATTTTGCAGCGCACTCTCCATTATTTCGTCCATGACGAAGTTGAACAGGAATGGAGACAAAGGGCATCCCTGTCGAACACCACTGGTCGTTTCGAACTGACCGGATAGTTCACCGTAAACTCTAACGCGGCCAGAAGTATAAGAATACAATGATCCTTGTAGGTTCGCAAACTTCTGGGGCATACCTTTTCGATGAAGAATACTGAAAAACACTGTTCGATCAACTGAACCAAAGGCACCTTTCAAGAAGAGCTACCGACAACGAAAAAAATACTACGGCAAGAGGGCTGATGGATCACCACTAGAAGTAGGTGATACTGTTTTTGCACCCCGACGCATTGCCGATGGATGTCCCAGTAAAACTACATAAGCAATGGGCAGGACCGTTCGGAAAATTTCTGCTCTATCCGCGATAAAATCCGTCGGCTCGGAACTCTCATTGTCCATTCCAATCGTTTAAAACCAGTATTGAAAACAGAGAACATTGTACATGATCATACATACATGTCTCATTCATATTTCTCCCTCCCTATTACAAGAACTACTGTGGATATAGAGGACGAGAATTCTGACCTAGTTGGCCAGTAAATACTTGTATATTCTCATACCTGCTGTATTATTATTTTTATTATACATACACACATACCTACACGAAATGCCCGAAATACCTCGGTATAGACCGCCCTTTTTCACTGCCTCGAGAAGGGGAAAATAGGGACAATTAGTCGGGGAATCATGAATTGGGAGATAGAAATGAGCACCGTTAATCGTTATTTGGGAAAATTAACGAAGCATATTACGTATTTCAAACGACTGGCACGAACCGCTCGGAAGCTGTTCAGAAACCGTCCAGAAAACCGGACAGAAACCACTCAGAAACCGTTCAAAAACGATCGGCGTAATAGTAAAAAAAAACACTCAAAAACCGGCCAGAAACCGAGCGGCTTTGGAGCGGTTTTCGACCGGTTTATGAACGGTTTCCGAGCCTCTTGTGTCAATCGTTTGAAGTACGTGATATGCTTCGTTAGTTTCTGTCACTTTTCCCAAATAACGATTACCTATGCTCATTTCTACCTCCCAATTTATGATTACCCGGTTAATTGACCCTATTTTCCTCTTTTCAAGGCAATGAAAGGGAACAGTCTGTACCAAGGCATATCAGGGCATTTCGATTAATTCAACCAATTTAAATAAAACGCCAACTGAGCACTGTACATTACTCCGGTCGTCGATCACCTTCGCAACAATTCATTGATCATCCGTGTAAAATGGCTACTAAACAAACCGACCGAAAACCGATGTTACGAACGGGTTGGGTGCTACAAGAGTATAAATGCTGGTCTGGACCGTGTGTGCTGTTCACCGTCAACTGAAGTTCTGGTGCACGCTGTTGTTCGTAACCCGTTCTATGTGTATTCGTTTTCAGTGATACCACGAAATTTATCTAACTTAGCGTTATTAAACACTTCCAACCTGTCCACTGTAACTTGTTTGATTTGATTACACTCATCCAGAGAAGCTTGGTCATGCGGTTTATAGGAAGATAAATTTACTCCTGTTGGTCGCTGATGAGCGCCCCAAGATTATTGTACACTATACGGCTCCTGAAATGCAGTGCCAGTTGAGGCGCATGGTAAAAAGCCCGCAAAAAGCAACCTTATCCCGCGCCTGCATTTTCATGCCGCCACGCACCCACAAGCAAACCGTCCCCGCGCCGCGTCGACGGACCCCGCACACGAGACAGTGTCACAACATACGGGCTTAAATATAGCCCGACTGAAGCTATGGTACCATATGTGAAACGGTTGGAACTGATGAAGTGGTGCCCGTAGAAAATGAGATTGGCGTGTAATATTACTGTGAGAATTCTGTTCGCGTGTGTGACACAAGGGTTTATAGAAGTTGTGATCCAGATTGTCACCGTCGCCGGCGGCAATGGATGTCAGTGCTGCGGGTTCGGCAGGGGTCGATCAACCTGGAGCATTTACTCACTCAATTCGTGATACGTACAAGAGTTCCGAAGATTTTGAAAGTGATTTTCGGATTTCTACATTCATGATAGTGTAGTTACCTTCGGCTGTATAATTCACCAAGATAGGCACCAGTTATGGTAAGAATGAATGAAACTACCACATTAACGTTCGAACTATTTTCGCGCCGGGAATTTTAGCTGGAAAAATGCGTGACCTTGATACTAAATGGCCAGTAAAATGAAGAGAAAGACCTTTACTTGGGCGGATTATGCTGCTGAAAGTAGTTACAAGAATTAGCTTATTTTCTTTTTCCCCCCAGATTGTGGATGGTAGTTCAATCCTTGACTTTCTACAGTTATGAGAGTGGGGTAAGTTCCGACCTGGCTTAGCGTAATGCAGGCCTCGGATTAACTTTTGCAAGGAAATTGAATAAAAACACCGTAAAAGTGTGCTTTATAGAAAAGAACTTTATAAATGTTCATTGTTAATTTTTGTTGAAACTTGTTTCTCTTGGTCAAATTTCGGTAATTAGCTCTGCCGTTATTGGCTTAGCCGTTGCAGCTTGTTGATTGGGTTATTGGTCCTATATAATCCGTAACCCTAGGCTCGATGTTCACTTGCCATTTCTTCCTCGCACTGTCCGGTTCTCGATATGGAGCGAAACATCGCTGATGATTCTGCCCAGTTCTGGTTAACGGTTAAGAAGATGTACCCGAATTTGGATGCATTTATATCTGATTTTCGGGACTTCCAATTAACCACTTGTTCGAGTTTTTACGTATACGACTCACGAACAAGGGAAATGGCAAGTAAACGTGGTATAATTTTACCACCTGGCACGCAGTACTATTTCATCAAATATTGCTGCGTCCATCGGAGAAGAAGTAACTGCTCTGGAAGAAGGTAATTTGCTTTCTTACTTGTTCCTAATGGAAACTGTTTGCAGATACCCCAACCTTGGTTGTCGAGCATTCGTCTCGGTGCGTGCCGTCGGCTCATCCTACGTGGTGTCGCAGTGGGCCATGGTCCATAACCACGACTTCCAACGAGAGACCGAGGGTTATTACGTCCGTAACCGCCGCTTGACCAGTGACCAAGAGAGTCACGTGTTCAGTATGATGGAGAGTTTTCGTAATACTGCCGAGCTTAGGGATTACACCCGACAAATGTTTAGCCGTCGCCTTCGCAGTCAAGACTTTCGCTCCATAAGGAAAAGGTTAGGTTCCGTTGACCACACTAAGGATGCTACGCGTGTAGGTGAGTTATTGAGAAATCAGGGGTATTCACAGGTCATTAGTGACGATAGCATGATTAGGTTTGTTCTCTTTGTTCCTCTTGTAAGTAACGAGCTCGTCGGCAGGTTCGGTGACGTAATGCTAGCCGATGCCACGCATCAAATGAATGACGGTGGGTATGTCTTGTGGCACGTTATGGTCGTAGACGACACCGGCTTGGGACACAGTATTTTGTATGCTCTTATGCCCAACGGAAGCGGCAGTAGCTACGAAACAGCCGTTGAGTTTTGGCTCAATCTCTGCCTCAGACCAGAAATTGCAAAACCATAGTGGTAGACCGTAGTCTGGCGCAGTGTAACTCTCTGAGGACACAGTACCCGGAGTCGCAGGTTGTATTCTGTAGGTTCCACGTCGTAAAGGATATGCGTCGGAGATGTGGTCTGCTCTCAAACGTCTCCATCACAGATCGAGGTAGGATATTCCCGTGGATGAGCAATATGGTGTACACGGAGGACGGCGCTGCTTTTATTAGGTTCTTATCTGCCATTGACAGTCGAAGTTCCGAGGCATCCCAGTACTTGAAAAGTACTTGGATGCCGTATAATACTAGCTGGGCTGCACATGCAACCCGGCAGTATTTGCTTCATGGTTTTTATACCACAAATAGGGTCTAGACTGAGAACAGGAAGACTAGAATGTCAGTCCCTTGTACGTTCCAGCAAAACCACTGGCTAGTACTAGCTCATTAGTAGCCAGCACCAGCGGTAGTAGGTCAGGGTCGAAGCGAAAATCGGCCTTGGTAGTTAGAAATGCGGACGAGGAAGATATAGTTGTCATAGGGAACCCACTGCAAGCCTTGGATTTCCGTCGGTTGCGCACCAATACGTCGACACCATTCAAAACGGAAAACAAGCGTCGACGTGTGGATCCAGCGGCTTCACCAATTCGGGAGGACGTTTGCAGCGTATGCAGATTGGAGGAACCAACGGTGGACATTGACGAGGACGTTCAGTGGGTGCAATGTGGCTCTTGTGGTCGATGGACCCATTTCCAATGCGCGAGATTCAGAAAGGACGACAAGTGCGAGTGCGTGCATTGTCTGGCTCGTTGACCAACGCGGAGGACAACGGGAATGTCAACATGGTCCCTATGGGGCCACCACATTTTGATTACCGTGTTGCTTCTCTGAAGCCATTTTGTTGTTGCCTTTTCATTTCTCTTGCATGTGAGTCTCGTTTCACGTGCACAAGCCTGGGAATACTAGCTGCATATAGGGGGCGATCATTTGCGAGTTTGGGCGTGGTATATAGAAAACTCCGTGCTTCGTTAAACATTTCGTGAAGATAGACTGACGGAATTAGCATTCGATTCAATCCGTTACTCATATCACGTAAGTTACAGTACTGCAAGCATTGGTAGCAGGAGCGCAGTTATCTACTATGTTCAGACAAGAGGATCAGCTAGTTAGTTCAGTGAAACTTTGCTGCTAGATACATGGAAGAGATCTCGTACAGTGGGATATATATATATATATATATATATATATATATATATATATAACAACCGTCATGTTGCACTTATCTTTGGTCAGCTAAGTACCGTTTCGGAGTAAGTGGTATATATATATAGATAGATACATAACTACGGTCAAATATATATGTATGCGTATAATTATGCATATATATATATATATATATATATATATATATATATATATAATATCCTTCGGTTACCGGTGGAAGCAAAACAAAACCGGCTCTACTTCCACCCATCACTTACGTAACTCATTACGCCAATGGTGTACACGCAGCTAGAAAAAAACAGTTCCCGTATTCTGGCAGTTATTCTTTTAGCCAAACTTCACTGGGTCAGATCACATCGCCCAGTGGTCTTTCGGGAAGCGCACCACCACTAGGGGCACGTTTTTCACACAAAATAGGGATTTTGGGACAACGATAAGTGAGGACCACTTTTCCAAATAATAATTAAGAAACAGTCCAACGTTTTCAAAATATTTCAGACATTTTTTGCCATTGCCAGATAGGAATCGACACCCCAGTTCAATTTTAGAGTCCGCTATACAACAATGATGACCTTTTCGTTGATCAGGATGTTTTTGCCAAGGAAAAATCGCCCATTTTTTCTCTTTATAAATATACCAGGTAAGTCACCAAAAACCAAGCAAGTAACTCGTATTTCAAAATAAGCTTGGCAGATCAATTTTGTGCATTTCAAAATTGGCGCCCCAGAATTCCAGGATTCCGCGCCAATTCAAAAATATCCAGGTCGGAACTTACCCCCCTACCCTACAGTTATCGGGCATTTTTGAGAGAAGCGCCAAAAGTAGCGTTTCCCAGCGCCCGTATGTTTGGTTCATACCCGCTTCGACCTTGTAATATTCAATTCAGAGAGAGCAAGGCTCTTGGTTTACGGTTTAGTTCACAACAGCAAATCGACTCAAGCAAGCTGAAATGCGATGCACACGAGCAATGGTAACGGTTCAGCACACAACGACGGCCAGGTCGCGAGCATAACAAGAAAGCACTGTGTCGAATGAATGTTAATTGCGTATTCTCGGAGGGCGGTGTCCCAACCGAGCAGCACGAATATTAGCCACGTTCACGAACACACTTGCGAACAGTTATGGCAAACGTCCGTTCGGTCCAGTTCGATGAGACATACATAAATCAAGAAAAAGTTCCACACTTCAAAGGGTTTCGGCGACAACTCGGCCGGTCCCGTCCAATGGTTATGTGCGGGACCTGGAATATGGTAGAAAAGGGTGTACATTAGTAAGCGCCAATTCAAACACTACATGTTCTTTTCGGTTCTGTTAGAACCTCGACATTCAATTTGCCCGCTGGTTCTGTTCAGTTCAGCTCAGTTTGCACGGGACTGATAACGTCCATGAGCATTTCAGCGCGCCTCGGCGGTGGGCGCACCAGCCAATTACCAACAAATGCGCAATGGATTTCGTTATACCTCCGGTAAAAATAAGAAGCAAGAATAAAACCCCATCGCACATCAACTACAAGAGACATTATGCATCGTCAGCGTTCACTAGGATTGCATGCAGAAAACTCAAAAGTAGATTATAATACGCCTCAGACAGACCCAAGTTTTATCCTTCATCCACCTAGTGATTACCCTCAGAGCTCACTACCAGGGATAACGTCGTTCCACTTACTATCTAGGGTCCCCTTGAAGGACTGGGTGGTCTGCAGGTCGAATAAGCCGCCAGACAGAATGCTTCGATCGTCTGCTACCCCAAACAGCGCGACCTAGCCATCAACCTGGGCCGAACCTTCGTCAGCTTGCTCCCGCACCCGTTTGTTCAGGAATCAAATGCCATTTGGAATAGACCCTCCATAAAGGAGTTCAAGAAACTCCGTTCCATTCATCAGCTTCCATAAAACAGACAGTTTTCCAATTGTATGAGCTATCTGCACCGTAATTTCGACTGTTTGTTTTGTTGCTTCAAATTTGTGCCACAAGTCGGACCCTCACCTTTGCCACAAGCATGAATCAATCATCTTGAACTTTGTTGTGACTGCATCCGGTAATCTCCTCTTCTGTTTCTAACCCTTTGCTGCAATTTAGCTGAAGTTGTTGATTTTTTGCTCAACTTGGAGCGTGAGAGCCCGGGAAGAACATCATCGAGTTTTGTTCACTGTAAAACTGCCCTATTCATTGTATATAGTACAGTGGCTATTTGAAATCGACCTTGTTTTGAATTGTGTCGAAACTGGTCGCTACGTGTTGTCCGAAAGCTCTATTGGCTGGACATTACGGTACTCGTTATCCATGGCAATCGCGGAGAAATGAAATTATTCAGCAACTCGGCAAACCGTTCGAGGTTGAATAAAAATGCAGTGCAGGTGAACTAAACCTCTTTGCCCGCAGGTGTTGGTCATGTTTCTTGCTCAGTCTCTAGTATATCAGGCAAATTGGCTGCCGACAGCAAGGCTCAGGGGTATTCGAGTTCACCCAATTGTAGGAGGTATATACAAAAACCGCACACAGAAGAGATTCTGTTCAAACTAAAACGGGGTGGTTCGTTGATGGTTGACTCTGTTAGGCGCTGGACATGCAACTGGATACACGCTCTTGAGGAGTGTCAGCGCTTCCTGTCTAGCGATACACCCGGTGGCTGGACATCTGTTAAAGAAATCAAGGCTCGTTTTTCGTGTCTCAAGTATGAGCATCTGTCTATCAACCGTCTGTTTCCAAAACATGTTCAATATCAGGTTGTCAGATGCGGCATCACCATATACTGCATGGTGCACATAAGCAGCCTACCGACCGGACCATGCAAGTCTCAACACAAGAGCGGCATCTTGGCAGGCTGAGTACGGATGGTGCGTAAAGTTCTGACCAGTGGACTGGTAGCTGTGCGGCTACTCTTGGGCCAGAATTTCACGTAGGTTTAGGTGTGCTACCAGTACGAGTCGGCGGACCGTGTGGTTCTGTGGAGACCGACGCTCTGTCGGACAGTGGGTCCTATGTGATTTTAATACAAAAAAACCCTAAGGAACTGGTGGGCATGAAGAGTTCCTCCACCTAGCTTTCGATTTCGACAGTAAATGGGAATAGCGCTCGCAATGCAGGAACGACGGAGCTGCGGCCGAATTCATTGTTAGGAAATGATTTTTTTGGACAGAGCCAGCCTTCCGTGTTGATAGGCCACCAAGCCAAGTGGTCCAATACTGCACAGGTGCGGACTTTTTCTTTCTGGCCTCGCCTATATTACGTCGGAAGGCATAACCCGGAAGATTCGAGAGTGCGAATCCTGGAAGGTACCGAAGTTCCAGAAGTACTTTCGGCATTTGAGCAAAGATGCAGTATAAGAAAACAACCATTTGCTGTGCGGAAGATTTTAGGATCGATTGTCCTTGGTTCGGTAAAACAGGAACCACCCTTTTCGAGGAAAGTAAACCACATTTGGATGGGTGTCGACCCCTGAGAGGGACAGACCAATCGACTACAAAAGGCCGATTTCAGCTATGGGATGCATCGAAAAACTGTTGTTAGAAGACAAGCAAGTTGTTGATATGGTTGCCAGCGCCATAACACTTCGACGGACACTATGAAGTGACATTTCCGCGGAGGAATCCCACGGTCAGACTTGCGAATAATTATGTTGTGGCCAGAAAGATTGAAGGGCTTGAGAAAAATGTTCGCTAGTGATTCTGAATCCTTCGGTAAATATTCTTCAGTAAAAGGCAGGTATGTGCGCGAGGGCCACGCCAAGTTATTGGCCTGCTTGCTGTTGAAAATTAATTTGGAGCCTGTGAGGTGCCTGCCAAATCACTCAGTACCAAACTCTAAAAAGCATGGCAATTTGAGGGTGGTGATTGTCTGTGCGGCTGCAGTCCAGGGACGCTCCTTGAATGATTGCTTGCTACAGGGACCGGACATGACAGCAAGCCTAGTTGAAGTGTTGCTCGTTTTCGAAAGGAACTTGCTGCATTAGCTGCGGACACCGAAGAAATATTTATGCTGGTTCGAGTGCCGACAGGAGACAGAGGAGCAGTGAGGTTTGTTTGGTGGAAAGGTGGTCAAATGGGTGGCAATCTGGTTGAATATCAAGTGAATGCTCACCCATTTAGTGCCACTCCCTCCCCATTTTGTGCGAGTCTTGCCTTATGTCGCACGGCAGACGACTGGGGAGGACAGTACGAGGATTACGTTTCCAGGGCCATTTATGATGACTTCTTTATAGAAGACCGTCTGGGGTCCTTTCCTTAGCTGGAGAGTGTCATATATTTTACGATTCAGATGAGTGAGTTACTGTGACGTTGAGGCTTTTGGCTGCATGAGTGGCAGTATAACCGTGAGGAGGTGATGGATATTTCCCTTGAATCTGGGCTGGCCCACCCCATCGATGATTTGCTCACAAGTGCCAGAGAAGATTTCGGGACTGGAGCGGAAAGCCATAGAAGGCTTTCCAGTTTTCGTTTGCAACGCGCGAAAAACCTGAAACAAGGTTCGGCTTGCTGTACTTAGTGTAGTCGGTGTTCGGCCCACTGGGGTTAGTTTCACCTTGCACTCTCCTAAGCAAGGTGTTGTTGCAGTCACTGCATCGCCTAGAGCTTCGTTGGGATGACTCAATGGGAGAAAATCCCCTACGGCGCCGGATGGAGTGGCTGAGGAGTGTGGAACGGCGTTGCACACTGAAAAACTTAGCGCTGTTCTTGGAGGAGACTCACTGAAAGAAGGTGCACAGCTTCGTATGATTTGTGATCCTTCTGAAGTTGGATATGGAACGGTGGCTTTTTCCAGATGGGTTTCAGAAAACCGACCATATTGCACCCTACTGCTATACGAGCCAAGGGAAGCCCATCTTAAGACCGTAAAGATTCTTCGATTGGGGTTAGTGGCAGTAAGTCACAAAGATGGCGAATCGAGCAAGGCGTACCCATTTCAAACGAGCCCCAAAACCAGAAAAATATTCACTCGTAGCTTTTGGGGTGTAAATTGAGGTTCACGAAAACTATAAATGTGCGCAAAACTCAAGGACGCGGCCAAATAGGCTCAAAAGTAAAACCTAAGGGTCAATGGCCTCGAGGTCCAAGTGTAACGACCGGTCGTGGAAATTCCCCCCTCCAAAAAAAACACCGCAGTTCCATGTCTCCCTAACATCACTCACATATTTACACCGTTGGCTTGCTTTATGCATTGTATGTTTTTATGGACCAACGTCTGTTTGTTCGCGTCCAGTGTGCTGCTCTGCCATATCCTTATTCTGGACCTGCGTGACGCACGTGCTCCTCGTTTTCTGAGTCCTTGTGTTCGCATAATTGAGGTTTGCATCTGTTTCGTGTAATTGCTCGTTTGATAATCTGTTATCGTAGAATTTCACGGAAAATCGCCTTCTGATTTTGGGATCTGTTGCTAATATGGCTACGTATTGCTCAAAGGCATCTTACAGGTATTATGCACACTGGTCAGGCACGATCTACTGCGCAATTTATTTCGTGCTGATAACCCAACCAATGAATCGGAGGGAAAGAATTAAACATGTAACACAGTGTACAGGCAGTGGCAGCACTAAAGAAAATTCGAGGTGGGTGGTTCTGACGCTTTCCAAAAGAAGCTCACATTCGAACGCAGATTAAGAAAGGGTCCTCCAAAATAGCTCTCAGTTTCAAAGGGAAATCTAGAAAAGCCCCTAGTCCTGGGGGATTTCGAGACACCAGAGGTAGACTGGCATCCAAGTTAGGTGCCGGTTGGGTCATTCGGCTAGATATTTCTTGATATATTTGAGGACAAGACACTGATACACTACGTCCCCCGGCACGCTAGAGGGGGATTGTCTTGTTCCGTCCTACTGACCCTTATGGGAAACCTGTTCTGTCTGAGGACTGTCTCGTTTTACTGGTGAAGAACGTAAAAAATGTGCTGTTATTTCAAGCAGCCACCCATTGCATACAAAGCTCTGATCCAACCGGTTCAGGCAATCTAGCCTTGGGGCTTAAACACTTCTGGCAGAATTCATCTTTCTTCTATCGATCAACGCCATGGATCGTCTGTCTCGTCGGCTTGATACGGTGCCGGTGCTAATGCTCTGTCCGCCAGTGAGACTGAACAGTCAATTGAGCTATGCTTCAGGCCGTAATCCCGCGGAGGAAGGGTCAGACTCCGGGGCTAATGGGTTTGGTAAATTCTAAGCTTTCTGCGGAAGTAGGTGAAGTCCAAATTCATGCTCCATTGGGGAAAAGTAATCCGGAATCCGGAAGTTCCCATTCTTCGGCCAAAGGGGAAACCTTCCAGATAAGTGAAGAAGGTCCTTCAAGAGACTGGACGAAGAGCTTCTGATAGCGATGGTTGAGTTAACTGCTTGCGATACGGGGGGCAACTTAGAAGAAACATGGGTAGATATCAGAAGCAACTTACAACGTTCGACAGCGGAAGCAACTCCACTCCGCTAATTTCAGAGAAGGGGTTCCCTACCGGGGTTGATGAGCAGCAAAGCTCGGGGACTAAATCTTATGTACTAAGAGTGCAGAATGTCTCAGGAATATGGGCTCTATTGTGGTTCATCCAGTATGAAAGCGGATAGTGGAATAACAAAGGTCTAGGATGGTGAGGTGCGAACTGGACTTCGCCGGGGCTGCAAAAGAACACCCGGTGTTCTACAACGACTTCCAGCCTAAGGCGGCTATGAGTGTTTCACTATGTTGAGTAAGGACTGGAAATGGGCACCGAGCAGCAAGACTACATGCGGAAGGCAGAAGCCCATAATGAGTACCTCGAGGAGATCCGAAAGTTGGACCAAAGTGGTCCATCTCCGTTTTTGTGGTGGCCTGGGCCTAGTCTGATGAAGGAGCTCGTGGTACAGTCTGAAGATGCTTCGCTGTCCCCTAGAAAACTCAAACAGCGGAAAGCCTCAGGACCAGACCGCACAATCCCAGCAATCCTAAAACTGCTGGCCAGAACACCAGCATGGCCTTTGGCTACGCTATCCAACAAATCCCTTTGGGAGACACAAAAACAAAATAGATGTCCCTTATCGCATATATGTTCATGAATGCCGCACCCCACTCAGCTTAAGGCACTGTCCACAGTGTGACACTGCATGATGTTACGTGTATCTTGTTTTCACTGCCACCACCCCCCTCCCCTGCTCCCTTTTACTCTCGTTTCAGCTCGATGAATCCGACATAAGATCAAAGATTTCCTCAAGAACCGGGACGATTGGGCTCAAAGCCTCGAACCCGAGTAGTACTTCAAGATTTCTGCTGAACGGAAGACAGCGGAATTCGTGCGGATTCACAGGAGCGATGGAAGAGGCGATTTTCAGCCTGTCAGCTCACCGTCCGTTGCTTTAAGGGCAGTACAACCATAAGATTTTCACTCGCGAGGCACCTGTAGAATAATAAGTTGGCCAAGTGTGAACAAAACTGTTTTATAAGGAGGACGTTCTACCTCAGTAGCCTCCTGAGTGTTTTTGACGGGACAACCAGGAGACTGGGTCACGGTGCGAAGGTCAAAATGTGCTACCTCGACTTTGGCAAAGCCTTCGATAATGTGGACCATGGGCTGCTGCTGAAAGGGCTAGGGGGACCGAATGTGGTTACACAGCCAGCGGACTGGTCACAAACTTACCTGGGCCGTGGCGGATTCTACGTCAATTTTGAGGAAGCGAGGTCCATAACGGCGACGGCAGCCAGTGGGGCACTCCGAGAATTGGTTTTGAACCGGTACCTATCCTGGCATATGCGAATGACCCACCAAGCGTCCTTCGGTCACCTCTTCCGTTAACAGATGACTTGAAGGTTCTGAGATCTACTGAATCCGCCCAGGTTCATGATGAGCTAGATGCCATCCACAAATAGGAAGTAGACTGAGACCTACACCTGAACCCAACTAAATGTGCACGGCCTTTGGCTGAGATGTTCAGAGATTCCCGCTACCTAAGCCCGGACAACCCGGGACCAACAGCTGAGAGAGGAGAAATCCGAATCTTAGGGACAGTGGTACCCGGGAAATTCAAGCCGACTGTGCACTGCCTGTCAGTGGCTATTAGTGAAAAAGTCATATACCAACCGCGCTTAAAGCTGACTTCGAGGAATCCTAGGTTTACATTATCCTTTTACGCGGCTCTGGTGCGACCCCTCTAAAGTACGCCTTCCAAGAGTATGCTCCTCGGTTAGTTAGGGACACCCACACCCTGCAGAGGGCTCAAAGGAAGTTCATGAGAACGACCTACGGTCCGTCGGTGCCACAGTACTAGGGCAGGTTTGCATCGCTAGATTTGTTCTCGCCGAAGCCCGGGAGCCCAAGGGAGAGCTAATAGTAGAAATGGAGAAACTGAAAAGTCCGTCGACATCTAACAATCCTTTGTTTGTCCATGGCGGAAGCTCCACTCCCTGGCGACATGGGCTAGAACTCGCTGAGCCAAGGGCCAAAAGGTACATCGGAGCCCAGTTCTTTTCGTGCAGAGTATTGAACGACTAGAAAACCTCCCAGCAGATGGATCGGGAGCGGAAGCTATCATCGTTTTTAAAAGGGGGGTTGACTTTGTGCGGACTCTTCCTTTGCTATTTTGATGGAGACGGTTAAGTGCATCCTGAAGAACCTATGTTCCGACCTATTTTTCTTTTCTCCTCATTTTTTTAATCTTTCACCTACGTTTCCCTTACTATTTTATTCCCCTACATATTCCTTTTTAGGGGACAGCTGAAACTTGGTTGGCTGTATCAACGGGACGGCCGAGTCTGCTGGTTGTAGGCGTTATACTCTATCGAAATATTCCCCCAACTGATCTTTCCTACGGCGGCCCCAACAAACGTCGCGAGTCCTTCGGTTCCATCAACCTACAGGCAAGAGGAGATTCTGATTCGAGGTACGGCGAGAAGCTGGGGCTCGCAAGTGCAGCAAACTGGACTACTATTTGCATCGGCCGCCAGCCGCCGTGCTTTGGTTTTTATTTTTTTTGACGATTCTATCAAGATTTGTGACCAGGGCCCTCATCCGTTGTCCGATTTTCCCATTACCCAGTGAACTACCTTCCGGTTCACTGGAATTATCTGACTAACGAGATAAACAATATCCGGGGAAATTTTGGAAGAAGCTCCTTGAGCGTGTGTTATTTCAGTACTTCACGGCGGCTGAAGTGGAGACATGGAATTCATTGCTTACAGAAGAGGCATTCATAATAAGAGACCAGTGCTGGTAGAGTTCACTGATGTGTCCATCCGTGAAACACCCCTAGTGAGGGCAGCCGTGGTGGCCCGTAACAACGAAAGCAGACACCAGATTGCACCAGAAGGGCATAGAGTGAAGCCTGATGGCACAGCCACAAGTGAAGACCTGGCTCAACCCACCAGGACACTGATGACAGACCCCCAAAGACAGCAGGATGCCGTACTCGGTCCTCGGCCTACCTCACCTATCGCAGTAAACGGGTCGCTTGAGTGGGTGGAATGGTCGCCATTGAGGACCTGTTGGAAGGTGACAATACTGTCGGCGGGTGGAGGATAACGTTACCCTTGTCAGTTTGGGCGGCACGGCAACACCCACAAGGATGGATGGAGAGCCGTCGTAAGTCTGGGATGACCGGCCGTCTTCATGCGCTCCAGCTGGGATGGTCCACATAAAAATTTACTCTAGTCTAGGGCTTTAAGCCTGAGTCCGGGGCAGGACTAAACAGTACCGGACGCCAAGGTGACGGGCAAAGTCTGTTGTGTTAAGTACCAACGCTTGTAGTATTAGGAGTAGAAGGATAGAACTTTTCAAAGCCGTTTTGGGTCAAAACGAGTCGATAGCTGCCGTTAGGAAACGTGGAATTCCGGGGGCGGTTATTCTCCAGGATAAACACATTACTATCCACAGACAACACAGAGAACACGGTTTCCTTGGAGGGGGGCAGTTATTCTCAGCAGATCAAGTACGAAAGCCCTTGAATCTCCCACCAGGCAAAAGGCCCCAAGTTACCTTTCCTACAGAGCACCAAGCAAAAACCACAACGAGGATATTCGCTCACTGCTAACCCTCACTAAACCTGTTAAGTGGGCAAAAAAATACCCTTATGTGAGACTTCAACTCACAGCACATTGACTGGACAGTTAAAGTCAGCATGCCAGGATCGCGGGAGAGCTACTTAGAGTAGCAGCATGCAGGCGAGCTGCACCAAAACACCAGGGAGGATACCACAAGAAGGTCGCGATGCTTTCCACTTTTGCTTGATCAAACAGTAACCAACCTGTCGGAAGGCATATCCGGACTACTATGCCGTGCTCCGTTGAGCAGAAGTGATTGCTTGTGTACCGGAATCATCCTGCGCATGAGGCAGTCGAGGGTAGCCTGAGGACTGGCTGGGAATTTCGGCGGTGTAGACAGAGACAAGTTTCGCACCGGGGCCGTGGAGTCAATGTGGGACACTTTGGAGGGGGTTACTGTCGAGAAGCCCCGGAAAGTAATAAAGAGATCACTAAAAGCCCTCCAGAAAGGGTATGCACTCTTGAAACGGAGGAGTGGGAGGTGGGCAAACCAATGTGATGAAGGGCCACAATGGCCAGAGCCATAAAAGTAGAAATCGTTGCTAGAAACTTTGCAATGCTTTCGGAGGACAGCCAGCTTGAACTCCCCATACGGGACTTTGAAATGAGGCAGTGAGCTCTCGGAGAACTTCTGAGCGAGAGCTGGAGCTAAATCAGCCAAATGCTCAAGAAAGTAGCCGAAGAAGTTCTTTTGCTATGCAAAGTCTAAAGGCTTACTAGATGATGGGACAGGTCCGCCCAGCGCCAAGGACCACGGTCTCGCCACTGACAACCAGAGGGAAGCGGACCCTCTGGGTGAATACTCTGGTAGAGTGCATGGGTCAGATAGTGAGGTGTAGTCACGTGAACTCTGGCGCTTCCTCTACCGGAGTCAAACACACTGAATATTATATAGGAAACGGTGCACAAGTGTTTACATGGACCAAATGTCCGTCAGTCTGCGCGCACAGTCCATCCAAATGAAAGTTTGGGAAAAGCTTTGCGACCAGTCAAAGTGCAATTCAAAATAATCTTTTCCAAATGGCGGCGGGTCTATATATGACGAATTAAGCAACCTAAGGATAACCAGACCTCAAAAGTGTCCCTTCTGGGCCCTTACGCCCCAAAATTAAGTTGCGAATGAACGACAGCAGCAAAACTACTGCTGACGGTTATGAAATCATGAGAGCCCAGCAGAGTCCAAGCTAAGGGACTAGCGTTCGAGGAAACACCGAGGGTTCTACTTGTGACAAAGACTTATTACAACAAAACGAAGAACCGAAATTCCAGTAGAGGTAGTCCATACAAAAGTAATGATGTTGTTTTGTAATATAAATGCTGTTGAACGGAACAGATCTTCTCCAACTCCCTTACGCAACGGGTGCAGGTCGCATCTATCTAGTTATCCTCGAGTCCTTTTTGGACGTCAAGGATCGGCTGGTGTGGAAGCTGTGCAGGTCCACACTGGACCAGGGTAAGGTGCCGCGGGACCGAAAGAAAGCTGCGATCGTAGGGGTAAATAACATTAGGCTTAAGTCAGCTAGGGGTAAAGGTAGGTCGGCGAGCCCAACTAGCACCTTAGGAGAAATTTTTAGCTCACGTCTGACAGCATTTACTGAGGCACCCCATGCTTAGCTCAGTCAAGCGCAGTTTCACAAAAAGCAGACCTTGTCCGACCAACTCGTGCTCCTTAGATGGGGAGATTTGACTACTTGATAAAAGTAAAAAATTCGAAGTATTTTGCCTCGATTTTAACAAGCGGTTTGACTACTTCAGTTATCGCCTGATTCCGAGCGAGATGGAGATCCTCTGGGTGGGTTGGTTGGTACATAGGTGGCCGCCATGTTTCCCTCCAAGTGGGAGGTTCTGCTTCAAAGCAGGAGACGGGGGCTTCAGTTTGGTGGACGCCATTATTGGGGCATCTCTAGGATGCGTCCTAGGCTCGATATTACTCTCGTAGTTTATTAGCGACTGGGCCTTCGCCCTGGTTGTGTACTAATCCGTTCGCATGGTACACCAAGGTAAATTCAACACTATCCAGGGCAATCCTAGCAAACTGGAATAGGCCGAGATGCATATTTAGTTAGAAAAGCAAAAGGGTATGTAAAAATGATATAAAAATAAAATAAAAGCTATGTCACAAACTCAATTGTCCAACGTTCTTGTCCCCGGGGTGTGAGCTCCAAAGACCAAGTGTCGGTCTTGGTTCAGCTCGGCTCAATCGGACAGCGGTCCGCCGAAAATTTCGGGAAGTTGTTGAGGCGAGTCCCGAAAGGCCCCATTGAAGCTTGTTAGGCGGTTTGCATCTCACGGTTAGATTTGGCCAACGTTTCCACAAAGCATGAGACAGAAAGTACTGTCGGTAAGGAGAAAAAAGTTACCGTACTTTGGAAAGACACACGTGTAGAGCTCGCGGGCGAAGTCCAGGTAGCCACCTAGCTTGACGGCACGAGTTCCGGCAAACAAATTTTGTTGAACAAATAAGTAGGGTTGTGTCGCTACACATATGATTTTCCGCAGTCAAGGGCCTTCCGCCAAGGGAGCAATATGTAGAGCCAAATGTTCCGTGGCCCAACTTGGGAGTATTTTAAATGGCAGCACACGCGAGTTGCTGCTGCATGGGGCTCCTGGTGAGACCCCCGGCTGCGGCAAGAACGGCCGTGCAGGAAGCCGGCAGTAATGACAAAAGCTTACACTGCTACGGTGCGATCTCACTTAGGAAAAGGCGTGCAGGCTTAGTCACTCTCCCACACATAAGATACCGCCCGCTTGGAGGAATTCCAGCCTCCCACCGCGCGAGTGGCTGAAACATGTGCGGGTACGAAGTATGGACGCGAACTAGGTGATATCGAACTATGCTGCCCGGGAAGGACAATATACAGAATGGATCTCGGAAACATGTAAGCACTGAAAGATTTTTCAGGTCATACTACTGAGGACGCGAAGTCCAGCCAAGGGAGCTTTTGGACAACACGTAGCGACCAGTTTCGACACAATTCAAAACAAGGTCGATTTCAAATAGCCACTGTACTATATACAATGAATAGGGCAGTTTTACAGTGAACAAAACTCGATGATGTTCTTCCCGGGCTCTCACGCTCCAAGTTGAGCAAAAAATCAACAACTTCAGCTAAATTGCAGCAAAGGGTTAGAAACAGAAGAGGAGATTACCGGATGCAGTCACAACAAAGTTCAAGATGATTGATTCATGCTTGTGGCAAAGGTGAGGGTCCGACTTGTGGCACAAATTTGAAGCAACAAAACAAACGATCGGAACTTCGGTACGGGCAGTTCATACAAATAAAAATCTGTGTTTTGTGGAGGTTGATGGGTACAGTGGAGTTGAAATCGTACCCAACTGGCCAGTCGTACGTAAAAAACAACTTGGACCCGGACTACGAGCACGGGAGGAACGACAAGAGCGAGCGAGAAAAGCAAGAATGTATTCTTTTACATTTGGTTGGCGGTCAGTCTTTTACACACAAAGATAAGCATGCGCTTATTGGCAGATGAGGTCCTGATCAATCACGACGTGAGGTCGCCGTATCTACACGATCTAACAGTTACGGTCCAGCTTTACCCGACTGGCTGGATACCGCAAATGAAGACACAGCGCACCGGACTGCGTGTGAAGACAGTCGAATCACTACTATTTCTCCTTGAACCGCCAGGTGTGGTCAGCCTCATGCACTGACTCGCCCTAGGGTTCCCCGATACCTAAACCAGGTCATTCTCAGTTGCAGCTTCCGGTTGGACAAGTGGAACAACTGTCAGTGGTCTCTGCCTGTTCGGCAGATCCGAAGACCCGCCCCCCACTGGAGTAGAGTTGGCCGTTGAACTTATACCACGAGGGTTTGGTTCGTGCTTCATGCGAGTCCAGAATAAGGATATGACAGAGCAGCACACTGGACGCGAACTAACAAAAGCTGGTTCACAAACACATACAACGCATAAAGCAAGCCAACGGTGTAAATATGTGAGTGATGTTAGGGAAACATGGAACTGCAGTGTTTTTTTGGGGGGGGATTTTCCATGACTGGCCGTTACACCGCCCACCAAAATCCTCCCGAATCTTAGCAGAGTCAAAGGTTTGGGATAAGGGTACTAATTCCTCCTACCCACCCAGACCCTGCTGTCAGTGCGCGTACCTAATACCTTATCGTCAACTTTCTACTCACGGTAGCACATGATCAGGTGGTCACACAGACGCGAGGTTACTCTGCATCGTCCACAAAATCGGCTGATCGGTGGCGAGCGTGACGGAGGAACATAGTGGCTGCCCTCGGGATAGCCCTCCGGTCTCGGCTGTGTGAGCTTGTGTGGGTGTGTGCGTGCGGGTGTCATGGGTGAGATCGCTTTCTGGTATATGGGCAAATAGTAACAACCATTACTTACGCGAGATATCTTTCGTGATGTCAGTGATAAACTTGAAACAATCAGCCCTGTGGCGTGTTTTGATGGAGGTCAGGAAATATAAACGTGTGTTATGTAAGCATGTGTGTTAGGGTGTATGATGGAATGGCAACTACTACAACATATGGGAAAAGCCTTCTGTAACACCGACGAAAAACGGCGGGCACTGCAACGTGTTTGATGGGAGTCATGAAGCATAAACCCGTATCATGTAAATGTGTATGTGTCAGAGTGTATGTTAGTTCAATACCTCAGTACATCGTGAATGCTCCCACACTTGGGAGGCTCCTTTTGCCACTTCAAAGACGAATGAGGAATAGTCCACTGGGTTTCTGTGCTATCGGTTTCTCCGTCTTCACTCTCGAAGGGGCTGATACTGCGTACACTGCGGATTGGCATTCCGTTCCCCGTCTTCACCTTCACAGTATTTATCATTTCGTCAGAGCCTTTGATGGTTTCCATAACCACGCCCAAATGCCTGTGTCGAAATGCGCATGTTCGGCGGAGATCATCACTGCATCCCAAACCCTGAATGGTCCTGCTTTGGTCAGCCAATTCTGTCGAGCTTGCAGAGCTGCTGGGTACTCCCGCAGCCATCGTCTCCGAAAAGCCTTGGCAATACATTTTGCCTGCTTCCATCCATAGACATAGCTCATATGAAGGTTTGTCGGCCATTGGAAACCCTCGTTCGGCCTTATGCCAATAAGTCTTTCGGGGTGAGCGCCGGAATGGTGGTGTCGCCTCTGGTTACTGGAACCAATGGGTGGTTGTCTAGAATTCTCTAGATCACTGTCGTGAAGGTGCTCGTTTAACGACCTGCCCTGGAACTTGGCTGCACAGTCGAAAACCATCCGCAGTTTCTCGTCCTCTTGGGGTTGATAACCGGGTGGTGATGCAGATATCAGAGCCCCTTCCGGCCGTCTGTGGTGGCAGGCACCTTTTCAACGTAGCCGAGAGTTTCGTTCCGCTTCACTACTTCTGCATATCGTTCCCACAGATCCTGGTCTTGAAAGAAGCTTTCTTTCAGTCGCAGTAGTCTTTGCAGAGCGTAGTTTCTGTTATCAGCCCAAGAATCAGCTGGTGTGCCCTATAAGAGGGGAACCTCGGACTGCTTTTAAGGCCTCCAGCTCCCTGCCGCACTGTTTACCGAGCTAAGTGTTCCTCTTGAGACAACGACAGTCTTTCGTCTCCGATATCGTGTAACTCCTTTTTATACAGCCGTTGCAGATGATACTCTATGCGGTCCGTTTTGGCTGATACGTAATTCACGGAACCGCGTCCCCCTACTGGCTCATATAATTTTCATCCGAGTACTGTGTATACGGCATAATGTAACTAACGGCTGCCCACTCTCTGGTCAAGTACCCAATGCGCCTCTGGCACTTCGCAGCCCATGAGGAGGTCCACTCCGTCATCTTCCCAGTCCACGACGGCTGTATCCTGCAGGTGGGGCCACCTAGGTAAGATTGAGTTCACCGACCGTGGTGCTCGCATGGGGAGATCAGATAATGTAAATGTCTCCGTTGATTCGATTTGCTCGTTAGTGTCTGAGGAGAAGAGCTGTAACCTAAACCGGCCGGCAGTCATTACTTGTGTTCCGCCCACCGTGCTCACCGCTAACGGCGACGTACTTTTAGCGAGCCGTTGTTTGTCGGCGAACCGCTCCTTCACCAGGGTAGTGTCCGATCCACTGTCGACGAAGACCAACGCTTTGACCACCCCAGTTGGGGTCACCACTCCCACGGCAACTACTCCTAAATGTACTGGTTTACTGGCAGACCACGACTTTGAACAAATTACACCGGGCTTGGTGTTGGTCTTTGGTGTAGTTTCTCTCGCCTGGTGTAGCAATCGATGGTGTCTGCCCGCGCAACACTCGCGACCTCATTTGGTCCTTGTTTGAAAGGCCGCTGCCCGGTGGGTGGTGTTGAGGAATATAAAGCACACTCCTTTCATCTTCGCTATTCCCCAAAGTTCGCCTATTGTGTCACTGATGAACTCTGGGCATCCTAGTAGCCCATGGCCAGTGTCACAGAACCTGCCACTTGGATGCGCCATGGCCTCGCGTGAAATGGCGTGTGCATTTGTCCAAGGCTGGTAATTCGGATGTTCCCGTGCAGTGGTTTGAGCCTGTCTAGTACTAGATTTGTCTACTCGGTTACTGTCCCGGATGAGTCGGTTAAATCTACTGCCAGCTATCTTGGTTTGCCTGTCCAAGTATCCGGTCAAATGTTCGAAGTTGGCCTCACGGTCGCCTCGGCTTATACGTTCCGCCTCTTACGCCCACCAACCCTGCATTTCGGGAGAGAGGTGACGGACTATGCCCCCAAGGTATGCATTGCATCGAGGTCAGTCCTGTTACCTGAATGGTCAGGGCAATTGAATAGTTCTGCATTTTGATCACTAGGTTGGCCATGGGACTGCAGTGTTTTTTTCTTGGGGGGGGGGGAGATTTTCCACGACCGGTCGGTACACCACAGAAGGAATTCCGGGACGCTCGATGGGCCGTGGTCATTGCGTGTCCACTGCAAACTGGGCTGGAAATCAGTACTCATCACCCTGTTCTCCCAACTTCACTGTCGGCCCCACTTACACGCAGGCGCCCTGGACAGTCAGGACTTGATCTATCGCCCTCATGCGGCCATGGATTGATAGAGGAAATGCGGTCCGTTCCCTTGCATTTGACTGCAAGCTCCCCCATTAGAACCCCGACACTACCAACACTAAAGCATGCCACCTTTGATCCTCCTTTGTCCCTGTTAGTCCATGGCATTGGTGCAACTTTATCGGATAAGAGTTTCACGCCCTAGTGCTATCTATGCATTTTCCTTCACCCGAGCTTTTGAGCCGTATTTCTCTGATTGCACAGCTTGACGTTATCCAAAAGAAGAGGGTTTTATGGGTGGCGGGTGTGAGCGATGTACTAAGAAAATTTCTCCAAATATTCCACATACCTTGCGAATTTAACTACCCCGGACTTTGTTTACTGACCTTATCCACAGATAACACTTTTATGCTTTTTTTATCTGTACGAGACATGAATCTGGTCTTGAACCGTTTATGATGGCCGCACCCGGATCACGGGATGCTCAACCCTAGGGTTTCACCTTCAAGTCTACTTGGTCGCACGATAGAAGTTGGCGTATTTAATTATTTTGCGATCTTCGAACTAATGCCGTGGAAACTGTGAATCAGTCTTGTCATGACTCGGGGATTTGTATGCACTTGTTGCGCATTGCTTCAATTGCAAACCTCGTCTTACACAGGGCCATGCTCTCGATTATCGGACTGAGGTGCACTACGGGATGTGAGGAGAGGGATAGCTTCACATCCACAATTTTTTGTTGTTGTGGATACTGCGGTTTCTTGAGACTTTGAAGTGCTTTTTCAGGAAGCTGAGTTGTCCTTCTTTTTTCCTATACACTCCTGGGAATTCCTGCCTGTTCAATTCGTAACCGTGCGGAGCTCACCTCGGTAAATGTGGCTGCCGAACTTCAAAATGGAAGACATGACTGGTTGTCGGAGGTTAGCAGTTGGCCCCAGCCACCCCAGGCGTAGTACTTCCTTAACAAATGCATGTGACTTTACTCCAAAGTGTCCTGATAGGTCGTTAACTCGTTGATGGAGATGTGGATTTCTTTGCTTTGTCTCTGTAAAACAGTTCACAGGGTCCCTTTGTAGCTACTTTTCTGGTGTGGCCGGTGGGCTGGAACACTGACCACTGGACGACAAAAAAGTTCAGGATACTAGTCTTGACCCCATCTTGCACCTGGTATTGCAGAAAGCCGGATGATAAACTCTTGGACTGTTGAAGAGGGTTCGGTTCTGTGGAATTTTATCCAGCTTGCGTAGCAGAAACCATATGGTCCTGGGCAGTCCACCGGATACCTCAGTGACGAGGTTCTGAGCCCCGCTCGACTTTGAGTTTTTGGTTTGCACAAGACTGTGCGCGGCGAGGGCCGATCTTGCTCAGAGGTTTGGGTAGTCGGCGCGTTTTCGCAGCCCCAAACACCGCGTGGTTTATTCTTGTTTCTGAAGGACGGAAGTTGCTTGCAGTATCACCTGTGGCGGAGGAATGGAAAGATAGTGGGTGAATTGTTCGTGATCCTAGAACTAACTAACATAATTAGGGTGCTCCGCTCCGAAATCCGGCCTACTGCTCTATCAAGAGCGAATAATCTTCTGGTGCCTATGACCTCATTCGGGAGCCCATTCCAAAATGGTTTCTCTCCATTAATGGAGCAACCTTCCACAATTTGGGGTTTCGAGCGCTCCCTTTGCTAATGAAGTCAATGCGTTTTTGTGATTCTTTGGCGAACGGGGCTAACAAGAATGGCATAAGGAAGAAATTCATGACCGCTGTCACGAATCAAATGGTGCTTTTCTGGTAGTCATAAGTCAAAAGTCGAGCCAGGCCTGTAGAACAACGAGTACCTGGAGAGAAACAACCAGGAAGGGCTCGACTAAGCGTGTAGTATTGGTGGTTCAAACGGGAACAGCTGGGTACGAAATGATAAACAAGGTTTCTACATGAGTGATAATAAGAAGGAGGTTGCCAGTAATGAGAGCAACGTTACTACACCTCTCTTTGGAATCGGAGAGAAAGATTCACCCAGATTCTACCTGACGGCCCCTCCATGAACTTTCGGCTTTCTGTCACATCCACCAGCAAACAACTCCATTTTTCTTGAACAAAGATCCCGGGTTCGGTGACACTTTGCGTAGTTATTCTCCCTCGCCCAGTCAGGGTTCTGGCGGAAACCTGTTGCTTAGGATTTGTAATGGTCGATTAGGTACTGAAAGGCTCCCCAGTTGCTGAGTGGCCTTGATTAGGCTAACTTTCTTCTCAGCTCTAAAGGTAAGATACTCGAATAGTCTAATCTGTCTTCAAAGGAATTGCCTGGTACCCATTTTGAGTCCACTGAAACTCCATCTGATCTTGTCAGGGCCGGTCTAATTGCCAGCGGGCGTCGGTCTCCAGGCTTGGATGCACAGCCTCATGTGCAGCCTTACGACAGATCTCTAACGCGTCATCCAAACCCCCACATCCCTGGATTTGACCGTGCGCGTGAGTCAAAGAGACACCCTGGATGCCCAAGCAGCTATGGCAGGACAATCATCGGAGGGTTTTGCGGAGTCTTTACCGCACATCTCAAGTTTCATCACTTTGACTGCGGTCTTTATTGAGCCAAATTACCCGCGAGGTTAGCTGTCGACGGGCGACCAGGATGAGCACCAGCTTTATGTATTGCCCCTTTCTCTCTTTTGGTGGCAGCTGCCACCTGTTAGCCTACTTGCAGGTGTGGGACAGGTCTCCATCCATCTTCTCTTCTGAGGGGTTTCCTACCAGTGTAAGTTCGTCGGTAAAGAATAAACTGGGACACTGATTGTGGTTGGTTGGACTATTCATATAAATCGGAGGGAGCGGTAGCCACAAGGCAAAGCCTCATGGAACCCCGCAGCTCCCCAAAGTTAAGTCAGATTTTTTGTCTGAAACTCGGGCTTAGTGTGACTGATGTTTTGGGTAGCTACCTACCTATGACGACAGTCGCGGCGCAGAGCTCACTCTTCCTGGTTTCAGAAGCAATAAGCGACGGTTCACTGAGTCATAGGCATTCTGGAAGCCTAAGTAGCAGGCATCGACAATTTCTTACCTATCTGGTCTAGAAATCACTTCAATTAGGAGCGACAGCAGGTTTGACGGCTAAGAGCAGCTGTTAAAAAAGCCACGCCGTCTGGGTAGGAACAGCTGTTTCTTCGTCAAGTGGTTAGATGTCCCCTCCCTTATCTCCCTATTAAAAAGCTTCTACTATATGGACAGGACACTAGCTGGCCGTTAGTTTCCTGCAGCCCCTCAAGACCCCACTTGTGAACACAGATGCCATCCGTCTGCCTCCAATCCTCGACAAATGTTTGACGCTTTGGTTAATGCCACTGCTATGGCAATGATTTTAAGATGGCGGGAAGTACCCCATCTCGTTCAACGGCCTTGTGTGCTTTTAGCACCCTCAAGGTTCTCGCGGTCCCACCGGCTTCCCGCCTCGTTTTGTTGGCCACATGTCTGGCTGCCACATGGTCCTCTGGGGAATCTACCCCATGCATCCCTTCGAAGTATTTTTCCAGCTTTTCGCCTTTCTCGGCTGACCAAAGTCTCTTTCCATATCCCTTTCGTGCTCTTCAGCTTGCTTGACTGTCATAGTTACTTTGACTAATTTATCTTTTCCAAAAACACAAGCAGAAATATACCTTTATTACCTTCGCCATTCTGGCTGTTTTAATCATTTTTGGTGCTGTTTATGTATCTAGTCCACCTATCTTAGCAGCCTGACTTGACTCTGTTGGCAGAGACCTAATCTTGAATTCTAAGTTTGGAGGGCGCTATTATCGTTTTTTTTCATACGAACTTTTTTCCTTGCTCTTCTGTGAGCACCTATCGGTTCTATCCTTCTTAGAACCCTGCCTATGCTTTCTCTCGTACTACTTGACCATGCAATTTAGGATGCCTTGGGCTTCTCCAGAATAAAATAAGGCAATCACAATTATTGCGCCCGTTTCCGAACCCGCAGGTTCAAGCCCGGCACGCCTCTAGGAGCTCTCATTGGACAAGCTTCTGGTATAGAGTGGTAGCGGAGGACTTCTGGTAGTCGTGGCTTGATTCCAACGAAAATAAATGTGGTTAGCTTGACGGATACTCTCTTCCAGGTGGTCGCTGAGAATTTATTCTTAGAATGGTCTGCCCAGAGTGACGATAGCAAGGGCCGAAAGGACCTGTGTAAAAGTCAAACATGATGGTAACATTTGAACCCAATTCTGGTTAGCGGCGACGAACACTTAGCAAGGCGTAGCCCCACGGATCCCGAACCCCAGAAAAAACCGATCCAAAGATATCCTACTTACCATATCTCAGCCGAGAAGCATGCTTGGCGACAAGGTCAACGTGTACATTTTCACTCAGTGATAGGAAACTACAAATTCAAGGAGGGGAGTCGGTCACTTTGGTGCGTAAGAAAATAAAACAGGACCGAGTTTAAATGAACTGTAGTGATAACGGCTTACGTGATAAAATACAAACCAGTCTCGATTTCATAATTAGTGATTGTAAGGAAACGGTAAGACACAAAACTGTTGGAATGAGAGTTGTCCCAGGATGCAGAGGGCAAGATAAATGCGGGGATAATGCAGATGCTATGAAGGATGCTTTTTCAAGTTCAACGAACGAGGTAGATGGGGAAAACCGCATAAAGCTGTTCGAGAGAAAAATAATGAATACTGAAATAGCCAGGATACTGTAAAAAAGGTAAGATGATTGCCAGGAATAATGGGTATCATCCAGTGGCGTGAATCAACTGCTGACGAAAGAGGGACGGGGTCCAAAGAGTTGGGAGCGAATCGCGAAGTGGGGTGCCGTCAAAAAAGAACAAAATAATAAAACAGAGGGGACGGTAAAACTGTTCTGCTGCGCTAGGCCTGACTACTCTTAAAAGGACATTATTTTACAGTCTTTCAGGGCTTTTCTGCATCTAAACCGGGTTTCATAGGTGAGAAAGGCTTACAGTTTTTTGGATGTGAATTTTATTGAGATAAATGCCGTTGTATAGTCGTCGGTCACTCGAAATTGGCGGTGAGATCTCGGCCAGGTATAATGTATTAACGGGTGACAGCAATAGCTGACTCATGTTATCTTGTGAGTGTGGTCCTCTATCGGCGTGAAGGATGTGCAGTCAGGGCAAGGGGATTATCAGTCATTTGGAGAAGTGAGCGGCGGAAGATGGCAAGCCAAGTCGGTTGAAAGCGATTGACTTTAGTTGCTAGCGTAGTTGATGTTGGTGTCTGGTTTGAAGTTGCATAGGCTGGGATTGGGACATCAATGGGGCAAGATCTATCAGAGGCCCCAGTCTGTCCAATAAAAAGATTTTGGAAGGGTATTTTGCCTTTCGATTAGATTGTGATAAAAATAGTCAGCGGATGAAGGAAACCGGTAAAGACTCGGCCAGCACAGGTCAGACTGTGTTTTTGGCCACCGAGTATGGAGAATGACATTATCATCCATCCCAATCCCCTAAGTAGGTACGCGCTTTTCTCTGGTTTACTTAGAAGCAGTTGGCCCCCCACCACCCGCAGATGGCTTCCGTTATCTGCTGCATTGTGCTGCCCGCTCTACTCATTGGCCAGTCGCCATCCCCATCGCTGACACATCTAGTGAAACTGTTTCCAAGACATTTTTGAGTGACTGGATTCCTACGTTGGTCGCCCTGACCACCATCACCACTGGTCGAGGTGCTTACTTCCAGTCCGAGCTGTTCCGGGATTCGACCTCTCTTCTTGGATTCAAACACACAAGAGCGATCACATGTGAACCTGCGTCAAATTGGCTGGTCTAAAGACTTCATCTTCAGCTAAAAGCTATTCTCAAGTGCATTTCGAATAACAGCCAGTGGATCAAATCTCTTCCTTTGACCACGTTGCACCTTAGTACAGTCATAGAGAGGGAAATTTGATTCCTTCCCGCTGAAGTAGTATTTGGCTCCTCTCTCCAACTGACCGGTGAGTCTTTTGATTTTAATAATAATAATAATAGTAGTAATGTTTTATTTCGAGGGCACCCGAAGCATGCCTTATTGCATGCTCATATGTTACAAGTGAGATCACAAAAAGGATCCTTGAATATTCAATTAGGTATATGCTGCACAAAACGGTGCATGTTTTTGACCTTGTAAGTCACCCTTCGGTTGAATTTTTTAAATGCTCTGCTCTGAACCAAGTTCTGAAGTGTACTGGGGAATAACGAAATTTATCTCATACCACCTTACAAACCACGGTAACTCCGAGGCAAGCTTTTTATTTGGAGAATCTTCCTACCTTATTCTCTCCTATAACGTTTTGGAGTTTTCTGTGTTGTATGTTCCAATGTGTATTACCTCTACTACCAATAATGGTTCATTTCGGATGACTCCGGGGCATGCGGCAGAGCAAGATTAAACAGTACAGTTGGAAAGTGAATCAGAGTTATGGGAATATTGTAAAATTTTGTGCACGCGATGGAAAGTAAGAGAGGGCTTTCAAGTCCATTTTCGTGGTATCGCCCTGCGAGTTCAAACTCAAGGTCGAGTGGTCGAGCCGGCTGAGTGTAAGGTTTAATTATTCTGCCAAAGTGTGGAGTGGATGGTAAATAGTAAACATTCACACAAACCATGCGTAGGGAAGACTGTCCTGCTGGGGAACCACACTGGATTGACGAATACGTGGTTACCGTGAAAAAGAAACATTTGCGAAGGACACGTAACCAGGCAGTAGATCTTTGCTATATATGGGAGGGGTTACGGAGTAAAATTAGACGATGAAAAAAATGATATTACACGTGAGGAACAAGAAAAATCGGTCAAGGATTACAGTTTTGAAGCTCGGTGACCGCATATCGGTTGAGCCGGTTGTACAACAAACGGACAACACGCTGGACTGTGGTTGTCAAAGTGATGGTGAAAGAAATGGCCCAAATAAAACATATAGACTTTAACGGCTCGGTTGTCTTTACAAGAAAGGAATGTAATGCATCAGCAAGTAGCTGGGAACTGGCAAAATATCGATGTGTGGTGCGTAGTTACGATAGTGGCAGGGACATGGCTTGTAAGAGGGATGATCAATTAACTTTACTGATCCATCTAGCTTGGTTCTTCTTTTACGGTCTTTCACGACTTCTCCCTGGGCGATCCCTATCGCAGTTACTCTTGTCCAAATCAAATGCCCCAGGTTTCAGCACAAGTCTTTACGTTTTTGTTCGTTTCGATTCTGCAAAACTTCCAATTCAACCTTTGACCTCACGACCTTATGGAGTCACCTCTAATACTGACAAATCGTTTGTCATTGACAGCTGGTACACAGGATTCGGTTAGCATATGCCGGAGAAGTGCAGTCCACCTTAATAAAGCATTGTACTAACCAGACTACATGTTGCATCAAGTTAATGTCGACACCGTCGAAGCGAACACCAACAAGCTAGGGTAGGCAAAGGGGCGTGTTGAAGTAAACGGCTACGGGGCATGTATATTAGTAATGAAAAAGCAACAAAAGAAGTTACACAAGCTCACACTTGTCCACTTTTTATATAGTCGGGATATGAGCGCCAAAGAACCAATGTCCGCCAATATTTTCAGTGCTGTTCAGTCTGACAACAGCACACCGCACCAACTACGACGGTATTAAAATGAGTGCCGGGTGGCATAGTGGGAGCTTCTAAGACTGTCTATTTCAAACAGGTCTGGTTGGTTTAGTTCCAGGATACTCAAACCAGGTGAGACTATGATGGAATGAAAGATCTATTGACAGTTCGTTGTATTGCTCGGTGGTGGTGCTCAAAAGAGTTTTGTGTGGCTATTTTACAATAAACCGTCGGCATAATGGAAAAGTATTACACCATAAGACGTTCAAGACCGTGGAAAAGGTCATATATTTACAGTTACGCACAAAACGGACCACCTAGATTCCGGAATTTCCTCCAAATTACAAGAATGGAACGGTAGCTCCCAAAATTATTCTTTCCTGGCCCTAACCCACCACTGTTACTGGTAGGAGGATTACTAAACCCGTTTGTTTTGCCTTCTCACAGTTCCTTCAGGTATCTACCTTTCCTAAAGAATCTACGCCTAGTAGGTGGATGCACTGAGAGGAGAATGCTGCAGTGCGGGAATTGGTTTTTGCTACAAACTCAACTCCTAATTTCAGCATTTATTCAACCTACTTTTCCATACACGATTCACTATCGATAAGGCCATAATCACGTTAGACAATTCACAAGCAGACTGTCAGTCCATCGCACTACCCGTACGATTGTTTCCATTTTTCGCTTTACGGCGCTCGGCCCAAACAGTCACATGTGCAGTCGAACTTTCTCATCCAAACACACGCACGTTACTGACCCTCGATTCGAACTTTGTCTATGTGAAGACACCCACGCATGCACACAAGCGAGATAGGCTCTGGTCATGCCCCAGCCAAGACAAAGTTGACCAATCAGGCTTTGTGCTATCATGACCAGTTTCGACCTTACTCCTTCCTTGCGCTTCCGTTACCACGTGGTTCCAACGCGCCCACTCACTGACACGTTTGTGTTCCCGCTAACACACTTGCGCTCACGCTTGCAGTACGCTTGCGATGTACACACTTGACCGCTGACTAGCCGAGGCAATGAGAGCCATTAAGTCGAAGCAGAGCCAAGTAGTTCCCTCAACTCAAACAGTTAAGCACATAGGAAATATGTATTTCGCCACAAATCATGTGGAAAGGCAGTGACGCTTGCCCGTACGTATTTTCGTAGTGTGTTTGGCGATGTTCGTCGGTGCATGTATATGTTTTTCCCAGCTTGCTCCAACTACATCGCCTAGACAGTGATGGGATAATCTTGAAGGCCTGTCATTGACGGCAGAGTACTGTGCATGGTAAGTATGAGGAGTGTGTTCCGGGACTTATCCATGGTGAAGGCTACCAATATGAGCTGTCAAGAACAGGCGATAATTAGGAAGAGATTCGAACATTGAAAGGGTCCGTTCGTATCTAAGTGAAGATGGCAGCATCTCTGATCCCAAGGGTCTAAGGGTGGTGATGATTAGGTGGTTACGGTAACAACATGGATATAGCTTGTCCCGGCAACTTTGGAGTTGCCACTATTTCACGGATAGGTTTTGAATAGCCAGCTAGTTATTTCATTGAAGACACCGATAAATGTGATTGTAAAAATGATGGAAAGCCGTGGGCAAATTTTCCCACTTCTAAACTACCGGCAGCGCTTTGCAGCCTTTCAGCGGTTCAGGCAGTTTTGCTCCTAATTGCGGTGATGATCTTCCCGTCCGGCGTATAAGTAGTATTATTTATATCCTTCAGGTTCATAAATACGTGAATGGGTATGAATAGCAGGTCGTCCTCCAATGTTTTTCACCTGGTTTCCGCCGTACTATTTAGAAGCGGACTTCGCACATTTCAGTATCCTGCACTTATACCGACATGTTCAAACTTAACGGAGTAAGCATTACCGCTGCCAGCCAAAAATCTTGGGGACTATGGCACTTATGAAGAATGTGTGATTTTATCGCAATTTAATGACGATTCCTCTCACTTCTGCCAAATGACAACAGGAACTTGGTTAAATTTCCAGCAATCCCCCAAGTCACTTAAACTGATGCCTAACGGTAGTTATCGCAGGCTTCCTTAATTACCCTGTCTCCCGAGGTACGACCAGGTGTGAGCTACCCCCAGTGAGCTTCCACACAACAACCACGCCTACGGCGCCTTCCTTCACAGCTGTCCAGAGTGCTTGTTAAACCTACATGACGGCTTGAATCAAATTGGTGCTACGAAGTTAACGATTAGTAATAGTTTGTGAGTGCTATTTTGCCGCAGGTTCAGCTCGTAGTCAGAATGGTGACAACGGCTTTACCGCCCAAACATGAACGGCCTAGTTAAAGCTACACTAACTTTGATAAGGTGGGTGCCCTTCAGCGGAGAATCCATTAGGTGGACGAAATATGTAGAGACCCAGGCTATCGAGGTCGATTACTTTTGCTACCAGCATTTTGCTACACCTTTACAGCTATAGGCTATCACCAGGAAGATGAGATTAGGCATCGCGACAGTTAGGGCCTCTATATTTACAAAATTAACCGACATTTTGCCAAAACTATTAGCTCTTGAGTATGCGGAAAAAACCCTTGATCTACATCAGAAAACAAGAGGTAGGCGATCTTGTGTTTTCAAAGGCTTCATTCTCAAGCCGATCACAATCAAATTTATATGAGACAAGATAAGGAAAGGAGAGGGACACATTCAATCAGTTAGTCAATCAACCTGTCAGTCAGTCAACCGATGGGTTAGCCGACCAATCGATAGACGAACGGGAGACACAGTGAAATCACGTGCCGCCGTCAGAGGCCTGGATCGACAGCACATTAGAGAACGACATCATCGACATTCGGCCACGGAACTTCAAGTGCTTGGACCAGTTTTTTCTGTGAACTAGGTTTGGGCCTTAGCAGCAGGACTATTGGCTCTGTTCCTTTTTTGTCATGCTGGTGATTATCTTGGTTTTCTTGGGTTATTCCAACTGAAGTGAATTGTTGGGAGTCTCTCATACTTAGGGGCTTAGATAAACATAACAGGACCAGCTGCTAACGGGAGAGCAATAAATGTTGCGCCAATGGGTAAAGTACAGCTGGTCAGATGCGACGCACTTTGATAATCGACTAGGGCTTTCCATACGACGTGGTGTTGTATCAACCGACATGACCCATCTGTTTGCAGCAAAGGCGTTTATGCCTGTTTATATACCACCAAAAATCCGCTCGCCTCGTGAAAGTAGTTTTATTCGATCATTCTGCAGTTTTTCTGAAAACTCAGTAAGCAGATTCCGAAGTCGCTCAACATTTTATCAAGAAAATGATACAACTCACGGTTTCTAGTAAGAGTTCAGAAGCCAGAATCTAATTACCGCTGCGGTTTTTAGTGCTAGTATTACAAATTCGGGGCCCCAGGTGTATACTCTCATCCGTAGGATACACTGCAGGGGTCAACCCAGAAGTTTGTTTGCTGGTTATCAAAGCTTGACTGAAACTGCCGCCACTGATGGCAGCCCAACAAGTCTGTCCCGACTTGCATGGCCTTCCTGTCGAAAACCATCGGGCTAGAAGTCAGTAATCAGAGACGGAGATCTCTTTTGACTGTCTCTACGAAATCCGCACAGCGGATATACGTTAGCGACGAGGCTATTGACACGTGTAGACAAAAAAATTTCCGGGCTTGATCATCCTCCCAGACGGCCAAGTCACGTACAGAGGCGAAAAGCTAACTGATAGAAACAGGACAGCGTTTTCTCAGCTAAGTATATCACATTAGGCGAGATCGGTCTTCGAAGCAAACTCCGCTTCTTCCGAACCGCCGTCAGCAGAACGTTTGCGAAACGCCTCCAAGGAAAGTCGCTAACCCTGTCCACTCGAAGCGCAGCCAAATAAACGAACCTCAAAACAAAACGAGATTAAGCGAATATTGTGCGGTTGATTAGCGAGGTGTCAACGCACAGTACATTGACAAACCTGAATTATGCGGCATAAAACGACTACGAAACTGAAACCGCAGTTCCACATAGCAGAAGACTAAGAGATGTCACCACAAATGGAGTTCCACGTCAGGCGAACCGAATATCTTTGGGGAAATAGAAGCAACGTACAAAACTTGTTCAAAAAGTACCGAATGAAATGCGTCGTTAAAAGCACGATAATGAATAGCGCATTCAGGTTAACGGTGAATTAGCACATACGAGAACATTCTTGAGAGGATGTCTCACATCCGACTGACACTACGTGGTACAGCAGTTACACACCGAAAACATTGGAAATCCAAAGGCGTTTGACCACCAGTGCTTGCAAGCAATCCTGAGAATGACCTGGTGCGAGATGTCAGACGACGACTCTTCCAGACTGAAACTTTGTCGGTTTTTCTTTCAATGTGACCTTAGCCGTAGTCTGGATGCTGGCCGTGAGGCCCAAGTAAAGAGATCTCAAAATAAACTTTGTCACCCTCTTCACTCAAAGGTTGACTCCGCCGCCTCAGAGGACAAATGGAAAGACGGATCAGCGCCATTAATTCAGACTCCTAGCGACTTGGACTCAAGTTATCTACAAGGCTCCTCTCCGGAACCGGAGCCGTACCCCTCTGTGCTCTGAACGCACCTCTGACCGCCGTTTGTTATCAGGAACAACCTGCGACATCCACTAGCTGCCTCGTCCGCTTCCACGTGAAGGCCGTATAAAATGGAAAGTGGTTTGGTATGATGCGAGCTTTCCTGGACAGCTGAAGCAATAACTCTGTAATGAATGGGATGAGCTTCAAACCTCCAAAGTTCAAAATTCTGATATAAGGCTAGCCTGGATTCACGCCAAAAGTTGTTTGGGCAAAGGGAGCTTTATCTGAAGTAGACAAACCCTGTTCTCAGAGCAGCTACAATCCATTTGTGCCGCAGGGCAAGGAAAGCATCCCAAAAGTGGAGGAGAAGCTTCAGGCAGTTGGAAGTCAGTAGGCCATCATCGAGCGCGGAACTATTAGGCTCAAAATTTCTGCAAGAAGAAAGCAATGGACCCAATTGGTGTACGGCAGGGCCGGAAAACTACTGAGGATTTGAAAGGGAAAATCACTTTTTCTTTCACTTACTGATGGGTTCCCACAACATTTGAAGCTCCTGTCATAGGGTTACAGATAGGCTAACCAAACTGTTAATAAAACCCTCGCGCGAATAAATGACCCATTAGAAACGGGAGCACAGCTGACCACGGAAAGAATTAATTGGTTGATACCCAAATGTTTTCAGGACTTGCGAGCTAGGAACATCGCAGATCTCACGGAGAGGGAAAACAGGTCCGGGTTCCAGAGTGTCCGGCAATTAGTCTCTCGTGAAGCATGGATTTCCCGAGGCAGGTACGGTAAATGAACCACGAATAGAAGGCTAGGTGGTCGTTTGTGGTTATATGGTCACAGAAGTCTTGTGAACACTGCAAAGAGAAGCGACTTTTTGGGATTACAAAAGGTAATACGTCATCTGTTTTTACTATCAAATGCTTGGTCCCTGAAGAAATACACTTGCTAGAGGAATGTAAGCGCTTTCTCTCTTTGAACTTACCAGGTGTTTCGAAACTTCGCAAAAAATGTACGGTTGTATCTCTTGCCTCAAAAAAGGGAATCCATCAAGCAGCTGCCCTGTTCAAATATAGTGTTCCAAATTAGAGGCAGTACCACCGTATGCCTCAGGATGCATAGAGGCTAGTTGGAGGTAGTGTTATGAGCACTTAAACAGGAATCCACGGTTTGATCAGCACAGGGCAGACGATTTAAGAAAACCTGACCAGTGAACGTAAAACTGTGCTGCCACTCTAAGGTCCAAGTGCCTTGTGAGAGTAAAAAAGCCTTCAGTACAAAGCGACGGAAGGAGGCTCTACTGAGACCTAGGCGTGTCAGATGTGACACTATGGAGGAAAGACACTCTAGAACTGGAAGATATGACAGTATGCTTTGCCCCTATTTTGACTTGAACGGCGAATAGTACCAAAGCGAATTTCAAAAACAGTGGGAGTAGGAGCAAAGTTACCGACAGAAAGTCATTTTACGAATTATGACTAGGCCGAAGTTGTTAGTGTCTGTTGATCAGGGGGTAAGGTGATGCAAAATTGCTGCCTGTTTTCCTGATCTCGGCGGCATTATGATGAAAGCTGGATTACGAGAGCCTCAAGAGGGAGAACCCTTCGGTGCGCCACCCTTCCAAAAGCACTGCAGGTACTAAGGCCGTGTTGTGGTAAACGAAATCTACCATACAACTTGCGGATGCCCTTAGGTTGTATTGCTCTTGAACCGATGATTCAACTATCATCTTCCACAGGAATGGTTTGCCACTTCGAATCAAAAATCTACCTCCTAACAGAACGACTGAACTGACTGTGCAAAGCTGATTTCCTGGAGAAAAAAGCGGCCGAAGACTCTCCCTCATCAAAAGGTAAGCACGCGTTGAGGGGGGGGGCTGACAATGCCTCCACACCGTTAGACCGACATTAAAGAGTTGCATCACCACAGAGGCTTTCCTTTGCAGGACGCCAAATGATCTCACTGACCCTAAAATGGATTGAGCTAAATGGATAACAAATTTTAAACCAGCACGATTTATGTGGTGTTTCCCTGTGATGGATGGGTATGTGCACAAGAGCCCCGCTCAGCTGGTGCTCGAAATAAAGTTAACCGAATATTTTAGGCCTGCGCGACCCATGGCATCAGACAGCAGCGAACACTCAAGGCCGGCAAGGTTGAGGTTAGTGTCTTACTGCGCTAGTGAATTCCAGGTACACACTTTAAATTATTTCCAGCTACACAGCACTGGGCCCGGTCGGAGAGTTTCTTTGATTTTACGAGGAACCTAGCGCATTAGTAGCGTACATTGGAGAAACGTTTATGCAAGTTCAAGCTTCGGGAAAGAAAGGAGGGTAGCTGAGGTCCATCTGGCGGGAAGATATTTAGCCGAGTATTAGGGTCACTGAGCATCAAATGATATTCAACCTGTTTGGTATAACTTAACCATTATATCACAAAAAGTTTGGGTTACGACGCAAGGCAAACTACTAGGGATCCTAGGATTAGGATTAGAACTACAATGCCATGCGTGACCACTCAGTTGCAGGAGGTTGTCGCGTGTCACTGCCTAGGCTACAAAACGCGAGAAATTTTGCGATCCACATGGGTGAACTGATATTTTGCGATTGATTTCGGCCTTACGAGCGGATGTACAACAACAAGGGAGGGGGGGCTGATATTTTTCTGAAATCTGAGCTGGTACACCTCGCCTTGGAATTTGATAATTGTTTTTCAGTACTCGATGAGAACGATATAATGAGAGTGGAAATCAGTGGGAGACACTTTTCAGTTCTTTTTCACGATACGCGAAAATCTTCAAACCAGATGTGGGCTGCTGGATCAGGTTAGATCACAGGACTTGGGGCTTCGCTAACAAAAGTCTAGATTATTGTGTGAGTAGGTTTCAGTATCTCATCGTGCTTCGAACCCATGGATTATTCCTCGGCGCCATGTTTTGAAGGCTTTGATTTTTGACGGTGAAATCGAGATCACTTTCGGAATAAGCGGGAACTCAGGATTGTGAGCAGACTGAAAACTACAGCACATCTTGGAAGTGCACTTGCCCTAGACAAGTGAGGCAAGTTCTGACCCACGAAAAGTATATGGAATGAAATGGGGTGGTATATCTTTCGGACAGATGAAATGGGCGGAAGATAGATAGAGGTTGTCAGATAGTAAATGCGGTCAACAGTGGAGCCCCTGGAAAATAGAAAAATGAGGGACGATGTAGGAAATCGGATATCAATGAAGGACGGGGAATACTTAAGCCATCCCTTGTCCAAGCTAACTACAAGCTGCCCGACAGTGCTAAATAACACCGCTGCCGCCGAGATTTTGCTGTGAGTCTGTTATTTTATAAGGGAGCAAATGCTCTTTGATGTTTATCAGTACTTTGAGATCTTCATTTTCAGGCAGCATCTCGTGGCATAGTTTTCATCTGGATTTACAAGGAGAAGCATTTTGTTTTGGCGACCGTTCTTCGTCTAAATGAAAGCAATTCCAGGCCAAGCAAGAAGTAGTTTTTGTAAAGTTCAATAATGAAGATCCTTCCAGGTCTTCTGCGTGCTAAGTGATTGTGACGATATTTAAAATTACTTTTGTAAGCTCGCCCATACACAGCACTTTTACACTTTTGTTTGATTGTACGAGACATTTAAATTTGGCGTTGAAACTTTTCTGACCGATGTACCTGTAGCGAGGGAAGTTGAACCTTTGGGTTTTATCATTAAGTCTATTTGGCCGCATACTTTAGGTTAGTGTGGATTGGTACCCTTTGTGGTTCTCAACTTGGTGCCGGAGAAACCGGGAATCAATCTTATGGGGCTTAGGGATTCGTGTGGATTAGTTACGTATAGCCCGATTTGCTACTAATGTGATTTACAGCTCCTAGTCTGTCAGACTTGCAGGTAAATCGAGTAGCCGGTTAGCTGCGCTAACATCGGACAAAGCCTGTAAATCTGTCGCTTCGGAAATCAGATGACCTTTGCTGAGTCGAATGCCCTCTGGAAACTCGGGTGGTATACCTGAAATCGGTGAGCCTTAACCAGTTGTTCTGTCACTTAATCTTGGAACGATAGTTAGTTCGCGAAGCGTAGCCTAAGGCTGGCTCACCCGCGTGAGCCAACTCTCAGCAGGCCATGGTTAGGTCAATTATGACAAGGAACATGGAGGATGCGTCAAAGACAAGGGGGCTTATCTCAATAGCCAGGACCTACCGCGAGTAGAGCGACACAGGTAAGTCGGGAGTGAGCCTTGTCCCACAAACCTGCTTTCATTCCTAGATCGGTTGACAGAACAACTGGACAATGCTAACTGTTCGAGGGTGTGTCATCTGGATTTTGAGAAAGAGTTTGAGGTGGTAAAATAGCAAATCTAAATTGATAGGCCCACTGACTTGGCACCTGGTGGAAGCATCACCAACAGGATTATTAGAATAACCTATAGATCTGTATGCAGTTTGAAGGCGCTACCTCTTCCTTGGTGAATGCAAGTAGTAGAAGCAATGTCAGATACTGAGACCTACTCACACAATAATCTAGACTTTTGTTAGCGAAGCCTCAAGTCCTGTGATCTAACCTGATCCAGCAGCCCACATCTGGTTTGAAGATTTTCGCGTATCGTGAAAAAGAACTGAAAAGTGTCTCCCACTGATTTCCACTCTCATTATATCGTTCTCATCGAGTACTGAAAAACAATTATCAAATTCCAAGGCGAGGTGTACCAGCTCAGATTTCAGAAAAATATCTGGCCCCTTGTTATTGCACATCCGTTTATGAGCTTAACTGCGCAAAACATGTACGCATCTATGGCTCCCGTCCAACGAAGGAAGTGAGCAGAAGTTTCGGAACTAGTTAATTTTTGTTGCTATATTGGTTATCCTGAAGCTTTGGTAGTGGATGGGAAGTTGGACCAGATGCTGACCGGACATGGAGAGACAGAATGCTCCTCGTTCTCAGAGTTGCATGCCCCAAGGTGGCAAAGGTTCTGTGTCGGCTAGCATCAGGTGCATTTGGACAAGCAGCCTGCAAACAGCCAGTCTATTGAAGGAACTGGAGCTAACCGTAACTCCTGATCTATCAAAGGGATCGGCCCAACTTTCGTCTGAACAGTTGCGTACCTCAATGGATGACTGATGAGAGTCGCCCGATTGTCCTCCAGGGCTTCCGAAATGAACCCATGTGTCCGGACTGTGAGAAGAGTTCTCTGGAGTACGATCGTATCCAACCGTAAGCCACCTTGTGTGACAATTAACAATGGCTCTAGATGATAGCCCTTGCCGGTGGAAGGCCTGATACCGGACAGTAAGCTTCCGAGGAGCGGCGACCACTTCTCCTAATAGACCTCAGGATAGCTGCATGTTTGTAAACAAGGCGCACCTAAGCTCTAGGATATTAATCGCTTTTTATCGAATTTATTTCCATCAAAAAGCCAACACATCAAACTCAATTCCATCACGTCGTAGTATTCCACCACTGTTTATAATAATGATGACAACCTGTCCATCTGGAGGTTTGAAAAGCTTGCTTATAAGCGCAACCGGGTAGTACTAGTGTGAGTATTGGCGTGCAGTGAGTAAACTCTGTGGACCGAAAAAAAGATAAAAATAACTGCGGTATCGGATAGATGGAAATAGACCACACATTCGAGTGGGGCAGGAGGTGAATGTGTATGGTCATTTCTGGTCAAGAATAAAAGCACAATTTCAAAAGGAATTGCTCCAAAAGGCACGATATTTTGCAGTCCAAAAGCCAATAGATACCACGAAAAATACATCAGTCAAGTGCTTTCACGGAAAATTGAAGGCGTACAATGTGGATCATCTACCTGTCAGATATTTTTGAGGAAGGCCCATAAGTGGTCAAGTGAAGGTAATCTGATATGTCAAGGTGAGTCTAATTTAAACGGTTTAAAGAAAGTCTTCATATTGCATTTTACTAGGGTTTGAAGGGGATGTCTTCGTCAGGGGAATTGGTGGACATGTGGAAGTAGTGGTGTAATGCCATACACGGAGTGCCTTGAATAAAGTTTGGGGCTTGATGGCTTTCAAGGCTCACCATTGGACCGGCCTTTTACTCCTGCTTTAACAAAGGCGTGAAAGTTTTGGTTATGTAGTGCAAAGACAAGGAAGTAAGTTTTAGGGCAAAAAATTGCACTCATTCTCATGAAAAATCGGTGAGGCAAAGCCGCGTGTAATTCCACGAATCGACGAGATGAGCTTTCAACTGACAGGCCATCTAATGGTCAAAATGGTCGAGGCATCAGAAATTCAAGAGGGTGCCGCAAGAAAATCGTCTCGGTCAGCTATATCCAGAATATTAAGCTGCCAAGAGTACGACCGAGGAACGATACAGTCCTAAATAAAAAAAAAGAAATAAGAATAAATTCTGGGGACATCTCGTTTGTTGAATACTGCGAAGTGTATTGCGGAACACTTAAAAACTACATCAGCAGAAGCAGCAAGGTTTAATTTGGGATGGCCACACAATTCAGTAATCAAGCCAGTTTAACGCGCCTTACCTACAGCCACACCGTGTCCAGCTACTTTAAAGTTGACCTGAGTCGACCCACGTAACATTTCCCAGCAATAAGCTTTGGATGCTGTGTGACTGTTAGCTATTACAAAATTTTCAAGATTTAGATAACTAAGTTAATGTGCTAGTACCATTGAGGACAGGTATATCCTGTTCTTCTAAAGTCTGTTCAGCGATAATAAGAAGTTCATGGGGGACGTTTTGAAACTGAAAATGTAACAATCACAGGTTTAGTACGACAAGGCTGCAGTTTGTCACCTTCGCCTGGTATTTTTGTGGCAGCCATGTCGGGCGGCCACTCATGAACAGCCTCCATCACGGAAACTTTCTCAAAAGTTAAAGGAGATTCACGTACAACACACTCGCTTCTATTTGTGAGCCGCTGATAGTGGAGTAGTTTACTCAGTCAAAAGATCTGAATAGGCCGATTAGAAGGTTCCATTTAGAGAAAGAACGTAATGAGCGGTCTGAAGAATCCTTCTTGTTTTATGCTGCCAAAAAGTTGCGCGAAACCTTTCTGTGATCAATTTTAGCAAGGAGCCTCAGATTTTGAACCGGTTTGTCGGACAATCCAAGGGTATGGGCTAAATTGGGGGTGTTTGCTCTGGCAGAAGACGCACTATGTTGCGTCCAGGATCCCGGATGTATTGATCAGACGAAGTTTGGAGGATGGTGAGGAGCAGAAATGGAATGCCAACACGTGCCGGGAGTAATAGAATCATCAGCAATGAACTCCGAGCCCGAGGGAAGCTGAGTTAGTTAATTGAAGGGGTCAGTGAATCGGGGGTAATCAGGATCGGCCGGGCTTGACGGCTGGAAAGTGCTTGATAGATGGAGGAATGAGTTTATTAACCGGATGAACAGCCACAAAGAGTGCTGAATAGCCCTCCCCGTTCGATGTGAAAATAGGGTTTCATGGCATGAAATCCCGGAGTAAACAAGCAGATCCTCCAAGTTGATGCCTGTTTCCTCCTGAACATTGGCTGACTAATCAAAACCACTTGGCTAGATGGTATGGAATAGGGCAGCCTTGCTTCAGTGATGATAATCGTACCTGGTCTCGACTTATGCACTCGATTTAACAGGGGACTGAACTTGTTCGTAAAAGCGTGAGAGGTAAGACGACTGAAAGTTGAGTCCGCCTTTCAAAGTTACGATAAGCTTGTTGCCTGACTATTGCTGAAGGCATAGATTTAGAACAGTATTGTTGATGTAGCTGTGGGCTGTTCGGAAGCGAGCGGTGATTCACTTTGTTCAGCGACCCTTAAACGGACCACCAACGACCTGTAATTCATGACAAAAACGGTCGCGTATACAACTTCAGGTTATACGGATGACGATGAATGATATCGCCTGTATTAGTATGAGTTTGCGCCGTAGAACTGACCTTTAATGGCGGCTGAACTAGGTGATGGAGCGCAGAGTGTGGTCTGGGCTGAGCCTAACAGGAAGCGGCCAAACAACGAAAGCTTGCGTGATATCGTGATTTGATGGAAAAAGGTAAGTCTTTGGCGAAGAATGTTGCGGGTGGCTATGAGGGGGTTGAAAGAATAATCGTTGACCCATGGAATGCAGTGGCGAGGGGAGAGGCTAAGCAAGTAGTGCCGGCATTTGTTTGGTACTAGTAGTGGTGAAATCGCAAGGGAGGTTTAGCTTTTCCTTTTTCCTAACTGATGACAGTGTAAACGAGGTGGAGGCGCAGTTTGACGGCAGACGCCTGCCACTGCCCTCTTTGTGACAGTAGCTTTTATGTGGATAGTCCTTGCCTTCATATTTACGCGGCTTTGTGACACCGGTGACTGTCGACTACTACCCGCATGGACACTTTGGGTGGTCAGAGAAGCCCATCGGATAAGCTTGACAATTTTTTGTGTACGTCGTTTCTTGGAATACTGGAAAATTGCCTGCTTGGGGTAATGGCACTAACAACGAGCATATTCAGGCTTCTTTGTGTTTTCGGCTAACCAAAAGACTGGAAAGCACTTTCCAGGGCAACCACGTTGGTAATGGCCTCGAAGGTCACAGTTGACGTGGAAGTTACTTTACGTGATAGCTGTGCCCATTGTTATTGATGGTGTCTGAGGCGTTTTATCCACCGTAAATATGTGGTTGTTTGGGCTGCGGTCGTTGCCAGAGGCCCAGTAGGTCGTGTGATGAAGCGTCGTCCGACCAAGCAATAGCCTTGTTTTTAAACGACGACTGTGAGGTCAATATCGACTGTTTGCTCGCGAACTCGTAAGCTATTTTCATTCCCAAACTAGAATAAGAGCGGAAGTTTGTCTCTATGAGATATTTCACTGGGTTAGAAGCATGCACTTTAGCATCAAGTATTGAAGACTTTACGGAAAGCAGAGGTAAACTGTCCAAGACGTCTGGAACAGGGACATTCTTTGGGGAATCAATTCGCTGGAAAACTTCCATCTTGACGAACTTCAAAAGCTAAAGACTATTCCCAGACGTCATAGAAGGAGCCACGGAGGGCTGCGTGATGCAGGTGAAGAATATTTAGGGACCTGCTGTCTAATCTCGTTTGAGCAGACGTAACTGTGCACTTGACAAGCCTTGCTCGAGACTAGGAGTTTTTCTAAGAGCTTCGTCGAAAATACATGGTGAATGCACAAGGCTTTATCTGAGGGCAAGTAGACCGCAGGTTCTGCATCCGGTAGCGCTGACTTCATACTGGCTACAACTAATGATGAGCATTGTGTTGTTTCCTTCATTGAAATGCGCTGAAATACGCAACTCAGGATGGGCAGACCCCATGAAGGGGTGCGGTACTGCGTACCGGGGTCCATGCGGCGATGTAACTTGGACCACATGAAAAGACCCAATATCAAATACCCGAAAAAGAATAACTTCCGATGGAAACCGTTGTAAACCTGGAACTCAGTAGAAGATATAAAAGACGAACCACCACTGAAGCTAAGCCAAGAAGAAACACGATGAAAGGGTAAAACTGGATAATGCTTGGGATTCATGCAGCAGTGGATCGTGAAGTCCCCCGCATCCTTTTGTTAAGATCTAAACATGGATTAACACTAGCCCGATCGAAAAATGGGGTATGCCAAATCTGGGTAGTGACCATAAACCTCAGGGTTATATAAAGCTCAATCTTACCAAAGGTATTGCAGATCAACGATCAACAATACGTCATGGATTTGACGGTGATTGGTCATTGTCTATTCGGTATTCCAGACAAATCATTGACGAAAATATAACAGCAAACATCGTCCGATAAAGAAACAAACTACAAAATAACTGTCATAATGTTCTGGCGGGAAACCGGGTTCCGGGTGCATTGCCCGGTCATCAATAAGTTTCCCGAGCGAAATAGTCAAAAGTGAGATACACGTGCAGAAACAGCACAAATTCACTCCAAAGGTGATTAAATGAAACAATGTCTCACTAGAACATCTGGAATCTGACACCTACTTCTCTATTGGGCAGAACAGCCGAGCTTTCCTTGAAACAAGCGCGCCCATCCATATGGAAGTGAAATACCACAGGCAAAACATAAAACGTGCGTTCATAATACAATGTTAACGAGAATGACGAAGTTGTGAGCGACAAAGAGCAGAAGTGTGTGAAAGAAGTGGGGCGGGCCCCAAGATTTAGGAGCTTTCAGCCCTATGTAACGCTAAATTCCGGTATAGGAGGGAACACAATGCAACCTTTTGCAAATAATTTATCACAAGCTGCCCTGGAGTGGCTAATTACACATTACGAGAAGGTAACGAGCGAGAATTCGTTACACACTGGCCCTGCGGAAGTGGAAGTAATTTTGAACCGTGGACCGGTGGGCCTGTAGTGGTGGCCAGATATTGGATTCCGAATACGCGCACGATCCGATATCGATAACGACGAACAGCCTCTGGAGCAAAGCAACCAAGTCTCCAACTCGGAGATATCAGCGACGGATTTAAATCCAATATACAACGGTAAATGGAACGTAATATTCAATCAGCGCGGTATCTGAATAGGCACGTTACTGAGCCAACTTTGTGCATAACGTACTTGGGAGTAGTCTTTCTCAGACTGACCAATATAAACGGAAAATCCCAGCGGTAGACAGGGAAACAAGAAAACGAGTGGCTGAAGTTCAGGAAGAGCGGAAAGTAAATTTAGGCATCGGAACAAACGTAAAGGTGAAGACCAAAGAAGGCACTCCCGTGGGAGTGAATCAACTTGGGCTATGTATGCCATAACCATCTTATGACGCGTCAGTAATCGTGAAAGGTTTGTACTTTTCCAGCGATCCAACTGGATTGTCACTGGTTCCAAACAGTCTGCTTTGGCTTAGAGACGGCTGTGATGTGCCGGCCAGCACTGGCATGAAGGGTAACTATAATAGGCTCTAGACCCGGACTAACCAATTGCAAGTTACTTTTAGTGTCGATGAATGAGAGAATGCGCCCCGACTTTTCATACAAACGTACACAGCATCTAAGGCACGGAAACATTAGAAATGGGAACGTAATGGTGAGTCCTTCAGAGGCGTCCGCGGGAGCAAGTGGCCCATAGAGATGACTGAGAACAAGGATTTTGGTGCAGATGGGCTCGTGTGGACGGCCGTGGCACAGCAGTAAGCAAACCCAACGAAGAGATGTGAGAAAATTTGTTGATTGAGCGGCTCCGACCATAGACCGAGGTCCAAGACAAGGAGTACACCGGCGATATATTTGTCGTCCTTATATATCTCGACGGAAATGAGATAGCAGGTCTTCTGCTACGGGTCAAGTGAAACCTGGTGCCACAGGAGCTCAAGTAAGAGGGGCAAGCTACAACCGAGAACCTGAAACTGCCGTGACTACAGTGTCCTTCAACTGTGTTTTCCCCTCATTTCTTGCACAGGCTAGTTCTGTTATTTTGGAAGTCGCGCCGTGCAACTGTCTTGTCAGATGGAGAATTTTAAAACTGCTGTGCTCCCCAATGCGTGGACGAAGATGTCTGTATAAAGAATTCGTGGATGAAGCTGATAGACATTTCACCGGGTTCTTTGGAAGGGAATGAGCGCACTCATTTGAAATCTTCGTACTTTTTCAAAAGCTTTTTTACGCTAGGTAGCGACAAAAGTATTTAAATTCCGTCGGTGTACTACACTGATATGTGATAAAATCTTAAAGAAGCCATCAACGAACTTAAAGTTCTTGAACAACAGTCCGGTAAATATGACGGGCAAAGAGTATTGACATTTTTATGAGAAACATGCGATCGAAGCTTTTTATAGGACGCGTGGAGTCCAGGTAGGCGGATTGGAGGCTTGATTTGCGGAAGGACAAACTTGGTTTTTGCAAAAATGAAACGAATGTGTTCAGATGAATTTACGCCACGGTCCAGCAGCACTTCAAGGTGTTTCACTGGACAAAAGTGAATAAACTGTTTCATTTTTATTTTAGTGAACGTGGAATCGTTTTGAAAATTAGATAGCATACTACCTTTTGAAAAGGGACAACAATTTTAGTAAACTTGGATTTGTCAAGGCCCAAGTAACAAACACAGAACTAACTTGGAATTTGCTCCATGCCATTTTGAAGGGTCATAAAAGTAGAATTGCATGCGTGCGGTGCATTTAGTATGGCACCATCAGCACAACTTATGAGAATTGCATTTTTGTTCACGATAATAGTAGGAGTATTCCCTGAAAATTAAAATGAAGACAGCATGTAACAGCCGGTCGTGGAAAATCCCCCTTTTTCCCTCGCGATTCAGTGTTTTTCCCAACATCACTCATTTCCATACACTATTGACTTGTCTTTACGAACTGGTTGTTTTTCTGGACCAATTGTTGTTTGTTCGCGCCCAGAGCGCTACTTTGGCACATCCTTGTTCAGGACCTGCGTGACGCACGTGCTGTCTGCTCACACGCTGCTATTCGGTTTCTCGTTGTTGAGTCCTTGTGATCGTATTATTGAGGTTTGTACATTGTTTACGTCATTGTTTTTTGTAATAATCTAGTATCGCAGAATATCACGGATAATCGTCTTCTGATTTCGGGATCCGTTGCGAATTTGGCTACGCATTGCTCAAGCGTTCGTAACAATACTCAATAGATCTATTTGGAACGAGGAAAAATCACACAGAATGCCAAGAAAAGGATCAAAAGCAGTCGAATCCGGACAGGAAGTAATACGGCAAGTCTCTGGGCAGGTTTTGGGTACATATGATTCTTTAGTTAATGCTAGATCGCCTAGTCCTGTCAGTGCTAGTTCATGTGTTATTGAAAACAATATTGATCGTAAGGATGTCGATTTATATAAGCTGAGAATACTAGAACTAGAGCAACAGTTACTTTCGGCTAGACTACAGGCGCAGGAAGCAGAGAAGTGTACACAGAAACAGCGAGAGCATGAGACCAGTGACTTCGACACTTCCGATAGGTTAGGGTGCAATAAGGTAGGGAACCCCACGCCGGTCGCCGACTACAAACCACCATCGATCGATCTGCCTAGAGTGGAGTTAACGGTTTTCGACGGGCGAGCTGAGCAATACTGCAAGTTTGTCAAGCAGTTCGAGACGTTCGTTGAAAATAAGGTAACCGACCCTGGGCAAAGGCTTCTTTACCTTACTCACTACTGCCGAGGCCGAGCAAGAGAAGCTATCGACGAGTGCACCATGCTCGACCCAGAACAAGGCTACACAAGGGCAAGAAAGATTCTAAGGGACTTGTTTGGCCAACCTTTCAAAGTAGCCCGTAACCTAATAGAGGGCGTGATGGCAGAGGCAAAGAGAACCAAGGGCGACGTCTACACCATGGCCGACCTGGTGATCAAGATGCAGAACTGCTCAATAGCCCTCGACCATTTAGGTTACAGGGCTGACCTAGACGCCATGCACACTTTGGAAGGCATAGTCCGTCACCTCTCTCCCGAACTACAGGGTCGGTGGGCGGAGGAAGCAGAACGGATAAGCCGAAGCGACAGAGAAGCCAACTTCGAAGACCTGACTGAATACTTAGACAGGCAAACGAAGATAGCTGACAGCAGATTCGGCCGACTCATCCGGGACAGCAACCGAGCAAACAAGCCCGGGTCTAGCCAAGTCCAAACTCCTGTACGGGAGCATCCAAAGTACCAGCCTTGGACCAATACACACGTCATTTCACGAGATGCTACGGCGAAACCAAATTGCAGATCCTGTGGTACTAGCCATGGCCTACCAGAATGCCCCAAGTTCGGCAACGCCACAATAGACGAACGGTGGGGAATGGCGAGGATGGCAGGAGCATGTTTTATCTGTCTCAACACCACGCACCGGGCAGCAGCCTGTAGAACAAGGAATCGATGTGGTTACGAGGGCTGCACGGGCAGACACCATCGGCTGCTGCATCAGGCGAGAGTAACCATATCCGAGGCGAGTGCCAAGCCCAGCGTGATTTGTTCAACTTCACAATCTGCCAGCAAACCGGTACGTTTAGGCGTAGTGGCCGTGGGAGTAGTGACTCCGACTGGGATAGTCAAGGCGTTGGCCTTCGTTAATAGTGGATCCGACACTACTTTATTGAAAGAGCGGTTTGCCGACAAACACCAACTGGCTGAAGGTGCGACGTCGCTAGCGGTGAGCACGGTGGGCGGAACACAGGTAATGACTGCCGGTAGAATAAGGCTGCAACTCATCTCTCTAGACACTAACGAGGAAATTGAACCAACGGAGGCATTCACGTTAGCGGATCTCCCCATGCGAGCACCAAGGTCGGTGAACGCAATCTTGACTCGGTGGCCTCACCTGCAGGATGTAACCGTGGTAGACTGGGAAGATGATGAGGTGGATCTCCTCATCGGCTGCGACGTGCCAGAGGCGCATTGGGTGCTTGACCAGAGAGTGGGCGACCGCCAGGCACCTTATGCCGTACGCACGGTTCTGGGATGGATGTTATACGGTCCAGTAGGGGTACGCGGTTCCGTGAATTACTTATCCGCCGAAACGGACCGCATAGAGTATCATCTGCAACGGCTGTATGAAAAGGAGTTTCATGACATTGGAGACGAAAGCCCGACGTTGTCTCAAGAGGATCACTTCGCTCTACAAACGGTGCGGCAAGGCACTAGAGGCCTCAAAAAACAGTTCGAGGTTCCCCTCCCATGGCGCACATCGGTCGACCCGTGGACTGACAACAGAAATTGTGTTCCCCAACGATTACTACGACTAAAAGAACGCTTCATTCGAGACCAGAATCTGTGGGAACGATACGCGGATTTGATGAAGCGAAACGAGACCGTCGGTTACGTTGAAAAGGTGCCTGTTAACACCGACAGCAGAAGGGGTATCTGGTATCTGCCTCACCATCCGGTTATCAACCCTAAGAAACCCAATAAACTGCGGGTGGTTTTCGACTGTGCGGCCAAGTTCCAGGGCAAGTCGTTAAACGATCGCCTACTACAGGGGCCTGACTGGACCACTCCACTGATCGATGTTTTGTGCCGTTTCAGAGTGGGTAAAGTGGCTTTGTCTGCTGACATTAGGGAAATGTTCCATCAGGTGAAGATTCCCGTAGGAGAACGAGATGCTTTGCGTTTCCTGTGGTGGGAAGGGAGCGACCGGGACAACGCAGTGGTGAATTACAGGATGACCGTCCACACCTTCGGAGCCATATCGTCACCATTTTGTGCCAACTACGCCCTCCCAGAATCAGCGAACAAACATGGCGATCTAGTACATCGGACGGTGGTAGAAAGCGTCAGCAGGAACTTCTACGTCGACGACTACCTTGGGTCATTCGATGATGTGGAATCAGCTCTAGAGCAGTTCAGGGGTCTGACGAGATCGCTGGAAGAGGGCGGCTTCCATCTGACTAAATGGATGTTGAACGCTTCAGAAGTGCTGAAGGTCATCCCGTATCACGAAAGGGCCGAAAGGGTAAGAGATTTGGACGGCTCTCCACTTCCTATCGAGCGCACTTTGGGAATACAATGAGACGCGGAAGCGGACGATTTTGTTTTCGAACTAAACGTTCCCGAGCTGCCAATAACCCGTCGTGGCATACTATCTGCCGTCTCAAGTTTGTTCGACCCGCTCGGTTTCGTCTCACCATGGCTGCTACCCGGAAAGATCTTGCTGCAGCGGCTGTGCTGTAAGAAAGTTGATTGGGACCAGTCACTGGACCGAGGGGACCGGTTGAACTGGGAAGAATTTTTAAACACCTTGAAGAAATTAGAGGACATAAGAATCCCACGATGTTTGACTCCTGGCCATACGATACGGACTGGAGAACTACATGCCTTTTCCGATGCATCCGAAGTCGGTTATGGAGCCGTGGTGTACGGACGATGGTGCGCAGGAGATGGACAACGTACCACGAGGATCCTGTTCGCCAAAGCCCGCGTTGCTCCACTGAAGTCGGTCTCAATCCCACGCCTTGAACTCAGCGCAGCCGTGTTGGCAGTCAAGGTGGTGCAAGCTGTGAAGAGATGTTTCGATCTCTACATTTGGTCGGTGAGCTTCTGGACGGATTCAACGATAGTACTTTACTACATTAACAACGTCCGGAGCCGGTTTAGTACTTTCGTTGCTAACCGGCTCACGATTATCCACGATGAATCAGCCACGCACCAGTGGAGTCATGTCAGGCCTGGCGATAATCCGGCCGACCTGTGCTCCCGAGGTGCGAACAACTTCAGGCAACTGGACACGTGGACGAGAGGGCCAAACTTCCTGCAATTGCCCAAACAGGACTGGCCCGTGTTCGAATTAAAAACCCCTACGGAAGTGGAACTGGAGATCAAAGGCGTAGTGATAGCAACCAACGTCGTCGAAGCGTCGTCCATTCTATCGCGACTGGTCAGGTTTTCTTCCTGGATGAAGACGCTTCGTTCGCTAGTTTGGTTAACCAGGTTCAAGAGAAATTTACTAGTCATGAAAGGGCTACGGCCCTCAGGTAGGATACGGGTCGGCCCGATAAGTCCCGATGAGATACAAGCGGCAGAGTACGATATTTTCAGAATGATACAACGCGAGGCTTTCGCCCGAGAACTCAAGAGGGCGGGAGAAGTGGGGCCGATCAATAAAGACACGCCATCTCCAAGAGGCGAGCTGAAGCGTTTAAACCCCAAACTCATCAACGGACTGCTGCGGGTGGATGGTAGGCTGACCAACGCCCACCTGAACTTCGACACAAAGTATCCTATACTGCTGCCTGCGAGACAACCTGTAGCAGAGCTATTGATTCAACAAGTTCACGCCATGGAGAGACATGCCGGGGAAAGTCACGTGACGAGCGTCATCCGAAAGCGTCTTTGGTTGTTAAGAGGACGAGAGACTGTAAAACGCGTAATCCGACGGTGTGTGCAATGCAGGAGACGCAATGCCACAGCAGGCAAACAACTCATGGCCCCACTACCAGAATGCAGGGTGACTACGGGCTGGTGGCCGTTCAGTGACACCGGGTTGGACTATTTCGGGCCCCTGTGGATCAAGTGCGGGAAAAGATTAGAAAAGCGATACGGATGTATCATGACGTGCATAAAATCACGTGCGGTACACCTAGAAGTCGCACATTCGATGACGACCGATTCGTTTCTACGGGCCTTGCAAAGATTTATCAACCGAAGAGGCGTACCGGCCGATATATACTCAGATAATGGATCGAACTTTGTGGGCGCTCACCGAGAATTGCAGCGTTGGCACAAGAACATAAATAGGGACGAACTGCAGGATCGAACCGTGGCCTACGGCATACGATGGCATTTCAACCCCCCACAGGCCAGTCACCGAGGTGGCGTATGGGAACGCATGATCCGGTCCGCCAGACGGATACTGCTGTCAATCATGGAGCAGCAGCCGCCCGACGACGAGACGCTGAACACCGTCATGACTGAGGTGGAGCGAATCCTGAACAACCGCCCCCTGGTTCCAGTATTGAACGGCGACTCCACCCACCTGGCGCTCACCCCAAACGACTTATTGACGTTAAGGTTGAACGAGGGTTTCCAAGGGCCGGCAAACCTTCGTGGGAGCTACCTCCACGGGTGGAAGCAAGCGAACTATCTGGCCAAGGTCTTCTGGAGGCGATGGCTGCGGGAGTACCTACCGGCTTTGCAGACTCGAGAGAAGTGGCTGGCCAAAACAAGACCATTCAAAGTTGGGGACGTGGTTATGATCGCCGACGAACGCGCACATTTCAGCACTTGGTCTTTGGGAGTAGTTACGGAAACCATCAAAAGCACTGACGGAATGATAAGAACGGTGAAGGTGAAGACAGCTAACGGAGTGCTCATTCGTGACATACGCAGTATTAACCTACTCAAGAGCGAAGACGGAGGAGCCGATAACCCTGAGGCCTAGTAAACCTTTTTCACACCAGTAGTCGAGGTGGATAAAGAAACACCATATATACCACACAATCTCCGTCAAACACGTTAAGGTGCTCGCGGTCTTTTCGTTGACATTACAGAAGGCTCTTTCCGATATGCGGTGATGAGTGCGATTCCATTGTACATCCCGATACATACACGCATGCACGACGCACTCTACAGCCCGTAAACCCATCAAACATGTGACAGTGTTCGTTGTTTTGCCTTTTGTTGACGCTACCGAATGCCCCTTGCATATGTGGAAGTAGCGGAGCTCAGGTCACACACACATGCTACATTTACTCGTTTTTTTGCCACGCAGTCTTTTGTTGACATTGCAGAAAATCCTCCTTTGATGTGTAGTCATACCTGTGATTTCATTGTAACCCCGGCACACACACACACGCACACACACACACTCAAGCACGTACATCCAGGACCGGACGGCCCCTTACGAGGACAACGTCTATGTGACCATTCACGCCCGCCATCGGTCATTTGGTCTTGTGGAAGATGTAGACCAGCCTCACTTCTATGTGTCCAATGGATTAGTTGCGACCAGTAGTAGAACGTTGACGACGAGCATTAGACGCGCGCACTGACAGCAGGGCCTAGGCAGGTAGGAAGAATCAGTACCTTTATACCGAACCTTCGACTCTGCTAAGGATCCAGGAGGATTTTGGTGGGCGGTGTAACAGCCGGTCGTGGAAAATCCCCCTTTTTCCCTCGCGATTCAGTGTTTTTCCCAACATCACTCATTTCCATACACTATTGACTTGTCTTTACGAACTGGTTGTTTTTCTGGACCAATTGTTGTTTGTTCGCGCCCAGAGCGCTACTTTGGCACATCCTTGTTCAGGACCTGCGTGACGCACGTGCTGTCTGCTCACACGCTGCTATTCGGTTTCTCGTTGTTGAGTCCTTGTGATCGTATTATTGAGGTTTGTACATTGTTTATGTCATTGTTTTTTGTAATAATCTAGTATCGCAGAATATCACGGATAATCGTCTTCTGATTTCGGGATCCGTTGCGAATTTGGCTACGCATTGCTCAAACGTTCGTAACACAGCATGACCCCTGGGGAAAGCCAACATCAGTGGAAACAAGAGGTTTTGTTGTCACTACGAGTGAACTGCCGGTGGCTGTAAAGTTACACTCTCAACAAAACTGCGCATTACTGAATTGTAAGATAAAAGAAAGCGGCTTTGTCTGGTGGATGCGGTTAAAGATATCACCGTTATCAAGAACGCGGACACTTAATGGCTTACTCTTTCCATAAAGTTCGGACAGGAGGTGTGTCAAGATGGGAGGGGCATCGAGAGTTGAGCGTGAATTCGGTGGTCACACTTTTGACCCCGGAATGTGGAAAGTTTTGCTCAGTCGTTGAAGAACCAACTTCTCAAAAGCTCAAGAGAGACAGAGTCATAAGAAAGGGACGGAATTTCCGACAACCCGTTTTTAGAAATGAGCTATGGCTTCCATTCTACAGGTTTTACTTTGCCGATTTCACTGGCGTTCCAACGTCTTTCGCGGAATGCAGCCAGTATTTGTATGACGCCATCCTGACCTTCTCTGCAGTGGTGGTGGTGGATAATTTCTGTCAGAGGTTGCCTGTTTGGCAAAATAACTGGAAGTTTCAAGGCATCTGGCCAAATAGCATACTTCCATCGTCCGTCGGCCCCAAATTGTCTCACTTTATGACAAACCATAGCTTTCTTAAGAAACTCTGATTGCTTTTTTACAGCTCTTTCCCAGATGACGTTTTTTGTAGAGGCTAACCGGACCACCCTTTATCCACTTCTTCCAGTTTTAGTCTGGCTTTTCTGTGCATTCAGCGGCAGATTGCCCTCTTCCAACAGGACCTATCACACTGACAAGAAAAGCATAAAAAGGACTGAACCGAATAAGCCAGGCCACAGCTTCCAGAAGCATGGAGTAGCCAGTGTACCGAGGAAACAAGGGTTAAACTGGCAAACCCTTTGGATACGGTAAGGTAGGTGACCTTTCATTTGTCTTCTGTCCACCTTGTAGGGCCGACAATAAATATGTGGCCTCAGTATTCCTTAAGTAACAGGAGTCCTCCAAATAGGTTTACAGTTCCGCTTTGATTGATATGCTTCTCAGCGCCAGGTCAGCATGATTATCTTTCGACGGCAAGCGGTACCACTGAGGCACGTGAATATATTGGATAATTTCTATGCGGTTGGCCAAAGAGCCAATTGTGCATGCTTCGGTATTCTCTTTGTAGTACCTGATGGTCATCGAGTCAGTCCTGTATCAGGTCTCACCGGACAAAATCTTAGCAAACTATTCTTCACCTCCTCTTCAGTCTCGATTCCCAAGACCTCTGCTGAGTGCTTTGGACGCAGCTTAGATGTAGGTATGATGAGCGGTACTCTATGCCCACTGGGAAACAGTGGTACGCGCAACTCTATGACCGGACTCTAATGCGCCGCAGAATACGCGCAGCACTGTTTGTTCCACTCCTTCCTGACTCTCGTTTCTAAAAATTCCTGTAGCTCCCGTCACTTCTGGGTGACCTATAAACCGTATTCAATCTTCTTACCACATGGCACCTTTAGGTCAAGAGGCAGACCTCAATCGACCCCCGCTTTAGGTAACTACCGTAAGAGCAGTCTTGCCAGAAGACTAAATGGTGACACTAGTCTCGAAGGATTAATTAAAGAGGTCACACTTGACAGAATGTCCGCCCTAGTCAACAGCCGGCCAAGTAGTTGAAACGGAAGAGTAAATAGGTCTTTTGTTGATTTTCGCTGAAAGCCCAGTGCTACCCCACCGACGCCGCTCACTTGTGGGAGTTGAACCTTTGACCGCTTTGCTGGTGCCTGGGGATGGACCTACGGACCCTGGCGAGCGGGAAACCCATTTCCTCCGCTTTAGGCCGGCATGATACAACAAGCCATTGGTTTCTGCCGTAAAATTCGTGGACTCATCACCAGTTTTAAACAGCCCAAGACAATGGTTCACATAAATATAGCTCCCCAAAAATCCATTGCCGTGGCATCACATTCTGTGCTGAAGTCTCGAAGTCTTATGCAGTATATGGTAGGGACGAAAGGGCCACCACCTTGTCCCAAAACAGGCTCGAGGTCATCTGTCGCCGACGGCCACTAGGCTTTCCCCACAGAAATACCGCTCCCATATACAGGCCGTGGTTCATGGTTTTGAAAACCATATCAGTAGGTCGGCACTTAATTGCTTCCGCCAAAGTATCCTGGCCATGTGGCCCGCTGTTACTCACCACGACCCTGATTTGTGCTTTTTTGCTTGGCAATGCGGCTGTATATCTATGCTACAGCGGGCATCCCGCAAAAATACTCTCATAGCCAACTGCTGATTTAACCACCCAGTTTCGACTTTCCTCTTCATTTTTCCACCTAGAATTAAATCGTTGTCCGCCCGGGCTATTTTATCAATAACTACTGACCTCCCTAATCCAGACAAGAAGACTTTGATCCAATCCATCCAGGGGCATTTACTGGCTTGCCAGTAAAATATGTATATTCAACACATTTCATCAGATTTATCACATACCACCCACGATGACTTGGCTCTCATATACGCTGCTTCCACTATGTACTCACAAAATGTCTTGAACATTTCCCTCCGCCCTGCCTCCTACAATTGCGATTCAGCTGCACCAATTTTCTCATCGGCATTCTTGATATTTTTTCATGCCCTAGCTTCTATCATTTATTTGAAGGTGGAAAAAAATTGACTCCCTTTTTCTTCCGATTCGTATAATTTACACAGGCTGGTCTCTTGCTTACTTCTGATTTGTATTTGGTCCTCGATTCTCATCAGTTTCCATCGCCTGCAGTGTTTCTGATCACCTATCCTGCGGCCTTATTTTTGAGGTAATCTACTTTCTGATATCTGGTACTGCTGGTTGTACTTTGCGCAAGAATCACAATAGCTTTAGCTCTTTCCAACACTGTCTTACATTCCTGTAAAGTGACTGCCACCAGGTCTCTCTTGAGCAATGTTAATTTCTCCACTCCGCGAATATTGATGCCTCCGACTAATGTGCAACTACGCAAGCTTACCAAACTACCCGGGGGACAATCCAACAGTATTTTCTTCCGGCCTTTCCCTAAAATCACGATTTGGCCACTTAATAAACCGAAAGGCTCCTCGATCGCTTTTCTTCACCATAATCTACTTGACCTCCTCCAGCTTCTTCTACAAGACTATGCCTTTCTTACGAGAACATATTAAAAAGCATGAAGATCTGTGGTGGTGTCCAGACCTTGTTCGATCTCGTCCTTTGGCTAAAGACTGTTGTACCTGGCTGGGCAGTATAGCACCGTCAGTAGTTTTTCAGGTTTTCGTCGATCTGCCTCAACCTGATGAGTTAGATAAGAACGCGGCCGGAAGTCACCAGCCAAATGGCCAATGGCGGGGTGGGTGGGAGAATCCTAGCCTTCAACGAATGTCCGCCCAACTCTCTCCGTATGTTGCCGCCGGAAGTCACTTGACGTTTCACTACGTGTAGTCCCGTTATTGCCGCTTTATAATTTCCCGTCTCGTAGTGCCACCTTTATTCCAGGAGAGAGGGAATGTGAGATGACCTTTAGTAAAACACGTTCGTTGTTCCACAATTGCAACTACTTCGGTGTATACGTGGGTGCCTTTATGTAGCAGGTAAATGTTTGAGGAATCTACATGGTACGCAAGCTGGGATTGCTCAGGTAGCGGAAGATTACTGTGAAACGCATGGATTATAACAGTCAGTCGGTAAGTCAGTGAGCCCACCGGGCAAAAGGCTACTCGGCTCAGGACAGTGCGACCCGCTTATGATGTCTCTCGCCTACTTAAGCTCTGTTCTGACATGCAGTAGGCCTCTGCGGTCTCCGCCGAATAGTGGCCAGACTTCCCCGCATAAGGCTTTGACCTGTGGGTAGACCATTTTCAGAGATCCTTAAATTTTTTGTTTTAACTGAAGTTCGGTTAGAATTGTGCATCATCTATCACCGCTTGTTCTATTCTGATGAACTAAAAGGTGCTTAATGCAAGCTCATTCAGCGCATCGCTTACGGCACCGACTTCCTCGGGTGTGTCGGCCTTAAAAGTCATGTGGCTTCTTTGGGAGCTTAACCCCAGGAAGTGCGGTGTCCCAGCTTGGATCGGCTTGGGGTCCGATCTATAAAAGGGAGATCATTTACGGCGACCTGTCTGCCGCAGACGTCGGTGCTTATAAGCAAAAACCTCGAGCACACACCGTACTTCTGTATCTGGATTGTTCCACAGTGGCTTTCGCCGACCGGATTGTGTGGGGTCCAGCAGCTTTTTATGCATGGATGACGCAGGCGATGACACCCGCCATCACAGTTTTTTATGCTACAGGTGCTGTTCAGCCTACATTCAGCCAGTCTGTCTTTACCCTCTAGAAGGTTGAACAGCAGTCACCTTCTCTGCGAATATGCCTACCTTGCTGGCCTCTGAGTTAGCAAAAGCCCCCCTGTATGCCACGGATTAGGTCTGTTCACACACAGCAGAATCTGCGGAAGCCCTTCCCAAATCGCCGCTTTGACACCCGAGGCAGACCCTGGTGGCCACTGGCGCGTGTCTGTTGACTTGGTCTATCCGGTTAATCGCCCCATTTTGAGCACTGAGGTCCTCAAAAGAAGTAAAAACAATCCTATGCGTGGAGGACATATATTCCGCCGGTTCGCCAAAAGTAAGCTTACGGCCATTTAATGCCTACTGATCGACTCTTCTGGTCCATTACTCCGCAGTGAGGTTGGAGGTCCCCGAAGCATTTGTTCGGGATTATCCACCGCTTTCAGTTAGGCCTTGTAATTTGTCTGCTGAAGAGCAATCATGTAACTTCCCATCTGACCCGCTTTCCTAGATGGTGTCTTTCTCAACGAGACTGAAACGGTACCTTTTCACTAAGCTGTCTAGCGGCGACAGTACGATTTCTTGCCGTCGACGGAATAAATCCTTCGAGAGTTTGCAAACCTAATGGTACCTAGAGTACCACAATCCTTGTTATCCTCAAGGATTCATTTCTGTAAAATGGTGCAAATACGGAAGTCTTTGTCCGTCATCTGTAACCTTTGAAGGAAAGTTTATCCGAAACTAACGAATTTCCAACTGGTAGTCGGGCGACCATCAGAGAAGAACAAATTAACATTTGCTAAGTCTAGGACAAATATAGTGGGCATGAAGGCAACCTGTTTTAGTTAGAGAATGTCTGGGGTGGAGGCCGCCACAGATCCTGTCCCTTGAACGCACACGCCCGCGAATATCTACCATCAAAATATTGTCTGCGATATACACTTATTCCTTTATCAAACTGATTACTGTCTGAATAAAGCACAGAAGGCCTTCTTAAAAATTAAAGAAAAGCCGACAGATGTCAAAATCTTCCTTGACCCTAATCAGCTCCATGTTTGGAACTTTGTTAGGCTCTTGGATTTTATTCTTGCCCTTCCCTCAGGCGTTATACCTTGGGATCAGTTTGTAGCAGATTGGGCTTTGAACTATGACTGTGCCAACTTGAGACGTTAACCCTTGAGGCACGAACAAAAATGTTGCCATGAGAGAAGTAACGAATTCCAGTAATGACCCCATCCCATCCGTTTCCATTTTCTGGGGGACCGAAACCTTTAGTCGCACCAGTGGTTCCCTTAGTTCGCTAAAGACCAAAAAGAGGTTGCAAAAGTATAGTACCGATCGGAAAGCTTCAGTCCATGCCCGGGAAAAATCGGCAACACAAATTCGCCCCCGCCCGATCCAGTTACGTCTTTTGCTCATTCTAGGTGAAACGTAGCTCAGTTGTAGTCAGGTTACAAAAAACAAAGTTGATTCACAATTCTACTGTGATTTTGTTTATTCACGTTATTAATTGAAAGTGTCACACGCGTGACGGTATCTCTGTCACCGTCTGACCAGCGTTACGTTTAAGCAAATGGTACAAGTGCTTTATTAGAGCTTCTTGGGTGACCTTTTAATCCGGCCACACTTTCACATCTCGAACGAAACATGTATAAAATATTCACACAGCTGCTGGTTCACTGTTATTTGACTTTGATTGCCACCTGGCTGGCTTGCCTATTAGAGTAACGTCTCCTCTTTCGCATAATGTTCCTGTTATTTACTAAAACCCTCCAGTAACAAAGATCCACCATCGGAACCGACCTCTCCTGGATAAACGACGCGGAGTAGTTGGGGAAAAAGATTTTGAACCTAACCGAACCAGAGACTGCGAGGCGCCCGCAAGTGGCTCGGCACGATACTTAGAGTGGTATTTTCTGTGGTTGGGTCAATCAGTGGACCGTAACGTATCCGTATTGTTGAGAATTTTGCACTTATATGTTTAGGTTCCCCAAAACTTATTCGCCCCGGGGAAATTCCTCTGCTCGTGATGGGTGTGGTGGTTGGATCCACCTTGAATGCTTCCAAATGGACAACAAACTTTACGAAGCCCTCGACAAACGTTATATGAAGTTGCTCAAAGCGCTGCGCATCAAATGCTCCGGAATATCACCACCTGTGTGACCAACACAGAAGTCATTGAAGATGGCACTTTCCGTCACAGATTAAGCACGGTCACCATCAACGACATTACCACCACCTGTTTATCACCATCGATAGCAGCAGAAGCACGAGCATCATCATCGTCTTCATCATCAATATCTGTCACCATCACTGCCGCTAGAAGGGAAGACTTTCGCCGAGGTACCCAACGTGGCCAGTGCGACACATGGTGAGCTGGCATCGATATCCGTCCCTGAGCCAACCGGAACGAAACGCTGCTTACGCTAGTAACAAATGACAGCCCGCCGACCACGGTGCAAACCTAATTAACACTCGTGTGGCAAAACAAACACAGGCTCCTGGCGTAGGTTTAATACACAGCCAAGGGAGCATAACCGTGGATGAAGTTAGACGGGACCGGACATCAACAGTGGATCACCCCCGAAGAGCACCGCCACCGAGACAGCAGGGTTCTTTGAAGGCGAACCTGCCTGAGCCAAAGAAGACTGCGGCACAGGCATGCTGGAATAGCGGTCTCGCGAGCTCCGAAGTATACCAAAGAAAGTGTCCAACCCCCAGAAAGGGGCGACTGCGGAGATGCACGTGGAATCAGTCTTCCGAACAGGCGAATTCCGTGGGGCTGAAAGCTCCCACTCGCCGTAAGTGGTCGTGGGCTCTGGGGAGGCCGCAACTTTTGTGTCTTGAAGATCCTACAGGCTGAAAGGCAAAAAAGCGCAGCTGCATTAGGATTTGTATCCTGCTGATCGTGAGAAATATAAAATACATTGACTGACGGCGTGAATGTGAAGGACAAGGGGAAATGTACTTAATTACCCGAGATTTCTGGTACGGAAGCGGCCCTCGGCTTTCGTTGGGGGCCGCCAAAGCTTGTGTTTATGTCTGACCCCATTCCCCAAGCTAGAGCACTGTGAACAAAAGGAGGTGTTAGCAAGCCGAAACAAAGACATCACCCAGTTGTCTAACGCTGTAGTCCGCTGAACAAGAGATGACTTGGGAAACTTGGTTCATTTTACCAACCTACTGCGGCGGCGCTGAAGGATACTTGGCTGAGTAACGACATCCTAGTCCTTAGGGCGTCCCTCCCGGGCTAAACCCTATTCTGAGTTGACAGGACCGCCTTCCGGTCGGGTGGAGGCGTGATATTGTTGGCCCGATCAAACATGCTGGCCATGTAGTTCGGGGCGTACTGTGATCCACAGGGATTTGGTTAGTCCTTTTGGTACCACATCAAGCCAACAGCTGGAGGCTTTCAGGCCGCTGAAGTTATTTACAGGACTCTCGCCGCCGGTTCTCCTGAAATATTGACTCCATCCGAAAGACTGGCTTTCACCGGCCACTCCCTTCCTGGGCGGCCTTATCCGCCTCGCGTGTTGATTGGGCAACAGGCAGGGCCGCGGCCAGGGTGGATCCCTTCCCTCTCAGGATTTACTGTCAAATGTCAAGGACCCTGTGCCAACAAGTTCAAGAGTCCTCCCGGAGGCAACTCAACCGGGACTACGCCCTAGATCTGGTGGTTTCTTCTGGGAGCTATAGTGTCAGTAGAACTGAACATCTCTCTTATTTTGGGAGCAGAGGTCGCATGGTGCTAGCGGCTTATTGGGGCAGTGGTCCCTGCCCTGCTCCTGGACCACGCTTCGAAAATTACCTTTGGAGCTCGCAGTCAGAGGATATCCGTAAGGCCACCTTGCACGTTAACCGATTTTACGTCTGACTCAGGCGACAAAATCTACTTAAAAATGGTCTGGGAGGTCGTTTGTGACGATATCTCCCACCTTATGAGTGCCTACTTTCCACCCAGTGGAAACCGACCCAGTGCGAAGGGCCCACGGTGGTGCGGCTTGGAAGGCAGAGGCTTACAGAAACGACGGAAAGGTGCCTGGCAGTTGTTCCACCCCGCAGATGAGGGTTATGAATCCTGTCGCAGGATTCGTAACCGGCGCACAGCAGCGAAACTGGGAAAAAGGATAAGGTTTGTTGAGGCACTTGTGGCAGGTCCAGTGAGAGCTTTTAAGCGCCCATTTGCTTATCCTAAAAGGTGTACAGGGACAAAAGTCTGTATACCAGCTGGTTCAACGAAGAAGAACTGCAGAGAAGGGATGGAGGGAAGGCCGAAAAGCCGGCCAAGCAACATCAGCCGGTGTATACTCTGGGACTGGTATCAACGCTGGGTGTGGACAGTGTCCCGTCGATCTGCTTCGAGGAATTTTCAGAGTCAGGTGAGAACTGATCTCCGCTCCGTGAACACCCTCAAGTCTCCAGGGCCGAATAGAATTCACCCAACTATGTTGAAGGATTTCGCTAAAAAACTCACTCCACTAACGACGAGATTGTTTAACCCGTTCGCAGCAACTGGCAGCTTATCAGCAGTTTGGAAGAGCGCAGTGGCCACCTGGTTGTGCGAAGATGGAAAGAAATCTGCGGTCGCTAAATATAACCCGGTCTGCTTCATGTCCGTAGCTAGAAGGTTTTGTAGCTGCTTGCGGTCACCGTATCAAGGAACATTTTGGACAGTTTCAGCAATGTGCACAGGGGAACAAGTTTTTCGAAGGAACAGGTCGTGCTTGTCTAACTTGCTGATCGTAAGCAGACGGTGGCTTGCTGCCAAGACCATGGGGCGACTGGGAAGTCGCCCTTGTGGACTTCGGTTAGACTCCTAAGTAGACTCCCCACGATCAACTGCTGTCGAAACTCCGCTTTTGTGGTATCGTTTTGCTCCATACCCTGCCGGATGGAGGCTTGGTAACTGAAGAAACCTCCTCCGTAGGAGTTGCACAATCTTTCTTCAAGCAGTATCCTGCTACCAGTGAAGAACCGTGAGGTTTTTTCTCTAGACCACAGGTATTCCTTGATCCCGTAAGTTACTGTCCCCAGACTATGCCGTCCCAGTGCCCCATTCATGCTGATGGTGTGAGGGTCTGGATCACCATTTGGTCGGAGGAGCAACGACAGCTTTTGCGGCCGGATTTATCCACAGTAGGGCGATAGTCCAACCACTGAGGCCTGCTGATGGATCAACAGAAATGTTTCCATATTATTATCGGAAGAGAGGGAGAGGCAATTTGATATCACCCCTGCAACAGCTTTCCTCGGTGAACTGCTGAGAAAACAGAGTTTGGCGTCATAGTCAGCGGTAATGTAAAGACTCCAGCCCACGCAGACTAGGCCTACGCTTCCGCATAGGAAATTTGGATATCATTTTCCATTCACTTGAAAGCCTTCCCATAAAAGCTTACCAGGTACTATGCGCTTTTCATGTGATTCCGCCATGCAAATACGGTGGTCTGGCTGTATATCCATGCACAGTTGCTGAAGTAGCCAAACTGGAGCGAGTTCAACCGGCTGCCACACATCCCACTGCTGGACTATGTGGTGTCAGATGGAAGGGACGAGTAGAAACCACTGGGCTGCTCCTTTTTTCTTACGAGCGGATCCGTGGTGACCTGATCTATGAGAGTTTCATTGTTCCAGGTGATGAGGATGCCCAATTGAAGCTAGAACCACCGCCTTGGAGTAATAACCAACTCCGTGGCATGTGCTTGCTAGGCGAAAGACAAGTTCCTTCGGCCTGCGTTTGGCATGTATTTTATCCAGGAGATTAGGAAGCCACTAGAAATTCCTCCCTTCTGTTGTAGCGAAAAAAGTCAACGACATCATTTTCAAGCTGGAATCATAGAATATAGCATGGGTCGTCCTAATCTTGCAAGGGCTGTAGAGGAGTTATGAAGTACATCAACAATAGTTGGCGTAAACAAGTCGGAACCGTTTTAATTATTCCACGGTTTTTGCTGGCTCTTCCAAGTTTGAGTGCAAACCAAAGTTTTTGGCAATTTCAACTCATTTTTTCCAGTGGATGTACGTATTTCTCCTAAATGTTCCATGAGCGACACCTAGAATTTCTCAGCTAGGATTTTGTGATTTTCCGAGATACGCTGGTATTTCGCTGCGCACTGATGCCAACAATTTTAGTGGTTTCGACGTGGGCTCTCTTTGTTCTCTCTGGTAGATGACAGCCGGTACACTTCCAACTAAACTGGATGCTCTTCCGGAAATTCTTTCGGTCAAAAGTCTTCCGAATCCGCTGGGCTTCTCGGACTGAAAAATTCAAAATCTGACCCAAGACCTACATTTGCTCTAACCGCAGGCTCAACGTGAGGCGGTGGTCGCCTAACTTGGAAGAAACGGATTAGTTCTGAAAACATTTAGGAGCTACGGAAAACCGCTGACCTGGCAGAACTAGCTGCGGAGTTTCTGGTCTTTTAGGACCACCTCACTGACTGTTTGTACTTTGCTTTGTACTTTGCTGCCAAACGATAACTTGTATTTGCTCCCGGATGTCCCGTCGTCTCCTCGATTCAGGCATCTAACTCGTAAAAGGGAATACACCTTTGTAAATCACAATTTCTCAGCTAACAAGATCCCAACCAAATTGTTCAAGACTGACTTGCCGACTCAGTGCCACCTACGGGTGTAACCTTCTAGAGAACAGAACTCATCTGGACATACAGAGGCTCTTGGAGGCTCTATCCGGTGGTTTATCCGGGTGCAAGTCTGCCACAGGTGACGTAGACGAGCTCAACAATTCACTTGTAAAAGTAGTGGGACCTTCCTTCCCTGTGCCCTTTGAAGAGCATCAATCTCACGCACCACTATTTCTCATCCGTAGGAAACTGCTCCACTTGCAACCGGAAAATCTCGTGCAATTGGAGGACTCGCCCCGACAAAACTTAAGCAATGCGTGGTTACCCTTAGCTCTGTCTCTTCTGATCATCCAACCAGTAGCTGAAAGAAAAACTTCCAAGCTGTTGGTAGGCGGAAGCCATAGCTCAAATCTAAAAACGGGTTGTCGGAAATTCCGTCCCTTTCTTATGACTCTGTCTCTCTTGAGCTTTTGAGAAGTTGGTTCTTCAACGACTGAGCAAAACTTTCCACATTCCGGGGTCAAAAGTGTGACCACCGAATTCACGCTCAACTCTCGATGCCCCTCCCATCTTGACACACCTCCTGTCCGAACTTTATGGAAAGAGTAAGCCATTGATAACGGTGATATCTTTAACCGCATCCACCAGACCAAGCCGCTTTCTTTTATCTTACAATTCAGTAATGCGCAGTTTTGTTGAGAGTGTAACTTTACAGCCACCGGCAGTTCACTCGTAGTGACAACAAAACCTCTTGTTTCCACCGATGTTGGCTTTCCCCAGAGGTCATGCTGTCTTCATTTTAATTTTCAGGGAATACTCCTACTATTATCGTGAACAAAAATGCAATTCTCATAAGTTGTGCTGATGGTGCCATACTAAATGCACCGCACGCATGCAATTCTACTTTTATGACCCTTCAAAATGGCATGGAGCAAATTCCAAGTTAGTTCTGTGTTTGTTACTTGGGCCTTGACAAATCCAAGTTTACTAAAATTGTTGTCCCTTTTCAAAAGGTAGTATGCTATCTAATTTTCAAAACGATTCCACGTTCACTAAAATAAAAATGAAACAGTTTATTCACTTTTGTCCAGTGAAACACCTTGAAGTGCTGCTGGACCGTGGCGTAAATTCATCTGAACACATTCGTTTCATTTTTGCAAAAACCAAGTTTGTCCTTCCGCAAATCAAGCCTCCAATCCGCCTACCTGGACTCCACGCGTCCTATAAAAAGCTTCGATCGCATGTTTCTCATAAAAATGTCAATACTCTTTGCCCGTCATATTTACCGGACTGTTGTTCAAGAACTTTAAGTTCGTTGATGGCTTCTTTAAGATTTTATCACATATCAGTGTAGTACACCGACGGAATTTAAATACTTTTGTCGCTACCTAGCGTAAAAAAGCTTTTGAAAAAGTACGAAGATTTCAAATGAGTGCGCTCATTCCCTTCCAAAGAACCCGGTGAAATGTCTATCAGCTTCATCCACGAATTCTTTATACAGACATCTTCGTCCACGCATTGGGGAGCACAGCAGTTTTAAAATTCTCCATCTGGCAAGACAGTTGCACGGCGCGACTTCCAAAATAACAGAACTAGCCTGTGCAAGAAATGAGGGGAAAACACAGTTGAAGGACACTGTAGTCACGGCAGTTTCAGGTTCTCGGTTGTAGCTTGCCCCTCTTACTTGAGCTCCTGTGGCACCAGGTTTCACTTGACCCGTAGCAGAAGACCTGCTATCTCATTTCCGTCGAGATATATAAGGACGACAAATATATCGCCGGTGTACTCCTTGTCTTGGACCTCGGTCTATGGTCGGAGCCGCTCAATCAACAAATTTTCTCACATCTCTTCGTTGGGTTTGCTTACTGCTGTGCCACGGCCGTCCACACGAGCCCATCTGCACCAAAATCCTTGTTCTCAGTCATCTCTATGGGCCACTTGCTCCCGCGGACGCCTCTGAAGGACTCACCATTACGTTCCCATTTCTAATGTTTCCGTGCCTTAGATGCTGTGTACGTTTGTATGAAAAGTCGGGGCGCATTCTCTCATTCATCGACACTAAAAGTAACTTGCAATTGGTTAGTCCGGGTCTAGAGCCTATTATAGTTACCCTTCATGCCAGTGCTGGCCGGCACATCACAGCCGTCTCTAAGCCAAAGCAGACTGTTTGGAACCAGTGACAATCCAGTTGGATCGCTGGAAAAGTACAAACCTTTCACGATTACTGACGCGTCATAAGATGGTTATGGCATACATAGCCCAAGTTGATTCACTCCCACGGGAGTGCCTTCTTTGGTCTTCACCTTTACGTTTGTTCCGATGCCTAAATTTACTTTCCGCTCTTCCTGAACTTCAGCCACTCGTTTTCTTGTTTCCCTGTCTACCGCTGGGATTTTCCGTTTATATTGGTCAGTCTGAGAAAGACTACTCCCAAGTACGTTATGCACAAAGTTGGCTCAGTAACGTGCCTATTCAGATACCGCGCTGATTGAATATTACGTTCCATTTACCGTTGTATATTGGATTTAAATCCGTCGCTGATATCTCCGAGTTGGAGACTTGGTTGCTTTGCTCCAGAGGCTGTTCGTCGTTATCGATATCGGATCGTGCGCGTATTCGGAATCCAATATCTGGCCACCACTACAGGCCCACCGGTCCACGGTTCAAAATTACTTCCACTTCCGCAGGGCCAGTGTGTAACGAATTCTCGCTCGTTACCTTCTCGTAATGTGTAATTAGCCACTCCAGGGCAGCTTGTGATAAATTATTTGCAAAAGGTTGCATTGTGTTCCCTCCTATACCGGAATTTAGCGTTACATAGGGCTGAAAGCTCCTAAATCTTGGGGCCCGCCCCACTTCTTTCACACACTTCTGCTCTTTGTCGCTCACAACTTCGTCATTCTCGTTAACATTGTATTATGAACGCACGTTTTATGTTTTGCCTGTGGTATTTCACTTCCATATGGATGGGCGCGCTTGTTTCAAGGAAAGCTCGGCTGTTCTGCCCAATAGAGAAGTAGGTGTCAGATTCCAGATGTTCTAGTGAGACATTGTTTCATTTAATCACCTTTGGAGTGAATTTGTGCTGTTTCTGCACGTGTGTCTCACTTTTGACTATTTCGCTCGGGAAACTTATTGATGACCGGGCAATGCACCCGGAACCCGGTTTCCCGCCAGAACATTATGACAGTTATTTTATAGTTTGTTTTTCTATCGTACGATTTTGAAAAAACTCAAGACTTCAAATTCGTATTTTCATGTCCCGATTTTTGGTTGTACAATCTTCAATGCTAAAGGAGAAGAAGGCACTGCTTCTTCCAAAACTGACAAGGGAATTGTGGCAGTCTGTGTTGGTTACCGTGCACATGGGTTGATGACCAATGTTTGGATGCTGCATAGAGTTTTTCTGTTGCAGATAGTTTTTTGAGATTTCTTATTTCATTATGTTGCGGAACCCACTTGACACTTGAAGCTCTCTAGGGCTTCTTTCCCAACACTCTCGAAGATCCGCTATATTTAAGGCTATACAAAAAACGCTTTTTTGGCTACGTTTTTGCAGCGCTTTTCAATTTTGCTGCACCCAACTTTGGTTTCGGACGCCTTTTCGTCTGGGCTGACTTTCGTGGCTTGTGCTCCGGCATTTGCTGCTGATTACTTTCAGTAGAACAGCACTATTTTTAAAGCCACAACGGTTTGGCACCAGTTTTCCTTCAGGAGATTTCGTCCCGATTCAACCACTTGTCTGACGAGCATAGTGGTCAGCCGATCATCCCCGTACATCACTTGTTTGACTGTACGTTTTAAGCACGCTGCAACCGCTGGTCTAACTGCTGACTCGTTCTCGGCACAAGACAGCGTGCGTCCATTGAACCCAGAACCATTGAGAATACACGAGGTTGGCGCTCAAAGGTCTTTACTTTTCGGCCTTCTTAACAAACGGGGAGGTAGAAGCTGAGACAGTGCCCTCCTATAAGTAGCTAGCTCCTTTTATTCATCATTCCTAGTTATTCCACCTCAGTTGCCCACTCGGGTCACCTGTGCGATAGTTTTTCCTTTGTCTGTTATATATTCTGTCTAACAATAATTAGATTTTTATCCGGCATATGTTGGTTTCCGCACGTGAAGCCCTCTACATCAAGCCCCTTTTTGAAAGCACAACCCTATTTTCCCCTTTTGCATTCCATCAGAGCACCGGCTAATTGTTGCTAGCATTGCTCCAAGGTTTTGCATATCCGGTGCGGCCAACAATTTTATAGAACCCCAAATTTGTTTATTTTTATAGTGCACCTGTTTTGTAATGGGTAAAGCGCCCAAGTCCGATTGTGAATCAGCGCGCCATTCTGCACACAGGAAAATACCGGGCTTCATCGGGGAAGATCCTGAGAGCCACTTGGCTATTCTGGAGTCTCGTTTCAAAGGTGCTCACATGTCTAGCAAGTAATCCACAAATAGCTCAAAGCTCTCAGCAGTCCCTGCCGGTTTGACCACACAAATCATGGATGTCATTTCAAAACCCAAGGACCACAACCAGCAGCACACTCTCCTGGAACCGCCCAGTTAGTCTTGTGTAGACTTCGGAAGAAAAAACGTTTTCAGCATTTTCGCTCCGCAATCTAACTGAAGAATGTGACACTATGACCGTAGGTGAGGGAGGTGCGTCCATTATTAGGCACAATGTCCACAGACAATGCAGTGACTGAAAGCAGAGGCCTCACCAAAGGCTCAGAGCATAGTGGTTGTTCGTTATCGGTGCCAGATTCTGGATAATCGCCCCGAAGCTGCAGACGAAGCCCTCAAGTAGGCACTTTAGTTCGCACCACAGTCCCACGCGTTAGCCGAAGCCACTGTTACCCTCTTCATTTGACCTGAATCACACCACACAGTGACGTAGAGCTGCTCCAGAACTTGTTACAGACAGGAATGACTGGAAGTCACCATAGAATGGCCGCAGGGCAAATAGTTTATGACAAGAAGCAACAGACAAGTCGTAACCACGCGAAAAATAAGAAAAACTGAAAAGAAATTGGGAATAAGAACAGGTAGCAAGCAAGAAAACATGGGAGTGTGCAATATCAGCACAACAGACAAAACCAGGCTGCCGTGGAGAGCAAAACACACAGATACGAGCATAACTCTCGGAGGTAGTGAGAGGGTAAGCCCAAGGCTTCTTGTGGTTCTCAGAGACAAACAGCTTTACGTGCATCTGTACCCTGCACTGAACTTATTAATAATGATATTTTTCCTGAGTATCACCAAGACAAATGCACAGGTCACGATCAAAGAATACAGCGATACACAGCAGTTTGAGGTATTCACAGTTTTGAAACTCAAGCTTCACGCAATAGCGGCAGTAGAACAAAAAAGATGGATAGAGTTTGAGTGAACCAAAGTGGAGGCGGTTACTGCCGCATTTGTAAGTCGGTTTTGAATCCGGGAAAAGACTTTGAGGATAGCTGGCCGAATGTGGGAAAGCGGATAGAAGCAATACTGAAGAATGCTAAAAGTGCGGTTTTTGTAAGAACCAATGAAGTAACATGTGTCGTACATCGTAACATGGCAAGGTGTTGGGGAAGGAATACCATAAAATGCGCCTTATAGGTGCCGAAAACTGTCTACGACAGGTCCGGTAGTCCAGAATGGATGGCGCAGATCTGCGGTCGATTAGTATGCAAACAGAGAGACAGAGGAGGAGTGAAAGAGAGATTCGAAGTAGGGTTGGGAAGTGTGGAAGGAGATGCGAAGGTGCACCAACCGGATGTATGAGAAGTCAACATCGATAAACCGGGAGAGAGTTTCACCAAAATACACGGGTAAAACCAGGGTCCACATGGGGGCTCGTCCCTGCCAAGATAAAAAGTCTTCTTCCCCTTCGTAGATTCTTCGATATGGTTTCAAGTAAGCACTCATCTGGGCCAAAGAAGAAGCGTGACCCACTCCCGATCAGGAACTGTGCCTGTGCGGACTCCTATGGTGCGCAGAATCAGTGGACGCGAGTATCATGGTCTACATCTGTTGAAAAAAGATAACGCCAGAAAAACGGAAACCTACATAATGAGCCTTCCAGTATGTGTAATGAACTTGAATGTTCCAAGTGGCATGCGCCAGCCGTGTGAGAGCGGAAAAGAAACTAACCTAAGGCAAGACCTGACACAACCGAACAACGAATGCTACGGTAACCAATATCTCATCGGACAAGGAGTAAACAGTCCTGGGGGGAAAACCTGGAGCTCCGAAATCCCGAAAAGTTCTGAGGAGTTCCCTAGTGACACCCTCAAAGAACCCACTAGAAAAAGTTTTTCTTGCATTTGAGCTGGCGGGGGAAGGAACTTGGGAGTGTAACGGCCGGAGTGGACACCTTTACGGAGTCTCTGACCAAACTAGCCGCAACTTCCAATATAACCCCAAGGAGACATCGAATCTTTGTCAGGAGCATCCGCAAGCCTGTGCGAGGAGTGGCCAAAATTTACGACACAGAAGTGAGCACCGTAAATTACAACCCGATGAAGTTATTTGGTGCTACGGCCGCTAACAAGTGATAGCCGACGGCCTATGGAAGGGAGCTCACTGAAATCAGTTGCTTTCATCGAGAATGGCTATTCCTTTTTCTTCTCCAAGCCTTGCTTTTCTCCTCAGACATTTGGTTCTTGGTCGTTCGGCAACACCGATTTAGTTCCACTCTTACTGTCAGCCTGGAAATGCGCTGAGCCAAACACGATTTGCATTGTCCTAATTTACCTTTGTTCAACCCTTAGATACCGCATCAATCGTTATGAACGTTCCGCCTCTTGGTGGATCGGAATCGTTGAAGTTCCTTAATCTCGGGTTTGGAAGTGTAGAAAGTTCGTTTTCCACTGCAAGTGAAGGCCATCCTTCCGGGCTGTCGTACAGCTTGGTTACCAGGGACAGTGCGGGGCAGGGGAGCTTTTACTCTGGTTAAACGGAGGGAACTTGTTTTTGGGCCGGGAAAACTGGGGTAACTTAAGGTAGAAGTAACAAACCAACGACACAGGGATAAGCTCCTGCGGGCTATGGGGGGAGTAGGTCTCAGGACTGGGGGAGGGTTACTGTTTGAACCTGAGTTCAAGTAGGAAGCCTGGGTCAGAGGTTTTTTCACTATTATGTCAGTGCCGACCAAGTTCAGGGGAAACCAAAGGTCAAGCTACCAAAGCCACGATCGATGAAAAGGCTTTTAAAAGCCTCAGGTCCCGTACCCCTGTATCACTCATGGCTGGATAAACAGTCAATTCACCGCCCGTGGGTTCCTCCGTGGGGCAAAAATATACGCTGGCTCTCGGTAATGACTTCTGTGTAAATCACAAGCAGGCCAGAGAGGCATGGTCAGATAGCTGTACTGCTCTTCAAAGCTTGCGTTACTGGAGGCAAATGGGAGGAGCTTTCGTCTGAGGCGCTCAACATCGACTGCTTGGCTGTAATGGAGGCCTGACTAAAGAGTCCGAATAAGGTGGCTTTATTGGCACCTCGGGGCTCCTTCATTCATCAGGTAAACAAGGTGGATGGGCAAGAAGTAGAACGAAAGAAGCTGGCCACTGGCTGGAAGCACGAGCGGCTGGCAGTCGAAACCCCTCCAACAGGTAAGGTTCAAAATGTTTGGCGTAAAATTTTACTTGGTGCAGGTTGCCTCAGGCTTATCTGCATTTGCACAAGCCCATCAGCGGAAAACCATGAGAGGGGCATTCCTCTAAAGTGTCCTCTCGATCAAACCCCGCAGGGTTGAATAGTTAGTAAAATCTAGATGTCCAAACTGTCCAAGAAAACACTGGGATGCTTTATAGGCTCCAGAGAATGGATCTTTAGCCCAAACACTGAGTTTTGTCCTCGACCGAGCTCTGACGTACCACGTTTAGCGACGGACTTTGTGGTGACTGAGATGAAATCCTATCTCACCAGATATTGTTGTGACCTAATTCTCAAACAGCCCAGATAGTTGGAGGATGATTGCTCCCTCAGGTAGGAACTTTCATGGTATCCTTAGGTTCACAGTTAGGACCAGGCCAGCTGCCGTCTCCTTAAAAGGATGACGAAACCTCGGCAAACTTGATATCCAAGGCCTGGGTAATACAGCCCTGGGCCTGAAATGGGACTACGGGCCTGACAATTTGGAAGAAGGGTAGCCGTTTTTCAGGGACAACATTGTAGCTGCAGCTGGGGCTTTGTTCCTCTGGGCACTGTTAGAACACGGGGTATTTCACCCAAGGTAACCGAGCACAAAACAAAGGAAAAAGGCTTTGAGCTTGGTAATGCAGATGGGTGGCCCCCGAAAACCGCTGCAGTTCAAGATGGCCTGCACTGTGGCCCCAAGGATAGAGACAAATTATCTGACCATGAATCAGCACCGACAGATGGGTCCAAGCCCTGGCCAAATGCGCGGTAAAACTAGGAGCAATCCAAGCCAGCCCCGACAGTTGCAGTAAAATGCGAAGTTCAAGGTTACGGGCCGCATGCCGCAGCAAGTGGTTGCGAAGGGGAATTACTGAAGTGCAACTTCGGTGGGTTCGGGGGACCACTTCAATCGCAACTCGAAACGGGCCACAGGGCAAATGAACGATTCTTGATCTATGCAGAGCAATTTGCGGGAGTTATCGGAATGTTAAAGGCAGGTAAGACAGCAGGACCAGATGGACTGCAATCTGCCTTTACTGAGCCACTGGAAGCAACTATAGCTGAACATCTTACTCGGTTGTTCTGCATGTCCTTGGAAGTAGTACTGGTATATTTTCTCGGCCATAGTCGAGATGCACGCTGTAGCGCATGATCATGGTGTAACACGTTACTCAATAAGATGGAATATTCACAAATCCAGAATATGGAAGTCGAGAGTATCAAAGATGGAAAAACAAAGCCAGCAACGGTTTGAATGGATCATTCTGATAATTTTTTCGCGCGGCACTTTTGAACCGGTTTCGATTCCGGCCTGGGCACTGGTTCGCGGTGGAGATATCGAAAAATCATTAAAGCAGTGCTAAGGACGCATTACGAACGAGAATAACGCAAGCCAAGGAAACCGGAGGCCCACCGAGGTTATGCAGATGGAGTAAATTTTTGAGCAAGAGGAAAAAGGGTGGAAAATTGTAAAGAAGTATGTTCGGGAAAATCAACGCATGCGAAGAGGATAGCGATCATGAAGACAATGCAAACCCTGAATGACGGATTTACCGGAGTTCAATAAACGGAATGAGTTTTGAAGCAGGGGGCATGGGACCAATTTTGTGAGAGTGAACACTGGTGGATATGGGAGAAACAGCAGACCATAAAAAGGTGAGTTTAGATTCAGGATCAGTAACATGTACCATTCTGAAATAAGAAAGCGCAACTGGAGGGTCCTCGAGAAGTGGAGAGTCAATTTCCAGGCGGCTACGGGTCGTAGGAAAGATAAACAGTGGTAACGGATGATAAAGTGGGAAATCTCCGCATGGACTTCAGAGTTATCATGCTGTTTCACTGACAAATATACATGTATGTGTTGACACATTTGCCTTCAGTGTTATTCAGCGTCGTTTCTGGTAACGTACGGCATGGAGTGCGTAAGTTTCGTCTGGCAGGACAATGTATGTGTCGGTCGATCAGTCGAGTGTGGCTGTATAGTAGCGGCATGCGCGTGAACTGGGACTCGAGTTGGTTGCGTTTGAGAACGTTGAACGATCTGATAAGCAATGAGGAGTATTTCCTGTTGTATGGTTTGATCTCGGTCCTAATTGCTATGGTAGGTTCCACTTGAGTCTCTGTCCGTACGAGTCAAAGTGGCATCCTTGGTTAGCCAGTTTTGCGACTGAGATAGTGGGAGACAGCAAACCTGAAATAAAGGGGTACTGCAGTCTGGACGTGTTTCCAGCTGTGGGTTATGATAATGTAATAATGAATAATAATGGTTTATTTTGGAGACGTCCGAGGCATGCCAAGTGCATAATCAGATGTTTACAAGTGATGGAACAAACAGACAAAACCCTTGAAAATGTGGAAATTAACATGACAGGAGTTGAAAAAGGGCTAAGAATGAAGGGGGGTTACGTGGGAAAGGAGAGCAGATAGAAAGCAGCAGTCAGGGTGTGCCCCTGCTGCGGATCAACGGTTAATGGAGGCATATAAAAACCAGTGAAGGACGAGGCATAAGAGTGACAGAAACTACGGGGTTGGATGGAAGCAAAGTGGTTAAAATTAGTGGCATTTCCATTTGTTCGGTTCATTGAGGAAATGGCCATAGGTAGTCTAACGTTGAAAACTCAGCCAGATAGATGAAACTGTCTATCGTTGATTGTGTCCTTAATTTAAGGAAGCAGGGTCGGAGAAGGGTTTGGTCTTAGAAGTCGAGGCCCCTCTCGTAAGCTATTTCTTCTGCCAAGCATGTATTAGATAACTGTAGTGCACGGGTGACGCTGAGATATGGGATGAGTGCCGACAGAAATCGGGACTTGGTTTGTGAAGCTCGAAGGGTGATGGGCAACTTGTTCCAGACTTTAGAGTAGACAAGGAGGAAGAAACGTGACCGTATGGCCGACTTAGCTATACTAAAAGGGACAGTAAAAGGCCTGTGCCGAAGTGAGTAGGGGGTTTCACGGGAGAAGCTTACTGGGTGAAAGGAAAAAGACCGGTTATGGAGCAGGTTATACAAAAAGACTAAGTTTAGTCTTAAGCGGCGGAGCCAGAGTGGGTCAGGGTCCAGATTTTGGCATCGTTCTCTATAGCATAAAGACGTGGACCAACCAAGTAGTTGTTTGGTGAAACGCCTTTGTATGCTTTCAATGGCAACTCTGTCGAACTTCGTCATGTTAGAAAATATTATTGGGCAGTATTTGAGCAAAGGCCTGATGTGTGATTTGTAGATGCTGATGATGCTGTCCCGGAGACGAAAGGACCGGAAGAGAAGGGCCACACTTCTTCTAGCCTTAGCCGCTTGGATGGCAGCGTGCTCAGAAAAGTTGAGGGAGCAGGAATAGTTGAGGCCCAAATCACACTTCTTTTGGTTCGGAAGATTACCGAGGTTCCTCCCACTCTTAAGGGTGGGTCACAGGAAGGTGCAGGATACTTCGAACCGGCAACTAAGACCTTCGAAAGGATCTTAGGAAACAAGACTACGGCTGATCCAAAGCAACGTTGTTTGTTATCAGACCGACAGCAAGGTTTTGCAAGTAACCGGTCGTGCTTGTCAAACCCGCTCCCCTTCCTGGACGAGGCGGCGTAATGTTCAAACAGGGATGGGATGGTCGGAGTTTGCTCCCCGGATCTTAGTAGGGCCCCCGACTGTGTAAATCGCTGATTTTGCTAGTCAACTCTGAGGACACGGGCACAGCTTCCAGGGTTATGGCTTGTATGAGGGTCTACTTGGGAGATAGGTTGCCCTACTTTCGGGTGGATGAAGGTAGATCAAACCTGGCCCAGGCCTGTAATGGGGTACCACAGGGGTCGGTGGCAGGGTCATTGCTATTTCTTGTCTACGTAAATGGCTTAACCCAGGTAAGTAAGAGCCCATCCTTCTGCTCACCAATGATATAAAACCTGTGGGAGACCCGTTGGACTCAAGCGTATAGGGATATTTGTTGAGCATCCGCGAGTGAACGAACAGGTGACATCTACCTCCTGACTCGGGGAGGTGAAGATATCTGTTACCGGCAGCCACACAGGGGTAGAAGAGGGATAAAGAAATGCCCGGCCACAGCGCTATTCAGCAGATGGGGTAGATAGCGGACCTGGTAGTGGGAGCACATGAATCTCCAAAGCCCTGCCCACAATACACTCCTGCCTCAGCAGGAGCACCCCCTACGGTGTACCAATTAGTCAGGACAGTAGGCTCCAGGGCATCTGCAGTACTTTTGCCTACCTGTCAGACGATAGTTTGACCACATTTGGAAAGGTGCCCAAGCCAGGCCGTCGTTGCCGATACGTTACAAGCGGAAACTGGAAAAAGTACAGGAGCGTTCCACAAGGTTCATCGTGGGGCTTAAAGAGCTGCCGTATCCAGCCAGACTGAAAAAGCCGTGCACGTTTCCGCTGGAAAGAAAAAGCTGGAAAGGAGACCTCATCTGGGCACTAAGGCAGCTGAAAGAACTATCATCACCAGGGTTACGTCTCCCTACGCTCAGTCACAATGCAGCTACCGGGGAACATGGCCTGAAGTTGGCCATACCACGAGCATATCCTGGGTACATGACACAATCCTTTGCGTACCATGGAGTGAACCCCTGCAACCAGCTCCCAGATGGGTTGGGGGCAGCCCAAACTGTAAGTGTTCAAGCCTCGCCTAGATGGTTCTTGGTCAGCAACCGTTCCTAACTGCTTCCAATATCATTCCCAGTGAAAATTTCCCCTCAGTTCAGCTGTAACCGTAAGTCTTTGCCTGTCTTCAGCCTAAATCTGCGTCTTGTGGATCGGGATTTGATCCCCAGGAGAAGGTTTTGGTCGTTCCACCTTTTTTGTTTCCCTTCTCATGCTACTTCGTTTTGTCACCACCCCCATACTTATGCTCTTAGCCACCTGGCGTTGGGAATGTCAATTGCGGAGAGAGACGCATTTGAGGGTTGTGACCACGTACGCAAGTCGTGATACTTCTGCATCTGCCGGTGGCAAGCCAGATATTTTTCAGCCTTAGTGCTGAATGTGGACCAGTTACAAGGCAACACGACTATTACCGGAAAGCTCATTGTCGCATAGCAGCAGGATTCACCAAAACTCCGTTGATACAAGAACCTGTGATTGTCAGTCAGGTTGATTTCGCAAATTCTACGATTTGACATGACCTGGCTCAATTCAGTCGTCAACCCTGCGATTATCGTCATCAAACATGACGCACCGAGTAAAGGCTCTGCCCGCAAGTTTTCGATTCATTATTGGTGGTCGCACGCACGAGATCACGGTCAGTAACCTGTGCTCAAGAAGCCACAGACGCCGCCGTTTTTGTGCAGGATGTCTCAAGAGCGAACTCGCAAAACGGCCAATGATACCATCGCCACCGTTCCAGACCACAGACGAATAAGTACAAAGAGAGCCATGTGATTCGCGACAATCACAAATCGAGCAACGCGTGGCCAGCTCCCAAGAATCCTTTAACCAGAACAAGATCGGTTCGTAGTTTCCTCGGCACTGAATGGAATACCACAGAAGTAAAGGTACGTAAAACACTCATGTGTGTGGCAAAGAAGACTCAAAAATGAAACCCGAAGGTTCATCGACCTGTGGTTCGAGCACTACAGTCAGAAAAGGTTCAGGGTCGAATTCAAACGTCTCGTACAAATAATCGAAAGTGCAAAAGGGTAACGTATGGACGAGCTTAGCAAATGAATTTAAATACAGTCATAGATATAATGTATGCATAACATTTGGGAAGATTTTCAATATAGATCCTTTTCATACCCTGTTTATATTGCACTCTCCAGGGATACTGTTATGCCTGGTGGCGACGGCGGCAATTTCTTCTAGCATTCCGATTCTTGCTGGCATCATTTACGCGGAAGACAAAACGGCTGTTATCAACTTCTTGGTTTGCAAGAGAGTCCAGATCAGTATAACAGCGGTTCCAAAGTGGTGTACCGTCTCTCACACAGCTCCAAAAATACAAGCCACCAACTGGTGGTTAGCCCCATACAAACTCTGTGAAGTGAGCGCCTAGTTTCAGCAAATGCTAAGCCAGATAACTACCGGTTTTTAAAAGGTTCGCGGTTATCACTCATACAGGTGGTTCAAAAGAGGTCACCTGACAACTGGGGACTGTGTGGAAAAAACACGCAAATGCGTGGAAATATCCAATCCGCATTTTCTGAGCGTATCAAAATCTCCAAAGCCATATCAGATGGTGCGGCAATTTTTACTGGAACAGACTTGAAGTAGACACAAAACCGAATACCGGTTTCCAAAGAAATCAGCCGCAAAAGAAAGGTGATTAAGACTCCTGGCTTCTCCAGTAACTACGAATAGAATCTGGCATCAGCCGGGCGCAGCAAAAGTTCCGGCTTCTCACCGATAGTCACGCAGTTGTCTGGATTTTGCTTCCGCTTATCTCGACAACATCCTGATTGCTAACTCATCCACGAAAGAACATCCAACATATCTTCGCATACTGTGACCGCCTGTCTAAAAAGGGGGGTCACAGCCGACGCGAAAAATTCTGTAATGAGCGTCAACTCCACCGGAATTTGAGGCCATAAAGTTTCTTCCACAGGGACCACACCATTGCAAGATAAAGTGCGGACTGTCCCGGACTACTCATCTCTCTCAGGTAACTAACGCTTTTCGACCAGCGGATCAACTCTTATCGGTGTTTCATCCGATGATGCGCTCGATTGGTGCTACCCTCCACTGATCTGTTGGAAGGCAAAGCGAAGCGGCTGGTTTCTACATGGGCATTAACTATGCCGAAGCAGGCTATCAAGACATAGCCTCGTCATCAAACTTGGAACAGAAGGCCTCAATTAATTTGGTCATCGACGCATCAGACAAAGCCGTCGGCGCGACACCGCAACAATGCCCAGCTGACTTTTCACAGCCCCTGAAGTTTTTTTCGAAAGACTGCATCTGGCCGGACCCAAGTATAGGACTTTTGACCGGGAAATCCTGGCAGTCTACCTAGGCATCCGGCACTTAAGGCACACCTCAGAGGGACAAAACTTCACGGTCTACAGGGATCGTAAGCCAATCGTCCACGCTTTGTGTGTCGCCGCGGACAGGTAATCTCTAAAGGAGCCTAGACATCTAGATTACATCGGTCGGTTCACAAGTGATTTACGTCATACTCCATGTGTCCGCAATACCGTCGCAACCTGAATCTCAACACCTCCGGCCCGGCCAGCCCTGAGGCCGTTGCATGCGCAGAAGCAGACTACCTGAGGTACAGAAACTCCGGGGAACTTCACTTCCGTGGACCTGGTTGGTTCCTATTCCATCAGCCGAGTGTCACATACGGAGTGACATGTCCAAAGGCCGCCTAGGGCCAACTGTACTGTCCGATTTTAGGCGACAGGTTTTCCGAACGATATATGTTTTCTCATCCGGTATGAAGGCCTCTACCAGACTCGTCGGCGACATTTATGTTAGTGAAAAATGAACCGTGACGTCAGTGATGGCCTCGTACCTGCATCCAATTCCAACGATAGAAACTGCGTAGACACGCAAGGTAGGTTGGACCTTTCCACGCGGTTTCCTTAGTAAACGCGTTCTTCGGTCCTTTGTACTGCGGGGACCACTCGCGCGTTACTCTAATGCTCGGCACTATACGAACATGTTAATTAGAACGGTATTCTCTAATAACCGTGAGAACGAGAGGGTGATTGGCAGAGAAAGTGGTTAGTGTGTATTTGGGAGCGTGCGTGAGAGCGTGCGCAAGAGCAACAGTCAAATGGCAACCGCGCTTGGCAGTCAGCGTTCACTTACACAATAAACGTGGTAAAAGTATGAACAAAGGTGGCCACCGCTACAGGAGCCTCCTCGTAGAAGCCCGACGGAGTTGGGCTTCGATCGTGATGGTAGGCCGAAAGTACTGATTGTCTAGGAACTCCTAGTAGCTTGCCCGTTATATTGTTTGTGACGTCGAACGACTGCTGAGGATTTTAACGGTGTCTGCACTCTCAAGGTCCTATGTGCGTCGGCCCATCTGTGTTTTGGCGCCCACGGGTCTCATACGCATGCAAGCCTGAAGATGCCGCGTCAGGTTCCTCTAAAAGGGAGCCCAGTTTTCATCTCCAGTGCCACGCTGACCAATGGCCCCGTTGTTCAGTGAGTGTTTGGCTTCTTGAACGTACACGGAAAGCAGCGACGCTACGGTTAAAGCCAATGTTACTCTGTAGATCCATCTGAGAGGGAAAGGTAAACCGAAACAAAATAGCGCCTGAGGGGGCCGGCGGATGTTGGACCGTAATAACAAGGCACGAACGATGTTCAGTTTTGTTGTAGTCGCTAGGAGACCAGAAGAATATGAAATCCTAACTATCGATTGTAATTTCGCTGGCCTGTTGGTTGGTAAATCCATGGTGAACTTCCTAACTTATTGCTAACAGTCGGTTGTGAAAATTTTCACGAAATCGGCGAAGCTGACGGGAGTTCGTAGTTGGCGACCGCGGTGGCTACTTCACGTTGCGGGTACTGTTGGAGAATTTGATGGACTAGCTGCCTAGTTCTTACTAGACGAAATTGGATATGGTTCGAGTAATAACTCGCTCAACACGGGTGACTGAGTGGTTTGAGCAGGTGTAAATTGGCAGGGCTGACAGCACTTTACAACGGTCGATAGATACGGTGTCATTTCGTCCGCTGATGTCTATGACAAATGTTTTTGCCCTACGTTTTATCACCCGAAACGGGCCAGTGTATGGTGCTTGTAGTGGTGATCGAACGCCATCGACGCGAAGGAATACGTGAGTGGCGGTTTCCAACGCAGCTAGGACAATTTGTAGGCTGTTGTTCGCGCGGCGGACTGGCCTTGAGCACTCGCATGTGCTGCGTAAGGCGCTGAGCATAGTCACCGTAGTCAAAAGTCACGGTTGGTGAGGGGGCTACCAACTCCCCAGGCAGACGAGGTGTACATCCATACACTAGTACGGCCGGTGTTGTGTGTAATTCCTCCGTAACGGTACTACGCAGGCTTAAGAGTGCTAATGGTGGTGTTTCACTCCAAAGGGGGTTATCGTTCGCTCGAAGGGTGGCTTTTAATTGCCGTTGGAAACGCTCAACCATACCATTGGCCTGAGGGTGGTAAGCTGTCTTCTTATTGTGTTGGCAATCGAGGGTAGCGAGTAGGCTGCCGAGAGCGCCGTCAGAGTGTGGACCACTATCGGTGGTCCCTACTGCAGCGCAACCAAAATGACTAACCCAACCGGTCAGAAAAGCTTTCGCGACCTCTTCCGACGTGGAACGAGGGATAGGAATGGCTAGTGGCCAGCGAGTAAGACGATCCACGCATGTGAGTATATAAACGTACCCAAGCGAAGGTGGAAGTGGTCCTATAAGGTCGACGTGCACATGATGAAAACGTGTTTCAGGTTCTGAGAACCTGGCTAACGCCGCCCTAGTGTGCCTATGGGTCTTAACACGTTGACACTGCAGGCAAGCACGAGCCCATTGACGGACATTTCGTTTGACATTGTGCCAAACAAAACGCTCAGTTACTAGTTTCACCGAGGCCATCACACCCGGGTGAGCCAGATTGTGGAGTATCAGGAAAGTGGGATAACGGTGGGCAGCAGCGACCTCCGGCCTAGGGCGACCTTGCGACACATCGCACACGATGGTATACTGGGAAGCTGGGATAGGCACTGTGGTTAAACTCAAAGAACCATTTTGTCGAAGTCGTTCGATGTCAGGGTCCATAGTTTGGGCCTGTGCCATTGCGTCCAAGTTGATGTTAAGCGTCGGTGACAGACTTAGTTGGTGTACGCGTGATAAGGCGTCGGCGACGGGATTAAGCACCTCAGAGACGTGTCGTATATCCACGATAAACTGTGAGACCAAGTCTAAGGGGCGAATCTCGCGTGGTGAGTATCGATCCGAAGTTGACTTTGGTGCGTAAACCAAAGGCTTGTGGTCTGTAAACACCGTAAACGAACGGCCTTCAAGTGCATGTCGAAAATGACGAATTCTCAAGTAGATGGCTAATAACTTCCTACCAAATGTGCTGTACCTAGATTCGGCGGGTTGTAGGCGCTTGGAGAAGAAAGCTCAAGATTGCCAAGAATAGTCCACGAACTGTTGCAGTACTGCTTCAACCGCTGTGTCTGAGGCATCCGTCACTACCGAAAGAGGAGCCAAAGGGTCGGGATGGGTAAGGAGTGCTGTGTTGGCGACAGCATCGTTGACCAAGGCAAATGCGACTTGTGCCGTGTCGGGAAACACGAACTTCCGCCTACCTCCGCGCAACAGGTCGGTGAGGGGTTGCATCATTTCCGCGCAGTGAGGAATGAATCGGTGGTAGAAATTCACCAGGCTGGCAAACTGACGCAACTGGCGGGAAGATTGGGGTTCAGGGTAGTCGCGAATAGCGGAAACTTTATCTGGCAGAGGGCGGATGCCCGAGGATGAAATAGAATGTCCTATGAAAGTGATATCAGACCGGCCTAATTCGCATTTCGCGATGTTGATCGTAACGCCGTACTGGCTAAGGCGTCCCAAAAGTGATCGTAAGTGTGCGACGTGCTCTTGCTCTGAAGAACTAGCCACCAAAATATCATCCAGGTATACGTAGACATTTTCCAAACCACGAGTTGCCTCGTGCATGAACCTTTGAGAGGTCTGGGCTGCATCGCTGAGTCCAAACGGCATTCTCAGAAACTCGAACAGCCCGAAAGGTGTAGTGACGGCAGTTTTAGGGATATCGGCTTCTGCTATTGGGATCTGGTTGCACGCACGAACTAAATCGATACGGCTGAAGACGGAGCAACCTGATAAAGACGAAGTAAGGCCCTGTATATGGGGAATGGGGTATCGGTCAGGGACGGCGACTTTGTTAACTGCTCTGTGATCACCATACGGTCGCCAGTCGCCGCTAGACTTAGGGACTATATTAGGAGGGGAAGCCCAAGGGCTACTAGAAGGGCGTATCATACCCAGTTCTAGCATGTGTTCGAATTCAGCCTGTGCAACACGAAGCTTGTCTGGTGCTAACCGACGCGGCCTACTGAAGGCTGGGGGTCCCTTAGTATCGATATAGTGAGTGACACTGGTGGTCACTGCTGGGAGAGGCCTGGCCTGCCGGAACATGGCCGGGTAGGCGGCGATGAGTTCGCCATGGTGTGCCGGTGGTTGAACGTAAAAAGGCGTGGCATGAGTCGCTCGCGAAGTATAACCCACAACAGCGAGAGTGGTCTGACGATCTACCACTCGGAAGCGCCGTGCATCAACTAACAAGTCAAAGTGTTGCAGGAGGTCAATGCCTAGAATTGGGAACGGGACGTCGGCGATGATGAATATCCAACTAAAATTACGCTTTAAACCTAAGTTTAGGATGAGCGACCGCTGGCAAAACGTTGGGATGGCCGTGCCATTGGCAGCTCGTAGTGTTTGGGCCTGCGGTGTGCTGTTGTCGCCTTTCGGTCGGGAGAAGACGCTCACTTGGGCACCAGTATTTACGAGAAATAGTTTATTTGAAATGATGTCCTTTACGTTCAAAAGACGACTGTTGGTATGATGCCCAGCTTCGTGGGTCGCCACCACGGGCTGGGGGTTTAGTTTCCCTGATGAGCACCGGGAAACGTACACCCTGGTTCGCATCGTTTGGCTCCCTCACCAAAGCGACCGTGGTATTTACAATGCCTTTCTTTTGAAGAGTCGAAACGTCGTCGCAATGACGGACTATGGAGCCTGAGTGAGCGTGCGCGGTGCCGTTCCTGTGACCCACTTCTTCTTACTGTTAGGCGTTGCAGGCTCGCGTCAATTCTAGACAAAACTGACTCGAGGTCGCCAGATGTTGGCAAGGCAGGCACCGTTGTGACGAAGGACCTGGTTACTCCAGCTACAGCGGGGTTGTATCGTGACATAATGTCACCAGCTATTGCTGCAGTTTCCTCCAGCGAACACTTGCGCGTGGCACTTAGTAAATCTGGGATGTTGTGCGACAAACGCTGCAGCCAAAGTTCCCTTAAGAGCGGGTCCTCGCCTTTTGTCGGTCCTCTCAAGCGCTGCATCTCACGCAGCAGTTTGGATAGCTTCCTGCTTCCGAGCTTAACGTTCTGAAGTTGTTGTATACGTTGGTCCTGCGTTGGGGTCGTGCGGGCAATGATGGCCTCCTTCAAAGCCCAGCAGATTCGGGAAGAGATTATTACGTCCCTTACTTGCACTGTGATCGCCGGAGGGAGGCGGCCTGCTACCCACCTAAAAAGGACGGACTCGCTGGTCATAAGGCAGTTCTCGAATTCTAACTCGACCAGCGTGAATTAGATTTATGGATCAGCAGGCGTGAATGCCGGTATGTGCAGCGGGATCGCTCAACGGTGAGGTCTAAGCAGGGTTTTCGTTGTGCAGCCATAGCGATTACTTTATCTAATACAGACGGGAAAAAATCAACGACCAATGGGGCAATACAATCTTCGGGAAAAAACAAGCCGAACTAGAAACCAGAAATATGTATAGACAAAAATATTATTCGGTAAACCAACCAGAAAATTCGACAGAAAGGGAAACAATAAAACACGCAAAAACGTACGCAGATGGGACCTTGAAAGGTAAAAAACTAGGAAACTCACGTGACCTGGGGATCAATTCTGGCCCACCGATTGTAAGGTTCGTTAGACTTTACTACGCGGTTTCCTTAGTAAACGCGTTCTTCGGTCCTTTGTACTGCGGGGACCACTCGCGCGTTACTCTAATGCTCGGCACTATACGAACATGTTAATTAGAACGGTATTCTCTAATAACCGTGAGAACGAGAGGGTGATTGGCAGAGAAAGTGGTTAGTGTGTATTTGGGAGCGTGCGTGAGAGCGTGCGCAAGAGCAACAGTCAAATGGCAACCGCGCTTGGCAGTCAGCGTTCACTTACACAATAAACGTGGTAAAAGTATGAACAAAGGCGGCCACCGCTACAGACACGAAAACCACTATTCAAATTTCCAGCTGTCAACCCACGTTTCCAACACGTGCACTCTGGCCCAGTAGGGCCTTCACCTCCATCGAAAGGTAACACGCAACCATTTACTCTAGTAGATCGTTTCGTTAGATGGCCGTTATCTGTGCTTTTGCATAACAAAGCCGACAGAACAGTCACCCAAGCTTTCCTAGAACACTGGGTTGCATCATTTGGTTGTCCAGCGGTAGTTACCACAGACCGTGGATTACACTTTGGGGGAACCTTCAGCAGTCTCCTGCAACGTTCGGGCGCCAGTGGAATTCGTACCAAGGCCTGCCACCCATCGGCAAAAGGTATGGTAGGGCGTTTTCGTCGGCGGCTAAACTCAGCCCTGGCAGCCCATGAAAACCGAGATTGGCGAGAATCGCTATAGCCGGTACTCCCAGGTTGTCGCAGCACTCCTAAAGCCAATCTGAAAAATACATCAGCCGAACCCACCTTGGGTCGCTCACCTTCACTTTCCGGCAACACGGTGTCTCAAACGTCCACTCTCACTTTACTCCACGCTCAGATACGGTATTTTTATTCCATAATGACACAAAATCAAAGCGTGCGCACACAAGAGAAAAATGTTTTCTGAGTCGTCATTTTACGCCATATTTTTGCTACCCACGCAAAGGGTGTCCTCATACTGCGGCCGTCCACCTCTCTATCGCTGTAAAACATTTGGTTGGTGTTTCTCTCATCCGCCCTCTCTTGACATCGTTACCGAAAGATTTCACTTTTAGGGGAAACTCGCTTCGCTATCAGCAGACGCGTTCGCCAAGAACACGAACACGACTGCCCTTCGGTAAGATTTTGCATTGGTGATCCGCCGCGCTTGGCATACGTGAACTACCGGGCCATCGAACACCACACCTCTTCACACAGCTGAACCTGCAGTATGCCATTCAATGGGATGAGCAGAGACAAAACTTCGTGACATCAACCCTACCGCGGTTCCCCCTAGTGTCTTGCTTTGAGCGTCAGCCACCGCGCCCTACCGCATGTAACGGTATGTTCTCTTCCGAGTAATCTTATTTTCTTCTGTGAAGGAACCATACTGCTGCGTCATTTTTAATGCAAATTGAATAGTTGAAAACAGTTACTCGCTTTTTTAAACGACTTCTTTAGTCATGAGTGGCCTCAGACTTCTCTTTTGTCGTCGCGCCCTCTATCCGCCAGAGGCCAGACTTGATCAACAGAAAGTACGATCGAAAATCCGGAAACTTTCGGGCTTCAGTCCAGACACGCGAACTGCTTCGAATTTACGTGGAACTGCTATATTCATTTACTTCACAAAGGTTATCACTGCTGAAATTATTATTCTGTCGCCAGAACCACAAATTGAAGCCCCGCTTGCGGTTGGCCCCCAGTAGGGACCTTTATAGTGATGGGCCGATCATCTCCATCCGCCATTTGTTTGGCAGGACATTTTGCGCATCCGTCAACCACTGGTGTCACTCCTGATACTTCTTTGGCACAAGCCAGCGTGCGGCCATCCTACCCGGACTTGGAGAAAATACTTGCGGTTGGCTCTCCGAGGATTTTCTCGTAGATCTCCTCGGCCGAGGCGATTGTAGAAGATGAGTGAGTATGTCCTTCTAAGCAATTACGATTGCGTCCACTGATGTCCCAGAGGATCACTTTGAGGAGACAGATTTAGCGTAGAATATACCGAAGTGAGGGCAACTTGCAACCAGGCCGTCCAGAATCAACACGCATATCGTGAGGACGGTAAATATTTGCAACAGCATATTACAGAAACATTCACCTCTGCTTAGAAAACTGAAGTCCACGGGGTTGAAAACAGATGAGAACAGGCTCAAATGGACTAAAAACCAGTTCAATCCTAGAATCCGTGGTTGCTTCAAGAAGGTGCCAAATGATTTTCACACAAGGATTCGCCCCAAAAAATCTACGTTTTCAAGTAAATTTTGCGTACCACGGCAAGATAGAATCTTGTTTTGCAGCAGGTCAAAGGGCCTCCGTAAATCTTACGGGTATGATCAGACATAAAGAAGACACTTCATTCTACAGTTTACATACACACTACCCTATCAACACAGCCAAAAAAGACAGAAATCCTGGGTAAGTTGGTGAGAAAAAAAAATCCCAACCCCGAAAGATTGTACCATCATCACTGTTAGCGATTCCCATCTGGATAAACCGGAAGAAATAGCTGAAGCTTTCAACACATTTTCCACCTCAGCCCTAACGGCCAGTGTTCCTACTCCTGGAATACACTCCTCATGTTTACACAGAGAGACTCTGCCTACAGTTTCATTTCACCCCAACGATATTTCTACACTTCTAGTCTCTATGAAACCATTTTACCGCCCAGGTCCGGACGGCATTTCCCCGGCTGCTTTTACTCTGGGGGGTCCAGACATTCCTACCCTTCGATTTAATTTACTTAACCTGTCTATGAAATTTAGCTCGTTCCCTACCCAGTGGAAAACCTCCACAATTAATCCCCTTGTAAAAAAAGGGCTCTGTTCATGTTCTCAATAATTATCGTCTCATTATTCATACACCGATTATCTCCAGAATCATGGAGAAGCTCATTAAGAATAAGATAATGGCCCACATTTTAACAAATTACTTGCTCAGTGCGGGTCAACACGGTTTCCTGAAAACCGTTCGTGCTCTACTTGTCAAGTTGACTTCTTGAACTCAGTCACGGAGGCTGCTGACAGAGGTGTGTCCACGATCATTACCTTGCTTGATACGAGGAAGGCTTTCGACCGAGCCTCACACACTCGGCTCCCATAGCAGGCCAAATCTTATGGAATCACGAACCTGTTACTCGGTTGGTTGAGTTTTTACTTCTCCGACCGTTATCAGCTGGTTCTGAATCATGGGTCTGTCTCCAAACCCAAACCTGTCATACAAGGCAGAATTTTGGGCCCACTACTCTTCTTCGTATACATAAATGACGTGTTCAGTGTCGTTTGCAATGGCGGTCTCCACCTCTTCGCGGACGACATAAAAATCTTGTATAGTTTTGATTCTAGTCAACTTAGAACAGTTACCAGTGATATACGGCAAAATTTAACAGCTCTTAGGTCATTGCTGAAACTTTCTGCGGAGAAAAGCAACATTCTTACGTTCAAATGCAATGTCCCTCCAGGTACGTTCAGCAGTGACGGTCACCCTATTTCCATCAGCCCGTTAGTGTGAGATTTAGTTTCGCAATATTCGGCCACCTTCACTTTCCCTGAACATACTACCACTCAAATTGCGAAGGCTAAAAGACTTATAGGCCTGCTTCATAGGACATTCCGCCTTTCAGAAGGCAAATTCATCACCTTTAAGACCCACGTTAGATCCCTTCTGGAATACTGCTCCATAATCCACTCTAAAATGCGCCAGTGGGACAGAGCGGCTATTGAAAAGTTTCAGAGGCTAATGACGAAAGAGTTAACTGGCTTTTTCACCCAACGCTGTGAACATTTGAAACTAGGTCCGCCATGGCTTAGAAGCATGAAGCTGAACCGCACATTATTTCGTGGCGTTGCAGTAAATCGAACCATTGAAACAACACCGCAGTTCAGAAACCTAACGGAATTGCTATATTCTTTAGGAATGGGAGACAACACAGTTACTGTTCCCATTTGTAGAACTGCTCTTAGATCTAACTTTTTCCTAGTTAAGTAAGCAGCTTTATGGAACAAATTACCCCGTGGTGTACATTCCAGAAGGCCATCTAAGACGTTTAAGGCCCACATAAGCAAATACCTCACAGAACAAACTAAAATCCAACTTATGGATCCGTACACAAATGAAGAAAGATTTTTTGAAGGTGGATTAGGTTTCTAATGGTTTTCGATCTCTTTTTTTCGTGGACCTCATCGTCTTGTGGGCCCTAGCCGAGCTTGCTTCCTCCACTCGCGTTACCCGCCCATTCGTTTTGATCCTCCTCCACAACTGATCCTGCCATTTGCACTTTCACTTCTCCCTCGGCAAAGTCCGACAGGCACTGCCGTTGAACTTCCTCTGGAATGCCGCACTAACTGGACTCAAGCTCCGGTTATGGTGATATTTTCTTTCTTTTTTCTCCTCCCTCTCCATTCTGTAACTTTCAGCTTCTTTTGTTCTACGATTTTCCCAGAATTCTGCTACACCTTCATCCGTTTCGCTGAATCTGGCAGCAAATAATTTTCCATTTCCTCCCCTTTTCTCACCTCTTTTCCCATAGCCAGGGCATGGCTACTTATAACGCTTCTTGGAATTCATCTATTCACTTTTCTCCCCCTGACCAGACCTTGCCATACTACACTTTAATTCGCATACGGATGCCTAGCCCGCAATTATAAATCCAGTTCAAAGCTCCGTCAAGACAATGCTCACCCGCTGGTCGTCACCTGACCTTGGCTCACTATTATGCCTGAGGCTCAGGGTTTTGAGAAAGCTCTCCACCGTCAATCTTCTCCCCATACAAAGCCCTATTTTTCTTTGCAACACTCACCCGCAACTGACCAAGGAGTTATTTCATCCGGACCTACAACCAATTTTCTACCGAAAGCATTCGCTCTTTTATTTTTCAGTTTTAAGTATACTAAATCCTATGATCTTTAAAGTTCACCAGTTCCCACCTTCAACGTGCGATTTTCGGCCGAAAACCGTTGGCTTATCTGCCCTAATTATCCGTTGCCACTGCACTAGCTAGCGGTCAACCTCTGCAAAGCCAGTGGTGCTACCTTTCCACCAACTTTGTCGTGCCCGAGAAACTACCCTGCATATCAAAATCGGCGGTGCGTTCACCATATGGCCCGCACATAAACTGGAACCCGTCTAACTCTGTTATTGGCAAGAGCAAGCTGTTACTTGATAGCCCGGGAATGCTGCCACTATCTGAGTGATTGCTCCATCCTGTCTTTTTCTTTCACAGCTTGTGGCAGCAACACTCCCAGAGGTTATGGCATCCGGTCTGAAGCGGCCTCTCAATAAGGGAAAACAGCCATCCCTATCAGTCCCTGACCCAATGGGCCACGTGTGAAGAAAGGTGGACCAAGGAAAAATGGGAAATTTACCCTATGGCGTAAATTCGCTCTCCCTGTCCCTTATAGAAAATACGAAAAAATACACTTCTGACTAGGAAGGTCTTGGGCTAATGCTCTCTGCCCCCTTCATTGCAGATGGATTTCTGATAACAGCCTAGACCCGACCCTGCACATGGGAAACCCCAAGCTTTTAAGTTAACCTGCAGTTCCTTTTGTCTAGGCCAGTGCGGGGTGACAGCACGCCGTTCGAGCTCTCCACATATGCTTGCCGACCTCCTCTTACTCATTCTCAACCCTTTTGGGTCCCCTGCAAAATCGTTGACCAGCTTGCTGATGTTTAATGCAGTAGTCGATTCACGGTCTGAACAGTTACATCGTGCGACTCCTGCTCTGACGACACCCCGGCATTGATACGCCTAGGCCTAACAACTATTGGCAAAGCCTCGCCTATATTGGATGTCGAAACGAGGAACGTACCTTTTGCGCTTTTACGACTTCCTATCCAAAAGTGTACTTTTTCTGTGTCCTTCTACAGGCCAAACGCTAATAATGTTGTCCAAAGTCAGCGATGATTTGTCTGCCACCATATAGACTCAGTTACAAAACCAAAATTCTTACTGACGCTAAGCCCCTTAACCAGCTGTTATTCCATCAGTGATAGGTGCTCACCTTCACTCAATTCTCCTGTCCCAGGCCATAACTCAGTGGTCTCATCGTACTTTTTCTTGCACTCCTCTGTTAACTCGAGTCCAACCACGCAGATTACCATCCTCTATTAACCAGTACTCCCCGATCAAAGTATTTGGATCACGGAATGTTAGCACCTCATTCCATCTAGCGAGCATACGTATCTGATTACGCATGATCCCAAGGAAAACCAGCATAATCGCATCCAGATCGCCACCATCTTCCTGCTGAACAATGTGAGCTCATTTAATAATGCTCCTCCCATTCTTGACCGACACCACATGTCTGACCTACATAAGTCAGGTTATTAGATCCATTCTTACCTGTTCTCCCCGATACTTTTCCTTATCTTCCCTCTTTTGAACTGCTCCTCAGTCGTCGTCTTTTCTGTGCTACCGCATTCTCCACTCTCCCTGCTGATCCGCCAAGTTCACCTGTCATGAAGATAATTCACCATGATATTCCAAAGTTAATTCCACAAGCACTCGACATAACCTAACCCGTCTCTCCCAAAAACTGATAATTCTCTTTCAAGGACTCCGTTGTTATTGATCAAGCTTCTCTTATATAGGTATATAATAATAATAATGGTTTAATTCCGAGACGCCCCAGGCATGCAAGGTGCACGATCAGCTGTTTACAAGTGATGGAATAAACAGAAAAACCCCTAAAAATGTAGAAATTTACGGGACAAAGGTTGGAAAAAAGAGGTCTAGAAGGAAGAGTAACGTGGGATGAAAGTAGGCAAATGTATGCACACCAAATTAAATGTACTGAGTTTAAGTGGACCCATGGACGGATTCAAAGGAACGCCCGGTGAGTTCGAAAAGTCAAGGTCAGGTGAGGGATCAGGCTGGTCAGTACAGGGACATCTGAAGGCCGACTGATATACATGAAAAGGCCAGAAATCGGCATAAGAAACGATAATGGCGAGATACGATGGAGAAAATGTGAGATTCACTGCAAAGGATTAAGTAGAAACGAAGCGTTGGTACTCTGCAATAGATGGTCGGTAACAGGGCACAAAATTCACTGTAAAACAGGGAGTGAGCAAAGTAAGACGTAAAAGGTGAATCAGGTAAAAAAATAGTTCATGGGAATTGGACACGGTAGATGTAGGTTATAGATGAAGAAGGAATGGATGCATATCAAGGTGGTCAGCAGGATGATAGCAAGAGAGATGGCCTATGAGGAACTGCAGGATACAGAGCAAATGCATGTATACATATGTGTGCTTGTTTATATATATGCATACATATACATATAAGAGCAGCCGGATCAATAACATCCGAAAGAAATTATCAGTTAATAGGAGGGGCAGGTTAGGTTAGGTCAAATGCTTGTGGAATTAACTTTGGAATATCATGGTGAATTATCTTCATGACAGGTGAACTTGGCGGATCAGCAGGGAGAGTGGAGAATGCGGTAGCACAGAAAAGACGACGACTGAGGAGCAGTTCAAAAGAGGGAAGATAAGGAAAAGTATCGGGGAGAACAGGTAAGAATGGATCTAATAACCTGACTTATGTAGGTCAGACATGTGGTGTCGGTCAAGAATGGGAGGAGCATTATTAAATGAGCTCACATTGTTCAGCAGGAAGATGGTAGCGATGGAGGTCGTTGAGCAGCGCAGAGCGATTGTGCATATCAAACGGAGAAAGTTACCTGGGGGGAAACTATCCGTGGTGCAAGATGCAGCAGCTGTGACGGCAAACAGCATGGGAAAGGAATGAGCAAAAGCGGTACCAGAGGGTAACGGCCGATCAGACGGACTGAAGCAGTGAACGAGAACCTTGACGAAACAGTGAGTTTACTTTGGGTGTCAAGTGAAAAAGCAGAATGGTCCAAAAGGCGCGCATAAATTGCTTGTGACAAACAGTAGACGGAACAGGAGATGGGAGCAAGGGCAGAAGAAGACAGGTGAGACAACCAGTAAGATCATTTTCATTGTAGGTGGAACACGAAAAAGACAGAGAGGAACGAAGCCCCACGACAGGTAAGCCGGTGGACTAACATAGCGCATAAACAGTGGATGTGCGTCGGAGTCGGGGACATCGAAATTGGGAGCTGCGTTCATGCCGGCAATTATGCAAGTGGATGCAAATGGACGATACTAATCGGAACACTGCCAAGCGGAAGTATCAACAGAGGAATCGCGGAGCCATGCAAGGAAAATAGAGTGTTAGTCACTGGATAATAAATGTGGCTGTGAGAGATGCAGAGTTTGGAAAGGCAGTTCTAATATGAGAATTATTCATGGGTGCAGGTGGGGCTGGTGTGTAATGGTATTGAACATAAGAAGGGAGAATGAGGGAGGGTTTGACAGAAAGGTAGGCAGTGAGGCGTAAGCATGAGATCAATGAGCTTTATAGGCCTAGGGTGATACCAAATGAACAGGTACTACAAGCCGGCAACGCCGACATTGGTGAAGAAATAAAATGTTGGCGGTAGCGGCAGATTAAAGTGGCTGCGTTTATCGACCACCCAATTCGAAAATCACGGACCTCGCGCACCTAGTCAACGCTTTTGACCAATTTGCAGTACTACCCTCTTCTTCAAAACTCGTTTCTGGCGATTTCAGTTCACCTTATATCTGCTGAAACACCATGTAATCACCTCAATACCTCACGAGTTTCGTTTCGACCATACGCCCAGGGTGCTGGGTGCTGCACATAATGGCATCAACCAAGGGAAATAGCATACTTGACCTATTTACCATTGGCCTATCGAATGTGATAACTACCGCCCTCAATCTCTTTCCAGGCCGTGACCACAGAATGGCATCCTGCAAATTCACAGCCGGACCCGTAGACCCCATATGTAGCTCATCTCAACAGCCCCTACACACGATCAAATGGACAAATCTCAAGCCCATGCTTCGATCTCTCAAATGGGATGAATACTTGCTACAGAATGACCCTCAGCTTACCAGTGACGTACCCTACTATAAGCCACATAGCTGCTCGTCAGCAATCACCACCATCGGGACTAACCGCTCTCAAACCCGCAGCTCCTACTAAACAAGGCTGCAAAATAAACAAGCAAAACTGCAGACGTTCCAAGGCACGCGACCGATTGCCTCTAATGTATCACCTCTGTCACCCCAATAGTTTCTTCTACTTTAAGGCTCCTCAGAAACTACTCAGTATAGAATAACCACTACACCGGAAGAGACAGTAACAGCATAGGGCTGCGCTAACAGTGTGCCAGTCCCATTCGCTCACAGTCTGCTATTTCAAACCTATCTTATCGCCTCGTTGCCAAACCGCGCTCTGCGTAAGCAAACGGTACTGAGGGTTATCATTTCTAACCGCTCCAAACCGTGAGACCCTAGGCCTTTTATTAGTATCCGAGAGATGCCGTGCCAGCGTGCAAAATCATAAATCCTTTGGGATGCATACACAGTTACCATGCTAGCGTACACAACTTCGCTAGCCTGCAGCAGTGTAGCACAAATCCACTGCTAGCCTATTTTACTTAGAATGTAGAGTAGGTGCCACTGACTGCTCAAAAGAAACTTCACCCATCCCTCACTCACACAGACCTAACCAGTCCATTATTTATTTTCTTCATATATCATCATAACCCCGCAGCTGGAACCACGTCCAGACTGCAATTCCCCTTTATTTCAGGTTCCTTGTCTCCCACTATCGTGGTCGCCAAACCGGATAACCAAGGATGCCACTTTGACCCGCCCGACAGGAAATACTCCCAATTGCCTATCAGATCGTTCAGCCTTTTCTAAAGCAACCAACACAAACTCCAGTTCATGCGCATCTTGCTAATATACCACCACACTCAGCTGATTGACCGACACATACTTTGCCCTGCCAGACGAAACTTACGCATTCGATGTCGTACGTTACCAGAAATGACGCTGAACAACACTGAAGGCAAATGTGTCAACACATACATATATATTTGTCAGTGAAACAGCATAATAACTCCGAAGTCCATGCGGAGATTTCCCACTTTATTATCCGTTACCACTGTTTATCTTTTCTCCGACCCGTAGCCGCCTGGAAATTGACTCTCCACTTCTCGAGGACCCTCCAGTTGCGCTTTCTTATTTCAGAATGGTACATGTTACTGATCCTGAATCTAAACTCACCTTTTTATGGTCTGCTATTTCTCCCACATCCACCAGTGTTTGGCTTCACGAAATTGGTCTCGGCACCGTTTCGAAACTTATTCCATTTATTGAACTCCGGTAAATCCGTCACTCAGGGTCTGCATCGTCTTCATGGAATGCTATCCTCTTTGCATGCATCGACTTTCCCGAGAAAACTTCTTTACAATTTTTTTCTTCCTCTTCCTCTTGTTCAAAATTTACTCCATCTGCAGAACCTTAGTAGGCCTCCGTTTTCCTCAGCTTGCATCATTCTCGTTCATAATGCTTCCCTGGCACTGCGCTAACGATTTTTCGATATCTTCACCGCGCACCACCGCCCTATAGTGTCGAAACATACGGGCTTAATTATAGCCCGACCGAAGTTGTGGGATTGTTATATGTGGAAAGGTGGGAACAGATGAATCGGTGCCCGTAGAAAATGAGATTGACGTGAAATAATATGGTGCGACTTTTGTTTGAATGCATGCCACAGGGGTATATACGCTTTGTGATCAAGGTCAGCTCCGTCATTGGCCGCGATGGCTGTCGGTGCTGCTGGCGCGGCTGTGGTTGATGGTTCTGCGGTGTTTTCTAGCTTAGGTCGCGATAAGTAGAGGAGTTTTTCAGCTTTTGAAAATGGTTTTCGGGTTTTTCAAGGAGAAACTTCAACTTTTTTATGTATTTATGATAGTGTAGTTACCGTTGACTGTATAATTCACCAAAATTGGTATCAGTTATCGCGCATGTTTGAAAGATGCGCCAAAAGTAGCGTTTTTCCCGCGACCGGATGTTTGGTTTATTCCACCACCGCCCAGCCCGGATTCAAAACCGGTTTGAAACTGCCGCGCAAACCATTATTAAAATGATCCGTTCAAACTGTTGCTGGCTATGTTTATCTATCGCCGATACTCTTGACTTTCCTACTTTGAATTTGTGGATATTCCACCTTATTGAGTAACGTGTTACAACATGATCATGCTCTAGCGCGTGCTTCTCGACCATGGCCGAGAAATATACCAATATTATTATTAGTATTATTATGCCCAGCCGTTTGTTGAGGCAGGCTTGAGTGAAAGAGATAGAATAGATAGATGAAGTTGTTTTGGGGCTCCTCGACTTTATCAGTTTTGCAAGAATCTCGACTTTCTTGGAATCACATGGGGCCCTGTGTTCCTGTTGTATTATTTCATTCTCGGAGTACAGTTTCATCTTTTCAGCCAAGCGATTTGACTGTATAAACACTGAAAAGTCCCTTGTTTTAAGATGAACGCTTAGGAGTCTACTTAACTTCAAGTTGAGACGAGACAATTTATTGTCTTTAGGGCGAATTGGCGATCCTTGTGACGGGATTATTCGGTTGAGGCGTCATTCAAAGATAGAGTGAAGTTGATCTGCCACCGGCTGGGGATCTGCACTTAAAAAGAAAGTGTCCCAATTTTGGCTGCGAATCAGAGAAGGTAGTATATTCCAGTTAGCCTTACGATATGCTTTACTTGGGGGTGTCGGCTGTTTATTCTTTATGGGCACTGTGAAGCAGCAGTGGACAGTTGTGTGATCACTCCCGGGTAGGTTATTCTGAACTTTTGGTACAACCTGGGTTAATCTTAGTGACAAGACTAAGTCAGGAGTGTGGTCGCGTCTGGTTGGGGACATGACGTGCTGCTTCCATCCACCTAGGTGAATTGCATTCAAAAACTGTGAGTAATGTCCAGCATACTTCTGGTGCAATAAAGTCATCAGCTGTCGATTTCGGGCCTGCTTTAAAATCATTAATTAAGTTGAGCGCCTCGATAATTTGCAGGAAGCCATCAGGACTAGATCTAGGCGGACGGTACACGCAACCTAGTATCAGTTCTTGACTTTCGACTTCAACTTTCAGCCATACATATTCGACAATGCCTCCTAGGATAGGATGCTGAAAGCTTGTCGCCCTGAGATTTTCCTTTACATACACTAGACAGCCTCTTCCACGTTGATGTGTTCTGCCTTTGCTGAAGGATTTGTAGCCCGATACCTCAATGTCCTGTACTAGATAGGAGTCTGATAACCAAGATTCCGTCAATAAAATAAAACTATAGTCGTTTGTTGGTGCAGCTGATCGTACGCATTGGATTTTGTTCCTAACAGAGCGTGCGTTGACCAATAGCAGTGTGAAAATTCCAGTGCTTCCCACATCCTCATTAAGATTAGTATTTACCATTCGTTGACCACTGCATCTAACCTGAAAAGAATCATCAGCGCAGGATGCAAGCTTGCTTGAGTTGTCATTCGCAAATGGAGGACTTGGGTCCGCTTGTGAGATATCAAATGACAGGGCATTAGGTATTACACTACTATACAGCTGATTAGAACTGTTCATATGAGGCGTATCTAGGTTATGGGGCCATGTTGTGCCCACGGTACGTATGGAAAAAAGAGTCAATTTGGCTAGATATGGGGTACCCCCTGGTAGATGGGAGGATACGCAAAGCGCTCGGATAGTTTAACGGGGGAGGAGGTAGGAAAGAAGGAAATAATGGGAGATTAGGCTGATAGGAAGGTTCCATTAGTCCGGAGTTAGGTATGAAAGCTGTTCGCTCATCATACCATCTATTTTTATTACGAGTATGGTCCCATTGTTGTTGTGTCATCACCTTGGAAGTGCCATTTTGTTTCATATGCTGAGAGGTAGGAGGGTATCCCAAAAGAGGGAAGCCGGTCTGTGACGAATTTGGCCTGGAGAAAGAGCGATCATTGTCGTTGTACATGCACCCACGTATCGTTTGCCCGCACGGAGGCTTAGCCTTGGCAACTAACCTCTCGTTGACCCTCTCTTCTGAACGGTTATTTATTGTCAGCGGCATACGTGGCGTATGAGTAGCACGCATGGGCTTTTGATCAGTTTTTAAATGGGGGCCTATGGGGACAGATATTAGCACTGCATGCTTTATTTCATTGAGAACTTGAAGTCCCGCGGAACGGTAGTCCGGAGCTGGAGGCGTGATTTGGGGACCCTCCTGGGATGAGCCCGTAGGTGTTGTCGATATATGTTGTCGTTTTGGCTGGGGTAGCTGTGGGGAGGTGGGAAAAGATTCGTCTGGGTCAACTAACCCTGTGGGTCTTCTAGGGGTAGAAGGGTGAGGGGTTTTGTTGATCCTTGGTAAAGTGCTTAGGGAAGAGGGTGACTTCTGGATCTTAATGCCAACGTGATTGGAATTTATGGCGGCACATCTTATCACTTCTCTTTGCAGTGGCATTCTGTCAGCTCGTACCTTGATTGATTTAAACTGTGAAGCAGTTGCGACCATACGCTGTTTAGCGATGAATTCTCTAGCGATTCTTCCATCAGGAAATTGGAATAGGAGGGGACAAGAGTGCTTCTGTGACCTTTTTCTTAGTCTTCTGCGGTAACATGGAAAGTAGGCCATGCCCGCGGCTTGAAGGATAGTAGATTTAACCACTGTGGCGTCTGGCCGATCAGGGATGTTGAAGACAACTGCCTTTCTTGCATTCTAAAGTCGTGGTAGGATTTCCGATGCTGCTGGGTCAAGAAACTGGCTGGCTGCTATTAAGTTCTGGTGACCAGGGAGTGCCGAGGGCTCAAGAAGGTAGGTCGATGGTGTTAGTTTGGATAATATATTATCGACCGACGCGATCTGGGTAGACATACCAGCCAAGTTACTTTCAATGGCACCGGCCCTTCTACTGGCTTCCCCAAATATTTCTACCATATTGGGGGTATCTTTGTGTTCAGGTCGTCTGGGTTTCTGATTTGCTGTACAGCGAGAAGCCATTGGTTGAGACCGTTTGCTCGTTGACCTTGCCATTTCTTTTACAGAATATTGGTGGTGGGCGATATGATCTATGACGATGACTAACGGATAGACCACCCGAGGGCGGGTAAGTATAGCTACTGCTGTTTGTTTTGTAGCTAACTCTTGGTCGCTCACATGGGCTATGAGGGACCAGTAGTTTGGATAAGGGGTGGATTTCTTAAATATGGCAATGGTGAAACTTTTAATATAGGTTGCTGGTAAAACATTCCCAGAGCGTGGAGATACGCTTGGACATATGCCCTTCCGGATTGCCCGTGTGTCAGTGGATTGAGCTTAATTGGGACCCTTAGGTCTATCAATGAATTTTCCTATTTTTTCCCCTGCTGCTCCCCCTCCGGTCTACTTCAGTACCTAACCAAATACTTATTGGTCTGCCCAAATTTCTTGCTATATTACGAATAATGGCTAGATGCCCTGGCTTTTGAATAGCATGAAGACCCACGAATTGATGATGACGATTGCAGTCGACAGAACAACCAGACTCGAGGCTCTTACTCAGAATCGACCTGACCCCCTTGCCCGCACTCCAAGTTTATGTTTTCTAATAACTTTTCGTGCAAAACTTGCTCATTCGCCGAATCACACATCGAAAATTTTCCATGAATGAACACTGACTGGTGCTTGCATTGATTTCGTTGTGTGATCTTGACCCACATTTCTCAAAGACATTTCGTTGACTTGAAGGCTTGAACCTCAAGCGATCCTGAATTTTCTCGCAATTGGCTGACTCCAATTCACGGAGTGGTTACCGTTGAGGTTTGAGCAGTTTTCGTGTCATATTTATGACTATTCTATGAAGAACCCTATGGAAAACCACAACTGGATGCTTGGCGTTTTTGGTTTGTGTTACGCGTATCTCAACGACTGCTAGGAGTAAGTTACAATGGTGGTGATGGTACATTTCTTGGCCGTGGTCAAGACACCTGCACAAGGCGAGATCAGAGAATACAGCAGTACAAAACTGTGTGGTGTGTACACCATTTGGAAATACAAGAATCACAGTAGCAGAAATAAAGCAGTAAACCTGAGTAGTGTTTGAGTGAGATGAAGTAAAGATGGTTAGCGCGGGAATTGTAAACCATTTTCGAATTCGGAGAGGGCGTTGTGGATAGCTGGGCGAACTTGGGAAAGCTGGTATGGGCGACACTGGAAAATGTCAAAAGTTCAGTGAGTTGATCGCGAGGACCAGTAAGGCAACAGTCGTCGGACGGCACAACGTGGACAGCGAGCTGGGGCAGGAATAATAAGCAGTTAGACTTATGGGTGCCATAAACTGGCCGCGACGGGTCAGGGCGTCCAGAAAAGAGTGCAAGGGTGTACCGACAGGATATTTGGACGATCACCAACGGGTAACCGGTCAGGAGAGCTACCAGAAGATACGGTTAAAAATAAAGCCCACAAGGGGTTGTCAAAGGGCAATTGAAGATGCTAGTGGAATATGGAAGATTGATCCAACATTGGGTAACTAAATGTAGAGAGGGCCTGTGAAATAAATGCTGGTGAGTCAGATGTGACAATAAGATAGACCTCTTTGTCTAGGTGATCTCAGTGTCATATGGAAATTCGTATGAAAGCTAAAAGCTTCACAAGGTATGCGGTGAACTTTTGAAGAACAAGAATGGTGCACGGAGACAGAACGGAATTTCAAAGAAGAGCAGTCGAAGAAGCAGACCATTGGAGACAAATGCTACTGATGCGGCCAAGCAGAAGTTGGAGGGGTGTAAAGATAAAATATAATGTAAACGTGATAAAAAGACAGCATTCAAATTCTGGTTGGCTACAGATAGCTGTTATTTTGTTTCGTGAAGACCTTGGTTGGAGGTGATGGCAGGTAGGATGGTGAGGTAGCAGGCAAAAAGGGGCCAGGCTGACGAACTGGACAGAGTTGGCTGGGAACGCAACTGCGAGGGCTTGATTCCGGTCATTGGTTTCTCACTGCAACGCAGAATAAATTGAACTGTTTGTATGAAGTAAGGGTAGCAGACGTTGAGCGGTTTTGGGGTGATGATTGGTCCCAGAAATCCACTCTGCAATATGGTGCGACTTTTTTGAGAGATTGTTACTCCGGTTATAGGACTATGACCACTTGTCAGCCATGTACGGTGCCCCATAACACGTCAGCAGGCGTGAGTATAGATTCAAACCATTAGCCATCCGATTAGTCAAATCTTTTAGCCCTTACGGTAATCTAGGAGTAACATCGAGTTGGCTGATGGCTAAAAAAAGTAACCAGGGTGACCTGAAAGAGATCAGGGGTGCGGCAGTCTGAAGAGTGCTCCAGATGCAAGTTATGGTTATTGTTTTAGTAGAAACCAGACAATGAACAGCTTGTTATCTGACGGCCAGTGGGTCAGTCTATGGGGGATCAACCTACGGAGACCGGTAGTTTTCTAGGGTGGTTGGGTGATAATACAGATATAGGGAGATATCAGGCGCAGGCTTGGCCGGGGTGCAGGATACTTTAATTGGTAAGTTGCGAATGAGGAGAGGAGGCTCATTTGAGAGCCGGTAATATAAAAGGGAGAGAGTGGGATCAGGGAGAGGAATGAGCACAAAGGAAGGCAGCAGTCTGGTCACTGCACCAGCTGGGGGCGAGGACGGCGAACATAGTAAAGAGGAAAGAAAATACTCGGAGCCAAGGTGGGGCTCTTTCATGTAAATCCAAACGTGCTGGTATTCCGCGTGCTCATGAGAGGCCAGAAGTACATGGATTCCGGGTGGAATGAGGTCTTTACTTACCGTGGGCATATGCGCAGATCAGTGAGTCTTGGTTATCGAAGAATAGTAATCTGCTTGGAAAGACTCAAGTATACGAGAAAAGTGAAAGAAAAGCTTGTTGAGGCAACTGAGTTCTAGCCTGGGACAGGAGAATTAAGTGAAGGTGAGCACCTATCCTTAATAGATAAACACTTTTTTCCAGGGAGCTTGTGTCAGTGGACATGTTGGTTGGGTAAGTGGGTCAGAAATGTAGCAGATAAGTCACCTCTGACTTCGGTCATCAAAATTAGTGGGTGGGCTGGAGGAGAACATAAAAAAGGGGAAGTTATGGATTGCTAACTATAAAAGTGCGATGATCACGTTCCTCATTCCGGAAACCAATGCAGGCGAGGTTGAGCCGACAGCTGTGAACCGGAGGCATATCAATACCGGAGTGTCGCTAGAGCAGAGACCGCATAATATAACTATTCCAGCCGCGTATTGACTACTGCACTAGACATCGGCAAGCTGGTTAAGGGTCTTGCAGGGAAACCAAAAGGTTGAAACTGAAAAAGGGGGGGTAAGTAGGTATACGTGTAGAGCTGAAGGCTACCTCAAAAGCTTGGGGTTTTCATATGCAGAGTCGGGTCTAGGCTGTTATCGGAAGGGGCAGAGAGTATTAGCCCAAGACCTTCCCATCTGGTGGTGTTTTTTGATTATTTTGATTTTTCTTTCTATCTTTTACAGAAAAATGGTAGGTCAAATTTACGCCGTAGGGTGATCTTCCCGTTCATCTTCGCCTCGTCTTTCATTGCAAGTGGCCCGCTGAGTCCGAGAATGAGAGTAGTGGCTGTTTTCCCTCATCGCGAGATTGCCACAGAAAAGGTGCCAAAACTTTCGGCGACGTGGCCGCCGCAGGTTGTGAAAGGAAGGGGTAGAAGATGAAACAATCACTCAGATAATGGCTACACTCGTTGGGCTATCATATGACCGCTTGCTTCGGCCAGTAACAGCCCCGGACGTGTTCCAGTTCATACTCAAGCCATCTGGTGACTGCTTCGCCGATTATGATGTGTAGGGTGACTTCATGGTCATGACGAAGTCGGTGAAAATTATCACCACTAGCTGCCTGCTATTGCTGAAGCTTTGGGTGATTGGCACGGATAAATCAATGGTTTTCAGTCACGAGTCACACAATGAAGATTAGAACTGAATGGTTGTTAAGACCGGGGATCCAGTTAACTGAACACTGAGCATAACTGTGAGTCAAACTCAGGTTAAATCTACCAAATAGACACTGTGCCAACGGAGCTTTGAACGGGTTTTCCTTGCAGACCAAGTATATGTATGCAAACTCGAGTGTGAAACGGCATGGTCTGATGGGAGGGGGGAGAAGAAAATTGAGTGTAGCACACACAAGAAAGCATACACGTATATAAATGTGTATACATGGGCACGATTATTAGACGGGTCTTGACACGGAGTTCGGATGCAAAAGGCTGTTATTCATTGTAGTCTAATAACCAACACGGTCTTCGTATGCTTTATCCATGTTAATGCTACTGAGAGTAACTCTGACTACAGAAAATACGTTAAGGAATTTGCTTGGTGCTCCTTTAAATTTTTGGCGTGCGACACGATAGCACCGAGTAAGGAAGCTTACTTCAGTGGCTAAGGTAGATAATGATAATGGTATATTTCTAAGTCGCGGCCGAGAGGCACGCACGTAAGCATGATTAGGGTTTACAATATCACTGAGTGGGATGGAAAATTTACGAAGTTCGACGAGGGCTTCACACATCATAGAGGCAAGGAACTAAGGCTGCGGAGAGTTTAAATGAAGCAAAGTGACAAGAGAATACATGGCGAATACGGGTCATTCCGAGTCAACTGTGGCAGTATTAATGAATCGGCCGGATGTAGGAATGTCCAGAAGGACATTGGCTTAGGAGGCAGGAAATACAATATTCACAAGAATGATGCAAAGAAATGGATAGCAAATCATACTTATGTTCACTTAAAAAGGTAATTGGTGTTGAGACAAAGGGGCAGGGGAGAATTTCATGGAGGTTCGCGGGGGAATACCGATTTTCATAGATTTTTGGTATGAAAAGGAATAGTACCCCTTGAAAATATGAGACGATTTCCATGAAAAGCGGCGCGTCATCTAGTATCGGCTGTTCGCAGCTGGTGGAAGATGGATGAAGTTCCAGGAAGGACTAATCAGCAGTCGGAATTCCGTGTCCACGAGGGAAAAATAAGGCATGAAAAGGGTGAAAACCTTTTGCAATGGGCCAGGTCATGCTGGTAAGTTGTCGAATACATTATTTTGTCGAGTTTCCTGTGGCGAGGGTTGGCTGCGGTTTGTGTTCGCTGTTTCATTATGAGAAGGAGGAGGGCATCGCCGAATCTGGACCTATCACTATTTGATAAGGAGTCCTCGCACGGTGGCTTCGACGTCGGGAGGGTTTTGCAGTGAGAATTACTCAGTGAGCCTCAGAGGGGCATATGCAGCAACACCGGGACTTCTTGTGGATGAAACCCGATGGCTAGATCGTAGTCGCGGTAGCCGGCCTTTGGTGCTGTTGTAGACGAGCAGGGAAAAGAGCTGTCCGCGCGATATATTACAGCCAGGCAACGTGATGACCGCGTGGTTCTGAAATTGAAAATGGAGGACCGCAGTCTGGGAGATGTTCCAGCCGAGGGTTAGAGTGAGCAAAATAACAGGTAAGGGTACGGGGTTGGAAATGAGGCACAATAGTCTTGGTGAAATGAGAAGCCGTTGGTATTGTAATTCGGTGTTCGTGAGGGCCAAATGCGCTTGCACAACTGGGCAAAGTTATTGATTACCGTTTCGGCCGTTCACCGGTTAGTCTTGTCTTTCGGTATTAACAAGGTCGTGGAGGTGCATTTGAACTATAGGGTCTGTGGGCAACTTGAGGATGCAGCTGAGCAACACGAAGAACCTGAATGACTTGAGTATGAACTGGAACACGTCCGGGGCTGTTACTGGCCGAAGCAAGCGGTCATATGATAGCCCAACGAGTGTAGCCATTATCTGAGTGATTGTTTCATCTTCTACCCCTTCCTTTCACAACCTGCGGCGGCCACGTCGCCGAAAGTTTTGGCACCTTTTCTGTGGCAATCTCGCGATGAGGGAAAACAGCCACTACTCTCATTCTCGGACTCAGCGGGCCACTTGCAATGAAAGACGAGGCGAAGATGAACGGGAAGATCACCCTACGGCGTAAATTTGACCTACCATTTTTCTGTAAAAGATAGAAAGAAAAATCAAAATAATCAAAAAACACCACCAGATGGGAAGGTCTTGGGCTAATACTCTCTGCCCCTTCCGATAACAGCCTAGACCCGACTCTGCATATGAAAACCCCAAGCTTTTGAGGTAGCCTTCAGCTCTACACGTATACCTACTTACCCCCCCTTTTTCAGTTTCAACCTTTTGGTTTCCCTGCAAGACCCTTAACCAGCTTGCCGATGTCTAGTGCAGTAGTCAATACGCGGCTGGAATAGTTATATTATGCGGTCTCTGCTCTAGCGACACTCCGGTATTGATATGCCTCCGGTTCACAGCTGTCGGCTCAACCTCGCCTGCATTGGTTTCCGGAATGAGGAACGTGATCATCGCACTTTTATAGTTAGCAATCCATAACTTCCCCTTTTTTATGTTCTCCTCCAGCCCACCCACTAATTTTGATGACCGAAGTCAGAGGTGACCTATCTGCTACATTTCTGACCCACTTACCCAACCAACATGTCCACTGACACAAGCTCCCTGGAAAAAAGTGTTTATCTATTAAGGATAGGTGCTCACCTTCACTTAATTCTCCTGTCCCAGGCTAGAACTCAGTTGCCTCAACAAGCTTTTCTTTCACTTTTCTCGTATACTTGAGTCTTTCCAAGCAGATTACTATTCTTCGATAACCAAGACTCACTGATCTGCGCATATGCCCACGGTAAGTAAAGACCTCATTCCACCCGGAATCCATGTACTTCTGGCCTCTCATGAGCACGCGGAATACCAGCACGTTTGGATTTACATGAAAGAGCCCCACCTTGGCTCCGAGTATTTTCTTTCCTCTTTACTATGTTCGCCGTCCTCGCCCCCAGCTGGTGCAGTGACCAGACTGCTGCCTTCCTTTGTGCTCATTCCTCTCCCTGATCCCACTCTCTCCCTTTTATATTACCGGCTCTCAAATGAGCCTCCTCTCCTCATTCGCAACTTACCAATTAAAGTATCCTGCACCCCGGCCAAGCCTGCGCCTGATATCTCCCTATATCTGTATTATCACCCAACCACCCTAGAAAACTACCGGTCTCCGTAGGTTGATCCCCCATAGACTGACCCACTGGCCGTCAGATAACAAGCTGTTCATTGTCTGGTTTCTACTAAAACAATAACCATAACTTGCATCTGGAGCACTCTTCAGACTGCCGCACCCCTGATCTCTTTCAGGTCACCCTGGTTACTTTTTTTAGCCATCAGCCAACTCGATGTTACTCCTAGATTACCGTAAGGGCTAAAAGATTTGACTAATCGGATGGCTAATGGTTTGAATCTATACTCACGCCTGCTGACGTGTTATGGGGCACCGTACATGGCTGACAAGTGGTCATAGTCCTATAACCGGAGTAACAATCTCTCAAAAAAGTCGCACCATATTGCAGAGTGGATTTCTGGGACCAATCATCACCCCAAAACCGCTCAACGTCTGCTACCCTTACTTCATACAAACAGTTCAATTTATTCTGCGTTGCAGTGAGAAACCAATGACCGGAATCAAGCCCTCGCAGTTGCGTTCCCAGCCAACTCTGTCCAGTTCGTCAGCCTGGCCCCTTTTTGCCTGCTACCTCACCATCCTACCTGCCATCACCTCCAACCAAGGTCTTCACGAAACAAAATAACAGCTATCTGTAGCCAACCAGAATTTGAATGCTGTCTTTTTATCACGTTTACATTATATTTTATCTTTACACCCCTCCAACTTCTGCTTGGCCGCATCAGTAGCATTTGTCTCCAATGGTCTGCTTCTTCGACTGCTCTTCTTTGAAATTCCGTTCTGTCTCCGTGCACCATTCTTGTTCTTCAAAAGTTCACCGCATACCTTGTGAAGCTTTTAGCTTTCATACGAATTTCCATATGACACTGAGATCACCTAGACAAAGAGGTCTATCTTATTGTCACATCTGACTCACCAGCATTTATTTCACAGGCCCTCTCTACATTTAGTTACCCAATGTTGGATCAATCTTCCATATTCCACTAGCATCTTCAATTGCCCTTTGACAACCCCTTGTGGGCTTTATTTTTAACCGTATCTTCTGGTAGCTCTCCTGACCGGTTACCCGTTGGCGATCGTCCAAATATCCTGTCGGTACACCCTTGCACTCTTTTCTGGACGCCCTGACCCGTCGCGGCCAGTTTATGGCACCCATAAGTCTAACTGCTCATTATTCCTGCCCCAGCTCGCTGTCCAAGTTGTGCCGTCCGACGATTGTTGCCTTACTGGTCCTCGCGATCAACTCACTGAACTTTTGACATTTTCCAGTGTCGCCCATACCAGCTTTCCCAAGTTCGCCCAGCTATCCACAACGCCCTCTCCGAATTCGAAAATGGTTTACAATTCCCGCGCTAACCATCTTTACTTCATCTCACTCAAACACTACTCAGGTTTACTGCTTTATTTCTGCTACTGTGATTCTTGTATTTCCAAATGGTGTACACACCACACAGTTTTGTACTGCTGTATTCTCTGATCTCGCCTTGTGCAGGTGTCTTGACCACGGCCAAGAAATGTACCATCACCACCATTGTAACTTACTCCTAGCAGTCGTTGAGATACGCGTAACACAAACCAAAAACGCCAAGCATCCAGTTGTGGTTTTCCATAGGGTTCTTCATAGAATAGTCATAAATATGACACGAAAACTGCTCAAACCTCAACGGTAACCACTCCGTGAATTGGAGTCAGCCAATTGCGAGAAAATTCAGGATCGCTTGAGGTTCAAGCCTTCAAGTCAACGAAATGTCTTTGAGAAATGTGGGTCAAGATCACACAACGAAATCAATGCAAGCACCAGTCAGTGTTCATTCATGGAAAATTTTCGATGTGTGATTCGGCGAATGAGCAAGTTTTGCACGAAAAGTTATTAGAAAACATAAACTTGGAGTGCGGGCAAGGGGGTCAGGTCGATTCTGAGTAAGAGCCTCGAGTCTGGTTGTTCTGTCGACTGCAATCGTCATCATCAATTCGTGGGTCTTCATGCTATTCAAAAGCCAGGGCATCTAGCCATTATTCGTAATATAGCAAGAAATTTGGGCAGACCAATAAGTATTTGGTTAGGTACTGAAGTAGACCGGAGGGGGAGCAGCAGGGGAAAAAATAGGAAAATTCATTGATAGACCTAAGGGTCCCAATTAAGCTCAATCCACTGACACACGGGCAATCCGGAAGGGCATATGTCCAAGCGTATCTCCACGCTCTGGGAATGTTTTACCAGCAACCTATATTAAAAGTTTCACCATTGCCATATTTAAGAAATCCACCCCTTATCCAAACTACTGGTCCCTCATAGCCCATGTGAGCGACCAAGAGTTAGCTACAAAACAAACAGCAGTAGCTATACTTACCCGCCCTCGGGTGGTCTATCCGTTAGTCATCGTCATAGATCATATCGCCCACCACCAATATTCTGTAAAAGAAATGGCAAGGTCAACGAGCAAACGGTCTCAACCAATGGCTTCTCGCTGTACAGCAAATCAGAAACCCAGACGACCTGAACACAAAGATACCCCCAATATGGTAGAAATATTTGGGGAAGCCAGTAGAAGGGCCGGTGCCATTGAAAGTAACTTGGCTGGTATGTCTACACAGATCGCGTCGGTCGATAATATATTATCCAAACTAACACCATCGACCTACCTTCTTGAGCCCTCGGCACTCCCTGGTCACCAGAACTTAATAGCAGCCAGCCAGTTTCTTGACCCAGCAGCATCGGAAATCCTACCACGACTTTAGAATGCAAGAAAGGCAGTTGTCTTCAACATCCCTGATCGGCCAGACGCCACAGTGGTTAAATCTACTATCCTTCAAGCCGCGGGCATGGCCTACTTTCCATGTTACCGCAGAAGACTAAGAAAAAGGTCACAGAAGCACTCTTGTCCCCTCCTATTCCAATTTCCTGATGGAAGAATCGCTAGAGAATTCATCGCTAAACAGCGTATGGTCGCAACTGCTTCACAGTTTAAATCAATCAAGGTACGAGCTGACAGAATGCCACTGCAAAGAGAAGTGATAAGATGTGCCGCCATAAATTCCAATCACGTTGGCATTAAGATCCAGAAGTCACCCTCTTCCCTAAGCACTTTACCAAGGATCAACAAAACCCCTCACCCTTCTACCCCTAGAAGACCCACAGGGTTAGTTGACCCAGACGAATCTTTTCCCACCTCCCCACAGCTACCCCAGCCAAAACGACAACATATATCGACAACACCTACGGGCTCATCCCAGGAGGGTCCCCACATCACGCCTCCAGCTCCGGACTACCGTTCCGCGGGACTTCAAGTTCTCAATGAAATAAAGCATGCAGTGCTAATATCTGTCCCCATAGGCCCCCATTTAAAAACTGATCAAAAGCCCATGCGTGCTACTCATACGCCACGTATGCCGCTGACAATAAATAACCGTTCAGAAGAGAGGGTCAACGAGAGGTTAGTTGCCAAGGCTAAGCCTCCGTGCGGGCAAACGATACGTGGGTGCATGTACAACGACAATGATCGCTCTTTCTCCAGGCCAAATTCGTCACAGACCGGCTTCCCTCTTTTGGGATACCCTCCTACCTCTCAGCATATGAAACAAAATGGCACTTCCAAGGTGATGACACAACAACAATGGGACCATACTCGTAATAAAAATAGATGGTATGATGAGCGAACAGCTTTCATACCTAACTCCGGACTAATGGAACCTTCCTATCAGCCTAATCTCCCATTATTTCCTTCTTTCCTACCTCCTCCCCCGTTAAACTATCCGAGCGCTTTGCGTATCCTCCCATCTACCAGGGGGTACCCCATATCTAGCCAAATTGACTCTTTTTTCCATACGTACCGTGGGCACAACATGGCCCCATAACCTAGATACGCCTCATATGAACAGTTCTAATCAGCTGTATAGTAGTGTAATACCTAATGCCCTGTCATTTGATATCTCACAAGCGGACCCAAGTCCTCCATTTGCGAATGACAACTCAAGCAAGCTTGCATCCTGCGCTGATGATTCTTTTCAGGTTAGATGCAGTGGTCAACGAATGGTAAATACTAATCTTAATGAGGATGTGGGAAGCACTGGAATTTTCACACTGCTATTGGTCAACGCACGCTCTGTTAGGAACAAAATCCAATGCGTACGATCAGCTGCACCAACAAACGACTATAGTTTTATTTTATTGACGGAATCTTGGTTATCAGACTCCTATCTAGTACAGGACATTGAGGTATCGGGCTACAAATCCTTCAGCAAAGGCAGAACACATCAACGTGGAAGAGGCTGTCTAGTGTATGTAAAGGAAAATCTCAGGGCGACAAGCTTTCAGCATCCTATCCTAGGAGGCATTGTCGAATATGTATGGCTGAAAGTTGAAGTCGAAAGTCAAGAACTGATACTAGGTTGCGTGTACCGTCCGCCTAGATCTAGTCCTGATGGCTTCCTGCAAATTATCGAGGCGCTCAACTTAATTAATGATTTTAAAGCAGGCCCGAAATCGACAGCTGATGACTTTATTGCACCAGAAGTATGCTGGACATTACTCACAGTTTTTGAATGCAATTCACCTAGGTGGATGGAAGCAGCACGTCATGTCCCCAACCAGACGCGACCACACTCCTGACTTAGTCTTGTCACTAAGATTAACCCAGTTTGTACCAAAAGTTCAGAATAACCTACCCGGGAGTGATCACACAACTGTCCACTGCTGCTTCACAGTGCCCATAAAGAATAAACAGCCGACACCCCCAAGTAAAGCATATCGTAAGGCTAACTGGAATATACTACCTTCTCTGATTCGCAGCCAAAATTGGGACACTTTCTTTTTAAGTGCAGATCCCCAGCCGGTGGCAGATCAACTTCACTCTATCTTTGAATGACGCCTCAACCGAATAATCCCGTCACAAGGATCGCCAATTCGCCCTAAAGACAATAAATTGTCTCGTCTCAACTTGAAGTTAAGTAGACTCCTAAGCGTTCATCTTAAAACAAGGGACTTTTCAGTGTTTATACAGTCAAATCGCTTGGCTGAAAAGATGAAACTGTACTCCGAGAATGAAATAATACAACAGGAACACAGGGCCCCATGTGATTCCAAGAAAGTCGAGATTCTTGCAAAACTGATAAAGTCGAGGAGCCCCAAAACAACTTCATCTATCTATTCTATCTCTTTCACTCAAGCCTGCCTCAACAAACGGCTGGGCATAATAATACTGATAATAATATTGGTATATTTCTCGGCCATGGTCGAGAAGCACGCGCTAGAGCATGATCATGTTGTAACACGTTACTCAATAAGGTGGAATATCCACAAATTCAAAGTAGGAAAGTCAAGAGTATCGGCGATAGATAAACATAGCCAGCAACAGTTTGAACGGATCATTTTAATAATGGTTTGCGCGGCAGTTTCAAACCGGTTTTGAATCCGGGCTGGGCGGTGGTGGAATAAACCAAACATCCGGTCGCGGGAAAAACGCTACTTTTGGCGCATCTTTCAAACATGCGCGATAACTGATACCAATTTTGGTGAATTATACAGTCAACGGTAACTACACTATCATAAATACATAAAAAAGTTGAAGTTTCTCCTTGAAAAACCCGAAAACCATTTTCAAAAGCTGAAAAACTCCTCTACTTATCGCGACCTAAGCTAGAAAACACCGCAGAACCATCAACCACAGCCGCGCCAGCAGCACCGACAGCCATCGCGGCCAATGACGGAGCTGACCTTGATCACAAAGCGTATATACCCCTGTGGCATGCATTCAAACAAAAGTCGCACCATATTATTTCACGTCAATCTCATTTTCTACGGGCACCGATTCATCTGTTCCCACCTTTCCACATATAACAATCCCACAACTTCGGTCGGGCTATAATTAAGCCCGTATGTTTCGACACTATAGGGCGGTGGTGCGCGGTGAAGATATCGAAAAATCGTTAGCGCAGTGCCAGGGAAGCATTATGAACGAGAATGATGCAAGCTGAGGAAAACGGAGGCCTACTAAGGTTCTGCAGATGGAGTAAATTTTGAACAAGAGGAAGAGGAAGAAAAAAATTGTAAAGAAGTTTTCTCGGGAAAGTCGATGCATGCAAAGAGGATAGCATTCCATGAAGACGATGCAGACCCTGAGTGACGGATTTACCGGAGTTCAATAAATGGAATAAGTTTCGAAACGGTGCCGAGACCAATTTCGTGAAGCCAAACACTGGTGGATGTGGGAGAAATAGCAGACCATAAAAAGGTGAGTTTAGATTCAGGATCAGTAACATGTACCATTCTGAAATAAGAAAGCGCAACTGGAGGGTCCTCGAGAAGTGGAGAGTCAATTTCCAGGCGGCTACGGGTCGGAGAAAAGATAAACAGTGGTAACGGATAATAAAGTGGGAAATCTCCGCATGGACTTCGGAGTTATTATGCTGTTTCACTGACAAATATATATGTATGTGTTGACACATTTGCCTTCAGTGTTGTTCAGCGTCATTTCTGGTAACGTACGACATCGAATGCGTAAGTTTCGTCTGGCAGGGCAAAGTATGTGTCGGTCAATCAGCTGAGTGTGGTGGTATATTAGCAAGATGCGCATGAACTGGAGTTTGTGTTGGTTGCTTTAGAAAAGGCTGAACGATCTGATAGGCAATTGGGAGTATTTCCTGTCGGGCGGGTCAAAGTGGCATCCTTGGTTATCCGGTTTGGCGACCACGATAGTGGGAGACAAGGAACCTGAAATAAAGGGGAATTGCAGTCTGGACGTGGTTCCAGCTGCGGGGTTATGATGATATATGAAGAAAATAAATAATGGACTGGTTAGGTCTGTGTGAGTGAGGGATGGGTGAAGTTTCTTTTGAGCAGTCAGTGGCACCTACTCTACATTCTAAGTAAAATAGGCTAGCAGTGGATTTGTGCTACACTGCTGCAGGCTAGCGAAGTTGTGTACGCTAGCATGGTAACTGTGTATGCATCCCAAAGGATTTATGATTTTGCACGCTGGCACGGCATCTCTCGGATACTAATAAAAGGCCTAGGGTCTCACGGTTTGGAGCGGTTAGAAATGATAACCCTCAGTACCGTTTGCTTACGCAGAGCGCGGTTTGGCAACGAGGCGATAAGATAGGTTTGAAATAGCAGACTGTGAGCGAATGGGACTGGCACACTGTTAGCGCAGCCCTATGCTGTTACTGTCTCTTCCGGTGTAGTGGTTATTCTATACTGAGTAGTTTCTGAGGAGCCTTAAAGTAGAAGAAACTATTGGGGTGACAGAGGTGATACATTAGAGGCAATCGGTCGCGTGCCTTGGGACGTTAATGTGAGCTCATCTATGCTCTTGCTCGATGATGCTATCGTACCGAGGTTTGCTCGAGTGTGAGCAAGGAAATTGGATGTAGACATGATTGCATGGTTATCGCGGCGTCTTTTTCGTCGTTATTGTATTGCCAAGCAAAGAAACACCGATGTGAGGACTGGTTTTGGACAGCCGTGAGAAATGGGAATGAAATGGGTCCAAAGTTTTGTCAGGGAATCAAGCTCTAACGACCTACATTCGGTACTCATGGTAGGCCGCACAAGGGCCTGCTTCAGGTAGGGAGTTAGCACGATGCACAACTACTGGCATCCAGCTCGTGGCGCTCCAAGAATGATCCACATTTTTTGGACGTTTTTATCATTTTTATGGTTTTATCACAGTCGGGTATTTGGCTGTCGGAGAAGGCGAAGTTGCTTTTGGTGGGCGACCACAGCTCCAAATCCCCGGCCGAAGCATGGACCGCATGTAACAAGCCGCGATGGGAATAGGTCAACCACACCAGTCAATCCGCGGCAACACTACAACCCGGAGACATGGGTCACATGTGACAAGGCTGGTGTGCCTGGAAGACAAAACAGTGGGGTATTTTTTCTCGCTTTTTATGCCAATCTCTACTTTTTGGTGGTCATGTCTTATTGTTGGTCAACTCTGTGCGGGGAGACCATCAAGGCCAGTAATGTTTGCAGAAGTGCCGCACTAACACTCGCCTTATCCGTGAAGTCAGAACACCGAGGCCGTTAACATGGGACAAAAAATGCAGGGGGAGGTAGAGTCAACCACAGCGCGCGATTATTCAGTGGGGTCATGTTCAACAAAACACCAGTCTGCACAAAGACGGGCTACAACTTGCAGCACTATTAGCGTGATTCGTCGGGACGATCCACAGAAGGTTTGTAATTTTGCTGGCTAAGTATCAAATGTTATATAGGCCGATCATGGAAGATGCTAGAGTTCTGTGATAGGGACGGAAGTTGAGCTGTGAGTGACTAATGGTGACCACTAGATGGAGGTTGAGGAGTCTGACGGCTGCTACGTCTTGGGTTGCAGACAAAGGCGAAGACTAAGTTAAAACAGCACTGGTAATGTCTAAAGACTACCTTTCGTGCTTCCAGTGGTACTTCATATGATCAAATACGACTTCTGATGCAATGGCCTCAGGCATGAGAGCTACTATGTTTAGGCATTGTAACCTGGTAGGTTTACGCCTATGTGATGGCAACTACGGTATATGATGTGGCATATCCTAGATTATCAAGGGTTCTGGTTAGTATCACGCTTTCCTCATCAGCTCTATCAAAAGTCATGTAAGGATTTATAATGGTATATATAGATCAAATCAATCCCACTGAGTCTTTTTTGTTCTCCACTTTTTTTCTAACAGAGGGGTGGTTGGGCCCACTTAGGAACTTTCCATAGCCCCTCCGCCCGACCGTTGTTCTCCAAGTATATGTCATTTTTTGCAACTGCTGTGGGTGGTCTGCTTCCCCCACATCCGGACACAGCTATGGTGAAGGAGCCGTTAACATCGAGGGTTTCGCTTGCATGGGTTGAGAAGATACGGAGTGGAGCTGAGCAAACACATGGGGTAGGACAGCGAGTGTTGCAATGTATGCGCCTGCATATATGTTTCAGTCACGTACAGCGCCCGACGGTGCCTAAAACTGCCAGAGGCCGTTCTGGTGTGGTTGAATTAGGCTGCGCCAGTAGATATTATTGCACACAGGGAGAGAGGAAAGCATTCTAAGTTAGGCGATGGATTCAGAAATCTTGGTGATACAGACAAGTGTTCACGTCGGGAAATACAAAAGGAGGAAATTAAGGCCAACAGGTAGCTATTGGAAGGTGGATGTATGGAATGAAAGATTTTCAACCAGGTTGATTAAGGAAAGCGGAGTACAGCCGGGCAAGGAAGCTGAGGGGAGCGGAAGCCAGGATAAATAAGAGAAGAGTCGAAGGATCAAGGAGTGAAGTAGTGGGTGGTGGGACTTAAATTCTCAGGATGCAGCACCACTGAACAATTCGGTGCTAGGGGAAAACATCAATGGCTAAAACCTTCGGCTACAGGAAAGTTATTTTACGTGGCTGCCCTAGTACTATTTAGTGAGGGAGGCAGTAGTTGTTTAGACGTGGTTTTGAAGACCCACTAGCCACTTAGATAAGGCAGGGTCGTATGCGGGTTAGGTGATAGTAGGTGAACGTGGGTGAGTAACAGGAACCGGCAGGCATCTAACTAGCTATAGTTGTAAACGACAAAATCTATCCTTCTGCAATGTGGGTTATACGTAAAACGGATAATAAATGGTTAGCCTAGCTTCTGTCGTTAGGCAGAAAATGGTAGGTTTGGGATATGGTGCCATGATCCCAGTAGTGGAACCCGTTTTTGAAGGCCAGCTCGACGGATAGCAGAGGGCGGGAGGAGAGACTGAAGCTAGGGTTCTAAAGTTCGATGCCTTCTTCATAGGCTCGATCCTCAGATATGCTGGCGTTAGTCAGAGATAACAGATGACCAACGGTAAGTTGTGATTTTAAGGCATGGCTAAACTAGGTCATTGACGCACATTTGGGAATATTCAGGGGTAGCTTATTCCAAAGCTTTGAATATTTAATGAGAAAGGAGTTGGATCTTATGGCCAGCCTGGAATGTGGGATGGTCATACTGAAGTCTCTGTGGCGCGGAAGGTAAGATGAGGGTAGCGAAAACTGTATAGAGTTGGTAGAAGTGAACGCATAGCAGAAGCGCTTAACACCTTTTCTGCTTCTTCCCTAACTAGTGACACAGTGCCATTTTTTTACAATCTACCAGTATTACCATATGAGCCACTTTATTCTGTAATACTCCTGCCCTCGGAAGTCGAGCCTTTATTTGCAAATATCAAAATGTTTTCCCACCCTGGATCAGACTCGTTCCCATCTGCCATCTTTAAACTGGGCGGCCCAGATATCCCAATTCTTGTACCATATCTGTTCCATTTTTCTATGCGCTTTAGGTGGTATATTATACAGTGAAAAACTTCGGTCATTATTCCAATTCATAAAAAGGGAACACGGGAGGACCCGGCCAACTACCGACCTGTGAATCATACCCCAGTAGTATCGAGGATTATGGAAAGATTAATAAAAGGTAAACTAACAGATCGCCTCCTTAAAAACCACCCTATAAGTGAAGGTCGGCACAGTTTCCTAAAACATCGATCCCGCGCAACTTGTGTGACTGACTTTCTGAACCTTATTACGATAGCTGCCAATGATAGAAAGGCAGTGATCTCAGTCTTTTTAGACATGACTAAGGCCTTCGATCGGGTGTCTCACATTTTTTTTCAAAGACTAAGACATACGGCATTGTTGACCCACTATATGCCTGGCTAGAATCGTACTTGTCCCTGCGCAGTCAAGTGGTAAACGTTGATGGCACAATTTCCGCACCCAGCCCTGTAACCAGCGGTGTGATCCAAGGTAGTGTACTGGGCCCGTTGTTGTTTCTCATGTACATAAATGATATGTTTACCGTGGTTCCCCATGGAACTCCGTTTGTGTTTGCTAGTGATATAAAGTCTGTGCACGCCTTCGACCACAATTCACTAGGTGATACTACAGCGAAAATATCGGGGGACCTACGGATGCTCAATTCGTGGTGTACCAATAGGGTAACGAGGTTCTCGGCGGACAAAAGCCGCATTCCTACATACAAGTGTCATGTCCCTCCCGAAACGTTTAGTATAGGTGGTCATCTGATCCCCAACAAATCATCAGTACGCCACCTGGGCATTTACTACTCCTGTTCGTTCAACTTCTCGGAGCAAACAGACACTTAAATTGCTAGGTCCCGCAGGTTAATAGGACTTGTCCCCAAAACATTTCGCTTGCGCGAAAGTAAACTCAGTGTCTTTACAACACACGTTAGACCGTTGCTAGAGTATAGTTCAATAGTTGGCTCCAACATGCGCCAGATTGATAGGATCGCCATTGAAAATGTTCAGCGCACCTTTACTAAACAAATAGTTGGATATTCGTCTAGTCTCAACTATAAACAGTGCTGTGACCTGCTACACCTCGAACCTCTTTGGCTCCGACGGATAAAGTACAACTTGTCCTTTTTCCACCCACTATTAAAACATTGATCCTACAAAGCCTCCTCTATGACACGAGACCATTAAGCTTAAGGTATTCATTACGACACAGCAGTCATTCGGTCACTATGCCGTCCTCAAGAACCAGCCTACGGTCCAATTTCTTTATTGGTAAATATTCACAAATGTGGAATAAACTTCCACCAAATGTCCGTGCGATAGGCCACTTGCCGAGATTTAAAGAGGAATTAAACAAACGGCTTCGTGTCCTGACACTCAAGTCAAACATTGATTCATACACTCCGGAGGAGCGAGTGTACGAAGTTGGTTTGGGTTACTGACACGCGGGTCTGAGTCAGGGGCCACGAGACCTACGTACCACACAAGTCGCCGTATATATCACTCAAGGTTTATTATTCTTTCATGTACAACCTTGTGTTTTGCAAGGTCCAACCATCCACCAAGTAGTTCCAACTCCTAGATACTAGAGGTTTCTCCTTACCACTGACCGTTGATCCGCAGCTGGGGACACTTCAGACTGCGTTTTTCTATTTTTAACTTTCCAGACAACCACTGATGTGTGCCTTTCCTTCGATGGCTCGGCACAGTATGTGGTCCACAGTTCCCGCTGAAAATTCAATGCCTGCCCGTCATTTCGTCTCTACCACATTGGCCCTGCTCTCCAGGACCTATCGCAACCTGGTCGCAAGCTCCTGGACTATTCGATCTCTATGTGACAACGCCAATATCACTCAAGCGAAGCCCGCCGGTGCGGAGCGCGGTCAGATCCACCGCTTTGGCCAGCGCACATCGGGCGTGCTGGACGTCTGCAACGATGTGCGGGTGCAGCTAGAATGGCGGATCGCACCTCCTGTCATTAAAAAATGGTTTTCAGGTTGGGTGTCCAGCTCACTGGCAGCCCAACCCACCAGCACCGGTTGCGACAAAAAAAAACATTTGTACACCCGAAATACTGCAAATATGGAACTTTAGCCCCCAGTTATCGCTTATTTTTCATCGAACTCGTCTCCATCTTCGCCATCTTAACTTACCGCTTCTTACGCCCAGCAAAAATCTACTTTCCCTAGCACATAATTATCGCTAGGTTAAAAGGCCGCTTCCGAACTCGACTTACCCTTCATGATTCTTTTTCCCGAGGATTCGTGTCAAACCACTCGATTGTCTCATTCGCAAACTTAAACAATGCCCGGGATAAAACTCGCTCCATTGATCACAATTACCGATATATTTACGAAAATTCACATATAATGTTGCCATACACCCCCGTCCCACAAAGTCCAAACAGCATATCTCGCTGAGGAATATTTGTCTCCACAGCATCCCAACAGTCGGCGATATTGTGATATTTCGCCCTCTCTATCGGTCCTTCTGTTCGCCTACACGGCTTTAGCATTGCAATATCCTCACCTTGCAAAGACTCGTGCCCTCCCCGTATATTCACATCTGAGAGACATCTGTGTCGCAGCCTTTTGATTATTCGCCATAACATGATCCACCTTTCACAAAGAATACCAACAGATAGTTTTTTACCCGTCAACTACTTCACAGCCTAACTTCGCAAACGTATTCATCGGTTGTTTGATGCTTTTCATCTCCGGTATTCTATCTTAGTAAATCCTCTTAGATAATTTTGGTTCTTGCATCTCTCTGGTCATCATTTTCAGCCCTTAGATAGTGATTATCAAACGTGAAAACTTACCTGTCATTTAAATACTAATCTCCTTTGAAAACCGTGTATCTGCGATTATCATGGCTACAAATTACAAATTGACTTGTCGCCCAGTTCCCATTTCCATCTTGGTGCATCACATTCCACCTTTATGAAAGCAAACAATGTGCGCAATGGTTACATGTTTACATCCGGCCACTTCTTCCGCCATCACCTAAGCATTCTCTCTCTACAATTGAGCTCTTCACTGGGTATTTAACGGACTCAGCCGATATTCGGTCGCTGAAAGTTAAAAGGGTAATCTTCGAATGATTTTGCTTGTTCTTTGTCTGCAAATTCATTCCTTTCACCGTCTGATTTCCAATCCAAAATCGTGCCATACTCCGCGGAGCGCTATAGCTGGTTCATGTCCCCCTTGGAAAATTCTTTTTCCCCAAAGCGAACAAAACGTTCGTCAATTTTGTTTATTTCTCTCGTTGCACAGTCCCTCTTTTTGTAATATTTCAGTAAGAATCTACCACCTACGAGGAGCTTGACCCCGACTTGGCGGGGTTGGCCACCCGACCTTGAGTTCAAATTTGCCGGGCGAAGCTTTAAAGAGTAAAGTAAATACTTTCTCCTGTACAATATCGGGTGCACATACTTGAATCATCCTCTTGGAATTCGGACTCTGCGTCCAATTGTAAAGTTTGATCTTGCGTTGCAACACGCCTCGGGGTCATCCGAAATAAACCATCATCATTATCAATAAATCCAGCTTAGTATCCAGAACGGTCACGGCTTTCGCTTCCTTGGCTTCCTCGGGAAGTTTATCCCGGTCAATAATTGCCCCTCAAAGGAAAAGCCGGGCTTCTGCTGCTCGCTAGCCCCGGGTTTGAGGGATTTTAAATTGCTTCCCGGTTAGGCAGAGTTTCCTTCCGGGTAAACGGCCGTTTACCTGTGGGTGGCCGCACAGCTAACTAACTCGCCGTCTCATTTAATTATCTTCTCATCTCACCCCGTCCCAGCTTCAGCGAGAGCAACCTAGCGATACCAGCCCACCTCAAAACCGAGCCCCTCGTAACCCTAATGCAGTTCTCGTGAAAATCCTCCACACCCTCTCCAGGGAGGTGGTATCTCTCCCGAGCTGCACAGTCCAGACCTAAACCCCGTACCCTTGGTGCGGTTAGACCAGGACCTTGCACTCTGGCAGCAGCACACTTGGCTCTCTCGATAATGACGTTCCGTCCAGCTGGTACACGTTTTCAACTGTCCTGTTAGCAGCCTGCCGACATTGTGACGTTGGTTTATGTAGCCGTAACGACCATACCCAGCTTTCAGGAAAGCCCTAAACTTTGGCTGGAACAACATTTTAGGGCTAGCTCTTTGGATGATCGAGTTCAGCCAACGAACTACTTATATTCTGGTGATGAATGGTTCTTCTGCAAGTCAGGAGAAATCCACAACTTGAGGGAACATGATTTCAGGTTGAAGGAGAAAAGGCCACTAACAAGAATTCGTGAACAGTTCTTTGCGCGGAGCGTAGTAAGCGACTGAAACAGACCCCAAGGGAGAGTGAATGGGGCAGCCACAGTGGCTAGGTTCGAGCTCCTACTGAACTGTGCATGGACCGGAGTGTCCGGTGACTGGCCACAGTGACCGACTACACAGCCTTTAGCGGACTGGTGGTTGCTCTTTAGAACTTGTGTAACCCAGGTATCCAAGCTGTCAACCTTAGGCTTCTCCGTATGGATTCCATTCTTTCTTCTATTTTTGTTTTTTCCTTTTTCTTCGTTCCTTTACTTCCTATATCCGGTTGCTTTTCCCTGCCCATCCGAAGTTCCCTTCACCTTGCCCATCACTTTTTGCCCTAATGTGCTCAGTCATCTAGCCTAGCATCTGAACCTTCCCGCGAACTTCACTCCGATGACTCTGTCCATTTAATGGTCCCCTTTGACCAAAAGTTACTCGCAAAGGTGCGGAAATTATGCCTACCAGGCTAATTAAGCTTAATGAAATTACTCGCACTCTGAATATGCGCACTTGGGAGCTGAAAGACCAGAGTAGAACAGCAAGAACGTATTTTTTCAACTTTGGTTGATACTAACTCGTTTATAGGCAAAAAAGAGTACACAATTACTGGTAGATAAAGTGCCAACCTGTTCCAAGGCGATTTTGCTTTAGCTACACGACCCAGTAGTTACAGTTTAGCCTCATTTTAATAGATGGATACTCGAAGTGAAACTGGAGCGCGCCGGACAATGCGTAGAACTACTTGAATCACCACAACCTTCCCCCTTCAGGCGATCCTCGTCGATTTGGCTTTGCCTGACCCACTGACCTTTCAGCTGGGGGGTACTGTAAAATTGCATTTCCTTGACTTTTTCGTGTGTTCTGAGCAGCATTACAATCAAACTCGGTCACTGTCTTTGCTGTGCATTCAGACGCTTCTCATAAATGAAGCTGACCTAGGTGGCGTGGGTGTATGTCTGTCATGGAGGTCCATGATCCGGGCCTTGGATTTACCAAGTCGTCTTGCAGCTTCACCAATGCCTAGCCGAAGATAGTGGGTTTGAAAGCATAATGCTTCGCTTGAATCTGAGCGTCTAAGTAATAAAACGAGAATTGGCATTTTTGAAGACGTGAGCGGAGTTTCTTTTCTTCCTGGATGCCCTGCATTTCCATATTGTAAAGGAAAACTTAACAGTATCATCTACAATTCAGTCGAGGTTTTCGGGTTGGCGAGGCAACAGCACTTCCCACAGTAAGTAGCAAGTCTTACGCAGCGTCTTCGGAACCTGGGTGACGAGGCGCCTGTCGAAGGTGTCCACTGCCAAAGTTCTTCAACCAGCACTCCAAATCGGGCGGACAGAATTTTGGACAATTATCGGTGACCAGTACCCGTGAAGTACCTTCCCAGCTGATGCACTTCCTCGGGCCTGGACTGCAGACAACGTAGCGGTCGCTGGCATTACAAATGCCTAAGGCCATTTTGGGTGTGGAGCGAATATTACTGCGGCACGGCATCTGTTCAGAAACGGGCCATGGGAATCAGCGTGAGCAAATAGTCCTAGAATGTGACTGTCGGGCCGAGGGTTGCGATCTTTCCGTTTTGACCTAGTTTGTGTAGACACTCACTGCATATTTTGGCAGTTGCACATGCATCTACACTCAGTTCAGGCGGCCAATCCGTTTGCATAGCCGGAGGTTTTGTTTCTCTAATGCGCAGGTGACATTTATGAGGATTTTCTAGAGCAGTCTTGAGAGGGGAAGAGGGCATCCCCAGCGGGTCATCACGAAGCAGCACTTCATCAGGTTTTACGCACAGTTATTCTCGAATACCAAAAAACTGCGGGTACTTTTGTTTGACCTCCAAATGCCGGGTTTCCATAGCAGCAGAAGCTTTCGGTGAGCAGTATCGTTCAGAGTATTTGCATAACTCTACTTTCAAAACGGAGCGGCAGATGCCACAAAATCGCTATGTTCAGCTGTTTTAAGTCGTGGAATTGCTTTGCCATTCAGATGTAGGATGTCGCAAGTATACTCAGCAGGTGCAATAACCTATTATTGCACCACTTCGGCTGTGGACTTGGCAACGGACTTATTTGGATTAAAGGACCTTCTAGCTCACGGTAGCCCGTAACTATTCTGAACCCCAACCCAAACAGACAATTACAAAGGCGTAGCACGGCTTGGAATGCTGCCGAAGCCTCTGTCACAGCCTGCGAGTATTTTTTACCCCATGGCATTTGTAAGTTCAGAAATGCAGGTGCTTGGAAGTTCATCTCTATAAAGCGCTGCACCAATTCCAGGCTCAAAAGCATCCCTGGCTAGCAAGGAGCGTTTGGATGGTGCTTATGGGGCTAAAGTTGGACTTCCATCCATGCTGTGAATAATCACTCGCAAGACCTTCTCAGACTGCTCAGTCCACTGCAAAAAGCTGGATGACTGGAGCCAGTAATGAGGGCTGTGCTTTAGCTCTGAAGTGCTGTAAAAACTTGGAATAACATTGCAAATAACCAAAGGCAGAACACAAGTGTTTCTGATTCCTCAGTGACTCCACTTCAGTGTAACGCGAAAAAGTCCGGCTGGTACTCCTTGACGATCACCGAGTAAGTTAAAAGAATCGCCATCAGGGCTACTCATGACCAGTTCCCGCAGATCCCCAAACCAGAAAAAGGTTGATTCGTAGTTTCTTCGGTACTAAAATGGAAATCTCAAAGGTGCAAAAAGATATGAAAACCTCGAGTACGCCGCCAAAGAGACTTAACAGTAAAACCCAAAGTTTCAACGTCCCGTGATCCAAACATGGCAGCCAGAAAAGGTCCAAGACCAAGTTCAGAAGTCCCACAGAGTCAAACAATCGTGCAAAAGTGTTGTACTTGGGCGGGCTTTGAAAGGAAATATCAAATAAAGCCACAGCTGTAAGGCTTGTGGAAAAGTTTAAAGGATTCTCAGTACGTGTTCTTTCCGCAGGGGGCAGTGCAGAGGTGCCTGCTTTTTTGGTGTTTGTGAATGACCTCTCCGCCGGCTTGTTAAACCTTGCCTTCGAACTTGTGGACGGTGCCAGAGTGGTCGAGTTCATGTCGCACGATTCCATTCAGCAAGACCTAAACACTGTTTTCCAGTGGTTCGCAGAATGGTCACTGAATGCCAACAAAAGCCTGCATTAGGCGGAAGACAGGTGGATACGTCCAGTGAAGCAGTTGAGACCACCTCTGCAGGAGGTGACAGCCCTGCTGGTAAGCTGTGTAAGAGACTTAGGGGTTGTCACCACTCGTGGTTTCAAACCAGGTAGACGATATCGCTTGGCCGCCCAAAAAGCATCCAGAGCTCTCTTACAGCCCAAAAGAGAAGTGACAGCGAGAAAGTCGAGGGTACTATTGCCACCGTACTAAAGGTCTGTAGGCACCCATCTGGAACATTGTGTCCAGGCTCGGGGGCGTACATAATAAAAGGGCTTTGGGACGGTGGAGCTGATAAGGAGGTTCTCTGCTCACCTGCGGGGGTTCAGTTAAGACCAGCGTCTCGAGAGACTAAACCTGCACTCACTGGAGCATAAAAATCGTCGGGGTGATCCAATAGAGACTTCCAAACAACGGAAGGGACAGTTGGCGTTGGTGGAGGAGTGAGGGCGTTATCGATTCAGGGTAGCAACACCGTAGTCCGGAGATATGCTCTTAAGCTGCTGAAGTAGAGCCTTAGGACCCAAGCGACAGCAAACTGTTTCCCTTTTGGGGTAGTGGAGGGTCGGAATAGACCACAAAAGGACGTGGATGCAGCTTTGACAGTAAAGGACTTCAAGAAAAGGCTTGATGGAAACTGAAAAGTAGCGTTTACTTAGAGAGGTTACTGAGTGGAGCTACGGTACTCTTAAGCCCTGTCCCCAACTTACTCCCCTTTTCAATAGTGACCCTATATAGCCATCTAATTTACCGTTTCATTTACCCCGTCACTGATGAGCAGTTAGCCTTGGGCAACTTCTAGCTCATGGCCCTATGAATGACCGGCCGCCGGCTGCTAACAGCTGGCAACAGGGACCCAGTACACCCTTTAAATTAGTGCACAGTGGTCGAAGGTCCTTTACTTTCCGTTTTCCGATGCCACTAATTTGAAGAAAACCTGGCTTTTCAGCTTGTAACAGCGCCGGGAGATCCAAGTGGATAACATTGCAGAGAAGCGGACGATTATGGCGCCCTGAAGTATACTTACTGCAACCGAACTGAGTTGAACTCCATTAACGGCTCCATTAGGCGAGCACAGTCTGGAATGAAATACCAACAGAAGCTCACCATCCCGTTGAATCGACGAACAAGTGCTAGTGAAGCAGGTAGCGAAAAGTCACGAATGGCCTGTACCTCTTTTTCTAGGAGTCGAATAGGACGTTCGTCAACCACATGGAGGTAAACTCAACTGAATCCTGACCAAACTTGATTAAATCCGTATTAAAAGTTATACCATATGCGGCCAAAATCCCAGCAAATGATGTAGGTACTGTTTATGTGCATCTTTATATCTACTGACTACTAACAGGTGGTCCATGTTGAGGAAAAAACAAAAACGTAACACCTAGTAACCTGGCCGTTGAAAAGCTGAAAGTTTTGCGCACAGTTGTGCAATCCAAATGGCATTCCTAGCCATTCGAAAAGACCAAAAGTCGTCATTTCCACCGTCTTGTCTATGCTTCCACTTGCAATAGGAATCTAGAGATAGGCAAGTACCAGGTATACGTCTGGGAACATACGAGCACCGTTGAGGTGTGCAGTGATACCCTGAATAGGTAGGTTTGGACAACTGTCTGGAACGGTAGTTTTACGATCTCCATATGGTCGGCAATCCTCTGACGCTTTAGTAATCATGTAAAGTGATGAGCCGCGCGGATTATTTGAAGTACCAATAGTACCTACTCCATGCATGTTCTCAAACTCACCTGGAGCGACTTTAATTTTGTTGAGTACACTCCGACCCACCCTGGCAACAGTGAAGGGCCTGGGGTGCCAATCAGATGAACTAACGACCCATCACATTCTATCAGGTCGCCTCTTTCTTTATACTGAGCAATCATCTATAATTCACCTCGCTTCGAAGCGTATAACTCCCTTCCCAGGGGTATCATCTGAAGTGGCCTACACCCCATCAGGTCTATAAGTACCCACCGTTATCTTCCAGTCTGTTTCGCCCTATGTTGCGAGTACACAAGATCAATATACCCGCATCCCTCCTCACTTCAAAAGTCACCAGTTTTCCTGTGCATGCTCACCTTAGCGATTCATCGGCTAACTGTTAACGAACACCAAAACACACTCATACTAAACGGATCGTTCCCTTATATCGCATTCCATAGATTTTACCCACGAAATTTTAGTTTACCCTGCAGCCATCATTCACCGCTGGCACAGTAGCCAGACTGCGGCTTCTTGTTCACTACTTTCCAGGTTCTGACGACTTCACTGAAGCCCCAAGCATTGCCACGTGGATCCGAAAGGAACAGTTTCACTGGCCACCTCATGACAAGGACAGCCGCAGAAGCATGACGAATCCCATTGGAATTATCGGAACTTTTATCTGCCCTAACTCGGTATATCATGAGTGATGGATCCACTCCGCATTTACGCAAACCAGTTGGCGCGTAAATTATAAGCGTCGAAAACCTCCCCAGTAGTTGTCACATACTTGTATTGTTGAGGCTGTTATTTATCTTGTTGACCCTCAAATAAGTACGGCTCGCGTCTACCACTGCACTTGAACGTTTGATTATGTTTCGCCTATGTGTCGTGGCATGCTTTTGATTCGAACTCGGACTGCCCTGACGGCTGTGTCTGACAGTGACCCTTGCCGAACTCTGGTCCTCGTTGCCAGTCATTTTGGCCGTACGGTTGAGGTTCGTACATAATTTCATATGCGTGTCGTTACCTAATTCAGCGCCGTAGAATCAGCAAACCAGTCTTATTCTGATCTTGGGATTCACCAATTGGGCTGCGCGTTACTCACGACCAAAACAATCGTTACATGACGAGCAATTCCTGAAATCCCTCCACTGGTGTCACCGATCGACTATCTTCCTGGTGTTTCACGCCAAGCTTTATCCGGCTTTCCGGCCAATTATTATTTCCCCCTTCCCCGGGGAATTACATAAAAAGTCGGCCGGCTACTCCGCCACTTTCCATTCAGCGAACTCCAGCAAGCAATCTTTAAAAATTGTCTGCATCATCCTCGTTTACATGAACATTCCGCGCCCTACAGTACCACTCCTCCCATCAATTCCATGCTCCATCAGTTTATGATTCTTCCATCACCGATTTCAAAACCGCCTCATATTTGCTGTACAACTTTATGTTAATTCACTTCACTCAAACACCACCTAGATTTATATCACATTTGGGGTAGTTTGCTTCTCCTTCTATTCAGTATTTTTGTACACTTTGATCGTGCCTTAATGAGTGCTCTTAGCCACAGTTGAGGAATATACCACTGTCCTTATCGTTATCACTAGGAAGTAAGTCGAAGAGACACTTATCCAAAGTGAGACCTAAAGGTGGGAGCACTTGCTTCATCACGTGTCTACGAAGTAGTGTCCCTGAGTCAATATTGATGATGTAGAACAACGGACTACCCCGGCCAGTGACATCCGTCAACGGTAGGTACTGGCATGCTGATTTCTTTGCTCGGCCAGGGCGACTGAACAAGGCGGCAGGCGCGCAGCAGAACAATACCTATGATGTTATCAAAGAAGAGAGCCAGTCGATGACGGTCGAACCGAAGTTCTTTTTAGGATTCCATTGGGAGATCTGTTCAGCAGAGCCTTCTGTTATGCGATGCCTGAGCTGGGTGTCTGGCTGGGGGCACACTGAGTGGCTGTACGTTTTTGACGAAACCGTGCACAGTGCCTGTTAGAGAGGCAATGACAGACTCACTCCGCAGGGAAGTCGCCTGATCGATTCCGGGCTAGTAGGTCTCCTTTGTGGCAAGCGACGATCATTGGTCTTCCGTCCGAAGGTTGCATGCTTTTAGTCTGTAAAGACACAAAGGGAATGGAAACTCCATGCCCCGAGGCCCAGTGATGGCATTAGGAGACAACACCCACGTTATTCGAGCTGCTTTATGGCGGCTTACAGCCTGGCCGGTGGGCCCCAATCCAGTCGACCTTCTGGGTAAGTATTTCCAGAAGTTCCTCTGTGGACTCACAAAATATTTTGCATGTCGTTGGAAAAACTTTGGGGCCGAATCTCTTTCAAGAAGCTACTATCGACCTTAGTAGTTCCTAAAAGAATCCGCAAGTGCCGAAGCAACTGAGAAGGTTTTCGATCTCCAATCCCGGCGTCTGCAAACAAAGGGACACTTCGACGTTCATCAGCCATGCCAGTGATTGCAGCTTTTATTCGTTCATACGGTTTGGGCTCTTCTGATTCCAACACATCTTGCACTTCGTCGACCATGTGTGGAGGGAGAACCACGACCATGTAATGAAATCCACTACTTTCTGCAGCCACACTTCTCAGGTCAAAAGTTGGCCCCGCCTATACAAACCAAGCCTGGAAATGTCCTTTCATAAAAGTTGCAAAAAGGACCGCAAGAGCATTGACTTCTGTTTCGAAAACTAAGGGGCCCTCACAATGCAAACGGTTAAATGAACTGAAGCGATCCGAAACAGAGAAACAAACAAAGCGTTGGAAATAAACCGGAAAACTGTTAAAACGGGGTAGCCGAAAACAGAATTTGATGTTATGGTCTACCGGTACTCGATAACATGGGGAAGAAACTGGAAAACAAGGAGGACTCAAAAACTGAATACCATGGACATCAGGTACTAACTGGACCCCGAGGGTGGCCTAAGGAAAGAACAGTAAGTCTAAAATTCTGGCCGTTGACAAAAGACGGTAAAAGTCGGTGCGATGGGTGCAGAATGGTTTGTACTGAAACAACGCTGATCACGTTTCCGTAAAATATCGACGCCGGACACGATACTAGCTAGGGGAGCTGAAGGTCCCATAGTCCACGAGTAAAGCAGTCAGCAGTGGGTTTTTCAATTAGCGGAGACCAGTGGTCCTTACAGCAGGCAGACAAACAAGGCACAGCCCTGGGGTATCGAACAACATACAAACTGCCTAGGACTAGTTACCAGGTAGCCACTTGCCCATAATAATATTTGATCGCCAAGTTACCCATTCAGGCCTTGGTGGCACGTTTGAACACAAACTGCCCTCGCTGGGCCTCCATGCTGCTTGCAATATCGCTGCTTATCCATGGGTTGCTACCTATTTTTTCTTCTTTCTGTCTCTCGGCTTGGTGCATTACATTTTTACTTCATTCCTGACTCAAAGATTCGTATTAACTCCATTCTGAACTTGGAAGAGTCTGCCCTTCCCGTGCCTCTGAACTCAGAGACAAGTGGTTTCGACGAGAGCCGGGTCTTGAGTCTTCCTTGCTCTGACCAACCAGCAATTGAAGTAAGCAAACTGAGAGCCTGGGTGCCCCTTCTAGAATCAAAGACCGCCCATCCCAAAGCCCTTATCAGGAATTCGTTCCCGACAACGGCTACAGCAACTCAAACAGCCAAAGTACCCCAGCAGATTGCTCTGGGTACAGCTTTGCTAATATGCAAGACGTCCAAAGCAGCAAAACAGCTATAGTTTGGGGTCGGTTTCGAAAACTCCAAACCCAGTGGAACGGGCTGAAGCTCTGCTTAGTGGCCTAACCACAAAATCCTCACCTCAGCCGGGACATCTTGGCCGCCCCCGAAGTCTATGAAAAAGGCATTACGACTTATCCTAAATTTCACCCCCGAGAACGCTGTCCAGGACCTGCTCACACAGACAAGCACGCTAAGAAAGACATTCGAGCAAGTCGAGTGGACCTCACGGGACAAGCCTCTTCACCTATGCCCAAAAGGAAAGCAGGACAAGCGCGACCAATCTAGAAACGGAATACCCCCAGTGAAGAACAGCGGCTTCAAGCTCTCTCGCCCCCCCCCCTCCAGAGTTGTCCCAACCAGACTTCAGCACACACAGCAGCCCAAGTCAACAGTTGAATCCGTTGAACTCGTATCCCCCGGCACCCCCTCATAGATCTATTTTTCTCCTTTCCCTGCTGTTCTGTCACCAACCCAGCCTCTGGCACTCAGCGTCTCAAAAGTGAGCCTTGAGAATTCTGACAGCAAGCTGCAAGTAGCGATCGGAGACACAGCGGCAGAGACTAAAAAAGCCCCAGGAAAACAGACAGGCAGGAAAGAGAGTGCAAATTGTGGCTCCGCAATTCCTGGCCCCACTATCAGGATAGGTAGGCTTTTGAGAAGCAAGCCGAACAAGGTAGATCTACTGGGTAATCCCTCTGCACCTCCCAATACAAGTAAGGCTTCGGATCCACTATTCCCTGAACCTAGGTGGCCTCAGCGGGAACAACAGGGGCAGCTTCCCCCATTCTCATACTTTACGACCGCCTCAAAATTACTTCTTATCTCTAACACCCCTCAGTTCGTGCACAACGCGGAGATGTCCTCCGGAAACAACGACGAAAATGGTAGCCTTGAAAAAGGCGAAGCCCTAAAAAAAGGCTCCCTGGACGGGTGCGAGCAAGAGACTGCACCTGAAAGATCCTCACTCTGATCCTCTCTCCCCAACCGTAGTCCTCCGCCTTCTGAACTCTCTACTTGGCATGCTATGAGATGCCTCTCCACAAAATGGCTCATTACCTCCAATATGATACTGGAACCGAGACCGCTGGTGGCTGACGGAAAATCTCACATTCGGACAGTCACAGAAACTTGGCTCACCCCAGACAACCCAAGTGGCGAAATTTTTATCACCGGATATACATCAGTCCATGAGGATTCCTTAAGAAGCAGAGCCAGTGGGATTGTTCTGTACCTCAGCAATAGTCTCTCTCACTTCATTTACCCCCTTCCCTCAACCCCTTCTACTGACTCTTTAGGGTTGAGGATTAAAATTTCTCCCTCAGAATTTCTCCTAGTTGGTGTGATTCATCATCCTCCACACACTGGTCTGGACGAATCCCTTCATCTCATAGAACAGCCGCTAGGTCTGAAAGCAAATTGTCACTTTGCTTATTTCTTATCATCAGTAGCTTTCAAAGCTCCGAGTGTCGGTTGGGGGAGAAACACTGCCGGCAGTTCTCTGGGCCAGGCACTAACAGAACTATTAGCCAAACTCTCCCGGTGGCAGCACCTCGGTGAACCGGCTAGATACAGTATGTGACACTTTCCCTCACTGCTGGATCAGGTAGCCTCTAACGATAACCGTCAATCGGATGCGGTCAACGCACTTCCCTCTTGAGGCAAGAGTAACCACTTGGTCCTCAAATTTGACCATAGAATTCGCTGGTCAGCCAGCGCCTCCCAGTGCAAACTCACCATTGTGTTCAGAGAACCCAACTTTGATGACTTAGGGTCCTTCCTGGCGCAAAACTTATCACTTTAGACCGACTAGCCGATGCAGAAACTCTCAAAAATTGCACGGAAGACAGTATCTGTCAGACAGATCTCCTTTCGTCCCTAGGAAGAATGTCACGGCCAACAGTAAACAGCTGCTGCGGCGATCCATCAGAAGTGTGTTGGATAAACGCTCCAGAAAGTTAACCAGGCTTCAATCCGTCGGACTAAAGACAGACGAGGCGGGATTTAAATGCATCCGCAATGTTTGTAAGGTAAATATAAGGGCTTTCTTTATTAAGCAGCAAAGGGCCAAACTGGCGCGAGCGAACTCGAACAGATCCGCCCTTTTCAGGTTAATGCGCACAACCAGACAGCCGGATGCAAACCCACTTGCGCTCTGCCTTGGAGATGGCTTTCCAGCTACAACATTTTCCCGAGTGGCTGAAGCTTTTGGGTCGTACTTTTAGACCATCCGCACAAAACTGTCTACTTCTGTCCGTCCCCAACAACCAGGCCTGCCAGTGGATTAACACTTATGCTCCAAGCTTTTTACAAGACAGGAAGTAGAGCGGGACATTTGTCAGCCTAGTTTGCTTGGTTCGATGGTCCCGGACGAGATCCGCCCTTGAATTCTTAAAGAAACCTCAGTAATATTGGCAGAAATCTACGCGGAGCCTTTTCAGCGACTCGTAGATCTTGGTACATTCCTATCCTCCTGGAGGAGGGCGACAATCAGCCCTATCATCAAAACGGGCGATAGCCATCCACCAGGAAGCTACAAACCAATTGGTCCAACGAGCATTCCCAGCAACATCTTCGAACACTTGCTAGAGTCTGTCCTACAGACAAGCCCGCGCAAGAATGGCATGACGTCCCTCGCTCGACATGGCTTCCAGCCGGGATGGTCATGCATCACCAGTGTGCTCCCCGTCATGGATAGCCTTGCTCGGGCCTACGACGAAGGCATGATCCGCAAGCAATCTTTGTCATCTTCACAAAGGCTTTTACGGGGTGCCGCATAGTGCTCTTATATGCAGGCCGGAATCTTACGGAGCTTCCGGCAGCGTGCTCTCTCTCCTACGTCGCTTTCTCACTAATCGGTCATTCGGGGTCAGAGCAAGTATTAGCCACTCGTTACCATCCCCATTACACTTCTGGGTCCCCCAAGGATCAGTGATAGCCCCCTTATTGTCTCCCACTTGTATAAATGACCTTCCAAGTAACATACCAGTCAACATTGCGATGTACGCTGACGATGTCACGATCTGGGGCAACAAAGCCACAGAACTGCATTCGGCAATGGACCACGCCAAGCAATGGTCTGCCGACTGGAGCCTACCAACTGATGACGACAAATGTGTACGTCATTTGGTAAGTCCCGGACTCATCTATTTTAGACGAATAATGCTATACAATTCTGGAACATGGAACAGCATAAGGTCTTGGGACTCTAGATAAACAAGTCATCTTCTTTCTCCCACCACCATCAACTGTCAGAAAGGTCTGCCTTTCGGGTTCTGAAATGGTAAGGCAAAACTTCCCTCCCACTATGAAAGAATACTTTCGAATCATTTATGAGGCTTACCTTTGACCTCTCGTAGAATACGGCAGCCGGATAGTACACCCCGGTCTGGGCTAGAACCGAGACACCTTAGAAAGTGTACAAAGGAAAGCCACGAAACTAGCCTATGTGTTTTTGTAAACCCCTTATATTCAACTGCTGACGGACCTAAAACAGTACCTCTCTAGAAACCCGCAGAGCCAGAGGAGATCTCCTCCTGAAGTACAGTCTTTTCACTACAGGGCCTGTAGATCACTTTTTCACGAGCTTGAGCCTGGACACTCTCAGAGGGCGAGCTTAGAAAGTATCCAGGCCTCGTCCTCGTAGAAACGTCCGTAAGACATTTTTACTCAAGTGGGGTCTAGCTTTGGAATAACTTATCGCTGGAGGTTATAGATGCTCCGAGCAAACGAAAGTTTAAAAAGCCGTTGGACAAGTTCTTGGGGTTAAAAATTCCTCCTTGAACCATTTACCATTTCAGCCGGCTTCCGCTCCCCTTCGAGTTTCTTTCAAAAGGCCTCTCTTCCTATGCCCTCCCCCTCAAAACTATATGCATATATTAAGAATAAAAGCGATGAAACATTAAAAAATTACTTTACACTCCCGTCCGCTTTTGTGCATAGATGCTGCGCTTTTGTTGTGCTGTTTTATCGTAGGAGTTCATGCTTGCCTCTGGGCGCCATGTCCATGTCTCCTTGTTGGTCACTCTAGACCCATACCTGTGCTGTGTCGAAGGAATCCTGGACACTCTACTGGTCCTGGCCTTTACCCCTCCTGCGCACACTGGAGACAAACTTGGCTCAAGCTTCCATATCCTATGATCTAATCTGATCCGATGTGATGTGAAACTGATCCGGGCTGGGAGCCTCTTATCAAGAGGACCTCCCCGTTTTTTCCTCCTAAGTTTTTTTGGGGTTTTCTGTGTTACAAGTACCAAAGTATCTCAGTATACTTATAAACCGTAAGCGTTTTCGTAACGAGTGCCGTTTTTCTTTGGTCGGTGTCCTACTAGTAATTTGCGCATATCTCGACGCCTGAGATGCATCCCTGCCTGGCCGCAGGATGTGGGAAGCCAGTGGACGAAGGTTTTGATTGCGATGTATGCAGTAAATGGGCCCATGGAGACTGCCCTAGGAATAGTAAGGATGGGCATCCACTCTACTGCAAATACCTGTGGGTGGAATGGGTATGTGGTCCCTGCAAGGGAGCTGCAAGGCTATCCTGTCTAAAGAGTTAAAAACGGGACTGGGTCCGACCTCTTCCTGAAGACTGCAGAGGCCCTGATCGCAACCGGCCGCCGCGCGGCACGTTAGTAGAGTCAAGTGCAGAAGCCCAGAAAAACCTGAAAGAACGGCCTTCGGGGTAATAAAAGGCCAGATTGGTGGTTGTCTCATACCAGCTGCGTCCACTCCCGTGCGACAGACTACCACGAGTGATTGGGTGACACAGAAAATTGAGAAGAAACAAGTTATGAAGAACAATACGACAAAGTTGACGGACGACATCGTGAAGGCGGATGAATCAAGATATCGTGATTTGTATATCCAGCTGATGGACCTGTAGAGGTGTATCCGGTTGCTGAGACGGACGTTAAGCAGTAGACTACTGATGCTAAGTCAGGAGGAACCATTTGTCCGGGAATCGAAGGCAGGAAGGGATATAGATAGGAGACGGGTGCATGACATACTGTGACTTGCAAGGATATCAGGTCCTGTGCCTCTCAAAAGATTTCACAGGGTGGGGAGGTGGAAATCTCCACTAACGATAGCCAGGAAGGATGTCGCACAACCAATACCGGTAGGAGTTTTGGAAAAACACTGCACAGATGTTTCTGGCCAGGACGGCACTTATAGCCCACACCAATAAGGGCAGATATCATGTTACACCTGACGAGCACAGAGTAATCCCGGGTGGTTTGCCCACCGGTGAAAACGTGGCTTAACCCGTGGAGGCGCTAAGGGAAGGTCCCCGGGAACAGAAGGCTGATTTGTCCGTCGGTCGGGTTACTTCACCGACAGCTATAAGTAAGCCACACAAGCAGTCAGGTTTTGTGGCAATTGAGGATGTACTAGAAGAGAAGTGGTAGTGCTGTCCAGTGGAGGAAGACAAGACTGTCATTAACTTGGGCATCAAGACTGAGCCCATAGAAAAGGGTCGGGAGTGTACGGCAGTCCTAGACGACAAGCGGACTTCATGCACCCCAGCGGTGGACACCACTACAAAAAACTCGACACCACTTTGGGCGGTGCGCCCAAGGCCCAGCCAACACTTACCAACAAAACCAAAGGCGTCGAATCAAATGCGGTGGTGCTATACATCAACGCGTGTGGTAACGGAAGCAAGAGGATGGAGCTCTTTAGAGCCGTTGAGGAGCAAAACGCGTTCATCTCTGCCGTTAAGGAAACTTGGTTCTCTAAAGGTGACCACGTATCGGTAGTAACACAAAATGGTTTTTCTGCTTACATGCGGGAAAGGGAGCATGCCTGTGTGAGGGGAGGAGTGGTCGTTCTCATTAGGGCAGGAACGAACCAATTGAAATCACAGACCGTGGTTTGTACTCGCAATATACAACCGCGAACGGTTAAGCTCACCTCCCCAAACAGAAAGGCAAAAGTGGTCTGTGTTTATGGGGCCCCGGGTACAAACCGAGAGAGGACTTTCAACTTCATTGGGTACTTACCACGCCAGTTAAGGGAGCTTACAAGACCCTCATTATTGGAGACCTCAACCTACCACAAGTAGACTGGGTGGTCGAGGCACGTACCACGGGAACCCTATGGGGGACTATCTATAGTAGCTGCATTCGAATGCTCTGTTCTAACACAAGAAAGAAAATACCAGGCACACGACCGGTTGTGCGCCTTTCTTGCTGGATCTGGTGACAACGAATCATGAGAATGGTGTAGCGGAACCCCAGGTTCACTCTCCGTTGGATAACAGTGACCATGTGAGTGTCAAAATCAATCTATGCAAGCGTCAACCTATAGTTTCCTCGAGGCTGAGCAGAGGTTCCTCAAATATGAACATTCCTAGGCTTCGAATTAGAGAGGTCGATTTAACATATGACAAAGTGGGCGATGCCAGTTTGGAGGAATTCTCGCAGTTTAATAAAGAATCTCCACTTACCCTGTAAAACTGATTTGCTCCTTCAGACGGTAGGAAGAGTCAGGGCAAGCCGGTGTGGTGGAGGGCTGCATTGGGCAAGTCAATCAAGGATAGAGACAGTAGATGGGCTCTCCTCAAGACTTCCGGGATTTGCCAGGCTTGGATCCGATATACCAAGCATGTAAATGAGACGGTGGACCTCTTGCGATCTGCTCAGCGCATGCACGAAGTGAAGTTGGCCCAGTGTGCCAGAAAGCATTCAAAAAACCACTATAGCTAAGAGAAATCTAAAGGTTCTTTGAGAAATGCAGTAGGACCACTTACAACCCACGACCATGGGGTAACAGCAGCAAGCCAAAGCAGAGCAGGTGCTCTGGGTGGGCATTTTAGCAGTGTGCAAGGAATAGATAACAGTGTGCACATACGTTTTGAGGGGGCGACTCTTCCAAAGGTCATATCAGACTTAGGTTTTGCGAAGGAAATCGCACGAAAGCATCTGGAAGTGTAGGATACTTATAAGTCTGCGGGGTCAGAGGATATCCACCCCGCTGTCATTAAGCCGTTGGCTGATATTCTATCCCTTCTAGTATATAAGTTATATAAGACCAACCTGCATCATGGAAGGTTGCCACAGCACCGGAGAAACGCGGCACTGGAAGCTATACATAAAAGGGGACCCCGCTCTGAAGTGGAAAGCTGCAGACCTGCTAGCCTAACCTGCATTCTGTGCGAAGTGTTAGAGAAAATATTCCGGGCACAAGTCCTCCAGAGCCCACTAGAGAGTTATGTGCTTTGCCCAGTCCGGTTCGCATTTCTGAAAACAGGTTGTTCTTGGCGAATCTCTTGAGCTTCCTATAAGAGGTCACTCAAAGAGTGGATGAAGGTAAGCAGGTAGAAGTATGTTAGCTTAACTTTATCAATGCATTTGCCTCCGTAAACCATCGGTTTGTACCAATCAAGATGGTGCCATTTGGTATAAGTTGGCAGGTTCGGGAATGGTCAAGGGACTTACCTACTGGTAGAATGTCTTACTTAAGCGTAAGTGAAAAGAATTCTAAATTGGAAAACATCATCAGAGGAGTCCAGCAGGGTTTCGTACTAGGCCTACTTCTGTTTCTTCTGTTTATTAATGATTTGGCCTCAGGCCTACAGTCACCAGGCTTCTTCGCGGATAACGTGAAGTTAATGGAAGCTTATCGGAGAGAGGGGCTGAGCAGAGACATACATGCCCTTCTTAACCGGGGCAGAAGTGGGACTTACCTCTCAAAGATGGCAAGAGCCACGTGATGTCGCGGACAGCGACAAGCCTGAGGGTTGCACACGACCAAAGCTCGTTTATTGTAGAGGCAGTAAACAGTGTGAACGACCTTGGAATTCTGGTGACCTCCGATCTCAAGTGTTCTCATCAGTGCGCAGCAGCTGCGAAAGAGCACCCGGTGAGCTCTACAGGTTGAGATCAGCGTTTTCGTGCAGACAACCAGAGGTTTTCGTGCCAGTGCACAAGCCTATAGTCCGGCCTCCTTCGGAAAACTGTGTTCAAGCACGATCACCCTTCTACAAAAAGGATGCCACCTGTTTGGCGAAAGTACACTGTCTCGCGATGCACGTGTTAGAGAGCTAAAGGGGCATGGCATATGAGCAGAGACTGCAGGACAGACTTTTCTCTATCGAAAGAAGGAGGCTACGAGGTATCACACAGAGATATTCTGGATAATATAGATGTATGCAGTACAAAGTAATCTGACAATACTTCTCGGGGGTTCCTCCATTCACCAAGCCCGTACAAGCAATGAACAAGGAAAGTGAAATACGTGAGAAAATGACGATGAGTAGAAACGGAACTAAAGAAGCTTACCCCAGTGTGTCGGCACAAAGTGCGGATTTTTAGGTGTTTGAGGTGTTTTTCGGGTTTTCAAAATGATTTTATTTAACGTCAAAATGGTAGAAACAAGGTTAGATGGGATGGAAAATTCGATGCCTTCTATGAGATGCTCTTGTCAACGTAAATGATGGCCAGGTCGCCGAGGCCCCACGGTTTTGGGCTGCGATGGATGAGGTTTGGAGGTAGCCTCTGTGATGGGCAAAGGAACTATTGTAGGACCGTCGCTGAGCGGCATTTCCTCTTCCGGACTACCGCCAAGGTAAGGAACCTTGACGGTCGGCCGATATAGATTCACGCTTGCAGTTTTGGTCAATGAGGTAAACTCCATCGCGTCGCTCGAGCACTTTATATGGACCCTCATAAGGCCGCTGTAGAAATCGTCTGGCGCTATCTACGCGTATGAAGACGTAGGCGCAGGTGGATAGTTCAGGTGGAATGTACACCGATCAAGACTGCGGTCGAGAAGAGTGCATTTGCAAACGGCGCCTCTGTGAAGCTGACTGTTGAGCGTATGAAGCACAACCGTCGCCGTTCGCGCGTTCCATGGTAAAGTAATCCCCGGGTAACCGAAGAGTTTGACCAAAAGCTAATTCCGCAGCTGACGTGGTAATACCAGGTTTATAAGCGGAATGCAAACCTAAGAGAACGACTGAAAGTTCCCGCATCTAGTTAGAGCTGTCAGCAGCAAAGAGCGATGCTTTGAGCTGTCGGTGAAAGAGCCCAACCGTACCGTTGGCAGTTGGGGGATTTGCCGTCATACAAGAATGATGACAGCCTAACATCAGCAATGTTTCTCCAAACGGATGTCACTCAAACTGTGCGCAGTGATCAGCAGTTACCGCTGCAGGGCAATCGTATAATAAAACTTAACGTTCCATAAAAGCGGCTATTACGGTTTCTGTCTCTACACTGGCAATGGACCAGCCTCTGGCCAACGAGCGAGGATGTTGACCACGGTAAGAAGGTAACGGAAACCTTTACAGGAGCTGAGAGGACCAAAGATATCCATGTGGACATGAGAAAACTGTAAGGATATAACAGGAAAGTGTCCTACTGGAGCCTTTGCAAGTCTTACTTTAGATCGTTGGTACTGGGTAAAGAACGAGCCCAATTACGAACATCCTTTTGCATGCCGTGCCAGTCATACCTACCCGAAACCAGCTTGGTGGTGGCTCGGATTCCAGGATGGGGTAAATTACATAAAACATCGAAAACTGCGCAGAGCCAAGACGTGGATACAAGGGGCGTGGTGCGACAAAGTTTTGTGATACATCATAGAGCCCAAGGAAGTGGCTAGTGGAAGCTCCGAAGGTTAAAGTGATGAGACCTGCCTTGGATCTGTGGAACCCAATTCCGAACGTTGGGCTTCTGCCAAAGCTTCGAGTTCTATGGCCAGCAGATGAACAGAAGTAGAGTCTGCTCAAGAAAGAGCATAAGCCACAAAGTTGTCGGCGCACAAGCGTGATGAACGTTATTGAAAAACAGTGCCACGAAGTCTAAATGAAGGAACTCAAGTGATGAGCGTTTATCGGTTTGACCATGAAACGCATACGTAAAGGTTTATGATCGGTAAAGAAGAAGAACTGTCTGCCCTAAAGGACATGTTTGAAATGTCTAACAGTACTGTATACAACAAGTGGTTCCCGACTAACAAAGAATACTTGGTTTCAGCAGGTAGTAGATGGTGAGGGAAGAAAACCGTCTGTTTCCATTGTGATGTACACCACTGCTGTAGCACTCCGTCTTCAGTTCAGTTCAGTTCAGTTTGCTCAGGACAAGTAATGACCACGGCCAATCGAGCATCCAGAATTCCTTCAATGGTATGCACACCAGTTATGCACCCACCCCCGCTGAGTGTATTTCGTCGAATCCCTGTTAAAAATGAGGGGGAAACGGAAAACCTCATCGCACATCAACCGCGGGAGACATTATGCATCGTGAGCGTTCACTGAGACTGTATGCAATGAGCGAAAAAGTCTATTAAAACACACTCCAGAAGGACCACAGTGCTACCCGTCATCCATCCAGTTGATATACTCAAGGCTCACTTCGAGGAAATATCTCGTACCACATGCGATCTAGGGCAACTTTGAAGGATTGGACGGTCTGCAGATCTACCATTCCACCAGGCAGGCCGTTCCAACTGCTCACAACCCTGTCGCTGAAGAAGTGCGATCTAGCCATCAACCTAGCTCATGCTTTTATCAGCTTCTTTTCATGTCCCCTTGTTCGGGAATCTACGGCTACTTGGAATAGACTATTTGGTCTAAGGCCAGAAAAGCCCTTCATTACCTTGAACGTTTCTATGAGATCCCCTCGACTTCTCCTCCTTTCCAACGAGAAGAGATTCAGGTCACAGGGTCTCTGCGCATACGTCTTACCCCTCTGCCCTTCAACCATTCGCGTGGCGAGACGTTGAACTTTCTCTGGGCAGCAGCGTCATTTTTGTAGGAGGGTGCCCGAGCCTGCACACTACCTTCCAAGTGAGGTCGTACTATGGCCATGTACATGGGTACGAATATTTCCAGCTGCTGGCAAGAAAATGCTCATCGCTGTCTAAAAAGCTCACCACGAGCCTTTTGTGCGGCAGCGTTGCACTGCTCCGACCATTTGGAGTCAATGACCATGATGACCCCAGGTTCTTTAGTCCTACTGACTGCTTCTACGGTGAACAGCCCTTAATCATGAGCGACAGTAAGGCTCTCGGTTGACCCGGACAACCAATTGCCTTTCCCAGAGTTCAGGGTAAGCCCCATTTGTATGCCCAGTCTAGGCAGGTAACTATATCCCTGCCTAAGTCGATCCTACCCTCAGATCCAATAATCTTTACATTATCCGCAAAAATAAACCTGGGCGATTGAAGAGCGGATGTCAGATGGTTAACGTATAAAACATATAGAACCACTCGTAGGACGAATACCCGAGATACACCACAAGTAACATTCACTAAACTGGAGCTTCTGTCTCTTACTACGACTTGAAACGTCCTGCTGCTTTATCAGAGGCATCGGTGGCTATACCCAACTGAGCTTTTCAGTCCAAATGGACCAGCAAAGTGGCAAAAGCTTAAGGGTCTTTAACTGCATCGAAGACAGTTTAAGCATCCTTGGGCAATCCCATGGGACCATCTATAGCACTTCAAGGTAAATTTGTTATTGGTTGCATCAAATGAGGACGGTTTGGGATGAAAAGCCGATAACAGATTACCATCCCGCTGAAACGACGAACTGCGGCTAGTGAAGCATGTAGCGGAAAGCCACGAACGGCTTGTGACTTTGCTTCCAAGGGCCGAATACCACATCCATCGATCGTGCGGCCTAACAGCTTGACTGATTTTGACCAGAAATACCTCTGTCGGCTTTGACGACCATACCACGTGCGGCCGAAAGCTCAAACATCTGATGTAGGTGTTGTTTTTGTGCACTCTCAGATTCACTAAATAATGGAAAATCGTCTATGTAGGCGAAAACAAAATCTAAACCCCTGATGCCCTGGTCATCTAGATGCCGAAAGGTAGGTGCAGTGTTGCGTAAACCGAATGGCATTCCTAGCAATTCGAAGAGACCAAAGGGTGTTGTCACCTCTGTTTTAGGTATATCCTGGTCTGCGACAGGTATCTGGTGATAGGCACGTACCAGATCTATTTTGGAGAACACGCTAGCACCGTTGAGGTTGGCCATGATGTCCTGAATGTGTGAGGTGGGATACCTATCTGGGACAGTGCCTTTATTGAGGGATCCATAGCTTCCACATGGCCGCCAGCCCCTGACTTTTTAGAAAACATATGAGGTGGTGAAGCCCAGAGACTGTTTGGCGAACGAATGATACCCGATTCAGGCATGTGATCAAAGGCAGCCCGCGCGACTTTCAGCTCTTCGGGTGCAAGCCGACGAGCCCTAGCAAAAACTGGAGGGCCTGGTGTGCCAATATGATTACCTACCAGAGTGATTACGGCGGGTAGTATGAAAGGTGAGTGCGGTTATTTTGGGTATACATCTATTACGTCACCGAAGAAGTGAGAACAGGTTGCTTTAAGTAGAACAGGGCTCGATGGGTTAGGATCAACCAAAATCCCATTCGCAGATAGATTATTGACACGGTCCACAAGGCGTTAGTGAAGAGGATCACTCAAGAGATCAAAGTGATGCAGGAAGTCAATACCAAGAATGGAGTTTTGAAAGGCTGCAATCAAGAATCCCAACGGAAAGTGCGACGACTTCCAAAATCTAATGTCTTTGGAGTTTGTACATAAGTCGGCATAGAAGTACCATTAGCGGCGCTTAATATGGAGAATGGACATCAGTCTAAAGTTTTGCCTGCACGGGGAAGCACACCAACTTCAGCACCTGTCTACCAAGTATAGTGCTTCTGAATTATGATCGATTACGTAGAGTAGGCGACTGCCCTGGCCTGTAGAGTCCGTCACAGCTACTGACTGGGGTCCTCGTTTCCCTGATTGGCTGGGGCCATGACACAAGGCTGAGTGCAATAACGCGTCTTTGAACGAGACCGCTGATGATACCAACAAACAGCGTCAGTTGATGTTGGCTGAACCGGAATTATTATACGGTTCCTACTGGGAGATCTGTTTGGACGACTCTGTCTGCCAGGTGATGCCGGGGTTAGACGTCCAACTGACGACACACTGAGTGCCCCGACCTTATTGACAAGATCGTACACCGTGGCTGTTAAATAGACAAACACGAATTCAGTTTGTGGCGAAGTCGCCTGACTGACTCTTGGCTCGTGGGTTTCCCCAATTTTGCGGGCCGTCTCGGAAATCTTTTGGAGAAGTTCCTCAGTGGACGTACAAAAATCCTTCTGCGTGTTGTTGGGAAAACTTTGAAGCCAAATCTCTGTTGGGAAGCTATTATCGACCTTGGTAGTTCCTAAAAGAGTCCGCAAGTGCCGAAGCAACTGCGGAGGTTTGCGATCTTCCAGCACGGTGTCTGCAAACAAAGGGACACTTAGCCGTTCATCAGCCATGCCAATCCGACTTATGACTCATGGTCTGATGCATTCGTAGGGGTTGGGCTTTTTGATTCCAACACATCTTCCCCCTCGTCGACGATGTGTGGAGGAAGAACTGCGATCACGTAGTGAGACCTACTACTTTCCGTGGTCATACTGCTCAGGGCAAACGTTGATTCTAACTGCTCGAACCAAGCCCTGGGGTTACTTTCCCTGAATGGTGCGAAAGGACCGTCAAGTGCACTTACCCTAGCGTAAAAAAACAATGTCGTTCATATAGTAAACGATATAATAAAGTAAAATCATTCAAAAAGTGAAGAAACCCATGCAGTGGAAAAGATGCCAAAAATTGATTAAAATTATTCGGTAACCACCGACTTAAGTCAAAAATATGATACACCGGTAATCGATGGTCTACAAAAAAGAGTAGCGAAGACAGAGGGCTCACCAGTTTAGTACTCAAGATACCAGGTACTCACCAGATCCCGAGAATGGCCTATAGAAAGGGCAATAGGCCAAAAGTTTCGAAGAGTGCGAAAAGACGCTAAAAGTCGATGCAACAGGAGAAAAACTTTTTGCATTGAAACAATGTCGTTCAGGTTTACGATTGGCAGCGACACCGGAAGCGATGCCTGCTAATGGGGGTGATCCTTCAACCATCCACAAGCACAGCAGTCAAAAAGGTGTTTTTCAGTTGGCGGAAACCAGTTGTCCTTACTGCAAGCAGGCAAACAATGCACATCCCTGTGGCATCGGACAGCAAACAAACTGCTTAAAGCTAAAAACTAATAGGCTATGTCTGTCTAGAGTAATTTTGATCATGAATTTACGCATTCAAACTTGGTCGGCTCCAGGTCGTTACAAACTAATGAAATACACTGCCGAAGGAGGTACTAGAACTGGGGACCGTCCGGGCATTCAAGGGGGCCCCAGATAGCAAGTGGAATGAAGTCACTTCTGACTGTGGATTATGGGCATGTTACTGGAAAGACGTGTTTATATATCTGAAGTTTCCATTTGCCACTTGATGGTTTAGTGAAAGCTCACGATGCATAATCACCCTTGTAGTTTGATGTGCAATGAGGTTTTACGTTTCCTTTCTACTTTCAAAGGGGATTAGAATAAACGAACTGTGCAGAGGTGGGTGCCTACCTAGTGTGCATTCCATCGAAGAAATTCCGGAAGCTCGATTGGCCGTGGCCATCACTGTCCTGTGCAAACCGAACTGAACTAAACTGAACTAGTCACGCTCGGGACAAAATCCGTAGCAAAGCACATATCCGCGGCAAGGCTGCGCAAGGTGCGCGGCCAAAAACCCGCCGTTTGATTTCTGACAGATTTCCCATGACAGAATCTTTCGTGCCCCCCAAGATGGATGGGGTGAAGCAAAGCTGAACTTTTCCCACGGCCCAAAGGTCTATCTTCCAAATTCCCGGCAGTTTAAGACGCAAGATACTGTAACGAACCTTAGATATTTAAATTATCCGCCCTGATCCTTGTACCTTATTCCCTTCTACCTTTCATAAGTGAACGCACTGAATGAACCAATAGGCGTGGACGACTGTCAAGACCAAACCCTCCATGGTCATGAATAAAACATCCATATTGTTAAAATGAGCCCTGGACACACACTCTCTCTTCTCCTCCTGCCCTTGGACCCCTCGTGCTGTACATTTTGCTCTCTGACTAGTATAAGAGAGCAATTCGAAAATATACGTTATCTGTCGACTGCGCTTTCTACTGTGCTTTCCTTGCTGAGCAGATTCATTTGTACTGTGTGTGGTGCTGCTGTTGACACGCGGATATCTAGACTGCTGAGTGACTCACCGACATTACTACCCATTTCAGAAGGCTCACTCCCTGGACCGTGGTGCAACCTAGTTCCTCATTCCGTCGGACTTGTTGGTAACATGAGTGTCATGTTTGTGTTCCCTACGCACCTGGATACTACATGTCTGGCTACCCTGCCGGGATGCCCGAGAAATGTACATCACTTGAAGGAGAATCAGACCAAAGTTCCTCCGTTTTGGAATCCATTGGTCAAGCTATCACAAGAATTCTGACTTTATTGTCATCGGTAGTCATCGGAGGCTCCGTCAGGACCTGCACAACACCTAGCATACCTCCACCGGAAAAGCTTTGCCTAGGGGAAAATTTCCAACGTTAGGCCGCTGAAGCCGAGGATTACGTAGAAGCGCTTCCTCCAAACGAGCGCAGCAGAGCGCTCCTATTTTTGCTAGATGGTGAAGCGAAGGATATCGCGCGGGACACTGGGATCCTTGACGTAGAGATCACTACCGCTAAGTTGGCCCGCCTGCGCCACTACCTAAAAGAGGAGCCAGAAATAACGAAGGTGCGCCTCCAGTTCCGGTCTCGTGTCCAGTTGCCTGGAGAGCACTTTAGCGAGTTTGTGCGGCGACTCTGGAATTTGGCTCGGGAAGCTTTCTCAGACCTGGACTTGGCGGCTCAGGAGAATAAAGTGCGGGGACAAATCGCCGCCGGGATACGTCATCAAAACCCTGGCAAAGAAGTTTTGCAAACGACCACAGATAACGGTTCAAGAGGCACTCGACATAGCACGAAAAATGGAGCAGTTAGAAAGACTTTTCCAAGACCAGTAATTCGGGCTGCCACAGTCAATCAGTACAATACAGCCACTTCCTCAGAGTAGACCCAGCTGGAGCCGCCCACCCCCAAGAGTATGGGTACAGCCTTATTGCCCCAATCCCGACTTTCGACCACCTCCAAGGAGGACTGGCCACGGCGACTGTGTCCACTGCCGACGCTTTAGAGCAAAAGCCCGAGCCAGGGGGCATATTCGAATTGGTGAGTCTCATGGCTTCCCATCTGTTGTTCTTTTATGCCCATTCAGTCGTAACCGCTCAGATCCCCGAGCAATAGTGATACACGTAATGATAGGCGGGAGAGGGATGCAGGCATTGGTGGACCCAGGGGCAGAGAGCTCAGTAATGAGGGAAAATATCTTACCACTCCGCAGGACCATCAACCCCACAGCCAATATTAGCTTGGTAGCGGCGAACGGAGTGCCAATCCAAAAATACCGGATCAGTAACCGTAATTAGCGATCTCGGGAGCAAGCGTGTGACCCAGCGAGTAGCTGTGGCGCGGAGCCTGCCGTGGGATGTAACTTTGGGAGTACATCCCCCCCCCTCACATAGGACCGTAATCGGCTTACCGCAAGCGTGCATCTCTATAGACGGCAACCCTACACTCTTCTCCGGTCACGTGCCAACTAAACCGAAACTATTGGGCATGATACCTATGGATATGTTAAAACGACTACAGCCCCTTCTAAATTCGGGGGAAAACCAAAGCAAGAAAAAACTGAAGTTGACGCTTTTGGAATTCTTGGATATCTTTGCGTGGGACGAGAAAGAGACCGGTCGAACCGGGGCGGTGCAACACGACACAGACACTTGCGATAGCAGTCTTACCCGTTCAGTACCTCGCCGCATTCCATTTCACTATCAGCGTCAGTTGGAAGACGTGATTAACGATATGCTGGAGGGGAAAATTATCCAACCGTCACAATCACCCTGGGCATCCCCTTACGTATTCACAAAGAAATAAGGTTCCCTACGCCTCTGTGTCGACTACCGCTGCCTGAATGCCATTACTAAGCCAGACTTGTTTCCGCCCCCAGGAGCGATCATACCCTCGATGGGCTGGGCGGTGCGAAATTTCTCAGTACCCTAGACCTAGCAGCAGGCTACTGGCAAGTTGAAGTTCATCTAGAGGATCGTTTCAAAACAGCGCTCCTTATTCAATCCGGTCTATACGAAACTCAGAGGATGCCTTTTGGATAAGCAAATGCTCCTGCAACTTTCCAACGGTTAATGAATACCGCCCTTCGTCGACTGGTCCCGGGTAAATATCTCGTCTACCTCGACGATATCATTATCCACAGCCGCAACTTAGATGAACACCAAGCAAACTTATGGGAAGTATTTGGTCGCTTCAGAAATCTAGGCCTGAAGTTGAAACCGTCCAAATGCCACTTACTGCAACCGGGAGTTAGCTTCCTAGGTCATATATTTTCCGCAGAAGGCGTCCGATGCGACCCAAGAAAAACCGACCAAGTCCGTTGGTGGCCGGTGCCCACCTCGACCGACGAAGTCCGAAGTTTCTTGGGCTTAGTGTCATATTGTCGCCGATTTGTGACCGACTTCGCCAAAATAGCTGGACCCCTAACCACTCTTCTACAGAAACAAACTCAATTCGTCTGGTCGGAAAGAGAAAACCATACTTTCAAAGATCTTCGGAGTAAGTCATGCAAGGCACCTATTTTAGCGTACCCAAACTGTTCCCCGGGAGCCAGATTATTTATCTTGGACACCGAGGCAAGCGACAACTCAATCGGAGTGGTATTATCCCAACAGCAACCGAATTCAGAGGAAAGCGTAATCGCGTATGCAAGCCGTTTTTGCCAAAATTTGAGAGTAATTACCGCACAACCCGTGAAGAAATGTTGGACATGGCGCACTTCCTGAAACATTTCCGACCCTACCCCTTGGGGCGGCGGTTTCTTGTACGTACCAACCACGAGTCCCTGCTACGGCTGCACAATTTTCGCGATCCGGAAGGACAGCTGGAACGCTGACAAGAAATACTGCAAGAATGTGACTCCAAGTGTGAACATCGCGCCGGCCGACAACATGGTAATGCAGACGCGCTCTCCCGTCATCCCATAATAAATCACAGTGACTGTCCGTCCTGCGTCACACCGATCGACGCAGTTATCTCGCTCCAGGCACCGGGATACACAGAATGGGCCACTCTGTAGTCCAGTGATTCCGATCTAGGTCTGATGTACGACCGGTTAACCAACAACGGCCATTGACCATCCTCGTCTAAGATGGCTACCTCAAGCTACTTCGCTCGTTGTATCTGGGCGCTGTAGTCACATTTGAAGATAGTCGACTGAGTGATGTTCCTCAAAAATTGCCCCGACTATATGCGCCGGATCATTGTTATCAGGGGAGCCGTCGACACCGCACCATCACGGTCATACGAAGAGTTAGGTCACCCGGGACAAAATAAGCTGTAGGACGAAGTTCGTCGTAGATTCTGGTGGACACACACGCGACGAGATATCGTAAAGTTCTGTGATGAGTTTGCTGAATTTGGACGCATTAAAGCACCCCGACCTACCATAAGGGTACCACTACAGACAATGGCAGCCGGATCCCCGAATGGGATGGTTGAACTGGATCCGATCGGGCCGTTACCTCGGACACGTGCCGGCAACCGGTATGTCCTTGTTACAGTAAATTATTCTACCAAATGGTGTGAAAAGGTTCCACAGCCCAGTCCAGATGCCTGGAACTTTGCGAAAGCCATTTTCACTGATTGGGTCGCTAGGTGGGGCGTTCCATAACAGCTTCAGTCGAACAAAGGTTCTGCATTCGAGAGTGTCCTATTCCGTGAGATTTGCCACATACTCAACATAAAAACAAGTAACTGGCCATATCATCCCCAAGGTAAAGGCTTGGTTGAGAGTACAAAACGAATGCTGAAAGGAATAATAAAAGCGTTCATACAGAGTGAGTGAAGAGTTCACGCTAGATTTCCGAGTGAGCAGAGCCAGCAAGAGAGCAAGTACGTGTGTTACTGTGTATTTTTATTATTCATAATGTTAAGAGAATCGGAAACCATAATCCTAGGACTTGAAGTGGCGAACCAAATAAGGCCTCAATCGATCGGGTGTGGTAATGAGTCAGGCAACAGCAGAGCTGTCATCAGAACTCGCGCTTCGGCAATTTCTCTTCCCATGACTTAATTTCGTTCGTCTTGTATACACGTGGCCAGTCACCAGTATCAGGTCTCCGTCCCTAGATGTTGGACTTTATTTCATCCGAACTGCGAAAGCATTGGAACACTCTCCCTCTTCCCGTATTTCTAAGTACTTACAATTTTTCTGCTTCCAAAAGCAGGATCAACAAACTGGATCTTATTTGAATGTTCCTCACATACATCTCCTTTGAAGTGTCTTTTAACTATGGGGTTTACCCTTTTTACCGTAAATCACTTAGTATGACAGAAAAGGGAAGTCTGACACGTCCTATTTGGCCAAGTTCACTGGCTAAGGTGATATCACCAACTGTTGTATTTGTGCAACCCATCATTAATTTTCTCTATTTACATTTCAGCCACTATACGCCTGTTATTAGTCAAGTAAAGAGCTCATTGCTACTCTTTGATTCTGCTATCAGAAACTCCTAAACTGCCGCTGTCATATCCACAACACAAGGTTTTCGAACCCTTTTGCTCTCATAAACCGACGACTTCGACCTACCTCTTAACCACTACCAGCCTCGGAGAATGGTGTTCCGTGAGGAAGTCTATCGATGGGCATGTGTAACACATATCTTAACCACCTTTATCTGTTTAAGTTAAGTGCGTTTCCCAGTGGCTGACCACTGGTTCCCAACAGACTATGCCTAACCTCGGCGTTCCTCACACAGTTCTCGCTACACTTGAGCAACACTTAAGAGTCTTCGATGCCCAAACATCAACAGTGTCTACGTACCTCTACTCGTAACGCCCATGCTTCAAAAAAGTATGAGAGAAAGGACCTGACTACCGCACTGTACACTCAACCCTTGATTGGCATCGAGTGTCACGCCGACGTCACAGATGACTGAGGTTGGTAGAAGCCAAACGCGCCTTCTGTATACGCAACGACACTTCATGTTACTTGGCCAACTGGTGAGGTTTGTATTTGTACGGTAGACTTATGCAAAAAAATATACCGACGTTTGAGCCATTGCACACAAAAACAGAACCCGAAAATAAACAAGATGTTGCAAATGGCAAATATGGCGAATATGTAAACAAGAAAAACAGTACAGTTTGATATCACACCTCCATCAGAAATGGAGGTTATGCGGGAGATAGACTTGAAAAAATACAAATCTGCTGGACTGGATATTTTGTTACCGTCCTTATTCAAGGTTTTGTGGTTACCAAAACTCCTATAAATAATTTGGAATACCTTCCAGGTTCCTAGGGAATGCTGTGAATAAGAAATTTTGTCGGGTCTAAAATGAGGGAACGAATCTTGTGAAAACTACAGTGGAGTTAGCCTGGTAAATGACGCATCCAAACTGCTTGTCCGTATCAGTCCCCACCAATTACTTAACGCCGGCGAAAGGTGTTTGCGAGAGAATAAATTCGGTTTCAGACCCGGTCGAGGTTGCTTTGACAAATATTCCATTGCAAACACGCACATCTCCCACAGGCCCAGGGTGTTTGTTTTCCTTGATCTGAAAGCGAAATCCAACAGAGTCTTTCCAAGGCCTCCAACCCAATCCACGCTCTTGCCAATGATGCCAACTTACATTGTTTCTATTTTACTGCATCTCCCGCCATTCCACCAGCATCACTCGTGACTGTGATGCTATCAGTATTTCAATAAATTCCCACCTAAAACGCATCTTCTACTGAGGCTCCCTCAGTCTCATTATTTTCGGTGTCGCCAAGGCTTTAATTCCTTTAATTTCTTCTTAAATAAAATTCGTTTTCCTTGCAATGATCATTTGACTCAGTGCGCTTGCATTGTACAGATTGCTTCTCCTTGGTTTATTCGTAACTTATTCATTGTGTTGGTTCCTTTTTATACCTGGACTTGCTTCTCGCACCGCGTGCATATTTTATTTTCCTTTTATCCAGCACACTTCATCCTACTGTGCAAGTCTCAAATCCACCCCGCACTCAAATGCTGCAGTCACGTGTGGAATGCGGAATCATCTGTCCTTCCTCCTCTCCATGGGGTTCAATGTAAGGCCATCCAACTGGTCGACGACCATTTTCTAATCTCCGATCTTCAGCCACTAGCCCACCGTCGAGCGGCTGCTTTGTTGTCTCTTTTCTACCATTATTATTTTGGCTTCCTCTCACTGAAGCTTGCTTTGGTGGGCCCCTTCCGACCTTTACTCGTCATCCTTTCACATAGGCGGCCGATCACCCTTATCACGTTCCTGTCTTCGGATAAAGTGTCTCCACTTTATAATCTTTCTTCTTCTACGTCCCGTCAAACTGCAAATGGCCACTTCATTCTGTCTTTGAACCCACCTACAACTTGTCTTAGAAATCGGCATGGTTTTGATGTGAATGTTCTCCCCAGCATTCCTCCAAATCAACCCGACGAACCGTAAAATAAGGAGCAGGATATCCTGAGGGAAGCTAACGAAACGAGAAATCCTTCAACCCCAACTGAATCAACTTGCGACTAACCTGTGATTATGAAAAGCTTCTTGAATTACAGTAACGAGCCTGACAGTATATTTCACGAAACAGAAAAGCCTAATGGACGATACAAGACTGTTCCCCCTCTTTCTGTCACGAACTGGAACTGCCGGTTGTAAAGGGAGAGAACGTTATGTGGTCTACTCTTGTTTGAAACACACCGCCTTGTATTCTATATTCGTCTGATTAATTATGCTTATCTACTTTAGGGCACAATCAAATTCTTGATACATAAAATCTATCTGACGGGCTCTCCGTCTTTAGTATCCTACTCACTTTATGTTGCGACCTTGTCAGTACTCACTACAGAAGTAGCCTTAACTATTGGCCAGCCACATCTGCCACGACGGAGTACCATCCACGGATTCACGTGTAGTTCGGTAAAGGAGGACGCCTAGCTAGAAAACTGTAGCTGACCGTCCACGATCGCTTACTTAGTGGATTCAGCACCCAACTTATTCGCGACGAACCGCCAGACTGGCGGTTCTTCTTCCATACGCGACCTGGGGATGCGCCAGGTAGAACACAACTCTGCTCAACAGACTAGCAATACGATTCCATAGAAACACTTAATAGCATAATTTCATAATCCGTCATTTACCATGGGAGTTAGAAACAATCTCAAAAAAATGACAACTCTAGAACCGTAATTCTTTCACACGTCGCTTGGCGATGGACGACTTTAAGACCAATAGGGCGGCAAGGACCAAACACCATTCAACTACAGACAAGTTCGATAAACCCATCCTATCATCCAAACACTCGCAGATCCAAGGAGCTCACTCGTGCAAGAGAATGCACAATACAACAAACTGGTCCACTTTGGAAAACTACACCAAACCCAGTTAGTAAGCGAGGATTTTAGTTGTTCGTTGCACTTTTCTGGAATCATGTGAGCCACGGGATACCATCCATAGCATGACCTGGCATTCGCTCTTCAATCGCCCAGGTTTATTTTTGCGGATAATGTAAAGATTATTGGATCTGAGGGTAGGATCGACTTAGGCAGGGATATAGTTACCTGCCTAGACTGGGCATACAAATGGGGCTTACCCTGAACTCTGGGAAAGGCAATTGGTTGTCCGGGTCAACCGAGAGCCTTACTGTCGCTCATGATTAAGGGCTGTTCACCGTAGAAGCAGTCAGTAGGACTAAAGAACCTGGGGTCATCATGGTCATTGACTCCAAATGGTCGGAGCAGTGCAACGCTGCCGCACAAAAGGCTCGTGGTGAGCTTTTTAGACAGCGATGAGCATTTTCTTGCCAGCAGCTGGAAATATTCGTACCCATGTACATGGCCATAGTACGACCTCACTTGGAAGGTAGTGTGCAGGCTCGGGCACCCTCCTACAAAAATGACGCTGCTGCCCAGAGAAAGTTCAACGTCTCGCCACGCGAATGGTTGAAGGGCAGAGGGGTAAGACGTATGCGCAGAGACCCTGTGACCTGAATCTCTTCTCGTTGGAAAGGAGGAGAAGTCGAGGGGATCTCATAGAAACGTTCAAGGTAATGAAGGGCTTTTCTGGCCTTAGACCAAATAGTCTATTCCAAGTAGCCGTAGATTCCCGAACAAGGGGACATGAAAAGAAGCTGATAAAAGCATGAGCTAGGTTGATGGCTAGATCGCACTTCTTCAGCGACAGGGTTGTGAGCAGTTGGAACGGCCTGCCTGGTGGAATGGTAGATCTGCAGACCGTCCAATCCTTCAAAGTTGCCCTAGATCGCATGTGGTACGAGATATTTCCTCGAAGTGAGCCTTGAGTATATCAACTGGATGGATGACGGGTAGCACTGTGGTCCTTCTGGAGTGTGTTTTAATAGACTTTTTCGCTCATTGCATACAGTCTCAGTGAACGCTCACGATGCATAATGTCTCCCGCGGTTGATGTGCGATGAGGTTTTCCGTTTCCCCCTCATTTTTAACAGGGATTCGACGAAATACACTCAGCGGGGGTGGGTGCATAACTGGTGTGCATACCATTGAAGGAATTCTGGATGCTCGATTGGCCGTGGTCATTACTTGTCCTGAGCAAACTGAACTGAACTGAACTGAACACCAAACGGACGCAGCCAGCGAACAAGGGGCCGGTAGGTTGCAGATCCTTATAAGGGCTATGGGAACATGTCGCATGACGTTAACCTCGAGGGTTTTAGTTAAAGTATTACCGGGTGCTTAGTCTCAAGGATCTGGGAAAGGTGCTATTTCTCTGTCTGTACCCTTTGACTGGAAAAGTGACATCTGAATAACAATTGATCGTAATAAAGCGTACAGGTTGCTTACAGTGACGCACATGTTTGAAAACATTGATCGGGCTTTTCCTGTTGTTGTTTTGGTGCAAAATAGTGATGTAATTCTGGCGCGGGAACATTTTTAAGGCGAAGTAATGAGGCTAGTCAATTTTAAACTAAGACCATGGTAATTACTATCGCTTAAATGTACAAACGAATAAGAAGAACAACTGAACAGTGATCGAAACTGAAGGACCGTTCTTCTAAGGGCGTTCACTACTTGTTGTAGAAGGCTGCTTCGCGGTGGCATGCAGCATGTATTCCGTCCGGACCTGGGTTGGTGGAGGGGGTCTATGGGCGTACAACGGGCAGTTTTTACTAACATGAAGCGGTACTGCTATGGATGGTATCCCGTGGCTCACTTGATTCCAGAAAAGTGCAACGAACAACTAAAATCCTCGCTTACTATCTGGGTTTGGTGTAGTTTTCCAAAGTGGACCAGTTTGTTGTATTGTGCATTCTCTTGCACGAGTGAGCTCCTTGGATCTGCGAGTGTTTGGATGATAGGATGGGTTTATCGAACTTGTCTGTAGTTGAATGGTGTTTGGTCCTTGCCGCCCTATTGGTCTTAAAGTCGTCCATCGCCAAGCGACGTGTGAAAGAATTACGGTTCTAGAGTTGTCATTTTTTTGAGATTGTTTCTAACTCCCATGGTAAATGACGGATTATGAAATTATGCTATTAAGTGTTTCTATGGAATCGTATTGCTAGTCTGTTGAGCAGAGTTGTGTTCTACCTGGCGCATCCCCAGGTCGCGTATGGAAGAAGAACCGCCAGTCTGGCGGTTCGTCGCGAATAAGTTGGGTGCTGAATCCACTAAGTAAGCGATCGTGGACGGTCAGCTACAGTTTTCTAGCTAGGCGTCCTCCTTTACCGAACTACACGTGAATCCGTGGATGGTACTCCGTCGTGGCAGATGTGGCTGGCCAATAGTTAAGGCTACTTCTGTAGTGAGTACTGACAAGGTCGCAACATAAAGTGAGTAGGATACTAAAGACGGAGAGCCCGTCAGATAGATTTTATGTATCAAGAATTTGATTGTGCCCTAAAGTAGATAAGCATAATTAATCAGACGAATATAGAATACAAGGCGGTGTGTTTCAAACAAGAGTAGACCACATAACGTTCTCTCCCTTTACAACCGGCAGTTCCAGTTCGTGACAGAAAGAGGGGGAACAGTCTTGTATCGTCCATTAGGCTTTTCTGTTTCGTGAAATATACTGTCAGGCTCGTTACTGTAATTCAAGAAGCTTTTCATAATCACAGGTTAGTCGCAAGTTGATTCAGTTGGGGTTGAAGGATTTCTCGTTTCGTTAGCTTCCCTCAGGATATCCTGCTCCTTATTTTACGGTTCGTCGGGTTGATTTGGAGGAATGCTGGGGAGAACATTCACATCAAAACCATGCCGATTTCTAAGACAAGTTGTAGGTGGGTTCAAAGACAGAATGAAGTGGCCATTTGCAGTTTGACGGGACGTAGAAGAAGAAAGATTATAAAGTGGAGACACTTTATCCGAAGACAGGAACGTGATAAGGGTGATCGGCCGCCTATGTGAAAGGATGACGAGTAAAGGTCGGAAGGGGCCCACCAAAGCAAGCTTCAGTGAGAGGAAGCCAAAATAATAATGGTAGAAAAGAGACAACAAAGCAGCCGCTCGACGGTGGGCTAGTGGCTGAAGATCGGAGATTAGAAAATGGTCGTCGACCAGTTGGATGGCCTTACATTGAACCCCATGGAGAGGAGGAAGGACAGATGATTCCGCATTCCACACGTGACTGCAGCATTTGAGTGCGGGGTGGATTTGAGACTTGCACAGTAGGATGAAGTGTGCTGGATAAAAGGAAAATAAAATATGCACGCGGTGCGAGAAGCAAGTCCAGGTATAAAAAGGAACCAACACAATGAATAAGTTACGAATAAACCAAGGAGAAGCAATCTGTACAATGCAAGCGCACTGAGTCAAATGATCATTGCAAGGAAAACGAATTTTATTTAAGAAGAAATTAAAGGAATTAAAGCCTTGGCGACACCGAAAATAATGAGACTGAGGGAGCCTCAGTAGAAGATGCGTTTTAGGTGGGAATTTATTGAAATACTGATAGCATCACAGTCACGAGTGATGCTGGTGGAATGGCGGGAGATGCAGTAAAATAGAAACAATGTAAGTTGGCATCATTGGCAAGAGCGTGGATTGGGTTGGAGGCCTTGGAAAGACTCTGTTGGATTTCGCTTTCAGATCAAGGAAAACAAACACCCTGGGCCTGTGGGAGATGTGCGTGTTTGCAATGGAATATTTGTCAAAGCAACCTCGACCGGGTCTGAAACCGAATTTATTCTCTCGCAAACACCTTTCGCCGGCGTTAAGTAATTGGTGGGGACTGATACGGACAAGCAGTTTGGATGCGTCATTTACCAGGCTAACTCCACTGTAGTTTTCACAAGATTCGTTCCCTCATTTTAGACCCGACAAAATTTCTTATTCACAGCATTCCCTAGGAACCTGGAAGGTATTCCAAATTATTTATAGGAGTTTTGGTAACCACAAAACCTTGAATAAGGACGGTAACAAAATATCCAGTCCAGCAGATTTGTATTTTTTCAAGTCTATCTCCCGCATAACCTCCATTTCTGATGGAGGTGTGATATCAAACTGTACTGTTTTTCTTGTTTACATATTCGCCATATTTGCCATTTGCAACATCTTGTTTATTTTCGGGTTCTGTTTTTGTGTGCAATGGCTCAAACGTCGGTATATTTTTTTGCGTAAGTCTACCGTACAAATACAAACCTCACCAGTTGGCCAAGTAACATGAAGTGTCGTTGCGTATACAGAAGGCGCGTTTGGCTTCTACCAACCTCAGTCATCTGTGACGTCGGCGTGACACTCGATGCCAATCAAGGGTTGAGTGTACAGTGCGGTAGTCAGGTCCTTTCTCTCATACTTTTTTGAAGCATGGGCGTTACGAGTAGAGGTACGTAGACACTGTTGATGTTTGGGCATCGAAGACTCTTAAGTGTTGCTCAAGTGTAGCGAGAACTGTGTGAGGAACGCCGAGGTTAGGCATAGTCTGTTGGGAACCAGTGGTCAGTCACTGGGAAACGCACTTAACTTAAACAGATAAAGGTGGTTAAGATATGTTACACATGCCCATCGATAGACTTCCTCACGGAACACCATTCTCCGAGGCTGGTAGTGGTTAAGAGGTAGGTCGAAGTCGTCGGTTTATGAGAGCAAAAGGGTTCGAAAACCTTGTGTTGTGGATATGACAGCGGCAGTTTAGGAGTTTCTGATAGCAGAATCAAAGAGTAGCAATGAGCTCTTTACTTGACTAATAACAGGCGTATAGTGGCTGAAATGTAAATAGAGAAAATTAATGATGGGTTGCACAAATACAACAGATGATATCATGACATTCACCTCGGCCGTAGTCGAAGATGATTCGTTCGGAGTTTCGACAACAACATGGATTGCGTCCAGTGTGACAGCGTCTGTATATAACTACGCTTCTCTATTTCGTAGGTTGTAAGGATGTACTCTTTGCTGTTGTGTTTGTAGGCTCGAATGTTCGAAAGCAGTTGAAGTTGGTTCCTCCACAGTGGTATCGCGTCCACTCATGAATTCGTTTATTTCTCTAGCGGTCTCAGGGTCCTCCAGACTAGCATGGCGATCCGTGGAGGACGGTAGATCTTGTGGTTTTTCCGGTCTGGCTTTCGTCGTTGACTCGGTCCCTTTGGGAGTTAGCCGGCGAAAAGACACTGTTTCTTCTTTGCCATCTGCATGTGCAATGTGGGTGTACTGTGGATTGCACATGACTAGCTCCACTTCTACCAGGAGGTCATATTTCGAAAATCTGTCGTGTCGTTTCAAAAAGACAGGGCCCGGGACAGTCGACTAGGATGGTAGGGACGTTCCGGTTGTTGAACGGCGAGCGTATCGAAACATTCATTCTTGTGGGGTGCTGTTGGTCGCGGTGCGCTGGAGTGGCCGCAGCAAATGGAGGGAGTCCAACAGTACCGATTCCCAATGTGTAGGTGGAAGACCTCCGGTTTCTACGGTGAGGCATATAGTTTTTCACTAGGTGCCGTTGGGGCGTTCAACTTGTCCATTAGATTGCGGGTTATAAGCTGTTGTGTGGCTTACCGCCATTCCTTTGTCGTGTAAAAAAAATCGTGAATTCTGTGGACATGAATTTTGCGCCGCGATCGGAATCGATGAGTGCAGGAGTTCCAAAAATAGAACGCAATTAAAATAGACATTTTATAACGATAGATCTAGACATATTTGGGCGGGGAAATGCAAAAGGAAAACGGGAATATTCGTCCACGATTGTTAGAAGATACCGATTGTGGGTGTGTGAAGGTAAGAGGTCCTTAAAATCGATACTCAATATCTCAAGCGGTTGTGTGGCTTTTATTAGTCCTCCTGAGGTGTTACAAAATTTTGGTTTAAGCTCAGCACAGACCTAACAGGAAGAGGTAACGCGTCGGACATCCTCGACTGAAAATGGTAGATTTTTCGGTCGAACGAAATGGACCATCCTCGTGACACAACGAACTGTGAAGTTCTCGCAGCTCCCCAGTGTCCGCGATTGCTACACAAATGTTGCGGGAAAGGGTATCGGCCAGTGTTATTTTTACCGGGTCTGTGAATTGCGTCATAGTTGAATTCAGACAGCCCAATTCTCCATCGCCTGGGGCGTGGTTGAGTTATCAAAAATGCCAGAGGTAACAGGATGCATGGGTGTAGACGGGGGTGGGTTGGTGGTGCAGTGATCTTTAGGTACGGTTGAATGACCCGACACGGAGCTAGTAGAAGGAATGGGGTCATCTAGACTTGTGGAGAACATGAGCTCGCGGGTGGATGAGTCGGAGGAACCTTCATCAGTTTTATGGATGCTGGGGTGCTTGTTCCAGTCTAGAGATTTGCTTGGGCTATTCTGAACATTGGGGCGTTTGCCAGGTGGCTCATTGGGTGAGGGAATTGGCGTACTGCCTAAATCTACGGTTGCATTATGATCCGCAATAGATGGAACATCGGGTTATGGCCAGTGATAGGTGCACCGGAGTTTCGGGGTGGATTGTTGGTCGCACTAACACCGGGTCTGTGGATTGCATCATAGTTGAATTCAGACAGCCCAATTCTCCATCGCTGGATTTTTCCGTTCTTGATTTTACCTTTTTTGTACCGTCGTACTTAAAGACGACTGATCGTTGGTCTGTAATTAGTCTAAAATGTCGGCCGAATAGATAGTACCGCCGTTTTCGCACCGCTTCCACGACAGAATATGCCTCCTTTTCTACTGCCGAATGAATCTTCTTGCTAGGCGTCAACGTGCGGGAGAATAAAGCAACTGGTCGCTTGTTTTGACTCAGTGATGCGGCAGTAGCAATGTCAGAGGCATCGGTTTCAACCACTAGTGGTGTGTCATAGTCCACTGTGACAACTGTAGCGTTCTGGACGTCCTTAAGTGTTTCTAAAGCGATTCGAGCGTGTCCTAGGATCGGAAATGTTCTGTTTTTCACCAGTGGATTAATCTTGTTGGAAAACGATGGAGTCCACTGTGAACGGTCAGCAAACATCCCCACCACTCGTCGTTGTGCTTTTGCATCCCGTGGAGGTAGCAATTCCTGTATGGGCCGTATTCTTTCGGGGTCCGGCTTAATCACCCCTTTAGGGGCTTAGGAACCTAGAAGATGGATCTCGGTGAATGAGGTAGTGGTTTTGGCTTCGTTAACGTAATTCCATACCGCTTGACCGTTTGGAGAAAAGCACTAAGATTATAGTCGTGTTCTTCTTGAGTTTGTCCGCAGGCAGTAACGTTATCGACGTACGCAGAAGTGCCACGAATACATTCGTTTTTAATTATTTGGTCGATTGTACGTTTGAAACAGGCGAGGCCGTTCGTCACACCAAAGGGGATGCGTCGGACTTGGAACAGATTTCCGCAAGCTTCAAACGCTTTGTATAGTTTGTCTGCCTCAGCTATTGGGATTTGGTTGTAGGCGCTCTTGAAGTCGAGAGTGCTGTATAGTTCGTAACGTGAGATATTCTCGACCATTTTATCCAGTCGTGGTAAGGGGTAGGCATCCAAGTACGTAAAGCGATTAATGATTTGACTGTAATCAATCACCATTCGTTGTCTGGGGTTAGCGTTCCTTGTTACGAGTACTTGAGCTCTCCATGGGGAAATCGAGGGTTCGATGATACCGTCTCTTGGTAGGCGGTCCAATTCGAGGCGTATAGGCCGTTTGTCTTCTGGGGTGTGGCGCCGTGATTTGCTTACGATTGGTCTGCAATCCGAGGATAAGTTGGAGAATAAAAGTGGTGGTTCTATTTTGGCGGCGGGTAATCCACAGAGAGAGAGAAGGTGTCTCGCTGGCCACCGAAAGGCATCTCGACCTTATCGTGGAGACTAAGCAAATCATGCCCAAGTAGTACATCGGTGCACAGATTTGGTAATACCAGGAGTTTAAAGTGTTTGTACATCATCTGTTTTTATCGGATAGACACATAGCAGTAACCCGTGGTAGAGCAGGACAGCGAGGTCGACGCCATATTAATCCTTGAACCCGTAGGCTGAAGTTCCCAGTTGTGAGTGTGTACAACTGTAGGGGAAATGTAGCTTCCAGAACTACCAGTATCGATCAGTGCTTGGAGAGGTGTCCCATTAACAAGAATATTGGTGACTGTGCATGATAAAGAGTTTGGGGCTGCGGCAACAAACATACTGGATAGCAAGGGGTCGAGGGCAGAATTCACGTGATGTTTTGTGGGTTTGGATTTACACACACGTTGGAAATGACCCAGTTTGCCACATGTTTTGCAAGTTGCTTCCCGGGCTGGACATTAAGAACGGGGGTGTCTGTTGTATCCACAAAAGTAGCATGTCTGGCCAGTGGCTGCCAGAACAGATGTGTTGGAAGGAGTAGGGGATGTGACAGGTATGCATGAACTGGAGGGGTCGAACAGCAAGATACCGATTGACTATTTGTGTATGATTGTGACTGCTTATGAGCCAGTTCGAGAGATCTGGCAAGTTTGTACTCCTCGTCAAGGCCTAATTCGTGTTGTGCTAAAAGCTTTTCTCGGGCTGTCGAGGACTGGAGACCGGAGAACAGAGCGTCCCGTACAGATTCGTTTGTATGTTGCAATGAGGTAACTGCTTTGAAGTCGCAATTTTTTGCTAAAGATTTAAGTTTCTGCAAGAACTGTTCAACGTCCTGCCCGTTTTCTTGCTTACAGGTTACCAGAAGATATCGAACGTATACCACGCTTTTAGGTCGGAGGTAGATTTTCTTGAGTATCTCGATGGCGCATTCGTACTCAGTACACTCCGAGATTTGATCGTAAACAGATGAGTCCACAAGGATTGACGGCTTCTGTCTTTGAGATAAATATTCAGAGTACGGAACCAGTGATTCCATCGAGTAGATACATCTGGTGCGTTCGGATCGACATCAAAGCACTTGGGTTGAATAATAGAAGGATCCGTGTTTTTTTTCATTACATGCTTGTGCATGAGTGAAGCGAAAGGGGTATATACCCCATAGCCACGAGGGCTTACTGCACTATTAGGGATAACCGGTAACCGAACCCTGAGACTTGGAGTGGTGAAGAACCACATAAGGTCCCAATAGGTCAGGTGTGGTAACGATCCGGACGACGGTGGATTACTGTCTACCACCAAGTCAAGTAAAATGTTGTGAATATGACAGCAGCAGATTAAGAGTTTCGGATAGCACAACCAAAGAGTAACAATGAGCTCTTTACTTGACTAATAACAGGCGTATAGTGGCTGAAATGTAAATAGAGAAACTTAATGATGGGTTACACAAATACAACAGTTGGTAATATCACCTTAACCAGTGAACTTGGCCAAATAGGACGTGTCAGACTTCCCTTTTCTGTCATACTAAGTGATTTACGGTAAAAAGGGTAAACCCCATAGTTAAAAGACACTTCAAAGGAGATGTATGTGAGGAACATTCAAATAAGATCCAGTTTGTTGATCCTGCTTTTGGAAGCAGAAAAATTGTAAGTACTTAGAAATACGGGAAGAGGGAGAGTGTTCCAATGCTTTCGCAGTTCGGATGAAATAAAGTCCAACATCTAGGGACGGAGACCTGATACTGGTGACTGGCCACGTGTATACAAGACGAACGAAATTAAGTCATGGGAAGAGAAATTGCCGAAGCGCGAGTTCTGATGACAGCTCTGCTGTTGCCTGACTCATTACCACACCCGATCGATTGAGGCCTTATTTGGTTCGCCACTTCAAGTCCTAGGATTATGGTTTCCGATTCCCTTCACATTATGAATAATAAAAATACACAGTAACACACGTACTTGCTCTCTTGCTGGCTCTGCTCACTCGGAAAACAAGCGCGAACTCATCACCCTCAATAACATTCGTGAAATGAACCATAAAATCGATTATGCACACCAATTTCTCCAATGTTCCTCTCTCCTTGCCCTACTTTTGACCGAAACTCAAATCTCCCCCTCATCAGATACCACCCACCTCCGATCCTCAAACTATATTTTCCCAGCTTTTTCACCCAAGGCTGGTGTTTGTGCCTTTGTCCACCAATCATTCGCCACATCCAGAATCTTGACTTTTCAAGTCGTGAATTTCAGTTGATGTGGTTGAAGCTCCGACTTTCTTATTTTAATCACTGCTTTTGTGTTGTTTCCCGTTCACCCAACAGCAGCGACCCATCAATCTTTGATTTCTTATCTTCGAACACCGAGCACTTGTCTGTTACGGATCCCAACTGCCATATCACCATGTTAGTAGAATCTGATGCCACAATCGAGATGGGTTGATTCACTCATCGGACACTTCGGCTCTGAGGCGCGAGGCTGAAAATTTCCCCGTGGTCAACAACCTGTGCCAACTTGTTGACCTCCCCACACGTGTCCCCGAGTCAGCTGGTGACCATGCCCATACTGTTGATCTTATTCCCATTTCTGTTCGTTCTCAGGCATCTCTGCTATTCCTCCACTTGGCTCAGCTGAGCACTGTATTATTTCCTGTTCCATCAGTTGTACTCTTCCTGATCCTCCACCCACCTCGAGACACATCTTGGGGCTACAGTTCAGCGAACTTGGACGGCTTTCACGATTTCCTAACTTCCTATCCCTGGAATGATTACCGCTTTACTTCAGACGTTTCCGTTTCCATTTCTAACTTCAATGACATTATTGTGCAAGGTATGCAGTCGTTTATTCCTCACTTTTCCAAACCCGGCAAACCCGAATCCCCCGAGGGGTTTAACCACGCATGTGATCATGCTGTACGCTTGAGGCGTGCAACGTTTCGCCGCTCGACCACTGCCAACACCCCCCACCGCTTTGTGCAAGCCAGGAACAGATGCTCATCACCCATACAGAGACCCAAAGAACTCTTCGTCCGCTGGAAAGCCGAACGCTTACTCTCATCTGCCATCGGTGGCCGAACGTTTTGGTCCCTTGTCAAAGCAGTTTCCCACAACTTTTGCCTTTCCACTTGCCCCCTCCATCTGTAGTTCCTCTGGTGATCTTGTTTGTGGACCACACGAGAAAGCTGTGGTTTTTGGTTCCCGGTTCGCCACCAACTCCACCTTACCCTCCTATCCTACTTCTCCGGCTCATTCGCTTCCCTCTGTCTCCCATTTTCTACTCCATATTAGCACTAGGAAGATCCGCCAAGTGCTGCGTTCTCTGGACGTATACAAACCACCCGGTCCGGACGGTATACTACTCATCGTCCTTAAAACGTTTGCCCTTGATTTGGCTAATCTCTCACGCCGTCTTTTCTGTCTGTTTGTCTCTCTCTCTCTCTCTCTCTCTCTCTCTCTCTCTCTCTCTCTCTCTCTCTCTCTCTCTCCAACTCTATACTTTTCCGATCCCCTGGGAACGCGCCATTACCTTTCTTATTCCCGAACGCGGCAATCTTTCTGACCCAAATAACTCGTACTATTTCCCTCACACTTATTCAAAACTGTCATCTCCGACCAACAGCGTACTTTTCTCGAACGCGAAGGACTACTAGATGGTCGCCAATACGGACTCCGACCTCGCCGTTTTGCTCCAGCTCGTTTTACACTCCTGGTCGGCTGCACTCGACAACCACGGAGAAACACGTAGTCTCGCTCAACATCTCTAAGGCCTTTGACCGAGTCCGCCACGATGGTCTTCTGGCGAAACTGGCCACGTTCGGGTTCTTCTCCGCTCTCCTATCGTGGCATCAAGTCTTCTCAGTAAGCAAACCATCCTTGTCCGAGTTGATCGGGTTCTGACCAGCCATTTCTTGTGAATGCTGGTGTTCCCCAGGGTTCAATACTGGCGCCCACCCTATTTCTTTTATTTATTAATGATCTATCCACTACTTCCAACCCAATTCATCCCTTTACCGACGAAAACATCCTCCATTTTTCCCTTTCTTACCACACTCCCCACCAAGCCAACACCAATATCGATCGTGACCTCAGTGCAATCAGTGTATCTTTAGAGTCCGACTTCGAACACATCTCCTGGGGCTCCTACAATCATGTTGCACTTAATGCTTTCAAAACCTTCCTTCTCTCAGCGTCTCAGAAACATTACTTATTGTCCCCACATTTATCCTTTAATTCAACTGTGCTGCATTCCACAGATCCGATCTCTCTTCTTGGCTTGTCTATAACTTCTCCATTTTGGTCCGATTTCACATATCAGCTCTTCCCTCGTGCTGTGCGCAAAGATGGTTTTCTGTTTCGCGCCAGACGCTTCTTCATACCAGCTCATCTGCTGTACAAAGCTAAAATCCGCTCCGCACCTGAATACTGCAGTCACGTGCGGGGCGAAGCTTCGTCTGCCTCTGTTTCTCTTTTTGATCGGGTTCAACGAAAAGCCGCTCGACTCATCGATGACCCTTCTTTAACCTCGAATCTACAGCTCATCGTCGGGCTGTTGCTTCGTTGTCTCTCTCCTACCGGTATTACTTTGGGTTTTGTTCTTCTGAGCTTCTTTTAGCAGTTCCTCTTCCGAGATCTTCCCCTAATATCATGTACCCAGGCAACTAGTCATTTTATCATGTTTCTGTCACTGGATGTTGTACTTCTATCTTTCAGTCTTTTTTTCGCCGGACCATTAACCTATGGAACGTTCTCCCTTCTTCTGTCTTCCTACCCACTTACAATCTCTCTCTATTCAAAAGCAGGATCAATAAACTAGTTCTCACGTGATTGTTCCCTCACAACCCACTTTTACAGTGTCTGTTGATTACGGGGTTTACCCTTTATGTTATAATTCACTTTACGTGTAATAAAAAAGCCGAAATAATAACGGTAGAAGAGAGGTAGCGAAACAACTTCGCGACGATGAGCAAGTGGCTGCAGATAGGAGTTTAGGGAGGAAACATTGATTAACCGGACAGCCTTTCTTTGAACCCGATCAAGAAGAGGAAGAGCGGTAGACGAAGTCGCACCACATACCTTGCTGCATTATTCAAGAGTCGGGTGGATTTGAGCTTTGTATGAAAGATGAGCGGGTGTAAAAAAGCGTCTGATGTGGAATAGATAACCAACTTTGCACGCAGCGCGGAAAGCAAGAGTAGGCACGAGAAGAAACCAACAAAGGTGTAAATTTATGAATAAGCTTAGTGAGGAAAGAGACCCTATCGAACGAAGGAGAGTCGGGCCAAAATTCAGATGAGAAGAATAAGGGAGGCGTTTAAGTGAAACAGAAAGAAGAGAAGTTTTTAAAGCATTAGAACAGACATTGCTAATGGAACCCTAAGCTGAGATTTGTTCTAAATCAGGAGAGATGCATTAAGAACTGAACAATTGTGATCGATGTTCATGGTAGCCTGGCGAGTGCTAAGGTAAGAAAGAGAGTAATGGAGAACGGTATCATCTGCAAAACATTGAAGTGGGTTGAAGGCTGAAGATAGAAGATCATTAGTAAACAGAAGAAAGAGGGTGGGAGCAAGTATGAAACCTTGGGAAACACCAGCATCCACAGGGAACGACTGAGATAGAGCTCCGTCGACTCGGACGGAGACGATTTGCTTGCTGAGGAAACATGACACTCATGATGCGAGAGCTGGATGGAACCCGAACGAAGAGTTTCGACAGTAGATCTCAGTCGAAGGCTTTTGAGTTGTCCAGCGAGACCGAGTGAGTTTCTCCGTGGTTATCGAGTGCGGCGGACCAGGAGTGTGAGATGATCGCTAGTAGATCGTCCGTAGAATGACGTGGGTGGAATCCATGTTGAGAATCACTCAGAGGACCTTTACGTTCAAGGAACAGACGCAGTTGGTCGCAGATAATGGTTCCAGGAACTTCCGAAAGCCCAGGAGTAAGGGTCATTGGACGATAGTTGTTGGGGCCTGAAGGGTCACCATGTATGGGGGTAGAAAAAATAATAGCATTCTTCCACGAAGAGGAAGAAGTTTCTTGATTAAGAGGAGAAAGGAACGAATAACATAAAACAAGGGCTAACTCTGGAGCACACATTTTCAGGACGATAAACGGAATACCGTTCAAACCGGGTGGTTTGGAAGCATTCAGATTACGTAGAACTCGGCTAACCTTTCTGGTAGTTAGTACAGGAAGAAAAGCGTGACTGAGAGCGTTAGAGGAAGGCAGAGAAGAATTAAGGATAACAGATTGAGTGAAATTTGGAGCAAAACTGGAGGCAAAGACTTCGGCCTTATGCAGAGGGTCGGAGACCAGAGGACCAGAGGAACTGCAAGTGGGAGGAAAGTTAGGAGGGCAGGAATTACGTGAAACCGCCTTTGCGAGGGACCAGAATGGTCGGCAACCGGTAGCGGATGAGACTAGTCGTTCAGCATTGTGGCGTATTAAATGTTCTTCAGCTGTCTGTATAGCGAGCGGGCATTTGTTCCTAGCTTGCACAAAACGGTGCCGAGATGTTTGGTTGCGTGGGCGGTGCCACCGGGAGTATGCTGAGTTTTCCAAACGGGCAGCGCGGTTACAGACGTGGTTAGACCACTGAGGAGATCGAGGGTTGCCAGATTTGGAGAAGTAAGGAATGCAGAGATCCATACCTTGAAGAACCGTCTTAGTAAAGTTAGAAACAGACGCAAAAACACCAGACACAAAATAACAGTCGTTCCAGGGGTAACGGGCCAGAAAGTCATAAAAATCATCCCAGTCAGCAGAATAGTGACTCCAAAAGGTGCGTCTAAAGTTAAATGTTTGGACAGGATGAGAAAATTACTTGGGGGTGAGATGAGACAATGCTCCGATGAGCGCAAGGGAGACAAGGAAGTAATGTTGAGGAATGGATATAAGCATAAGGTCAAGAGTGTGCGGAAAGTTGCCAATACGATCGGTAATGCGTGTAAGGAGGTCCACCAGTTGACAAAGGTTGTTTACTATAGCAAAAGCCTCGGCTTCATGTCCCATAGTTGAAGCGTCCGGTAAGTGCAGTAGCCAGCCCAGCACAGAGTCAACATTTCGATTCAAACCACGAATGTTAGCGAAGGCCGTGCAAGCTTGATGCGAGTTCTGTGAATGTGGTGGTAGACAATAATCCGCTGTCATTCGGATCGTTACCACACCTGGCCTATTGGGACCTTATGTGGTAGTTCGCCACTCCAAGTCGCAGGGTTCGGTTACCGGTTATCCCTACCAGTGCAGTAGGCCTATGTGACAGTGGGGTATATACCCCTTCCACTGCACTCATGCTCAAGCATGTAATGGTAAGAATAAAAAAGGTTGAACGAAATCGATTATTCATGTCGTTTGTGTAGGTCCTAATTAACGAGAGAATCGGAAACCCGACCGTGAGACTTGGAGCTGGTAATCACATAGAGCCTCAGTTGGTTGGACGTGGCAGTGAGCTTGCGCGACAGTGGAGCTGTCTACAACCAGATATAGTTCACGATATCTAATTACCAGATAATTGAAGACAAAGTGACATGGGTAAGTGTCGCAGTCAGTGGCGTGGTTGCATTCGGGCTTATTTTATTACATGCTTGCGCATAATTGCAGTGAAAGGGGTATACACTCCATAGTCACAAGGGCCCACTGCACTGGTAGGGGTAACCGACGACGAGAGCCTGAGACTTGGGATGACGAAGAACTACAATAGGTTAGGTGTGATAACGAGCCGGACGACATTAGGGATTACCGTCTGCCACCAAAGCGACCGGTGGTGGCGTAGATTTGAACCTCCGACCTCCGAGGTGGTAATCAAACGCTCTAAGCCACCGGACCACCGCAGGTCATTTTCGTAATTCCTGCTTATTACTTTGTTTTTGACTTTATCACGGTATGCTTCTATTCATTCTACCTTCAACTGGACGATGGTGTGAGGTAACAACCAAAACATGATTACAGAAATGCGACGTTGATTGTTGAATGCACTAAACTGAACTATTTTTGAGTTGCAGATGACGTGGAAACGTCCTAAAATTGCATTCACATTGCTAAAAATGACTGATTCTTGCAATTCCTCACAGTCAACCAGTTCAGGATTAGTCGATATTCAGAATGGAAGCAATCGTCATATATTGATTCATGTTGAACCAACACTCCACTCACCTTTCGCAGAACGGATGAAGGCAATATACAGCTGGTCCCATCTAAATCACTAGAATTTGTTTTAGCAGGGCATATTCACCGTGGCTGAAACCCGGCATGCAGAATCAAAAGTCCAACTTCCTAATGTTTATCTCATCCGTTCGGCTGTCAACTGCCTCACATCAAAATATTTGGCATAGCGCTCGCTCTTTGCTGATTTAGTACTTTACGATGCATCATCCGCGCATCTATCAGCTCTTGGTCCCAGTGGTGGTCTGGTGTGTATTCACTGCTGATGGTTTGTGACAATCTAGGCGAAGTATCTGGTTAACGGCTTCTGATCGCCGAGCTTGGTGTTTAGGTTGCAGGAGCCGTCGAACAAAACCAACCTTACCTACAATCACCAATTTTAAAGAGTATTAGGCAAAATATCGGTTTTATCACTGAATTTTCAACGAAAAATATAGCCTATGCATGATGAATGATCATCTAAAGGCGCACTATGCACAAAGCGAACATCTTACAATTTAATTTTCATTTAGTCGAATAACTAACGCTCAATGTTCCATGTCTTTCTGCGGTGGGATATCTAAAGAAGTCATTGGTCATACTTACGGAATGTATTATTGGTGCTAGGAGCTTGGATCTTAGATAATGGAAAATACATTTGCATTTTCCGCATCCAAAAGTCCTACGTCGCGAGCCGGAATCGAACCGGCGACATTCTGCTTGCCAGGCGGATGCTCTACCAGCTTAACTATGGCGTTGCGGTCAGCCGAGCGTGAATAACGCAAGTGAGTATCTAGTGATGCGATTTGATTTCGGCTGGCGGCGTTGGACTTTGGATGCAAAAGATGGAACTGTACTTTCTATGATTAAGAATTATGTAGTGTTTAGATGCAAAGAGAGCAAAATGTTGTGCTAAGTAAGACGAGGTTGTTATTTTCGAATAAGAAATAAACGAATAGGCAGAAATAATAGTACGAATTTAGTGTTTCCGTGTTTCCTTACAATATTCCCCCCAATCAAAAACACTAGCCATGATCGCTCAAGTTGTTTCTTGCAAAGAGGTATTTCATTCTTGGAGGGAGATGATCTAAAGGAAGCAGCCACATATGTAGTATCATTTTTTAGCACGGATTTTGGGAAGAAATTGCATTTTGCGTCTTTTATTCATCCTACAAAGTAAATTTAACCAGAGGGAGTTCTGTTGACTTGCTAACAATTCTTGAGCGAAACGCGTAATTGTACGACACGTCATCTCAAAGTTCGTCAAAATTCGATACAAACTCGGGCCTACCAGGATCAGGATTATTCCTCACCTCATTGGTCTCTGTGTCGCATTGTAAGGTTGGTTAAACCTAGACAAGCTGTTTTCTTATTACATGCGTTTGCTGGTCCTTCTTAACGCGCTTGGACCACCTGTCCGTTACAGTGGTACTCTGCAATATGCCATCACGATCACCGGGGCAATGTTCCCCACAACCCATGAGAAGGAGACCACTATAGGTAGGGAGAGAGTGGTTAGTGTATATTCGGAAAGCGTACTTGTAGCGTGCACGGGCAACGTTCAAGTGGCCACCGCGCTTGGTCGCGCGAGTTTAGACAAACACTGATGTGTTAAGCGAATAACCAAGGTTGAATGCCACTACATCATTGACGGGCGAACAATATCGACGTCTTAGCATGGGGCGAAAACCCTTCCACTCCCAATCAGCTAAAGTCTTTGACGTTATTTTTGATTGACCCAAATAAGAACCGGGAAGCATCATTAGAACTCACCAAACCTAGTGATTTAGTAAGTCTAACTTATTTTACTGCGTAATTGCGCATGGGTGCGATAGAAGAGACATACCTCATAGCGTTAGAGGCCCACTGCACTAATAGGAATCGCCGGCAATCAGACCCCGAGACCGGGAGTGGAGAACCACGTAAAGTTCTTATAGGTCAGGTGTGGTAACGAGCCACCAAATTATTATCATGCACCTAGATAGAAGTGCATAACCAGTTTTGTTCGAAAAACGAAATTATCAATTAATTTTGATCCGAAAATGTTCCTTGTCTAGGGTGAAATCTCAATTGAAATGCCTCTTGTTTGGTTCTGGAGGGTTTATTGTGTGGTGGGAGGTTTTCTATTGAGAAACCTTTCTTACAGAGAGGTTAATACTGGAACCTCCAAAGGCTTCAGTGTGGTCGGGGGTGGGTTTCGAAGGCTCAGGGATGACTACCCGTCTTGAATGACTCTCGAAATGCTCCCAAATGACCGTGCGTCCAACACAGCCTCTGCTGAAGAAGTTCTACTCACTGCCTGCTCGTGGCGGAGGCGTCCCCACTTAAGTTAGAGGACGAAGGCGAAAGCCCGGCGCTCTCCACCGGCTTGGCTAACTAATAGTCAGTCTAGTGGAGGTGGGTGAGCTTTGATTCCAAACCAACTATGGGTGGCATATGAGGCGTACAACAGCATGCTCACCGGCATCTGTAGAGGAGAGGTGCACTAAGCACCCAAGATGTTTGTCTTCATCCGAAGGGCGCTTGAACTGAGCATTCAGTCACCGGCTCCCAATGGCTTACGGACCCCACGTTTCGTCCCGCTACCTTGTGCGTTAAGCTTTGGATAGCTAAAGTCTCCGGTTGTGGACCCCTAAGGAAACCACCTGCTTTGGCTTGGACAACCTGGCAGTATTGCGCCTACAAGCAAATCATGGACTCGGCTACCTACTCCTTCCCCACCCCCTCCCCTCTCCCCCCGATTGTACTATGTTTTGTTTGGCACAGTCTGAAATCAAGCGGGTGTGGGAAAGATATACACATATATTATTGGAACAATTTTATTAGCAGTTCGGTTGGCCTACTTCTGCAGTGAACATTCCGAATGTACCTGCAAGAGAAACCGTGCAGGTAGATATCACTTCTCCATCAGAAATGGAGGTTACGCGGGAGATAGGTTATTTAAAAAGGTACAAAGCTGCTGGGCCGAATGGGTTGTCTCCGTTCTTCGTCGAGGATAAAGGCGAAACTCTGGTTTGCAAGTAACAAAATTCCTCCGAGTAATTTGGAATAACGAGCAGATTCCTAAGGAGTGGTGTGACTTAGTGGCTGTGTCGATTTACAGGAAAGGTGACAGGTCTTCTTGCAAAAGCTGCCGAGAAATTAGCTTTGCATATATAGCGTCCAAACTGCTCACCGGACTACTTCTTCACCGGTTATCCGACGCTTGTAAAAGTTTTATACGTGTGAATCAAGCCGGTTGCGGACCCGATAGGAGTTGAATTGACCACGTCTTTACTCTTCAACAAAGTTTGGATTGCAGTCACACACCTTCCGTAACTCGACAATCTCTGTCCTTCGTGATCTGAAAGCGGCATTCAACTAAGTCGACCGCACAATTCTGTAACGCTACCTGTCAATGAACGGTGTGCCAGAGGAATTCATTTTTCTTGTACAATTCTTGTGTGCAAACAGCCGAAGCCGAGTTAGTGTTTACGTCTGCCAATGGCGTAGTTGCATTCAGTCTTTTGTATGACCAACCCACGTGTCATCGGTATTTTCACGTGACCCATTCTGGTCCCGTTGGCCTTGCATTCGCGTGCCATTCGCGATGCCTGCCTATCCTACGCTCTGCTTTGTCTTACTTTACCAATCACATGCGATTAAGCACGCGCGTGACCGATATTCTCTGTTCCTGTCCACTTGACGCATTATAACGCTTGCGCTTGCCAGTGAATGAATCACTGTTTTGCCCGCTTGCCTGCTTACGTGCGTGTTTACTGATGTACAAATAAACGGGTCTACTGCGTACTGTTCTCTGACTTCTGAACACAACAGATTTATTCCCTTTTTTCATTAGTTCTGCCTATTACTTTCTTTTCGGCTCTTTCTCGATATGTACTTCTATTTTTTTCCTCCTTACTTGACGTGAGGTACCAACCATAATGGAGCGCAGAAGTGCGAGGTTAATGGTTGAATAAACTGAATTTTACTAGGATAATTGGGTTTTAGTGTGACATGGGTGGTTGTTTCGACAACTTTACCGCTGCACATCACAAATTCGTATTTTTATTTCTTTTTTTCATCGCATTATGTTTTGAAGGAATGGACAGCGAGGAGAATGATGTCGTATCCAAGGTTGCCACTTTGGGTGCTGCTGATTTAGTTCCTCGCGGTTCTGTGCGTCGTTCACTTCCGAACGCGTCCCGTCAATCAAAGAAAATTAGGACTTCAAATATAAAAAGTAAGTATTGTCAACCACGTTTTCCTCTTTGAGTTGGTGTTTATAAAAACAGCGCGTACCTAGATGGCAATTTCATTGATTACATCCTGTTAGCCTTTCTTGTGTGCTATTTCACACAAGCTAAATCAGGAGAATAATCGATGAAACAAGGTAACCTGGAAGAGCCTGGAATCCACGTCACGGATGCGGTAATAACCAATAATTCGGGATATTTTATGAAATAAAAGTAGATTGGATAAACTTGTTAACATCGAAGATGAAAGAGGAGTAAATTCAATTTGGGCCCTAGATGGGAACTCGTTTGGACCACTGGATTTATCGCGTACTTGTGATTTACTCCCCATATATTTCAAAGGAATAAGTCACTTATAAGTGTTCGTTTAACGTCACTGTGAAGCGTAGAACCCTTGATCTAGGTGGCGTATCGGTTGAGTTCACTAATTGGCTTCACCATGTTCCAACATTCACGGACGCTCACTGGTGGGTAGTGTGTGAGCTTGCGTCGGTCTTCATTTCCAGTTTCGTGGATTTTGCACTATATTGCCTACTAAAAAGCATTTAAGTAGTAAGTTGCGGAATTCCACCTCCCATGGGTGTGCTCAGTATTTTTCTCCACACTGTGCACGCATGAGTTTGGCCCGGCCTGTGGAACAGAAGAATCTCATACACACAAATGATTGACCAATTTCCACCACATTTGAGCGAATCATTATTCCACAGGTGTTTGCTGTGTGCGCTGCTCTCGTGCAATAAGTGAACGAGTTTGGTCATTTGGCCGTACACTACATGTATATATATACGACTTTGGAGAATATGTTCTCCCGAGCATTCTCATCAAGTTGGACAAGGCAGCTTTACAGTGGTTCCATTGATTTTTCAATCTGATTGTTGATGTTGCGTGATAAGTCGTTATTTAGTGAGGATCCAAAGTGCTTGCTGGACCACATGATTGAGCCATCACTAATATATAACCTGCCCCATAGCGAATTGTATAGAAGAATATTAGTAGACATCAGTGCTGTTCCTAGGCGGAAATATCACTGGTGGGGCCTGTTAGCCCTGGCAACGACTAGGTTTACATATAATGGTATTCTTGGCTTTTTCAAACCGTAGAATCTTTTGTTGTTATCAATATTGCCACATTTGAGAATTTTTTTATCATTCTGATTCCAACAACATTTTCAACAGGACTTTCTAAATCTCCAAAAACGCTCAGTGGGTTCTCCAATCCAAGGAACTTGAAATGCTTTCCGACGGTGAGCTTTCAATGAGGGTTTCAAATGTTTTGCTAAGATCATGTATAACCTAAAAAATACCGGTCAGCCGTTTTAGTAAATATTCAATTTAGCTAATTTCCGTACAAATTATTTTGAGTATTTACATGTCTAGGATCACGGAAATACTAAAGCTTACCATCAATAATTGCCCATAATGTGCTACTGATGATCAATAAGACTTACTGTTACATGTTCTGCATACAAACAGAATATTATTGCACTTATTATGTTTGAGAAGACTTCCAATCACCGTGACCTGTGTCTTTGGAGTCAGTAGTATTGATGCTATCTAAAGGACTGTGATTTACTATGGATCTTAACCTCCTAAAACGTGAAAAACGAGCAAGGTGATATCGAAAGCTCCCATAAAAGTGTTCCCACTTCCCCCCTGAGTCACTCCTCTATCACTTTTGTAGTGTTAGCAAATTGCCCGTCAGCTTGCATAACGGCTGAAATAATACATCTTTGTGATTAAAAGTTTCAAAGATCCACGTGCCTGACGCAGTACACGCAGTTGAAAATGATACACACGCTTCCGTTGGATTTTCTACAATTAGGCCTGGACATGTTGTTCAACCGTACGTAATCTAGATAAGCTTGGCGGAAATATTTTCAAGTCGTTATACAGTCGCCTTACTGAATCGGCTTCAGTATTGATTGTTTTGTATTCTTGGCCGTCATTTGCTATCACTAGCACTTCGTGGTTTGGGCTTCCTGGCTCGTTCTCTTTTTGTCCATACTAAGTTATGTTGCTGGTATCACTACTGTTGTTGTACCTCCGAAGACGTGCCTAATAAAGAAGCTGTTTGTTGAAAACAATGCATTCGGACAACACCAAAACCAATCAACCATAAAAGAACTGCTCATTTGCACCACAGTTATCCAGTCCAATTGAAGGTGGTCTTTATCCGGTCGGAGGATGTAGTCATGTGGTTCGTATTTTTTGCTTCATTTTATTGCGTTCAGTCCATGTGACATAATTGCGTTTATTGTCGGCCCATAATCGTTTTTGTGCAATTAGCTACTTACCCATTCAATGAGTAGTATGTATACTCCACCACACTGCTTTTCACTTCTATCAGTTGCCAAGTGACTTTCCCGTTAATAGACTATCTTTTGTGCTCAGATTCGTCATTTTTCAAACAATAGTTTAATTTACTTCTGCCATATCGTTATGGGTTCCCAGCGATGTTCCAATGGCCTCCAACTCGATATTCTTCCGCTCGATCATTTGTGACTACTTTTTTGAGCTGGTCCACCTGTTAAAGCTCTTCAGCTTTCCTCAGGTTTGAACCCATTATGGACGCCATCCAAGCTATTTTTTATATAACCATGACTGTAAAACACCCGAACGCCGGCACATCAATTAGAGTATTACTCTTCCAAGGTAGTCGCATCTAATTAACAATCTCAAGGTTCTCTCTTTTGTTTTCCGTTATCCGCATCGACCATGAAGAGGCGTAGTTCACAATCACCCCGCAAATCCTCAGCGGACTTTACTTCCACTGATTGTGAGTTTCTCAAAACATATCTTAAAATTTTTCTTGAATAATTTGCACCTTTGTTATTACTTCCATTATGTTATATATTGTAACAATGCGTTGACCAAAGTCAACACCTAATTAGTGCACTTCCGGTTTTCCGGGGCACTGACTAGTATCACAGGTCTCTGAGTTCATGTTAAAATTCTGTGCAATAGTTCGTTGCGAGAATAAAAATAGCCTAGAAAAGGTGAAGTCTCAACAGTACAGTATTGAAATTGTTTTTATCGAATGATTGATCATGCAGTATCGTTGGTCTAGTCTCCATCAAAAATCATGCATGCACTGTATAAAACTGTTTCATTTGAATTTTTGTCCACCGGGCCCCAATTAAGGGAACTCAAACCACAAAAGACAAGGAGTTTAAAAAAGACTTCCAGTTTAGCCGCAGTACAGCCCTGTCGTCTACCTAGTCGGAGCGAGAATGACACTGAAAATAGCTGGTTAGAGACCGTAGTTAGTAGCGTCAATGCTGTGTGGAATGCTTTGCTGGCTCCCCATCCTTCCCCGTCGATTTATACAACCTCAGAAAATACAGAAATCATGCGTGGAGAAACTTGCAAAGAAAATCTTTCCGCTTTTTCTGTCATTTTTCTTATTGTACTTTGTTTTCCTGCTATACCATAGCCTCTTTTGCACGTTGTCTGTACCAGATCCGTGTTATATATATATATATATATATATATATATATATATATATATATATCACACTGGCTTGAAATCAATCATGATGCCAATGCAACAACACTTACAAAAATGGGGGAGAGGGAGTAGAACACAATGAAAAAACGAAGATAATAAAAAAATGAAATGGGGTGATTTTTTCATTTTCATGTCAAAATTTTCGATGTTTTGTCATTTTTTTCGTCTGAATGGGAAATGAGAGTTCGACAGAGAGATCGCACAGCATTCGCGCTACTGACCCGTGTTATCAGCTATGTCCCTCAACCTCTCTAACCAACGACAATCCTCGTCCTTTGGGCCCCAACCATGGAGTCGAGAAGCATCAACCGAAGCCAATGCTAGTACAAGCTTCCTCATACCTCCACGTCAAGTCATGGCCTGACTGCCGTGTCGCTTCTTCCAACCTAGCCCAGCGCACGCGAACAGAACACGGAAAAGCAGACGAGGAACAGGCATTCGCAAAACACGTCCGAGCCACCAGAAACGGTGTAGAGCGGCTGTCCGGGCCAAACGCACGGCGGTGCACCTCTTCAATGATCACTCGATGTTCTCAACAAACGTGAGCAGTGCTTCGGATACATCGGTTGTCGAACACAAAGACGCCTAGCATCCTCAAGGTGAATCGGCCAAGTTCCGCTACCACAGAGTAAAGCCCCTCGAACCCCGGCGATATACAGATGTTCCTTAAGAGCGAGCCGGACTTCACGGTGACGCTACAGGTGTCGCGGGTTTGTGAAAGCTGCCCTAGCTTTCGCTATTCATGAACTGATCTTTTCAACGCCACCTCCAGCTGTTATCAAGCTCCCGAGGTACTTAAAGTTGTCAACTAACTCAAGCTGATCACCACAATGGGTGAGCGCAAGCACAAGCTCCAACCAGTCTTGCAAGTGTTTTCCACTTACAAGGAGCCAGCCCTTTCAGAGCGCGCTTTATTGCCTGTGCGTTGCCACTCAACAAGACGATGTTATCGGCATATTCCAAGTCGAAAACTGTTCCCTGGGAGGAGTTCAACTCCACCGGTGTAAAGATCAGATAAGGCATTCCGTAAAACATCCTCTATGGCAAAGTTGAAAAGAAATGGATATATGGAACAACCTTGTCGATCTACACCGAAGATGATAAACGGACTGAGAGCTGGCTGTATGCCCTAACCCAACGTGAAATGTACCGATACAATTCTTTGAACATTGATACGTACTTCTCAGGTACTCCATTCCTCGGCAAACAATTCCATAGTGCGGTCCTATCGACAGGGTCGAAGGCCGCGCGAATGTCCAGGAACACGATGGTCGTTGGTCTTTGGAAGGTGTGACGGCACTTTAGCAGCTATCGGAGGGTGAAGAGTTGATCGATACATCCACGACCGGCGCGAAATCCAGCCTGCTCTTCACGCGTTTGGCACAATCAGCGAAGTAAGACAGATACAGTTAGCTTCGACACTATTGGTTAGCTCAGTCAGTGCGTGAGCTCATCTTGAGGATGGGGACTAAAATCGACCCCCCCCCATAAGGAGGGAATCTGCTCAGAATTCCGAACTTCTGAGAACAAAACATAAGATTCTCTAACGAACTGTACCCCATCATCTTTAAAAAAGGACTGGGGGAAAGCCGTCGGAACCGTGCACTTTGCAATGTCCTAAGACTTGGACTCCCCGGTGGATCTGTCGAAACGAACCACTGGACGTGTCCAGTGGCAGCAACATGTCCCATCTCTGATGCACGCTGCGACCACTAGATTTCAAGATCCATACGAAGACTTGCGTTAACTGAACAGGAATCCAGCTCACAAGGACCTCCTAGATGCGCCTCGTTCGATGACAGCCGACCAACTCTAGCATTTCTATATCCTGTCAAAATCGTAAAATCAACTTGGCTTGCTTTACTTAAGAGGTCATGGAACTTTTGGTAAAAGTTGTCTTTGATTTCATCTGGGCTGCAATCAGTGGGTGCGCACGCCGAAATGACAACCATATTGCGTCTACCCGGACGGCGACTGCGCAGTTTGCACGAACCCCCGAGTCCTACTGCGCATAAACGACTATCGACTGGGACCCAGTCTGGCAGCGTCACTTTGGCCTTTTCACTGAGAGCAATACCAACGCCAGCAGAACCAAAAGCCGTATCCCCAGCGTACCCAGAAAGGCTTAGGTGAAACTTCACAGAGGGATTTAATGAGGGCATTACTCGAATAGTGAAATTGGACACACATCACTGGCAAGGGACTCAAGCTTATGAAACCATCACGACGAGACTGCACCTTGGCGTGGTGATAACTTGCGTGCCCCCATGACCCGAAGAGCTATGCAGGACGGCTTCCTTAAGCCGACGATGCAATTATGCCTGATAGGTCAATGGGTAGAGGCCAGACGAAGTCCAGTCTCAGAACTAATTGATGGGCAACATCTGGCTCTAACCACTATGCCCCTGGAGAGGTCACTCCACGGAATAAACACGGAGAGAAGCAGTTTACCGGTCTAAAATCCTCCACTAAATGGACGTAGGAGTGGAGTACTTGAGTTCCTCTCGACGGTGGGAAGAGTCATCGCACTTCATTGGGCAGCTTTCGCCCGCCTAAGCTGGGCAGCCCCCAGCCCAAAGGATGCTGCCCCGTCCACGTTCCGCTTGCTCCATTGGGCGCATGGGGCTGAGGACTGTATCCGAAAAACGGATCGATGACGAAGCACCGGCGAAGACAAGACAAAACGCATGCAGCAATCAGGTCTCACGTGACAGACCAGAAGAAGTTCCTTCACGGGTGCTTCGGTCAGGTTCCCGTGCTGGGTTAACGCCCCACTGTCTTGTAGGTCAGACTTTCGAGTCGGAAGCTCCGCTTAGGGTTCCCAAAGAAAAATCCCTTCTGCGGTGTGGGCAGCCGCGAAGTATGATCTGCCCTAAAATCTCCAGCGGTCGAACGCGAAACATTCATTATCTCTCTGCCCTTCATCCTTTACGTTCCAATTCTAAATGCTTACGAGTAGCCACAATGAGTCGTGACTGTTAACTTGTAGCTCTCGGAGGGGGTAGCTAATTAAAGACAGGGAAAGAAAAGGAAAACGATCTTCGACCTAATCATTTTTTTCACTTAGCTACTTTTAACGTCCGCACACTTTACCAAACGGGGTAACAGGCCGTCCTAGCTAGGACTTGAAACCTTTAACATCGACGTGTGTTGTGTCTCCGAAACACGCATACAAGACCCAACTTTATTGGTAATACTTCTCCCCCAGATACAAGCTCGGTTTCTCGTTTCACTCTTCACGTGTCGGGTGATCCGGTGTCTAGTGCTCGTGGTCAGGCTGGCGTTGGCATCGCTTTGAGCGTGAAGGCTGAGTGTGCACTACTCGACTGGATCCCAGTCAGCAAGCGTCTGTGTGCGGTTCGGTTGAATGGTTCTGTACATGTCAACAGCACTAGACTGAAGCGTCGATGCCTGTTTGCCGTTTCTGTGTATGCCCCAAGTGACTGCAGCTCTCGTCAGGCTAAAGACGAATTCTACTAGGATTTGTCTCAATTGATCCGCAACGTGCGCTCTACGGACACCATGGTTGTTGCTGGTGATTTCAATGCTCAATTCGTAAGCCTAGGCGAGACGGAAAAGAATATAGAAGGCCGATTTGGCTTTCCAGCCGATCGAACTGCGATCGACACATTCAACTGTGTTCCGACCATCGACTTTTTCTAGCAGGTACAAATTTCTCGCACAAAGTGCAACACCGGCTAACCTGGCAACAGCAATAGACAGAGATCAAACAGGCTCTACGTACGGCTGCTGATGCTACCCAAGGTCCAATAACTAGGCACACACAGAAAGGATGAATATATGTATCCTCAGTTGCACTGTTAGATGTGCGCAGATCGATTCCTCTGGAATCCAGATACGATGAGGAGCGGAGATGACTTAAACGCCAACTGATTCGGAGCTTGAGAAATGATCGCGAACAGTGGTGGATTGCGAAGTGTAGGGAGATGGAAAAAGCTGAGGCGATTGACAAGAGCCGCAACCTTTTCCGTCTAATTAGACAAACCGTCCACATAAACCAGGCTTTAGCGAAGTAATCCAACAGACGAACGGTTCATTGATTCAAACTCAGGAGTGTCGTCTAATTTGCTTAGGGGAGCATTTCGAGAAGCAGTTCAATTGGTCTTTATCCTCTTCAGGTTTGATCACTAGCGCAATGGGGACAGCTCTTGTTGTAGATACCAGTCCTCCGTCAGAAGCGGAGGTTGTTCGTGAGATAGGCTACCTTGAACGAAATGAGACTGCTGGACCGGAGGAGTTGCCTTCGTCTATTTTTAAGGACGATGGCCCAGCACTTTTACTGGAGTCGACAAAACTCTTCCGTTTGGTATGCGATAGAGAACAAGTTCCAAAGAGTTGGTGTGGATCGGTGATCGTACCGATCTATGAGAAAGGGGACAGATCCTCCTGTGAAAACCTCAGGGGAATAAGTTTGGTTGGCATTGCATGTAAACTTCTCGCTGGTATTATTCTCCATCGCTTATCTAGCGCTCGTGAACAGTGCTCGCGCGAGAATCAAGCTGGGTTTAGACCTGGCCGAGGTTGTGTTGATCACATCTTCACGCTTCGACAAATTTTAGAACATAGGTGCATTTCTCATTAGTCCACTATTCTCGTTTTTCTTGATCTAAAAGCGGCCTTTGACTCAGTTGACCGCACGGTTCTCTGTCGCTGCTCCTTGCTCAAGAGTGCACTAGAGAAATTAATTTCCATCATAAAGTCCCTGTACATGAACAGCCAAAGCCGAGTTCGGGCTTAAGGTGCTCTTTCATCCGCGTTCATCACGAAAAATGGTGTGCTTCAGGGTTGTCTCCTCTCTCCTTTTCTCTCTAAATTTGTGATTGATATCGTCCAGAGACCGCACTTTTGTCTGGTAAGGATAGCGGTATTAAACTTTTCCCAGGTGGAAAGGTATCAGACCTTGAGTATGCGGACGACATAATTCTTCCAAACGAAGATACAAGTAAGTTGCAAGCTTTTCTCGACAGCTTGGCGGATTGCATAGCGATGTTCGGTATGCGTTTCGCACGTTCAAAGTGCAAGATGCTGTTGCAGGACTGAGTTGGTCCAACACCAAACCTTTCAGTATCTGAGGAGACTATAAGCTTGGTAGACAAGTTCTGTTATCTGGGGAGCTGCATCTCACCTGGAGGTTGGATGTCGGATGAGGTATCTTTGCGTATACAGAAGGCTCGTTTGACATTTTCCAACCTGAGCCATCTGTGTCGTCGACATGACATCCGTTTATCTACTAAGGGTCGAGTGTGTGCTGCAGCAGTCAGGCCAGTGCTTCTGTATGGTTCGGAGACATGGCCACTGCGGGTGGAGGGCATACAAAGATTGTCGATATTTGAACACCAATGTCTTCGTAGTATTGCTCGAATCTAGTGGGAACATCGTGTGAGCAATGCTGAGGTTCGGCAGAGAGTCCTGGGTTCACGAACCTAATGTTTATATGAAACACTAAAGGTTACTAGGCTCAGGTGTTCAGGACATGTGTTGCGCATGTCTCCTGACAGAACTCCTCGGCGTGCGAAGTTTTCTGAGGCGGGTACCAGTTGGAAGATGAGTAAGGATAGTCAGTCCATGATATGAAAGAAAGGTATAAAAAACTTAACCTGTGGACTTGGTCATGTAGGGTGTGTTAGACTTTCTGAGTGGGGTCCAAGAGACCCTCCCACTCAGTGGTTGAATATGTTAGAGGAAATGGCTAGTTGTCGTGATCAGTGGCACTCTTGTATTCACAAACTCGCTTTATCTACCCCATTCCATTAATCTAGTTTCCCTCTTCCTCCTTTCACACTCTTTTCTTCTTCGTTTTTTTCTTTTGAGGTTGTTGCTGGGAAATAGAAACCAAAGCTACCATACTCAGTGCATGGTAGTGGTTGTCTGAACAGAACAGACAAGCTTATGAGCGAAACCCGCTTGTTCTGTACGCATTCGGGTTCGCAGGGTGAATGTGACAAGTTTGAATGAGCATTGACTAGGAAGCAGGGCATCAGCCGGTTGTAGCGGGTTCGTTGGTTCTCGAAAGCTAGTCAAAGAAGGACGAGAGCGAACATAGCCAGGATTTCCACCAGTGGCACTACAGCTGACACGGTCTATAGAAGGTTCCATGGGGTCTGATAAAGAAAAAGAATGAAGAAGGGGAGTGTAGGTTGGAAAGTATGTTCTTCTGTTCAGTGTAAGGAAGTGTTCATGTATGTGCGTAAAACTACCGTCAGCCTTTGCATTGGTAAAATCATCCATGCTTGTTAACGTTGTGGGATGTTGTACTACTCGGTCGTCCGGTCCAGAGTAGTTCTTTTTACTCAAGGATGTGGCTCTGGCCTTTGCGCAGTTAAGGTCGTCCTGCAAGGCAGTAGCATTGGTCCAGATGAACCGGTGGCCAAATGTATGGTTCATTCGCCTATTCTGAGAGCCGGTGACTGATCGCCCAATTTATGCGCCCCTCAGATGAGGCTAGACATCCTGAGTGCCCAGTACACTTGTCCGCCGCAGATGTTGGTGAGCATAGTGTTGTACGACTCACACGCCGCTTGTGGTTGGTTTGGAATCGGTGTTTATCCATCTCTCCCAGACCATTTATCAGTCAACCCGGTTTAGAGCGCTGAGCGTTCGCTTTTGTTCTGGCACTGGTGAGAACACCGCTACGGGAAGGCAGTGAGTAGGACTTCCTCAACAGAGGCTGTTTGAGACGCACGGTCATTTTGAACATTTGTGGAGGCATTCAGAATGGGTATCAATTTCAACGCCTGAGACACCCACCCCCGACCATACTGAGGCATTCGAATACCCAAGCTATGTAGGCTGTTTATAATGCATTCGTTTTGCTCAGGCACCCGTTAAAAAATATCCGTCATAGGACTCGATCGCCGTGAGCATGACGACTCGGCCATTAGATCGAAAATAGTCGTCGAGCAGATTCTAACCAAAAATTTATGGTACTTTACCAGGTTTCCCAAAACCGATCGAACCAGGTCGGAATACACACTTTGATATAGCTGAGGCCATCGTTATAAGATAATTAACACCTGATCCTTGTGCACAAAATGATTAGTGCATACCCTCCTCCTCTCATGACCTGCGATCACACCTACACACACAATCAGACATTCAGCATTTCAATGCGAATCAACTAACTTTTGGGTCATAAATACTCTACGACACTATTCGGTGGGACTGCACCATGTGTTTTCGCGCAAAGGATTCCGAAACAAAGCACGAAATAAGCACAGTCGGATCATGAAAATGCGGAATAGAACAACGAAAAAGTACCGTGCGAGATGGCAATTGGGTCTTTGACGATGTCCTGCTGGAAAATCTCAGATTTCTGTTATACTATTAAGCAATGTACGTTTATTTTGAGGGAAAATAGATGTCACAGAAATTACAACAAGAATCGTATAAAAACCCTGAAGTTATCATGTTGCAAGATTCTTGGTTGCACAAAGATATAGGTGATGAAAGTACACATTTAGTTGGCTCCTGCGCATTACGAGCCGATCGTTGTACGAAGCTTCAAAGTGGTGGTGGTGGAGTTATCACTTAAGTGAAAACAAGATGCAGCAATACAGTCAGGTTTGTTAACGAATACTCGACCGAAAAGGTAAGTTGTCCTATTATCAAATGTAAGTCATATTTTCTGAGTGGGTTTCGATTCATACTCATTGGTACCATTCATCCAACCCCAGATACAACGACAGATGAGTTCAACATTTTCTGGTCTCCTGTCGACTTCGTTTATTTCGGATTCAGATGACTCTGTATATATTTGATGGCAATTTCAACAGATTTGACACAACTTTCCTTATGACGTCCGATTTGACAAATTTAGTACGTTTCCCCACCAGAAATGATGCGTGCCTAAATTTTGTTTTCACAAACAAAGTAGGGTTATTTGTGGTCCACAAGCGTTCACCACTAGGCAGTTCTGATCGCTGCATTCTGAAAGTTTGTCCAATAACCTATAGTGAGAAGAATCGATGCACATTATTAAGATGAACATACAGAACTGCCAAACAGAGAAACTTTTCTTCCATAAATCTAGCGAATTTACGAACTGTTGTGAATTCGGTGGATTTTATCGTGTTTTGCAATCTAAATCTCTCAATTTTTTGTTAAAATCTTACTGACTACCTTAATTTATGTCCTCAAAACTGCTGTCCATTTGAAACCACCTATGCGCAGACCGACAGATTTTCCTCTTCTTTACTTAAACAACTATGCAGGAGAAAAGAACAGGCCTACAAGAGCGTGCGAAAGTCTGGAGTAAAATGGACTACTAAGTTGATAAAATTGGAAATCAAACGCCAAAGTGGGCCATATGTAGATACCATCTTCGGGAACTCCAGTTGTCGGGACACGTGGCGTGCTATAAGAAGGCTTTGTGGCAAGAATTCAAGGATCGGGAACCGTTCCGTTGACGTCGAAGAAATCAACTAGGGTTTTGGTTCGCTACCTCAGACTATCTGTCTGTCTGCCTATAGCAGCATTACTGAGCCTCCTCAAATCGAGCTGTCTGCTGTTTGGAGGCAGCTGAGCCTCAGGCCCAGATAGTTTATCCTTTATTGACCTGAAAGTGTGCGCCGATGCCCTTTCAGGTCTCTTGGCGGATATTTTCAATTGTTGTCTGAAAAGCGGCAAGATTTCCAACATAAGGAAATCTGCAAAGACAACACCTGTTCCAAAAAGGAGCCTGTACATACTGTCCCATTGCATGTACAGTTTGCCCAGAAAATTCGAGATCACAGTTCGGTCGGAATCCTGACATACGGTCGAATTCCGGTTTATACTACTGATGCCTCTCTCTCTCGCTGAAAAATAGTCTTCACTGTATATTTTTGGGTACTGAGAATAGTATCAGTCGTATAGACTGAAATCCGACCGCATCAGGATTTCTACTGAATTGAGTGGATCCCGAAGTTTTTGTACTGACTGTATATTTGTGATGCTCAGAATGCTGAAGGAAACTTTGCTGCGACATTTTGTAACCGAGAGTGCTGCGGAAGATATCTATCAGTTTGCATATAGATCGTCCCGATCTACCCCTGATGCTATAGCCTATTTAGTAAACTCTGTTGCGGCCGCTTTAGTTGAAAATTTAAAATGGTTAGGGTTTTATTCATGGGCCATAAAAATGCCTTCGGCAGTCTCGATAGGTCGTTGTTGCTCAATCTATTATCCGAATTGTATTCTGTGATAACCGGTCTTATACGCTCCTAATGGTCTACTGACGGTTCAAACTCAGAAGACTGATACCCGCCTCAGGTTTATTATTAAGGGGATACTTCTGGAGAAATCGTTCGATTGATGCAACTTCAAACTCGTCATTTAATGTGATATATATTCGCAAAATCCCTCATGCTTCAATCGAAAGCGCGTTATATCAATCGTTTGATCAGTTTGATCTTATGGAACGAGAAAACCGTCATGTTCCAACGGGTATACCTGACGTTATTGCCTCTGATATGATTCTGGGTCGGAAACGTTCGGATTTTTGTTCACTCGCTATGCAGTCAATGTCACTTATGTCTTCGCAAAAAGTAAAACAGCAGTGCGTCTTGATCCGTTGGGTATTCTGTTGATAACTGTGGTTATATCGCCCCTCCCCCTATCGTGGCGAACGTCCTACAGATTTGGTAACAACCACACTTGAAGTGATACCATGATGATCGTTGAACGACTGTTTTATAAATTCGATGCATCACATTTTTTTCAATGATCCCTTTGATCGTTTTATTCGGACGTTATCACTCGCACTTCTTCTAACGGTCTGTGTCTTTTATCCCGACGAGTTTTAAGCAGTTGCCACTTTTCATTCCTGTTCGTCCTACACTTGCTTGATCAAAGCGTCGTCAGCATCTACCAAGGCAAGCGTCAATTCAACGAATATTGACAAAACAACTAACTCGATGTGTGCTGCCCAGGATCCAAAGGAGTCCACTCCAACAGACCGCGAAGCGGACGAAGTACCACCTGATTCGGCTCCCCAAGACTGCTTGGTCGTATGTGTAGACATAGACTGTTCGCAAAACACGTCCACTGAAAGCGGAATCTCAGAAAAAGAAACAACTTTGGAAAATGAGGAAGAGCCAGCTGAGTCAGGCTCCGAGTCTAAAAACGATGAAACTTCCAGTTGGCATCCTTCGGAAGATGATGCAACCAGTGTCAGTGGGGGTTCACCTCGCCGGCCACGACGCAGTGCCCAGTCTGATGGAAACAGTATCAATGTAGCTAACCGGAGGAAACGGACACGGAAGCGTCTGTACTGTGATTCTGATAGCAGCATGTCCAGTTCTCCTTCCTGTGTGACAAAAGAGAATAAGAAGCATAAACAGCGCTTTGCCAGCACTGAGGTTGACACCATAAATGGGTTCACTTCTGACCGAGAAAAAGAAAACAATGGACCTGAATCAGATGACTACTGCTGGATCTGCCATAAAGTAGGAAAGGTGAGTGCCGGTTTTTACGTGACTAACAACCGTTCTATTGAACGCCTTGTTTACAGTAGACTGATCCCAATAAATAGTCGTTATTTGAAATAGTGAACTTAAAAGACAGTCGATAAACTGCGGATTTGGTTTGGTTCTAAGTTATGATTGTTCATGTGCTATCGCCCTGTTTTCCCGTTCATTTGAATGTATCTAGTGCAATGTAGCGTGTAGCCATTCTGCATCTTCGACAAATTGTCCGGTCTAATCGTTCACTATTTTATCGTCATCACTAACCAGCGGTTCATTGTCTGGCCTCATCATTCGCCTCGTATTACGTATAAATTTGTAGATTCCACACCAGCAGTCGAAACACCTGACCCACTGGGGCCTTATGTGGTTCTGCACTCCAAGTCTTAGGGTCTGGTTGCCGGTTATCCCTAATAGTGCAGTGGGCCTTCGTGGCTATGGGGTATACCCCTTCCACTACACCCATGCGCAAGCGTGTAATAAAGAAAACAGTCAATAGCCAGTAGAGACTTACAGTCACCGAAACAGACACTGTGGTGTTTCGCTAACGATAGTGTTCACCTTTTGATCGCTAACTCTGACCGAGTAGTTAATGCATATAGAACACATTCCGAGGGAAGAATACTTGTTGTTCGTCTTTTTTACTCGAAACTTGATTTTCCATTCACCTAATGTTCATTCGATGGCCCTTTTTATTTGTCATGGTAATTTTCATGCTTAACTGAATTATTCGGTACAATTTTAATTGCAAACTGCCCTCACTGATGTACGCGACTTTTGTGATCTTCGATTACCTTCATTATTTGACGTCGGGTATGGATGTTGCAAACTTTTGATCTTGTGTTTGTGACCCGTAACCGTCACTGAGACAAGTTTATATGATTACAGAGCTGCTCGAAATTCTCCATGCTATTCCCTGTCTGCCAATAGGTTTAGCAAGTTTCTACTACTTCCTTTCTCTTTCAGGTGGTAATCTGCAGTTGCTGTCCTCGCGTGTATCATTCAGTTTGTCTCTGTATGAACCATTTCCCCGAGACTTGGATTTGTCCCGAATGCCAGGATTTGCTGGTGGCTGAATGCACATTGTATCAACTTCCGGCTTGGAAAAACATTACCCCAAGTCAACTGCAAGACATGTTACTTTTCCTTATCGATCGATTATCTATGCAACATTGGGTAGGCTCTCTCTGTTTACCAAACCTTTTATTATTCGTCTGGTTGGCCGCACTATTAGTGTAAGCAAAATCTGTTTTGTTGGTTGTGTATACGTTAAGTTAGTTGGAATATAACAGTAATAAGTCTTAGATTGTCATGTCTGTTCTCCCTTTACAATTTTTATTGTCATTAATAACTAGTAAATCTTCACGAAGAAAAAGGTGTAAGGTAATCGGTCTAGTTCAGGAAAAAGATATCCAAGTGATCTTCCACCGTCATGGAGCAGCGAAGGAGCACCACAGAGGATCGGTTTCTTTGTCAGTAACAATATTCCGTCCCCGGGTAAAGGCGAAAAACGATTCAGTACCCACGGCCCCCACCTCAGGTTTGTCTGTGGTCCAGTAGTCATAGAGTAATACTTATCAACCGAAACTTTTGCGTACACTGATAACTTGCAACGGCATATCGTATCATTATTTCTAAACGCATTTACTCAGCATGACACTCTTGTGTCATTTGGACAATTATCCCTTAAGAAATACTGAGTTTTCCGCATTTTTTCCCGAGGCAAACAATAGTCTGAATAGCCAAGTTTTGGCGCTAAACTTAGGCTATAATTGACATTTATCTACTTCAAACATGAACCTGATTATGCTTCTTCTTTTTGTTGTGATTACCTGTCAATATTTATTGATTTAGTATATATACCTTGTCTTCTCAGGCCGAACATTTTCGCGAACCTGTTGATGTTGGCGTCGTCGAAGGTTACTCGGATGTCATTGCCTATCCCATGGATCTGAGCACATTATATCGAGTACGTCTCTGCAGTTGTCTCAGCTGTATATTTCTCAGCTCGCAATGCTTGATGTGATTTCGTTTCGTTCGATCTCTGCTGGTTTCAACATAAAACGTGTCGTGTAACACCAGACTATTTCCCCTGACATGTCAGATAGTAGTTGTGACGGTATGGGCTGGCAAATTGCCAATAGACGGCTTGATTCGTTTAATGGCCACCACGATCGTTGGGCAAGCAGCCAGCACATCTTCGGTTGTCCTGAATCGAGGACAAGATTGGGACGAACAAAGCTGACCGAAGTACCAATCAAACGCAATTTTGTCATTTCGGTTCTAGGTACAAACATGTCATCTCGTCTCACTCTTCGCGTATCGGGTGATCCGGTGTCTAGTGCTCGTAGTCAGGCTGGCGTTGGCATCGCTTTGAGCCTGAAGGCTGAGTGTGCACTACTCGACTAGATCTCAGTCAACAGGCGTCTGTGTGCGGTTCGGTTGAATGGTTCTGTACATGTCAACAGCACTAGACTGAAGCGTCGATGCCTGTTTGCCGTTTCTGTGTATGCACCAACTGACTGTAGCTCTCGTCAGGCTGAAGACGAATCCTGCCAAGGTTCATCTCAATGACGAGACCACACCTTGAGGGGGTGCGGTGGCTTGCGCGCCTCTATGACCCAAAGAGCTATACGGGATGGCTTCTTTAAGCTGGAGATGCAATCATACCAGACAGATCAGTGGGTAGAGGCCAGACAAAGTCCAGTCTCCTGGTCCTCCAGGTTGGGGGTCGATTTGAGCGCGCAACTCAGTCGGTAAACCCAGTGGAAGAATAATTGATCCAAGCAAATGAGCTTCCACTAAACTATTTCGCTGCCTTGCGGATGGGTTCTTGTTATAACTAAAGGGTTTGGATGAGGACCCTAATCGTTCTCCTGCTTTGTGGCTCGATACTCTAGCAATCTCCGTCCAACATCTCCCATGAACTGCCTGAATGGAAAGAATTCCATACTGCATCGGTCGTCGCGCAGAGTAATCAGGACCGCGCTGCCCATTACATCTAGCGGGGTGGGTAGTGATAAGTGGGCTACTGTTCAGAGTTCCCTCTCTTTTATTCAACCTTTGTCTTCTGTCCCCAACCCCCTCTCTTTGCGCCATCTAATAACCCATATTGCTCCCACTGATAACACTGCCTGATAAGGAAAAAGCCGTACTAGGTATGACCGAATTCAATGTTTTGCTCAAATAAAAAGAACGTTGGTGGGTGCTGTTTTACGTTCATCTGGTACTTATGCGAGTGGGCCAACTACAGACCGAAGTCAGAAAAATAAGAAAAAAAGGCAATGAAACGGTAGAAACCCGCTTTCAAGGATGTCCACCTGGCAAGCCCAACTGTTTGGAGGGCGTGCATGACTAATATCGGTAAATCAACGATCTCTTTTATTCAACCTTTGTCCTCTGCTCCCAACCTCGTCTCTGCCTCCTTTATCCACCCATAATGCTCCCACTAATAACACTGTTGATACTCGCAACGGTTCATTGTCAAATAGTGTCAGGAATAACCCTCCGTTTGGTAACTAACATTTTCTTAAGCCCCGTCAGCCTGTGAACCTCGGCTCCTTTAACGTGCGTACACCCATGCAGGCCGGTCAGCAGGCGTGCCTAGCGCTGACAGTAGATTCTCTGAAGACTAATGTCTGCTGTGTAAGTGGAACGCGTATCCAGGATTCGAGCAGTGTAATTCAACTAACTGCTCCTGGTAATCTGATCGAGGTATTTTCTGCGCACTTCAGGAGACGACGTAGCTCGAGCTGTGGGTCGACGTGGTGTAAGAATAGTCTTGACTGAGAAGGCTGAGGCTGCTCTTTTAGACTGTATCCCGGTTAACAGTCGTTTATGTGCTGTGAGACTCCGTGGGTCATTTGGCGTTCGAAAGGATAGTTGTGTTAAGCGCAATTTGTTTGTGATCTCGGCGTACGTCCCAACAGACTGCAGCTCTGACACGCAGAAAGATGAGTTCTATGATGAACTTGCCACCCTCGTTCGCAGCAGAAAAGGTTCTGACATTGTGATGCTAGCTGGTGACTTCAATGCACAAGTTGGCAAACTTAGTGTGTCAGAAGCTTGTTTAGGTGGGCGTTGTGCTTTATCTGCTGAGCGTACAGATAGGGATAGGCTTCTCCAGTTTTGTGCAGACAATCGATTGTTCTTGTCTAGCACCAATTTCCGACACAGCTCGTGTTGCACAGCGACATGGTGCTCTAACTCAACAGGTACTCTAAACCAGATTGATCATATCGCCGTAAGCTAGCGGTGGCGCAGTTCTGTCCAGAACTGCAGATCTTACTGGTCCACTTACGTAGAGTCGGACCATGCATTAGTTTTAATGCGATTATCTCTCCAGTTCCATGGTCATCGTTGCAAACCGCAAACCCGGTTGGCTGTGCAACGTTTGTGTGATCCAGAAGTACGCACTCGGTATGAGCAGAAGTTAGCACATGAGCTAGGATCTACGACGAACAGTAATGTAGATGAGCATTGGCCCCATATCAAACAGGCGATGTACATGGCAGCTGGTTTTGCCTGTGGTCCTAAATCCGATGTCCATCAAAAATACTGGATTTCGCAAGAGTCGTCGAGTCTGATAGAGCAAAAGAGTCAGCTTTCGAACTGTAAAAAGACGAATAAGATGCGAAGACATCTGCAGAAAGCAAAGTTACGATAAGCCTTAAGAATGATGGCGAAAATTGGTGGGTCAAGGTAGCCGAAGAAATGGAAATAGCAGCTGCTTCAGGTAACAGTCAAAGACTGTTCAAACTTATTCGTGACACCGGTGGACAGCGCACCCATGTCAGTGAGACGATTTGTGATAGGAATGCAAAACCCATCCATGGCAAACAGCAGAGGCTTGACCGTTGGGCCGAATACTTCAAGGAGCAGTTTAGCTGGCCGCACGCTAGTGCAGTTACTCCTGTATCAACAACTGCGACTCCTTGGGTGTTATCACTTGAGTCCCCATCGGAAGTTAAAAGAGAGTCATGCATTCGATTACTAAGGCGGGGGAAAGCGGCAGGTCCCGACGAACTTCCCCCAGTTCTTTTTAAAGTGGGTGGAGATGTTTTGATAAAACCACTTACCGTCTTGCTCCGTAACATTTGGAACGAGGAGCGTATTCCGTTAATATTGAGCGAGTCATTGGTTGTTCCCATCTTCAAGAAGGGAACACGCAATGACTGCAGTAATCATCGTGGGATTAGCTTGATTCCGATAGTCACCAAAGTATTAGCCTCGATTTTGCTGCATCGTCTTACACCGGGTCACGAGAGGAATGTCCGCGAACAGCAGGCTGGATTCCGCCCAGGTCGAGGATGCATCGACCAGATATTTACTTTTCGCCGACTACTAAAAATGCGTCACACGCACCGCTGGCGGACAATGGTTTTCTTAAACTTGAATGGCGCCTTTGGTTCAGTTGGTCGAACAGCGCTTTTCAGAGGTCTTCATCGAAAAGGTATGCCCCAGAAGTTTGTGAACCTACTGAGATCATTGTATTCTTATAGTTCTGGCAGCGTAAGAGTTTTTGGTGAACTATCCGGTCAGTTTGATACGACCAGTGGTGTTCGACAGGGATGTCGTATGTCTCCATTCCTGTTCAACTTCGTCATGGACGAAATGATGGAGAATGCATTGCAAAATCTTCAGGATGTGGACGTCGAACTAGGAAATAGTGAAAAGCTGTGTGACCTGAAATACGCGGACGACGTTGTGTACTTGTTCGAATCCACGGAACATGCTCAACGTGCACTTGATAGACTTGGGAAAACTGTAGCTCCATTCGGCATGCGCTTTGCACCTACAAAGTGTAGAGTGATGTTACAAGACTGAACGTCAACAATTCCGAGCATGATGCTCGATGGGGAGGTGCTGGCAGTTGTTGACTGGTCCACCTACCTCGGCAGCAGCGTGACGACGGATGGGAGCACAGTAGTAGAGGTGAGCACGCGGATATCCGAGGGTCGAGCGGCGTACGCTGGACTGAAGCACTTGTGGCACCGACCTTATATTTCACAGAAGTTGAAAGGTCGTGTATACTGTGCTGCAGTGCGTTCAGCTTTGTTGTATGGTTGCGAGTCTTTAGGTCTGCGTATGGGAGATGTGCGTCATCTTGGGGTTTTCGACCACCGATGTTTACGTAGTATCGCTAGGATTGGATGGAATAACCGAGTGAGTAATGCTGAGATCAGAAATCGAGTATTGGGTACCACTTCAGGGAATTCGCTATCACAGCGTATCCAGATTAGTAGACTTCGTTGGTTGGGGCACGTTTGACGTATAGCAAACACACGTCTACCATACCGTGTCCTATTCTCAGTTCCTCCTCAGGAGTGGAAAAAACACATGGATGTCAACAGATAACGTGGCAGCGAGGAATGAGAAAATGCACAGCAAACTTAGGAAAGGTAGGTGCTTCACGTCTTCGTGGTTGGAGTCCAAAAGATCCGTTTGCTAGTTGGCTGGAGACATTGAGGGATATGGCAGGAAACCGTGAACAGTGGCGATCGTGTTGTTACTTTCTGTCAAATCAGAATGATTGATCGATGTTCGTTTGCACAGTTAGACTGTGAAATCCGTGTGTTGACTATTAGGCGTTCTTTCCTTTTCCCACCTGTGTAGGCTAGTCCCTGTCCATCTTGTATATTCATACTTTCTAATTCAACGGGCAAGATGATGAGAAAGGCAGTGGTCATTGGGGCATGCCCTGCTTTTTAACGCTGTACGATGATGATGGGGGGAAAGCGGCAGGTCCCGACGAATTCCCCCCAGTTCTTTTCAAACTGGGTGGTGAGGCGTTGATAAAATCACTAACCGCCTTGCTCCGTGACATTTGGAAGGAGGAGCGTATTCCGTTAATATGGAGCGAGTCATTGATTGTTCCCATCTTCAAGAAGGGAATACGCAATGACTGCAGTAATCATCGTGGGATTAGCTTAATCCCGATAGTCACCAAAGTATTAGCTTCGATTTTGCTGCACCGTCTTACACCGGCTCGCGAGAGGAATGTCCGCGAACAGCAGGCTGGATTCCGCCCAGGTCGAGGATGCACCGACCAGATTTTTACTCTTCGCCGACTACTTGAAACGCGTCACACGCACCGCCGACCAACAATAATGCTTTTCTTAGACCTGAAAGGCGCCTTCGATTCAGTTGATCGAACATCGCTTTTCAGTACTCTTCATCGAAAAGGCATGCTTCAGAAGTTCGTGAACCTACTGAGATCATTGTATTCTCATACTTCTGGCCGCGTAAGGGTTTACGGCGAACTATCCGATCGGTTCGAAACGACCAGTGGTGTTCGACAGGGATGCCCTTTGTCTCCATTGCTTTTTAACTTCGTCATGGACGAAATGATGGAGAATGCATTGCAAAATCTTCAGGATGTAGGGGTCGAACTAGGAGATAGTGAAAAGCTATGTGACTTAGATTACGCAGACGACGTTGTCTGCTTGTTCGAATCCACGGAACATGCTCAGCGTGCACTAGATAATCTCGCAAGAGCTGTAGCTTCATTCGGCATGCGCTTTGCACCTTCAAAGTGCAAGGTGATGTTACGAGACTGGACGTCAACGATTCCGAGCTTGATGCTCGATGGGGAGGTGCTGTCAGTTGTCGACCACTTCACCTACCTCGGTAGCTGCGTGACGACGGATGGGAGCACAGTAGTAGAGGTGAGTACGCGAATATCCAAAGCTCGAGCGGCGTACGCTGGACTGAAGCACTTGTGGCGCCGATCCGATATTTCACTGAAGTTGAAAGGTCGTGTATACTGTGCCACTGTGTGTTCAGTTTTGTTGTACGGTTGCGAAACTTGGAGTCTGCGTGCTGAAGATATTCGTCGTCTTGAGGTTTTCGACCATCGATGTTTACGTAGTATCGCTAGGATTGGGTGGAATAGCCGAGTAAGCAACGATGAGGTAAGAAAGCGAGTATTGGGTACTAATTCAGAGAACGTTCTGTCACAGCGTATCCAGATTAGTAGACTTCGTTGGTTGGGACACGTGTTACGTATGGCAAACACACGTCTACCGTACCGTGTCCTATTCTCCGCCCCTCCCAGGGAGTGGAAGAGACCACGTGGAGGTCAACAGATGACGTGGCAGCGAGGAATGAGAAAATGTACGGCAGACTTAGGAAAAGTAGGTGCTTCACGTCTTTCTGGTTGGGGTCCAAAAGATCCGTCTACCAGTTGGCTGTATACACTGAAGTAAATGGCTGCGAACCGCGAACAGTGGAGATCGTGTTGTCACTTTCTATCGAATCAGAATGTTTGATCGGTGTACGTTTGCACAGTTAGACTGTGTATTCCGTGTGTTGGCTACTAGGGCATTCTTTTCTTTTCCCACCCATGTAGATCCACTCCCTCTCCATCTTGTATATTCATACTTTTTAATTCAACGTGCAACATGGTGAGAAAGGCTGTGGTCAGTGGGGCTTGCCCTACTGTTTAACGCTGTACGATGATGATGATGATGATGATGATGGTTATCTCAACTGCTCCGCAACGTGCGCTGCTCCAGGGACAAAATGATTGTTGCTGGTGGTTTCAGTGCTCAAGTTGGAAGCCTGGACGAGACAGAAAGGCGTATAAGAAGCCGATTCGGCGTTCCAGCCCATCGAACCGATAACGGTGACCCACTAATCCAACTAAGTTCCCATCGTCGACTATTACTAGCCAGTACAAACTTCTCGTACAAAAAGCGGCACCAACTAACCTGGTCTCCTCCTGTGCCTTCACAGCGTTGGATCCCGATCGACCACATTACTATCGATTACCGTTGGCGCGGATCAGTTCAAGATTGTCGATCATTTTGGTTCATGGCTGTAGGCACTGCTCACACTCTTTTTCGTGCGCGTTTCAGCCTACGTCTCATCGATGGCCGAAATAACGCTAAAGCCAACCTTCGCTTGCGGCTGTTACTGGGCGATAACCATTGATCTGCTTTCCAGGCAAAATTATCCACCAGGTTATCGATGCAGTCAAATGTCCAGGATCCGGAAGCGCGATGGACAGAGATCAAGGAGGCTCTATTCGGAACTGCTAATGCTGCCCAAGGTCCAACAACCAGGCACACACACACACACACACACACACAAACGGTGGGTATCTGCATCCTCAGTTGCGCTTTTAGACGCGCGTAGATCGATTCCTCCGGATTCCAAATATGATGAGGGAGAGATGTCTTAAACACCAACTTTTTTCTTTTACCCTGTGAAACTGCCGTAAGCAGTAGTGGATTGCGAAGTGTAGGGAGATGGAAAAATCTGCGGCAATCGGCGGCAGCCGTAACTTTTCCGTCTAGTCAGAAATACCGATCCACAAAAGCCAGCCGCTTCCAAACTGATCCAAAAAGCGAACGTCTCACTGATTCAAACTCAAAAACTTCGTCTAGTTCGTTGGGCGGAGCATTTCGAGAAGCAGTTTAATTGGCCTTTATCCACGGTAGGCTTGCTAAGTAGCACGATGGTTCCAGCTGTGATCATATATACGGATACAGAAGTGAAGGTTCTTCGTGAGATAGGCTACCTTGAACGAAATGAGACTGCTGGACCGGAGGAGTTGCCTTCGTCTATTTTCAAGGACGATGGCCCAGCACTGTAACTGGAGTTGACAAAACTCTTCCGTTTGGTATGCGATAGAGAACAAGTTCCAAAGAGTTGGTGTGGATCGGTGATCGTACCGATCTATGAGAAAGGGGACAGATCCTCCTGTGAAAACCTCAGGGGAATAAGTTTGGTTGGCATTGCATGTAAACTTCTCGCTGGTATTATTCTCCATCGACATGGTTCTTCTAAACGAAGATGCAAGTAAGTTGCAAGCTTTTCTCGACAGCTTGGCGGATTGCATAGCGATGTTCGGTATGCGTTTCGCACGTTCAAAGTGCAAGATGCTGTTGCAGGACTGAGTTGGTCCAACACCAAACCTTTCAGTATCTGAGGAGACTATAAGCTTGGTAGACAAGTTCTGTTATCTGGGGAGCTGCATCTCACCTGGAGGTTGGATGTCGGATGAGGTATCTTTGCGTATACAGAAGGCTCGTTTGACATTTTCCAACCTGAGCCATCTGTGTCGTCGACATGACATCCGTTTATCTACTAAGGGTCGAGTGTGTGCTGCAGCAGTCAGGCCAGTGCTTCTGTATGGTTCGGAGACATGGCCACTGCGGGTGGAGGGCATACAAAGATTGTCGATATTTGAACACCAATGTCTTCGTAGTATTGCTCGAATCTAGTGGGAACATCGTGTGAGCAATGCTGAGGTTCGGCAGAGAGTCCTGGGTTCACGAACCTAATGTTTATATGAAACACTAAAGGTTACTAGGCTCAGGTGTTCAGGACATGTGTTGCGCATGTCTCCTGACAGAACTCCTCGGCGTGCGAAGTTTTCTGAGGCGGGTACCAGTTGGAAGATGAGTAAGGATAGTCAGTCCATGATATGAAAGAAAGGTATAAAAAACTTAACCTGTGGACTTGGTCATGTAGGGTGTGTTAGACTTTCTGAGTGGGGTCCAAGAGACCCTCCCACTCAGTGGTTGAATATGTTAGAGGAAATGGCTAGTTGTCGTGATCAGTGGCTTTCTTGTATCCACAAACTTTCTTCATATACTTGATATTAACATTTGTAGTTTTTTTATCGATCCTTTCATATTCCCGTTCTTTCTCATTATTTCCGACCGAAGTTGTCTCTAGGAGATAGTAACAGATGCCACCACATTCCGTTCATGGGTAATGGTTGTTTAAACTGAATTTGGACGGTATTTGACTTATTTGCTGTTTACTTGTACCTTCCGTCGAGTCACGATCTCCTGCCCGACAATCTCTTGCTTAAACTGGTGGTCCCGAATCAAATGTACCAGTGTTACGCCATTTAGATGGTGGACGTGGCAGCTCATTAGACGGTACTGTTGTTTGATGAATTGTGTGCAGCCGTTTCTTTTCTTCCTATTTACATTTTCATACGTGTTTCCTTTATTCCATGGGCCCGCTATCGCTGCTGAGTCTTTCACTGGTCTTTTCGTTCTCCTGGTCTTCATACATATCTTTCATTGTTTCTCGTGCTGAACCAATGATTGGTTTTCTTTCGCCCCCCCCCCCCCATTAATTTCTCCATCCATGCCCTTGTACTATGTGTAGCTCATTCTCAGCTCACGTAAATACTGCAGTCGCTTATTAGGTAGTGCTTCGTCTTCATGTTTTGTCGGAGGTGTTCAGTGTAGGGTCTTCCGCACGATCGGTGATCCAGACTGTAGTCGCCAGTCGGGAAGTCACTTACCTTACCTCATCCTACCATTAGTATTATATGAGTGCTGATGAGGAAATTAGGGACGAGTCAACAACCGCCATGCGAAGGCACAGGCGACATTCTGTACTCTTCACCATCTGTGGGGACAGCGATACATTTCCCTCCCAGGGAAGGTCATTGTGTACATAATCTGTTATGAATATTGCAGTTGCAAATCGAGAACAGTAAACAGCAAAACCAGGAGTAGTAAGGAGCGCTTTCGTTGTCTATTAACAACATCATAGTGACTAAAATGTAAATACGGAAACATAATGGGAGGTTACGCAAAGTACGATGAGTGTTACTGCAAAGCTCCGCTTTCACAACCGGCTGCGTTCATTTGTTACCTCTGTGAGATCGTGAAGTGCGGATATGAAACTTTGCTCATCGATCTATGATATTTCACTGATGGAACTATACCCGTTTGTTATTTGTTTATCTACTCGTATTTCTTTCAGTAAGCATCTCTGTTCACAACGAATTGAGTTCTACATACTTATTTACACTGCCCAATTTGGATTTGTAGCGTGTTCTCGGTGGTGCCTACGCCTCCACTCAGGCGTTTCTTGGGGATTTTCGTTGGATACTCCACAACTGTATTATATTCAATGGCGGTAAGTTTTCGAAGTGAAAATAGTTCACTAATAATTTTTTTGTTTTATGTGAAAAGCGTTTCCTTTCTACATGGTATCTTTTACAGGGGAACTTACGTTCTTTTTGACCTACAATGATTTTGCGGATGTTCATCTACTCACTTCTGATTTTTGTTTTGATCCTTTTCGTATAACCTTTTCTTGAGCATGAAGACTTAGCGAACGAATGCAATTCTGCGCATGAATTATTTAATTTTCCTTGTTTTTACACCTTGCCATTACATTCTCCTCCGAAGTTAGAAATTGTTCGGATTGGTTAGGTAAACATGATGTTTTTAACGATATACGTATTTTACGCAACGTAGCGACAAAAAAGACATCCAAGTCGGATATAATAGGTAGCTATTTGTTAGGTCATGTGGCGCACTTGGTATATTTCATCACGTTGCGTTTAGGCACGGTAGAAGCTGCCCTGAAGTGAACGACATATGAGGTTCACCTTCTAGTTGGAAAAAAGTATTTAAGGGAATCGACCATGTGATGTTCAGGTTGAGAATAACAACTAAGTAATAAACGGACCTAGACCGGTCAGTAGGTTTCCCATTCACGTATAAACCTAAGTTTTCAAACAGCAGTGTATATCAAAGATGAGAAAAAATTTCCGCACGTTTAGTAGGGTTATTACTCAAGTCGTGATCAGTAGACCAGTCGGATATTTCAGGCAGTTTTTGGGGAATTAGGCAGGTCAGATTCGTTGGTACCAAAACATGACATCTGCATACTGAGTAAGCAAAGTGCCACAAGAAATGGGCATTGGGGCCGCATACACGGACGAAAGATAGAGTGACAGAATTCCGTTTTGTAGAACGCTTTTCGTTGAAAGTGATAAGGAAGAGTTCTGACGACTAGCGTCTCAACTGTTCGCAATTTATAGAATAGTCATATAACTGAGCTCTTGTTGAGATCTGGCTACTACTTGCAGCTAGAAGGTCGCCTGTTTCCCATGGTTGTACAAATAAAAGCATCCGGACAGCTGCACATCTCCTATGGAGTGAAAATAAAAATGTCACGGGAGATGCAGTGGCATCTAATATGCTGCAGGAGTGACGGTTGGAATCGTCAATTCCCAACTTAGTGGATATACTTTTCTCTCCCATAATCCGATTTATTTCTGCAGACCACTGAATAAGCATGTTAACACGAAAGAAAGTTAGAATGCATTCTGTTGACGCCGTTCATGACAAGCGTTCTGAGCCACTAACTTTACCCCATTTACTTGTATGCAAATAACCCACACACGAGAATAAGTCGGCTTCTTAAATGTCTCTGATGGCGGCTTTCCATGCGGTGCGACCGGTGGGATGGTCGGCATATAGTGAAATCCAGTTCTTGTGCCGGAACCAAAGTCCGAAAACCGACTGAAGGCCCGGACGTTCTACGTCCGCTTTGACTGTGTTGACCAGTGTCTTTGGCTGACCGCCAAATCAACGCTTTCAGCCTAGACAAGGTCGACGGTAGAAAACTTCTGTTTATGATTTCCGCTCCGGATCGACACATGAGATGGCCGAACCATTGGAGACGGCACCATTGAAGAAAAGAAGACAGCGCGTCTGTTTTCGAACGGCTTTGTCGTACAGCGGAGTTTGACTCGATCATGCCATTTGACTTTTCTGTATATCGAAGGCACCAGTGGTTGAAGCGTTCTGACTTTTTCGCTTCCTTTTCCCTCAGTGGCCAAGTTTAATAAGCTTACCTAAGAACGGGGCCGAAGGGGGCACTATAAACGCTCAATTTCGTCTGGAAGCTTATTTCACTTTCGTTTTCTTATATTTATTTCGTTTTTATCATGTAACAGTAGTACAATATTTCAGAAAGGGGGTCATCGTCAACGAAAAGCTGACATTTGAGTAAAGTGACCGGCGGTGGCGGTACGAGGATTTGGACCCGAAACAGAAGGGTCCGAATTTCAGTATGTTGACCCTCTGATCGCCGCCGGTTCACAATGGTCTGCAAAGTTGCGGGAATGCTCTCCTTGCACAATCAACGCGAAGTTTGATTTTATCTGTAGCCTGGCCTTTTAGTTGTATAAAAAAGTCCATTGAAGTAGTATGGTAGATCCAAGGTACTTGTGCAATAATCCAAAAGGCATGCCGAGTAAGGAGGTTGTTTATTGGTAATCACTCGTTCGGATGTCAGAATCAGTCAAGTATATCAACAATGCTTATTTGCATACCAGTTGTCCAGTTCACTTGAAGGCAGTCGTTATCCAATCGGAGAATACAGTCATGTGGTTTGCATGCCTTGCTTCCCCTTGTTGCGCTCAGCCCGCCTGGCGTAGTCGCACTCATTGTCGCTCCATTACTGTCCGTAGTGGTGTTTTGAGCAATCAACTGCTTGCTAATTCAGCAAGTAGTGTGCACACTCCATCACGCTTGAAGTCGAGCACTAGTTCCAAGAATCGGCCGATAACTTGGACGGGACCTGCTCCATCTGGGGAAGTTGTAAAGATCTCGGTTTTTGTTGTGTTGTCTCCAGACCGATCGCTTTGACCTTTCAGTTAATGCAGTTGAGAATCGGTTGAGTTGTGTTCAGTTTGTCCCCCAGAGCGACGGTATCATCTGCAAATTCAAGATACGCCATCTAGGTGTCCTGGCTTAATTGAATTCCTCAGTAGCCAGTGAGGGCGCGGCACATCACCCAGTCTATGACTTAGTTGAAGAGGACTGATGACAAAGTACAACCCCGACCCTTGCCAGAGTCAAGTGAGAACTCTTTGCTACAGGCTCGGAGACGCGCTCGCGTAACTGAATTACACGACCTCAACGGTATTGTGTAATTTTCCGGCGAATGGTTGAGATGAGCTTAGCTGCTGTCAATAGAGCTAATTTCTGTTGTTCGTGCAAACATTTTCGTCACCCTTTTTGGTGTGGGGATCAGGACGGAGGTTGCCAAATATTTAAGGGAAACTTCGGTTTTCCAAATTTGGCGGGATAGCGAGGATCTAGTACAGGTGACAGACAGATCTTAACTATCTCACATTCAACTTTGATGAACTCCGGGTTTATAATTTGATTGAGATCTATAATTAGACGCATATGGGCATGTGTCCTGAGGCAGCCTTCTTTAGGCATGGTTACCGAGGCTCGTGTCGTTAATTTTGGTGACATCGTTCGAGTCCACTAAATTGTTTGACTGTCTTCTAATTTTCATGACAACTTTTGACAGCTAGGTGTTTCCACCTATATACGCAAACCCGCTTGTGATATGCACCCATCCGTTCGTATCCTCTGTGATTTCACACCAACTGCCTGCTGACAAAGCAATAAAACACCGAGTTTAGAATTTAGACTGCCCAGGGAGTCGCACCCCCTCCCGAAAGTTGTTCCTTTATAACCTACTGAAATCGTACCTAGTAGCCCAGTGGTAAACAAGAAAAGTCTAATTGAGCAATCGATGAGTTAATTGATAGCTATAAAACAAGTTATACTCCTTAAGCGATGCAAAATGAATTGACTTCTTTGAACCGCCAGAGGTACAGTTATTTATCTTAACGCAGATTCAGTTGCTTTCAATACGAAGCGCTTTGTTAGGTTTCTTTTTCGTCTAGTCGGCACAAAACTTTGTAAGTTTGTGAACTGACCAACCTACGTCTTCCTCCTGTATGTTCTACGTTGAATGGAGCCATCCTCGTTTTGAGTGAGGTGCACATCAAGAAAGGGAATCTGGTCACGCGTTTCTATTTCGGCTGTAAATTCTATTGAACGTGCGTAATAAATCTCCTATATCACAGTTTGAGTCCGCTGTTCTGAACATTTCTTAGACAAAACAGTGGCGTGCTACAGATGTGTGTCTTTTAGCTTATTGGACTCAGCCATTGCCACGTAAAAGTCAGCTAGAAGGGAACCAAGAGGGGACCCCATAGCTACGCCATCCTTTTGGTCGGTAAAATTTTTCACTAAATTGAAATTGTACAGTGTACAGTCTGCAAGCTAAGCTCGATGACAGTCGAATGCCGTCCAATTCCAGTCTTTACCACTGAAACAACTGTCAGTAGCCACAAGTCAATCAATCGCCATGAATTAGGAGGAAAATCTGATCCAGTGTGCCCATGAACGGAGTATCAGTGACACTGTTGCTTATTTTCTTGACTGCCACGAACGTCTTCCAAGTGGATAAGCAAGTGTACTGAGATGTCCATACCGTTGTGGTGGCTTATAGTGTTTTTGTATCTTTGTTTTCCACTTTGAATCAATGAGTTACAAACTGCACTGAACACGGCATCCGCCTGATGTGCCAGATCGCAAATAATGCTCCATTTACAATTATTGACTTCCTTTTTTCACCGATTGCTGTATTAAAATATCCTTTTGTCGTCTTCATCCAGTAATCTGTAATTTTATTTGGTGATTCCTCTTCGATTCCATGGTTCCACTCTGCGGAACGTACCATTTTCCAGTCAAATATGTAACATTGTGTAGAGGAATGAGGTGAAATGAGAGTGGTAAATTACGTCATTTCATTTTGCATTGCGCCAGAAAAGTAAACAAGAACTGTAGCATTACTGGGAATACCACATTGTCGTTCTATGTGAACAATTTTCCCACCTGACTTCGTTATTACTTCTGCAGTTTTTGACCGTAAACCGATTATTCCGGGGTATCCTTCATGAGTGAGTGATGTACTACTCAACAGCCGACCGGGGTATTTTAATATAGAAGTGTCCAATTATTGATGTTTCCCTTTGAATGAAAAAATAACGTGTGCACGCCAGGGAAACATCACACAACTAGAATGCTGTGATGTATCTTATCCAGTTCGTGATAACCATGAACTGCTAAAATAACTCTTAAATCTGTTAGGTGCGTGCTTAATGACTGGTGTTCAGCCCTTCACTTCATTCATAGACCACTGGTACTACACAAGTCTCATCTTTTCGGTTGCTCATTTAGTTTATTGGCATGACATACGAACAGTTTTCCGGAGATTTCCTAAATACTAGATTTGCCAGGAAGTCGTTCAGACTCCTTATTAATAAATCTCACACTCCTAAAGCTGCTGTGCTTTCGCCGTTTTCCCACACTGACGTAAGCACCCTCTCGTGTGGCTCCTCTGGAACTGCAATGTAGTATGCTAACGTCGCAAGTATCTGCCATACTGTATCAAACAAAGAGGAAAAAATGGCCTATCTGATAACTTTCAGAACATTCTGAGTTATTATGAACAATGATCTTTTCCGTAACCCTTCCGAGTGCTCTCAATAAGTCTTTAACCGATCTCACTCAGCTTTCCCGAATGATGAGTGTACTCCGCGCACCACTCAATTACACAGAATCCAATCTCCTGAGCACATCGGAGTGACGTTGAGCACTGATATTCTCATGTCAATTGTGTGTGCGAATAGCGCCGACTTATCTTGCAAACTCAATAGCTCAGGCGATTCTGCATGACAGCTATCAACACACTATCTCTCGTGCCACCGATAGTACTGAGACTATGTGGACACGAAATTGTCATTTGTTGTTACTGCGATTACCAATCTTCTTGTTCTTTTTTCTGAAACCCTTATTCAAAGGCCTATAAAATGTGCTATATTGAGCCAGTTGTGAAGCACCGGAAATAGTCTTGCTCTTTACCTAGTGTTCTGAAGTCTCAGCCGGATATTTTAATTAAATCTGCGGTAAATCTATGTTCACTTCTTCACTTGTTTCTCAAAGCATTTTACAAAACGTACTCCGTTTCTTTCTCATAATATCTTCCGCGTTATCAATGCAGGATTCGAGATACTCATGTACTCAGTCGCTTATCTTCCAAACCGTATTTTATGACTAAGCGAGAAGATATGATTTGTACGTTAATATCTGTGAAAAAAATGGTGGCTCAACGTGGAATTACGTACGATTCACTTGAATTACCAAACGCCTAACTTCAATTTAAAATGGCATAATTACGTTTATCTTGTCATGATGCTGTGTTCCCATTCCTCTGCCCTAAGATGAATAATAAGCCGTTTTAAGATCGTCAACACCATCCAGCAACATCAGCTGGCCGAAGACACCCCCACAATATTATCAGGTCATACCCCGCGCTTCGCACTGTCCCTGTCTCCATCGTGCACCGTTCACCCGACAACCGGGCTAGCATTGGCAATGCAGTCTAGGTAATCGATACTGGACCACTCCACACGTCTTTTGATGATACCCACTCGCGCTGTGGTCACGTTAGCTGAATTAAACCGGATATCCCTAGAATATCTCACATTTTGGTGCAGCGCAGACCGAAATGGTGTATTTTATTACTCTCATTCCATATCATTCATCCTCGCAATGCTATCTAAATGATTGAAATTCATACATCTCATGGAACCGAAGAGAAAATACCAAATGAAATTAGAAGTAAAAAGATTAGAAACACAATAGCAGTGTTTGGTTCAACAATCAGTGAAAGTGGAAGTATATTAGTTGTGGATGAGTTTCTAAGTTGTCATTTGACACGTAAATTGGCTCCCGGGTTTGATGCATTGATTTACAGTAGCAAACAGACTCACAAAAACCATAGGCCCCACGACGTATCGACATTTCGGCACCTTTCATGCGTTTGTGGCAGAAAAACGTAGTACACAATGGTATCATGGTCTATCCGATCGATTTGTCCCCCAATTAACGATAGTTACATGTATTTTGGCTGCGGGCAATTCTTCCAGTAGTAAACACTGGAATTCGACCGATATGAACTATCATTGGAAGTAGTTTACAGGCTATACTAGTATTTTATCAAAAATTTCCGTAATGCTTGAGTCGGTGTTCCTACATTGATATTGCTATCTGTCAGGTATTTGATGACGAACTGGATGGTTCCTGCAAGTGGTACTTTTGTGAAAAGGAGTGTGACGCCTAGCGAGAACACTTCAATAGATATATTCACATCTCTTGCAACATCCACGAAGTAAAACGTGTCTTTCAAGCTGTGTACGCAAACTTGTTTGTGTGCGGCCTCTAAGATTTCTGTGAACTATCTCGCTACTGAATGCTATGATGAATTATTCATCCATTGGATGGGACGAATAGAAATCCAGGCTTATGAATTTTCGGCAACCCATGTAGTCTCGGGAAGCATAAGCCCGTTGGTCTGATTCGCTCATTTAGTTCGCTGTTACTCCACCCGTCCCGGCTAAGTTTCTTCAAGATGTTCGTGATTTGTTGTTCGCATAAATGAGTCTGTTCTTTTTCCGATGGGGTTGAAAATACTCCGTGGCTTTCGGTATTCGACCACCGATGTCTCCAAAGTATTGCTTGTGTTTCGTGGGAACATCGAATGAATGGGTCACTGCCAACCCAGACACGAATAACTATGAGAAATCACAGTTGGGATTCATTTGTGGGCTCTTCAATGAAGAGTATCCATTCACACTCCAGACGATTCAAATTAGATTCTAGTGAACATATAACATCGGAGTGTACAAGTATGAAGACAAGTGGGCAGAGAAGTACCGGGTACGCATACCTGATGAGCGGCAACAACCGCGAAACCGGTCGTGTGCTTCCGGGGAAATTTTGCCCACACGTTAACATACTACTCACTATCACCTACTTACTATATACATTTGGGGTAATGGAAAATCTGCTTCTGTCTGCCATAATGGTTAGGAGCCTGTCGATATAAGTCCTTCCTGTCCATCAGTATGGTACCCGCACCTATATCATGTCGATTCAGTATTACGTTTTTATTGAAAGTGATTTCACGAAGTTCTTCCGGATGCCTTTTGATATTGGGTTCCGTGATATGTGGTTGGGACTCATGTCAGAGATAACACGCATTGATTAGTGTAGACTTAAGACTCCAAAGATCCTAAGCCTGTGGTGATCTAGCGATTTGGAGCGTTTGTTTACCACCTCGGAGGTCCAAGGTTCGAATTCCCGCTATCACCGGTTACTTTGGTGGTAGACAGTAATCCACTGTCGTCCGGATCGTTACCATACCTGATCTGTTGGGACCTTACGTGGTTCTTCGCCACTCCAAGTCTCAGGGTTTGGTTACCTGTTATCCCCAATAGTGCAGTGTGCCCTTGTGGCTCTTGCGTAATAAAAAAAGTTCCTTGTGGGCTTAGGTAATGAACCATGCGTTTGACAAAACAGGTTTTCGAACTGAATCTCCATATTGAAAGTCTATCTTCCGTTTGGGGCAAAAAGTCCGCGGGCCTGAGGATACTACCTCATTAAATGCCTCACTTAGGTTTTTTCCAGTCAGTTTATGAACGTGCCTCCCCGGTTTGTTGAGGAAGCTACACTATAAAATTTGATGACTCAGGTTTCGCGTCAGTTGGGAGGGTTTCTTGTCTTATCTCGAAGCGATAATTCCTTCGGCGTAGATGAAATACTCTCCCCTTGCTTCAGCGTGTAATTTCTTGATGTCCTACAATTCCAGAACGGTATATCTTCAATGTCATTTTGGTGTTTTCTCTTATTTGCTCCAACGAGTTCGCATTTTTGTGACTCCCATTCCAAATCTATTAGACCGGTCCTCGTACAGAGACTGTGGTTTGCTCCGTCGAGTAAGCAGTGGTCCGTTTGTTTCAAATATGAGTTAACAATTTTGACGTGTTCATCCCAGCCATCGATGTGGGACCAGTAAGCCTACAGGTCACGGACTCAAGTACGATAGTTATAAGGTGGTCACACAAAAATGCGAAAAAGCAGGCTGCCCCTCGATACCACTCAACTCGACTTGTTTGTTCAACCGACTAACATAATCCATCCGTTTGTAAGTGTTAGCCACCCCCACGAAACCATGCATCGTCAGTTACGAATTCCGCCGTTGGTGTCAATAAAGAGTCATGGCATAACGACATTTGAAGGAGAGGGGGAGATAAATAAAATTAATGCGAGAAAAATAACAGTGTCTGTTCGCATAACTGGCGGATAAGTACTATTAAACGAGCACTGACACGGCAAGATGGTCTTTGGTACAGTTTTGGGTAATCCTCGAAATTTTGGGCTCTATTTCACCGTGATCACATTCTTCAAATTTCTGGTAAACATATTTACTGCTTGCTTTAGCCTGTCTCCTTTATTGAATTCTGTCGGTAATATCCAACTTAGTAAGAAATGTCATTCTGATCCACCATTGAACACGTTGCTTTTATTCGACTTGTGTTGCATTCCCGAGATTACTTGAAACTACAAAGAGTCCTTGACGTTGAGAAGGTTCTTGACTTTTTATTCCTTTTGGGATTGGAACTGTCGAAATTCGAGCTAACTTGAGCCTGTCATTTTCCAATCGACATATCTTGTCTCTCAGAAGTCCGCATACCTAGCTCCGGCACTCGGTGCATGAAAGTTCCAGGAGATGAGGCAAGTTACTAGATTTAGCAAAGCGACCCGACAGACAATTCCGGGCACCACGGCATCGCATTCGCATTAAGAATAAAGCCAACAGCGCAATGACCACTTGGGAGCCGGTTTCAGCAAGACTTGCTTTGGCACGTTTCAAAGACTCCCGACAAACGCGGCGGACAGCGAGACAAATAGAGTTAATCAATCGGGTCCATAGAAGTGATATTCTGTTCATCGCCGGAGACTGGGACGCTCGCACAGGTCCGTCGGATTTGTCGGCGTGACTCGTCCTAGGGAAATTTGGCGTTGGTCAACGCCGTGAGGGTGGTAACCGCTTGGTCAGTTTGGCTGACTCTAACAGAATGGTCTTTCGAAGCACACGTTTCCAGCACCCTAAAAAGTACTTACTAACGTGGTACTCCAACGATGGTCGCATCAAATCGACCATATGCTAGCGAGGTCTCGTTGGACTTCGTCTGTAGAAGACTATCGAGCCTACCGCGGCGCAGTGACAGGGAACGCAAACGATACAGACCACGTTCTTGTTCGTGCACGCTTCAGAATCCATCTGCCCGCACGGGTCAAGGCCTCTCCACCGATTCGCATAAACGTCGCAGCCCCGAAAATGCCAGGGAAATGCCAAGCACTGTTACACGTAATCGCTACCCAATTATCCACAGTAACCAACGTATCACCGGATTCAACTCCAGTAGAAGAATAGTGAACGATAATCAAATCGAGGGTTAGAGGAACTGCCTTTAAAGAACCAGGGAAAACGGAAAGGCGTGTAAAAGACTGGGTCTCTGAGAATACACTTCAATTAAAGCACACGAAGTCCGAATATCAGGAAGTAGCGAACGCCACAGATTGCAACGCGAGGCCTCGCGCACCGCTAGGGCTAGTCGTAAGCGGTACTGTATGGAAGTAGCCGGAAAAATGGCGATGGCAGCAGGGATCAGTGACTTCGGCAAGCTATTCCACTTCATTCGCAATGCATCGGGTAGGCTTTGCAAGCAGGAGTCGCTCCTGCGCGACACGGCCGGTCAGCTCATACCTGAGCAGAAAAGAAAAATAAAACGATGGGTAGAACACTTCTATCGGTTGCTCAACCGACCACCGGTACACACGACGGCCCTACAACCCCCAGTTCTTGCAGAGCCGTACGATGTAAGTTGCGATCCGCCGAGCACAACGGAAATCGCCACACTCATCAATCAGCTGAAGAACGAAAAAGCTGTTGCAGAAGATGGCATTCCACCTGAAGTCTACAAGTGTCGTCGTTGATTGACAGAATACACTCCGTATTTGGCTCCATACGACAGGAAGAAGTCTTTCTGACTGATTGGGGCACGTCTGTTCTGCTGCCCATCCCAAAGAGAGGGGATGGAAATCCGTGTGTGACAACTATAGAGAGATCAGCCTGATCGTCGTGGCTGCGAAGATTTTCTGCGCGTTGCTACTCAACCGCTTCTCAGTTGCGAGAGATTGCCGCACCCGACCGAACCAAGGGGGTTTCCGCCGTGGTAGAGGCTGCGTGGACCAGATTTTCACACTTCGTCGAACACTGGAGCACCACCACAAGTTCCAGTGGCCTGCTTCGTCGTCTTTCGGGTCGCGTTTGATTCACTTAACCGGGAGTGTCTCTGGGTGATAGTGAGATCCGACAGGATGCCCGATATACTCGCAGGGCTTCTGAGAGGATACTATTCGTCCACTAGCGTGCGAGTCTGTACGTATGAAGAGTCCTTCGAGTTCACACCCACTACTGGCGCCCGACAGGGCTGCCGTCTTTCACCGGTGCTGTTCAACTACGCGGTCGACTGGACAATGAGGCAGGCACAGATTGACTGTCCTGGTATCCAACCGAGCCAATGGATGTACACTTCGGACCTAGAGTTCACGGATGACATAGCTATGCTAGCGGGCTACCGCCACGCTCCAACCAGTCAATGACCGAATCGATTTCTTCTCGAAGTCTATCGGGCTAAAAGTAAACACTACGAAAACCAAAAGTATGTCAACTTATCCAGGGCCATCAACCCAACAGCTGTCCACCAATGATCAACTAACCGAGTGCGTTCCATCATTCAAGTATCTAAGCTCCTAACTGCTTCCGAGCGGTCAGGCGGAGGACGGAGTAGTACTCCGGATAGACAACGCCAGGAAAGCATTTCTCCAGCTACGACTGGTGATGTGTACCCGAAGTGAAATCAGCCTTCAGACCAAGATGCGTATTTATTGTGCCGCTATGCGCCCCGTACTCAGCTACGGCTGCGAAACCTGACCATTAAGAGCTAAGGACACCAGAAAGTTGGTGTTTGATCACTGGTGCCTGCGACATATTTCGAAAACAAACTGGCGCGATAGCGTATCCAACGACGAAGTTAGGAAACCGTAATATGAAATTGGCGAACTCTCGGACTTTCTCCAACGTCGTCGACTGCGCTGACTGGGTCATATCCTACAACGACCCAAGACGGAACTAACTAAACAAACGTTCCGTCCTGAACCTTGTCCTGGATGGCGCTGTCGCTTCGGTGGCCAGCTCAAAACTTGGTTGAACACTGTCGAGAGGGATGTAGAGCGCCTAGGCTTACGGTCAGTTTATGGTGCCTGCCAATGGAAGAAAAACTGGATCTTGACTTTCACCGAACTCGATTCCAACCGCCGCCCATGGTCAGTTATGATACGCGATATTCATAGAGCGGACTCACGCTCTAGCAGGAGATAGTCGCGTAAAAGTAAAGTGAGTTTCACTTCCCCATTGGTTTATTGAACCATCAGAATCTGTAGTTCTCCTATGAAACCTGAGTTTGCGATACAAGCAAAGCCCTTCACTACCATGACTGTTTTTTCAGACTTATTAGATGTCAGGGTAGGTGTAAAGTGCGCGTTTTTTCGTGTTTGATAAGTACTTTGACGGACCATAGCTAGTTCGGATCGTTTATAATTTTGACTGTAATTTGAACACTAGCTGAATTGTTGAGGTCCGATGATGGTTTGCCAAAGCATGTCTCAGTATCATGTTTGCACATGCTTCCTAATAAAATGACTGACTTTTTCGGATATACAACTTGTCCTTCCACTCCATACTCATTAACAGGCATTGAGAGATATTCATTCTCTTCCAATTTTGTACTTAAATGCAATACATAATATTCACTATTTCGTCGTTACCCCTTCGCAACAGCCTCCTCGCCGTTGACTTCGTGCGCTCGTCTTCTGGACCAAGCGTGCTCGCGTGAATTGGCTTTGATGCGTGCTTGTCCTACGTGTTATCTTAGTCGCATGCAAGCAGTCCATGTCCTACCGTCCACTCCCAAGGTTCTGCCGCTTCTGACAAAACAAGAATGGCTCAGGTCTGTGATTCCCACGACCGAGTCGCCCAAAATCGAGAAGAAAGTTGATGAATTCAAGCTGTCGGAAAATAGCCCTACAGATCCATGGTGGTTTTGCAAATTATGTGTGAGTCCTTCATTTTTCTTCTCCTGTAATGGTTCGTTTATCTGTAAACGAAGTTCTCATTTTTTGCTCGATTCTCATATTCAACAGCATCCTACGAAGAACTACAGCGAAGCATCCTTTGATAAACATTTTATCGTTCAACAATTCGCGTAGCTAAAACTAAACTGTCGAGCTATACAATAATGGGGGTCCACACAGAAATGCCTCTGATGACTGCATGGAATTGTGTGTTTGTATGTGCGCACAAATTCTGATGCAGTCTCACTTGTTAGAAACGATAAAAAAGTCGTGACTGTTCCCGGTTTTCTGTTGTATGTGCCATTGTCACCAAAACAACCGTTGACACGATCTGGCGGACTCCAATCAGGAAGGCAAGAAAGACATCTGTCTTTTCTAATCTCTGTACTTTTCACCTTTTTCGGCGTTGTACGTTAACCCCACAAAGTTTTTTACCATCCGGAAAAAGCAATTGCTAACAGGACACAATGCAGAAGGCAGTTTCTCGCCAAACGAATCACGTGTCCTTACTAATGTAGGCTCATTCAGATAACAAATTATACAACAGTGAATTAGAGACCAGGCGTATCACATCGCTGTTAGCAACCCCATCACTCCATCTGCTTATTGAAAAATTTCGTAGACAGTGACGGTCGGAAACTTCTAGTTGAGAAATATCTTCCGCAAACGAATTCTAAATCTCACACCTCTACAACAGAACCTCCCAAACGATAGCACAGTGGACACGATCCTCTTGTTTCAGTGAAACGTCAGGTTGATGCCACAAGTGTTCCATTCCAATCTGCTACCTCAGCCTTGAATGTGGGAATACTCAACTGCCGCGATTTGTTACCCTCATTAATCACCAAGCGTCACACTGTGAAATAGGTCTTCGCCTTCGGGCACTGAATGGCTCCTAGAGCAGTAATTTGTACCTTGAAAGTACTCATCTTATGTAAAAACGGAGCTTGCTAAATCTCTGGCTGCTTGACTGTACTTCGCGCTTCACCTTTCATGGACGAACTTCAGATCACCCGATCCATACTCAGAGGCACCAGATTCGGGTTTCGCTCCTTTCAGAGGTCATCAAGGGTGCATATCCTCCGCCGCACCCGGGTGTTATCACCTCGATGACGTGTGTCACCACTGCACCACCCCGCTCCCGTCTTCGGGCTGATCCGAATCTGCCAAATGTCACCGTAAATTCGAACACTCGATACAGCACAATTTACTACTTCTTCCCCATTCAGCAGCGACTTGTCACAGCATCTTGAAAAGCTTAGGTGATACAGACCATTCTTAGCAAGCGAATGCCTCCCACCGAGTCAGGTCTTCTCCACAGGAGTTAACGGGGCTGTTGACGGAGACTGTCGTTGTTCGACAAAGTGTGCCACATTGACGAAATCCGATGAGAGTGCCGAATCACTGCTATTCGAGGTAATTAGGTCAATGTTCAGAGATTTCTCTTACCCGAATGAGCGCTATTCATGTTTCTCGATTTATTTTACTAGCATTCAATGCCCATCGATGCCGATAGCAAGTGAGAGTTAGGCGACGGTGGTCAGCATATGACATGACAGAAAGATATGGAAACGCTGCTCGGTGAAGCCTTCCGAATGAGGCCTACCAAACCTACACATGTAAATCCATCATGATGCGACTCTACCTTGACATGATGTGATGGCTTGGCTGCCTCCATGACCCAAAGAGCTATGCAGGATTCCTTCTCTAAGGCGAGGGCGCAATCATGCTTGACAGGCCAACAGACAGATGCCAGGTAACAGACATTATCTGGTTCTCTACAACTAGCGACGATGCACTTGGCGAGAACGCTCTAACAAATGAATACGGAAAGTGGAGTACCTGGGGTTTCTGCCGACGGTGGGAGAGGTGATCACACTTCACTGGGCAGCTTTCGCTCGCCTAAATTGGACAGCTTCCATCCCAAAGGATGCTATCACGCTCACGTTCCGCTTGCTCCACTGAGTGCATGTGGCTAAGGATTGAATTTGAAAGGCGGATATATAACAAAGTACTAGCGAAGACATGATGGGCTCAACATTCAGGTGATAGACCAGAAGAACTTCCTTCACGGGTTCTTTGGTGACGATCCCGTGCTGGGTTAACACCCCACTGACTTGCGAGTTAGACTTTTGAGTCAAAGGCTCCGCTTAGGGTTCCCAAAGAAAAAAACCCTTCTGCGATGTGGGCAGCCGCAAAGTTTGATTCTCCTCGAAACCTTCAACATCGTTTCTATAAATGACCTTGCTAATTTTCTGTCTCTTGATTTAAGATCGATGTAACATACCAGAGGTTATTTCAGCTCAGGAGGTATGTCTGATAATAATAATCATGATAATAGTTTAGACGTAGAGCACATACTTCTGAAACAGAAATGTTCTCCTCAATTAGTTGCCTTCATCCTTGGCGCACTATATCATATAGAGCAACAGGTTGCCCTAGCTAGAACCGGTAAAACTTTCGAAATCGATCTATATTGTATTCTGGTGCATAATAGATGTCGCTTCTACCAATAGGCTTTGTACTCCAGATACTACCTTGGTCTTTCGCTTCATTCTGCGCGTGTTCGTCGATTCATTACCAAGCACTCGTCGCCTGTTTGGTGTCCGCATCGCTTTGAGCCGAAACGTTGAGAGTACACCACGACATTGGATCAGAGTCAACAGTCGCTTCACTTCAGTTCAAACAACCAATGACCATGTACGGAACGTGGTGGCATCTGTTACTATCTCCTAGAGACAACTTCGGTCGGAAATAATGAGAAAGAACGGGAATATGAAAGGATCGATAAAAAAACTACAAATGTTAATATCAAGTATATGAAGAAAGTTTGTGGATACAAGAAAGCCACTGATCACGACAACTAGCCATTTCCTCTAACATATTCAACCACTGAGTGGGAGGGTCTCTTGGACCCCACTCAGAAAGTCTAACACACCCTACATGACCAAGTCCACAGGTTAAGTTTTTTATACCTTTCTTTCATATCATGGACTGACTATCCTTACTCATCTTCCAACTGGTACCCGCCTCAGAAAACTTCGCACGCCGAGGAGTTCTGTCAGGGGACATGCGCAACACATGTCCTGAACACCTGAGCCTAGTAACCTTTAGTGTTTCATATAAACATTAGGTTCGTGAACCCAGGACTCTCTGCCGAACCTCAGCATTGCTCACACGATGTTCCCACTAGATTCGAGCAATACTACGAAGACATTGGTGTTCAAATATCGACAATCTTTGTATGCCCTCCACCCGCAGTGGCCATGTCTCCGAACCATACAGAAGCACTGGCCTGACTGCTGCAGCACACACTCGACCCTTAGTAGATAAACGGATGTCATGTCGACGACACAGATGGCTCAGGTTGGAAAATGTCAAACGAGCCTTCTGTATACGCAAAGATACCTCATCCGACATCCAACCTCCAGGTGAGATGCAGCTCCCCAGATAACAGAACTTGTCTACCAAGCTTATAGTCTCCTCAGATACTGAAAGGTTTGGTGTTGGACCAACTCAGTCCTGCAACAGCATCTTGCACTTTGAACGTGCGAAACGCATACCGAACATCGCTATGCAATCCGCCAAGCTGTCGAGAAAAGCTTGCAACTTACTTGCATCTTCGTTTAGAAGAACCATGTCGATGGAGAATAATACCAGCGAGAAGTTTACATGCAATGCCAACCAAACTTATTCCCCTGAGGTTTTCACAGGAGGATCTGTCCCCTTTCTCATAGATCGGTACGATCACCGATCCACACCAACTCTTTGGAACTTGTTCTCTATCGCATACCAAACGGAAGAGTTTTGTCAACTCCAGTTACAGTGCTGGGCCATCGTCCTTGAAAATAGACGAAGGCAACTCCTCCGGTCCAGCAGTCTCATTTCGTTCAAGGTAGCCTATCTCACGAAGAACCTTCACTTCTGTATCCGTATATATGATCACAGCTGGAACCATCGTGCTACTTAGCAAGCCTACCGTGGATAAAGGCCAATTAAACTGCTTCTCGAAATGCTCCGCCCAACGAACTAGACGAAGTTTTTGAGTTTGAATCAGTGAGACGTTCGCTTTTTGGATCAGTTTGGAAGCGGCTGGCTTTTGTGGATCGGTATTTCTGACTAGACGGAAAAGTTACGGCTGCCGCCGATTGCCGCAGATTTTTCCATCTCCCTACACTTCGCAATCCACTACTGCTTACGGCAGTTTCACAGGGTAAAAGAAAAAAGTTGGTGTTTAAGACATCTCTCCCTCATCATATTTGGAATCCGGAGGAATCGATCTACGCGCGTCTAAAAGCGCAACTGAGGATGCAGATACCCACCGTTTGTGTGTGTGTGTGTGTGTGTGTGTGTGCCTGGTTGTTGGACCTTGGGCAGCATTAGCAGTTCCGAATAGAGCCTCCTTGATCTCTGTCCATCGCGCTTCCGGATCCTGGACATTTGACTGCATCGATAACCTGGTGGATAATTTTGCCTGGAAAGCAGATCAATGGTTATCGCCCAGTAACAGCCGCAAGCGAAGGTTGGCTTTAGCGTTATTTCGGCCATCGATGAGACGTAGGCTGAAACGCGCACGAAAAAGAGTGTGAGCAGTGCCTACAGCCATGAACCAAAATGATCGACAATCTTGAACTGATCCGCGCCAACGGTAATCGATAGTAATGTGGTCGATCGGGATCCAACGCTGTGAAGGCACAGGAGGAGACCAGGTTAGTTGGTGCCGCTTTTTGTACGAGAAGTTTGTACTGGCTAGTAATAGTCGACGATGGGAACTTAGTTGGATTAGTGGGTCACCGTTATCGGTTCGATGGGCTGGAACGCCGAATCGGCTTCTTATACGCCTTTCTGTCTCGTCCAGGCTTCCAACTTGAGCACTGAAACCACCAGCAACAATCATTTTGTCCCTGGAGCAGCGCACGTTGCGGAGCACTTAAGACAAACCTCGGCAGGATTCGTCTTTAGTTTGAGGGGAACCACATTTAGTTGATGCATATACGGGAACGACAAACAGGCATCGAAGTTTCAGTCTAGTGCTGTTGACATGTACAGAACCATTCAACCGAACCGCACACAGACGCCTGTTGACTGGGACCCAGTCAAACAGTGCACGCTCAGCTTTTACGCTCAGATCGATGCCAGCGCCAACGTGACTACGATCACTAGACACCGGATCATCCGACACGCGAAGAGTGAGACGAGATACCATGTTTGTATCTCGGGCGCGACGTGTTAACACGGAAGTGGGGTCATGTTTGCGTGTTTCGCAGACAACGCACGTTTATGTTGAAGGCATCAAGAGTTCTAGCTATGGATGCCTGTTGCTCTGTTTGGTAAAGTGTGTGGACGTTGAAAGCAACAAAATGAAAAAAATGTTTAGGTCCGAGAATCGACTGTCTATTTCCCTCACTGTGAGTTGGATGTTTGCGGTCACGGATGATTGTGGCCTCTCACGTCCATTTAGAATTGAGATGTTATAAGAAGAAAGAAATGTTCCCGTAGGGATTGCTGGAAACTCGTGGGCAAATCATATTTCTCATTTTCCCGCATCGCAGAAGGGTTTTTTTCTTTGGGAACCCTAAGCGGAGCCTTTGACTCAAAAGTCTAACTTGCAAGTCAGTGGGGTGTTAACCCAGCACGGGATCGTCACCAAAGAACCCGTGAAGGAAGTTATTCTGGTCTATCACCTGAATGTTGAGCCCATCATGTCTTCGCTAGTACTTTGTTATCTATCCGCCTTTCAAATTCAATCCTTAGCCACATGCACTCAGTGGAGCAAGCGGAACGTGAGCGTGATAGCATCCTTTGGGATGGAAGCTGTCCAATTTAGGCGAGCGAAAGCTGCCCAGTGAAGTGTGATCACCTCTCCCACCGTCGGCAGAAACCCCAGGTACTTCGCCCCTATTTAGTGTATTTTTTGACCGTGAAACTGTTTCTCCGTGTTTGCTCGCTGGAGTGTTCTCTCCAGGTACCTAGTGGTCAGAACCGGATGTTGCCCTTTATCTGTTTCAGAAACTGAACTTCATCTGGCTTTTACCCATTGATCTGTCAGACGTGACTGCATGTTCGGCTAAAGAAGTTATCCCGCATAACTTTTTGGGTCATGGAGGCACACAGGCCATCACACCACGTCGAGACGCAGGCCCATCGTGATGGCAGCAGTCGATTGAACGGTTCTATGCGTGTCATCTGCAGTAGACTAATGTCGATGCTTGTTCATCATGTTCGTTTAGCGCCCACTAGTTACAGTTCTCCTAAGGCTGGAGATGAAATGTATTTTTGTATATTATATTTCCCACTCTTCTGATTTCAAGCTGTGTGCGAAACATAGCAGTTCACCGGGGGAAGAAGGGGTACATGGTGTGATATTCCATGAGTTGTTTTGTTTGTGGGCGCAATATTGCTAGGTTACGCATTCCAAAAGAGGTGGTTCCCTCAGGGGTCCACAATCGAAGTCCTAAGCTATCGGCAGCTCAGACCGCAAGACAGCGGGACCAATCGTGGGGTGCGTAACCCACTAGGGGCCAGTGACTCATTGCTGACTTCGGATGAGGTCAAACATCCTGGGTGCCCAGTTCACCTCTCCACCATAGATGTCGGTGAGCATGGTGCTGTATGCTTCGGAAGCCGTCTGCAGTTGGTTTGGAATCAGGGTTCAGCCATCTCCCCTAGACCGACTGTCAGTCAGTCAATCCGGTGGAGAGCTCCGATGTAAGGTTTCGGGTATCAGGAGTTGGTCTTTGGAACAAGCGCTCATTCTGAACAGACTGTGTTTCGGACATGTGTTACGTACGCCCACCGATATACATCCTCGGTATGAGTTGTTCTCTGAGGCAGACAGTAGTTGGAATGTAGGTCAAGGTGGTTAGTCTGTGATGTGAAAATACTGACGACTATACTTGGTTTAGTAGGACGTGTTAGACTTCTGGTTTAGAGTTCACGAGATCCGCCCACCAGGTGGTTGAATACATCAAGTGGCATGGCTGGATGCCGCAGTCATTGGCACAGTTGCCCTCGAACTCTTTCTTCGTTCCAGTGACTTCCAATTGTAGCTTCATTCTCTGTTTACTTGCTCTTTTACTTCTATTTTTTGCCCTTTAATAAACGATTCTGAGAGGTAACAACCGGAACCAGAGCACAGAAGTACGCAGTAAACTGTTGAAAGAACTGAACTAAACCCATCTGAATGACTCGGTCACTTATGACGATCTGTTACGTCCTTGTATTCGCTATCCTTCATCTTTATTCCTCTCTTTAGAAGGTTCAGTAAAATGGTCAGTAGAATGCGTGCATAACTCTCGTTCTACCTAAATCATGCTGTTTCTAGGTTAGTCCATCTCATCGAATTTTGTCCACTGTTGCTCATTTTCGGGTTTTGACTCGAAAATGCCTTTGAATACGATGGTCAATTCTGTTCCCATCTTATTATTATTGTTGCTGCATAAACATTACGGATGCATCAGCACAATATAAATTCTTTGTCGCGAGTTAACCTGGTACACAACTCAAAAGAAAGTACACCTCACATAACCGCAAGACACAGCGGATCGCTTTACCTTCTACCAGGACTTTTGTTCGCGGATGCAAAATCCAAGCTGTTTTCTACTAGCTATGAATAGGCGCACTATATTCGATGTAACCGAAGAAGACAACGGTAAGCGGGGGGAATATACGCTGACTGTCCCACCGTTCATGTAATCTTTTGGGAACCAAACAGAAATGGCTTAGTTAATTAATGTAAAAGTAAGGAAACCGGACAATTCGGGCCAATGGAATCAAGCGAGAATGTCTCGTGAATGTCAGTTAGCGTTTTACTATCCCTGAACGGACGCTCGCAAAAACAACAACAAGGGCTACAGCACTGTAAGCAGAAATCTGCATTCAAACTGTAACTAGGTGCGGTGATGACAGATCAAAAACGTTGGCTTGGAGAAATAGGCAATAACCAACGAGTATCAAGGTCGATGCACAAGTGTTGTCTGCGTGACTGACAGTCCAGATAAGGATGGCGGACAACCTTTTGTTCGAGCGTTTACGGGCCACATTCAATAATCGAGAAATGAGAAAATCGACTTACCACTATGTTCGAAAATTGAGGAATTTTATGGAAAATAGCACTTTCTGTCAAACCATCAGAGAAATCTTGGTACACTTGATCACTTCCCCCAAGACCGTGTGCCTGTCACAACTTCTGGTGTAGGATGATAACACTTTATTCCCTGTGTTTTATACAAGATCTAATCAGTTTCGTTCTCCACTTCATTTCTATTCCTTTTTTATGCACACACCAGGATGTAGTTCATCCTCTTGTCTGGGTGCGTTTAGAATATTACCCTCGATGGCCGGCCAAAGTGATGGCCGTTGATACACACGAGATTCTCGTGATTTTTTTCGGTGACTACGATGTTACCATGGCCCCACTCGGCTCAGCTCGCGTACATTCAGACTCGCGTACGGGTAGGTCGCCATTCCCTCTTGGCTCAAGTGCTTCCGGTCCAGGTTCGGAAGGCCAAACGTCATCCGATCAATCTTTTCAATGTGTCTCACCACTGGCTGGTGCATCATGTGCTGCTAGCAAAGGTGCAAGAAACGGTCCTCGATCCTCGTCTCATCTAACTGTTGATGCCAGTTATAAGCAAGCTCTTGTGGAATTGGACTATCATATGACGCAAATCAAAGAGCGCTATCCAACTTTCAAACTACCTCTCTCACCGGTCGAGTTTACTCAGCGCTATTATGCACAGTTTCAAAAGTGAGTGATTTGCAGAAATGGGCGGGTTATTTCATGTGAAAATCGGTTTCTTATCATGTAATAATGTTGATAATAATAAAGTGGTTTTACTGTACGAGCGACGTTCACTGGTCCATCGCGATGTTTAACTGGCTCCTCGTAATATTTTTTATCTTACCAGAAATGATGTGCTTTGGGTTCTGTTTGTCGACTGCTAACTTGGCGGTGGAGTTCAGTGAATCAGGTTGCTGTCTCAGCATGACCCAATATGAAGTAGCGAATCAGCGCAAGAAGAGCGTGTGAACGGAACGAACAATAGAAGGGTTATATAAACGAAAAAGGAATCCGAATGCGAGTGCGCCATAAACCAACAGATAAGTAATTCTTTGGAACATCAACCGGAAAGCCTACCATATCCTGTGCGGCCAACACAACTGGTCAAGTTTTTCACTTTCTAGACACATGTACTGCCTACCTCTACTTGTCTTTCAAATTACCCTACTACTGACCGACAATACACACTGAGAAAACTATCATATAGCATTAATAGGCACTTCACACGTAAAAAGTTGAGTCTTTCTGTCAGGGCGTCATGAATATCTCCATGAGGTCAGAACTATGGTTCGACTATGTCGTAGTGACGTGCCGTTATTCGGTCCGCCTCCGCACGACACGTTGGCCCAGACCAGATGCACCGTCAAACACGTGGGTGGCCCGCAAAACTAGATAAAGTCAGACTACTGAGATGAGCTTCTTACTTAACAACTGAATCAGCTTGACTGAACGGTTGGATGTATTTTGGTGCTTTGACTGCTGAACTCCTGTCTCGCTGTTTCTGCTATTTCAGGATTTCCCTGAAGAACTGGCGTCATAAGATTTTCGGCATTAAGGCCAACATATAAACCCGTGCAACCAAAACATGTTCTTAGTGAGTGAACTGGTCACCATGCCCCAGAGACTGGGAGTGGAGATCTACGTAAGTTCCCAACAAGCCAGGCGTGGCACCGAGTCGAACAATGGTGGCTTGTTTTCATGGTAGAATCATTTTGTTGATCCCGTTTTTAAGCAGTGGGAAAGTGTGGGTGAAGTGGATAAAAAAGACAAACGAGGGTATTCCATAGTTTGAATGTCTTGTGTAAGACAGACTATTGAATGCCTGGGAACAGAAACCTGGTCATTTGTGTTCCGAAAGAATGGTGAGAAGTTTAACGGAGGATACCACGAAGACAAGGTCGAAGGAACAAACAACAGTATAGTAGGGGAAGAAATGAAACAGCTGGGTGACTATCTGTCAATGGATCAGAAATTAACGGAGGATAGTCAAAAAAGGTATCACATGAGGCTAATGGTCTCACGCCAGACACAGTTGACAAACGATAGCAAGAAGGGCGACTGAATCACACGTGATTACAATAGTTGAGTTTTGTAGGATGAGAACTGTTAGGCAGACGGGCGAAGCAGTGGTTGACACAGAGGAAACATATGAACCTCGCGCTGCACAAAAAGCCAGAAAAGAGCATCATTTAGTGGAATGAAGGGAGGCTAAGTCGGAATATGAAGATCGAAGTTGATCTCGCTTCCAAACCGTGTAGAATGACAGACCGTTACGATTTCGAGATATTCTTCTTCCACTCCAACTATATGCGGCGGAAAAGAAATTGTTTGTTCTACTTTCTGGTAATCTAAGGCGACGCTAATTATGCGGCTCAATTTTGAGGACAATTCGCAATTGGTACTGTCATTGCCTTGATGTCAGGTGTAACTGTATTTTTCGAATAACTTCCTCAAAAGCCTCCTCGGGGCAGTATCAACTAATGGCGTAGTCCAGATTCTGATAAAATGATCCACGTGAAACATCATTACTTCTGGCTCCTTTTGAAGGTTGTCGGATACAATACTGATTTCACTGCATCACTAGAGTAGTCGCGTTAGTAGAACCAGAATTTATTATCGTCGAGCTTCATCCTGTCCGGTCCAATTAGATTGCGTTGTGCCTTCTCAGCTCGGTTTGTGTAATCATGATATGCGTGTATTTCTGAATTCCCACCAAAAATACACCAAAACAAAAGTAAGATTGTGTCCAGCATATCTGCCTTTCGCTTCTGAATGGATGATTCATGGGTCGTCTTCGGTTTAAGTAATCACGTGTACGGTCAAACAGTCTAGCACGAACATTATATATATATATATATATATATATATATATATGTATATATAACGGAAAATACTCCAAAGTCGGAGAGGTGAGGGGGGGGGGGTTAGGAGTCAACACGAAGAATACAAGTAAAAGCAAAATTGTTCCAATATTTTCACCGTACACATTGTGTAAATTTTTTCTCGTCTGCTTTTCAATTGTTTATGGGAAACGGTAAGTCAACAGGCAAACCAAGCAGCATCCACACCACTGGATTCTATTTGAAGCCATATGTCTCAGCGTCCCTAACCAACGACAATCCCCATCTATTGGCCCCCAACCAGGAAAGCGGGAAGCACCAACCGAAGTGAAAGCCGAAGCTAAGTTCTTCATGCTCCTGCGCCAAATCATAACCTGACCGCTGCGCCGATCCTTCGAGCCCTACCCAGCACGTGCAAAAAGAACACGAAAGGGTGAACGATGGGTGGGTATTAGCAAAACATGTCCGAGCCACCGGAGACGGTGTAGAGCGATTGTCTCGGTCAGAGGACGACTATCAGCACCGAACACACGACGACCAACCTCGTCATTGCTCATTCAATGTTCCCACGAAACACAAGCAATGCTTTGGAGACATCAGTGGTCGAATGCAGAAATCCGCGGAGCACTTTCGGCGCGGAAGGAACAGATCTTGCAACCATGAAGAAGGACACTACGAACTGTGGCACTATAAACCCTTTCTTTGAGGGAGTGCCGGACGTCATTGCAGAACCACAGATGACGCAGATTCGCGTAAGCTACTTTGGCTCTCGCAATTCGTGATGTGACCTCCCCAACACAACCATCATCTCTGATCAAGCACCCAAGGTACTTGAAGCTGTTTACTACCTCTAACTGATCACCACAAAGGATGAGTGCAGACACAGGCTCCTACGAGCCTTGAAGAATTACGTCGCATTTCGAAGGCGCAAAGCAATCACTATATCGGGACACCTCAATCGCCAAGCGATTCAGTTCGTGTTGACTTTGCACTGTCACTCAGCGAGGCGATATCATCAGCGTACTGTATGTCAAGAACTCTGTTCCCTGGGAGGAGTTTAACCCCACAGTTTGAAAGACCAAACAAAGAGTGTTGTAGAACGTGCTTTGTGGCGGATTTGGAAAGAAACGAGGATATAGAGCAGACTTGTTGTACTGCAGTGGAGACATCAATGGGTAGCGAATGCTGGTCATAAGTCCTTTCTCTACCTGAGGTATGACGATACAACTCTTTGAGGACCGACACATTTTTGAGGTACACCATTCCTTAACAAACAGTGCCATAGTGCAGACCATGGGCTCTCCTGTATCACCAATTGTAGCCAACCTGTTTCTACACTCAATCGAATCCAAAGCACTCATTGCCTTCCACAATCCCCCACGGATTTATATCAGGTACGTTGATGAAACATTTGTGATTTTAAAATCGAAACACAAAGAAGGTTTCCTTCGGTGTCTCAACACACAATGTAGCTCCATCAAATTCACAATGGAAACCGAGAGCACGGAGAGGGTAATTGATTTCCTGGACTTTCGTTTACAGCTGAATGATTCCCAGACATTCGCAACAAGCATTCACAGAAAGCTCACACACTCTGACGAATATCTGAATTTTTATTCGGCCCACGTACAATGTATCTAACGTGCGCTCATTTCGTCGTTAGCCAACCGAGTCAACAAACTCTGCAACGAAAACACCTCGCGCAAGCAGGAAATGAGACGACTACAGGAAGTCCTACAGGACAACGACTATCCGCCAAGGCTAATTAGACATGTACTGATGAACACAATAACGACAAAAAACAAGAATACAACAGACTGGCTGACTTCTGTTGGCATCCCGCACAGGTCGGGTACCTCGGAAGCAATCAGAAAGATACTGGGTAACTACGACGTCCGTGTGTTCTTTCGGATAAACAATACTTTGCAGAGTCAACTCACCAAAGACCAAGGACCCTCTCCAAATACAAGACCAATGTAATTGCATTTATCAGATCAACTGCAAGGACTGTCCTGCCACATACATTGGGCAAACAAGCAGGCAGTTAAAAGCGAGGCTTTTGGAGCATAGAAGGAAAAAGAAATCCAGATCGGCTGACAGAATTACTCTCACGAAATTGGAGCGCGACTCGGCTATCGCACTCCACACTATAGCCGTGAACCACACCATCGATTACGATAACACCAGAATCCTCCAACGGGGTTTCCGTACATACACAAAGTGCCGAGGCTTTGGCAGTTACCGCCCGCCCCACATGCCTTAACCGAAACGATGGGGCAGAGATTCCAGGCATATGGAAGGCACTGACATCACGGATGTATAAATACCCCAAAGGTCACAACACATTGTCCTCAAATGATCACACCGACACTGAGAGAACAGACTCACCCCACCACCCACACTCACGGTGCACGTGCACACACACATGCAGACACCAACACACAAAACGTCTGACACTCAATGGCTAAGATTATTATCCCACGATCATTCGATTGCAAACTGGTCTTGAGAAAGGTTACCCGCGGTAATCGAAACGTCGACTGACTACCATCTTTTCCGATAACGCTGTGTTACCGAACAATAAACACTTACCTAAAACATATCACATGGCGCGTCGTTTTTTTTCGATACGCTCCGAACGGATCTGGGATCTGATACATTGAATAGTGCAGACTTATCTACAGAGTCGAAGGCCGCGCGAATGTCTAGAAACAACGATCGTTGGCCTTTGGAAGGCGAAACGGTGCTCTAACAGCTGCCGGAAGGTGAAGATTTAATCGATGCATCCACGACCGGTACGAAACGTGGTCTGTTCCTCGCGAGTTTGCCCATCACGCGTGTTGTACAACCTGCGAATAATGACAGACGCTATCAGCTTAGGTGCTATCAGAGTTAGGCCTATACCCCTATGGTCGGCGCAGTCACTGCGCGAGCCCTTCTTAAGGATGGGAACAACGATCGTTTCGCCCCACAAGGAGGAATCTTTCTCAGCGTGCCAGATCTTGGAAAACAAGGCTTGAAGTTCTATAACAAGCTCCATTCCACCATCTTTAAATAGGGCTGGGAAAAGACCAGCGGAGCCCGACGCTTTGTGACATCCTTGGGCTTGGATTTCCTTGCAGATTTCCCCCTCAAAAGGTGGATCTGTCGAAACAGACCACGAGACGTGTGGCGCAGCAGCTGTGGGAGGGGCTGACGCTGAAGGCCAGCTAAACTGTTTCCTAAAGTTCTCCGCCCAGCTTGCAAGATGTTGCTGCAAACTGTGAATAGCCGAACCGCCAGCTTCACAGATCGTTTTGGGCACATCTAATGGCTTCCAACTAGTGACTCAAATAAGATAAAACAGCTTCTGAGAATTTCCCACAGCGGTAGTGTGTTCCATTTCTGATGCTTTTTGTGACCACCAGATTTCGCGATCCCTACCAAGACTTGCGTTGAGTTCATGTCTTGTTATGAGCCGATGCTTCATTATGCTCATTACCAGCCGAGATGGACTGGCGTGCATCAAGAAGGGGCAGAGACTCAGCAGAAATCCAAGGTGTAACGACACGAGTCGGGCTACAAATCACTTTGCCAGCAGAATACAAAGCATTCTCAATAAGCAACCAGTGTTGGTTGATGTTATCTGGTGGCGTTAATCCTAGCTTTTCAGCTAGGACGTTTCGGGAAGTTGAGAGGCAAGACGAATCAGACAGCATACCACAGTCTAACCGCTGCTACATCGCACGTTCGGGACGCTCACCGAAACATATGGACAGCTTAGTGCATACTAGCGCGTGGTTGGAATCAATGGGAGTGCTCCAGTACGACCGGCAGTCTTGTATGCAGCCCCGCCATTCGCAGTTATGTACGACGTGGTCTATCTGGGTCCAATGCTGACTCAAAGAGGGCGGACGTCACGTTGCATACGTACGTACTGGCGAGAAACAGGCCGTGATCTGAACACAGAGCCAACAACCGTTTCCCGTTTTCAGAACGACAGGAATCGAGTCCAAAAGGGCCTCCCAAATGCGCTTCATTCGAAGACAGCCGACTAACTCTAGCATTCGTGTCTCCAGCTAAAATCATCATGTCACCTCGCTTTGCTTTACATAGGAGGTCGTGTAACTTCTGGTAGAAGACATCTTTGATTATATTGGGTCAGCAACCTGTACGACCATGAGCCGAGAGGACAAGCAAATTACGTCTATTGAGACGGCGTTTGTTTATTTTGCACGAACCCCTAATCTCATTGCACATAGCTGACTATCAATTGGGATCCAGTCAAGTAGCGAAGTCTCAGCCCTCTCACTGAGAGCTACGCCTACGCCAGCAAGACCAGCAGTCGCGGCCTCAGGGTCCCTAGACAAACGCAAGTTATGATTGAATGCGAGCATCAATGGAATGACCGAGCTAGAGTCTTGGATGCGAGTCTCTTGAATAAAACACACATATATGGCAAGGGATTTAAGCGTGCGCACCAGCGTTCTCGCATTAAATGTGGCCAGTTTAAAAGGGTACATGGGTTGGAGAAGCGCATCATCTGGTGGAAGCGGATTCGGTGGTACTTGAATACCAGACGAAGCAGGACGCGAGAGAACAGGAACAGAACTTCCCTTGAAGACACTGTCGCAAGTAAGGTCGACTGCAGTTCCCGAATATGTGAAAAGGTCTGTAGGGGATGATGAGGTGTAAGATTAGAAAAATCGACCCTAATGTACAGTGTAAGAACATCAGCGAGAGCATGTTTTTGACTAGCGTAACAATCGTTTTGTAAGATGTCCATCCGTTGCATTGTTGTTGTCGTTGTGGATTATTGTACTACTCGGTCTTGCAGTCCAGAGCAGGCATTTTTACTCGAGGGTGCACTTGTATCCTTTGCGCAACCAAGCGCGTCCTGCAAGGCATCCGCGTTGGTCTGTATGAATCGGTGACCATTTGTGTGGATCATTCACCTACTCCGGGAACCTCTGGGAGCTGGTGACTAATTGCTCAGTTCATACGCGTTTCGGATAAAGCTATACATCTTGGGCGCCCATTACAGTCGTCCGCCATAGATGCCGGTGAGCATAGTGTTGTACGACTCATACACCACCCATGGTTAGTTTGGGATCAGTGTTTATCCAACTCTCCTAGATTAACTGTTAGTCACTCAGACCACTGGAGAGCGCTGGGCGCTCGCCTTCGCCCTCAGCTCGGAGCCCGAGACACGTACCCCCTACCATACGGGGCATTTTGAAGGCCACATACGGACACACTGCAGATCATTGGCCACGTCCCACACACATGGGCGCATGCACGTAGACACGCATACAAGGTTAAGGCTAGTCATGCTCCATCTCGGACTGTACTGACCACTTACGTTTTCACGTGTCTCACGACCTTGCGTGGTCCGTTCCAATTGCACGTTTGGCTTGCGTTTTCACTGGCATGTGACTGATTCGCTTGCTTAATTACTTACCCACTTGCGTTTCTGGGTCCTTTCATGCACTCGTGCTTTTGCTAAATACACGTTCGTCCCTACAGTCATGCATAAATTTTGCTCACCCCTTACGTAACACATCATGTGCTGTTGAATAACAGTTCTAGAACACTCCAGGGACCGTGAGTACATAAACTTCTAAGTCAGAATCAACAAGTTTAATGACATCAGTTGCAAGTTGCGCTCCTAATTTTCACCGAAATGAACCGTAACGGGGCTTCTCCAGCGCTTTTATTGATGCTACTGACCATAAAATAGAAACTTTTCACTTTGTTTCCCTCGACAAAATCTCTGAAAATAAACTATAATCATTCAACATCGTGTTGAGTTCCATGCCCTGTGTGCTCCGCTTCCAGCACGCCAAGCTCATTCGCTGATCTCTTGGCTCTTATTAAGCCCTTATTTCCTTCCTCCCTTCTTTCAAACGCTCGTGTTCACTACCGCAGCGCTGACTTTGCCGCTCCGTGTGTCCGCCCGCTTGACTGCGATGATTGAATATGTGACTCAAGTCATATCTGCTCGACACAGAAGCGCACGTGCACATTGATTGCCATATCTGGGACCGTTAGAATATTGACTGCACGGATGCTTTCTGATTGTGATTGGCCTGTTTCGATTGTTGCTTATCGACCACTCACGATTTCCGTGTCATTTCCGATGCGCTCATTCATGATGTCCGATGACTGGTGCTTTTTGGATCTTGACCATAGCTTTGGTCTTGCCGGATAAATACATGATTTGATTTTCATCGTACAGACATAATCGGAACTGATGCATACGTCCATCTAATACACACTCTTCGTGGATATACTTGACTACACAGATGTACAAGTATTTAAATTCCAATTTTCAATGATTAACGAGTAGTGACAAAGTTCTAATGCGGTAACTGTTGTAGCATGCTTTTATCCTGCGAGTAAATAATCTCGAAATTCGGTTGATACCCCATTTTTGCCACCATCGGTCGGCCCACAACAAGTATGTGCAAGCTCCGGGGAGATCGAATTTATCAACTTACTACTCGTAATCTTGTTGGTAGGCAAAAGGGCGCAAACATCACAAAGTAGATAATGGAGTCAGCTGGAAAAGTGTACGCGAAAATTGGACGATGGAGAAGCAAATTAGCGGGCTTGACCGATAATTGATGTCGAGTAATAGCTCCAGGCTCCACACTAACCTTAGACGAAGAGTTCATAGGTGATATATTCCTCCTAAGTATACGGGGTACTAATGAAAACGAAGTGTGATAAGGTCAGTGGTCCAGACGGGTTGCCGGCAAGGATGCAAACTGAATTTGTTCTCATCTCATTACCATGTTTATATAGTGTTCACTGGAAGTGGGTAATGGTTAATACAATGAAATAAGGTCCGCTAAATTCTGTCAAATTCATGAGACAGGTATGAATATACACGATTAGACCGCGAACAGGTTATCCATAAATACCGTGCCAATGGATGATATACTGCTGAGTGAATATTAATTAAATTGTGATTTTAAGGTGCTTCAAAATTGACAAACATGACGAGTTTATTCACAATGGGCGTGTCCATATTGGTTGATATATCACTGACAGTGTGATAGGAGTACATCGGTAGCTTTATGCGATCACTCCACAGTATAAAGAACTATTTCTTAACCTTCCTTAGCAAACCTCGTTATCGGTCATCTTCATCTCAAGCGAACATTCAAACGCATTTTCTCCGTCGGATGTTGAAAACTAACTACTGCTATCGTTTTCCCATGCATTTGTAGAAATTCCACCCTCCCGCGGTGGATCCACTTCCAGTGAACACTATATAAACATGGTAATGAGATGAGAACAAATTCAGTTTGCATCCTTGCCGGCAACCCGTCTGGACCACTGGCCTTATCACACTTCGTTTTCATTAGTACCCCATATCTTTAGGAGGAAAATATGACCTATGAACTCTTCGTCTAAGGTTAGTGTGAAGCCTGGAGCTATTACTCGACATCAATTATCGGTCAAGCCCGCTAATTTGCTTCTCCATCATCCAATTTTCGCGTACACTTTTCCAGCTGACTCCATTATCTACTTTGTGATGTTTGCGCCCTTTTGCCTACTAACACGATTGCGAGTAGTAAGTTGATAAATTCGACCTCCCCGGAGCTTGAACATTTTTTGTCCGCACATCAAGAGGGCTACCTTTCCAGCCCCTTCGGCCCAGAATCCACCGAGTTGTTTATGAAATCACACATTCCGCTCTCGACCTTACTTTCCAGTAAGAAGGTAGCCCACCGACTTCGCAGTTCAGAACGGAGAACATGTTTTCGAAACCGTTCAGTTGTACGATATTGGGTGGCCAATGAACGTGCTGAATTTTCATTTGTACACACTTTTACAAGTCTTAAAATGAGTGATGAACAGGTGAATCCCATTCAATTGGCATGTTTGCAAACCTCTCGTGGAACATGGCGTGGGGTGTTGTGGTGGCAAAATCTTACCTTTGTGGGTGACGTCCATTGTCTGGATGGTGTATCGACCACATCTTTACTCTTCGGCAAACCTTGGAGCACACACACATCTTCCGTAGGCCCACAATATGTCCTTCTCGATCTGAAAGCTGCATTCGACTCATTGGATCACACTGTTCTCTGTCGCTTCCTCCCATTGAAGGGTGTGCCAGAGAAGTTTGTTTCTCTTTTCCAATGCTTGTTTGCGAACAGCCGAAGCCGAGTTCGTGATTACAGTGATCTTTGACTCGAGTTCACCATGGAAAGTGATGTTCGTTAGTGTTGTCCTCGTTCGCTCTTCCTCTATAATTTTGTAATTGAATTGATTCTTGAGATGGCCCTATACTCGTGTGAGAATAGCGGCGTCGATGTTTAATCAGACAGTAAACTGTCTGATTTGGAATATGCGGACGATCCTGATCTTCTCAGTGAAGATCCAAGTAAGTTTCAATCTCTGTTAGATAGCCTTATCAATAGTGTAGCAATGTTTGGAATGTGTTTTGCACCTTCAAAGTGTTAAATGTTGCTGCAGGACTGGGTTGGCACCACATTAAAACCTTGTGTTGGAAGGGGAAACTCTAGCTACAAAAGATAAGTTTTGTTATCTAGGCAGTTATATCTCACCAAGTGGACAGATATCGAATGAAATGTCATCGCATATACAGACGGCGCGTTTGGCTTTTGACAACCTCAATCATCCGTGGCACTGGCGTGACATTCGATTATCTGTTAAGGGTCCAGTGTACAATGCGGCGGTTAGGTCTGTTCTTTTATACGGCTTAGAAACATGGTGGTTAAGAGTAGAAGATAGGCGAAGACTGTCGGTGTTTGAGTATCGATATCTCCGTAGCATTGGCCGAATATGGTGGGAACATCGTATCAGCAATGCTGAGGTTAGCCGTAGGGTGTTGGGAACCAGAGGTCAGTCTCTAGATCAAGTACTGACTCTAAACAGGTTAAGGTGGTTGGGACGTGCTACGCATGCCCACCGGTAGACTTATTTAGTGTACACTGGTCTCCAAGGTAGGTAGTCGGTCGAAGGTAAGTCGAATTGATCAGTTCATGACAGGGCAAAAAGGTATAAAAACCTCGACCAGTGCACTTGGCCAAGTGGGGCGTGTTAGACTTCCAGGTTGGGGTCCACGTGATCCGCCTGCCAAATGGTTGAAAATAATGAGTGATATGGCCAGATATCGTGGCCAGTTGCGTAGTTGTATTCGGACTCTTTCTTCGTCCTCGTGATTTCTGCTCATTACTTTGATCGCTTTGGATCTTTTCCATTTTATGCATCTATTATTTTGGCCTTTACCGGACGATGCTTCGAGGTAGCAACCGAAACCAGAGCATAGAAGTGTGAGGGTAATGGTTGAATAAACTGAACTGAACTCAACGGTAGAGATCTATCCGCTATCCATGATGCCTCCGATTGATACCCATGGATTTGGTTGTCTGCGTTTTATTTCTGTCCAAATTAGTAATGTTGGTCAGTATGAAATTCCGGGGTTTTCTTGTTTAAAATGACTTTTGGTAGGCCTTTCACATCTCGCCATACACCAAGCGCTGAAAGGAAAATAAATCGGTCTCCAAAACGACAGGCGAAGGACTTGGATTTCGTTGGCGAAATCAGTACTTGCATTCCTTTGTCGGGGTTCATAGCGGGCTTCATGTCATATGATACTTGCGACGTTTCAGATTACTGCATCCTTCCCTTCAGAAGGGAATCAGAGTGATTAGGAAGATCCTTTCGCTGGGTACAAGACAGGGATTTAGGCAATGTATTTTGAGCTGAATTCTGATGTACTCGTTTTCTTGCGGTGTGCTGAATCTTCTGCCTCCTCAAGATGTCCTCGTGGATGTAATGCATCGCTGTCTACTATGACTGTTTTTCAATTTTCAGGACCTTGTCAATGAAATAGTTTTTGGGATCTGTTAGTCTCCGCAGTTTCAGACATGCCTTGTATTATTCGCAATCGGGTTAGCGCATTGTAGATGTCGAATCCACAAAGCCACACTCCAACTCTTAAACAACACCGATCACCCCGCTAGCGTTTTTTCTGATCGGGTTATGATTTGAATTTCGTTTCTGGTGATCATGTTGGTTTTTTAAATAAAAATCTACCCGACACGAAACGCCGTATCAATCTTGAACAGATCGACGGGTTGTATATTGATACTGTTTTGAATACAACCATGCATATTCAGTAATGTCGATCTCATGGAAACTTGCTTTCAAACTGGATTGACTAGCTACAGCTTCGATTTTCGAGTCAATACGAAAAAATAGCTGTTCAGGGAGTGGACTGCAAGCCAAAGGTCGTATCCTTCATGCTCGCAGACTAGCCGTTATACTTAACACAACAGGCTCAGAGCTGAACCTGACGTCCTCAACACAAATGCAAGCACGCGCGCACAGTATATGGTAGTTGGTACGTTTCTACTCTCACCTGCCTGTGTTCGGTCTTCAGTCCTCGGCCCTACGCGTTCATTGTGATATGGCCAATAGGTATTGACAGCTGTTCTCCGGTGCGGTCCAATAGCATTTTAGTGTATGTCGCTACCGACGTGCTCACCCGTGTATGTGTGTGTACCGGCGCATATGGTCTCGTGTGTGCTTGTTTATCACAGGCAGCAGTGCGGCCTACGCGCAGTTTTTTATCTCGATTTCCGTGGCATGAACTCATTCTCTGGTGTAATTTTATTGAACACCTGATTAGAAATGGTTCTCGTAAAATCCTTGAAACGCAGATCGTATGGACCTAGGTCAGTGAAGAATACTGGGAAAGTCACCTCATCAGACGGCCTGACCAATGAAAACATAACAACTATCACGGAGACTGATAGCCCTGCTACCGCTGTTGTATCACGAAAATCTCAATCAGTGCCCCCACTCAAATTGATCAGTAACGCGGATAATCTGGAACCGGTATTAGCACGCGCGGCAACTGGGTTGCTCTCACCGTCTTCGTCTCGTAATGCAATGGATCCAGTCACGTCCAAAATAGATGCAAAACCATTAGACGTGAACACGTGCGAGCAACAGCAGCATTCCGATACGGCACAGTCTTCGTCGTCAACAGCAGTAGTTGTGCTCAAAATGGATGTAAGCGAGCATCCCGGTTCTGTTGAGCCTCGGTCACAATCGGAACCTAAAGATGATTTGGACCGTCCACCAACCGTTTTGCAACCGATCCCGATAATTGGGTGAGTCTATTTCACCAAAGCTAGTATTTATAGGGATAATAATATTACAGACCATTATCTTATGTTTGGTTGTGGACTTCTTTGCTGAATTGCCTGACTTAATATCAGGGTTTTATGTAAATTTTCATTCATGATTTCGCAGCCAAGTTTTCCGTTTTCTCTAACGGTGCTTTGTATTTGCCGGTCACAAATCCATTATTCAGTATGAAATTCTAGAAAACAGCGTTCAAATCCTGAATATGATGACTTTGAATCTGCACGTATGGGTTGAGGAACAATGTGTGAGAGCACCGAACCTCCCCTGACCGTCCGCGAAAGTCCTCCTCACATTCCCTCATCATAGCTTGGTTTTATACTTGCGGCACAACAACTGTCATCCGACCCAACTTCATTTAACACTAAATACATCTTAGATTTTATGTATCGCCCGTACCCATGGCACATCCCTTCGCCTCAGCCTATTTACCACAACCTAATAACGATGTACTACCATTGACCTACCTTGTTTTCTGATGATTAAATCGAACACTTCCTAATATGACTAACTGTATCCAACTTCTGTAGTTTGTTTGTAATACCTTTGTTTCACTATGATTCCCACTGGAAAAACGTCCATCACAGCAGTCGATCACTGTGTGCGTAGGGGGGGGGGGGGCAGGCGCTAACATGCAACGCCATTGATGAGTGGGTGCTGTAATATGTTACAGTGATTTGGAACAAACCACTCAGTGCCGACAGTGTTGGTCTGTGTGACGCACAACCAACCTTACACTCCGAGTTCAATATCTGGTTAGGACTCGCGGATATGGGCTACTAGTGATTGCTAACAAGCTATATAGATCAGCTGTCTAGACGTTGTTTCTATAGCTTTCAGTGGTGAGTTGAGCATCCATACTGTATGATGAATCAGTACACAACCCGCTAAACTGCCTCGTTCTGAGTCGGAATGATCTCTGACCACCTTGCAAAGATTGCAACGGATCTAGTCATGGCCTCTGAGATAGAAACCGTTTTGGGCAATGGTTTTTAGAGGCCATTGCGACTAGGAAAATAAACTAACTAAAGTATAAATGTCTGTGTTGATAAAGTCCTCGTAACGAGTACATATCAGAAGGAACACCGTGAGCCTAATAAGTTCACATCGGTTCGAAAATAAATTCACTTAACACAGACAATTCGTTGTGGTGACTGCGTGAATCATCACTGCATGTCGGGGTTCCCCCGGCCGGGTCATCACTTGCTAGTAAAACTGGCACAGCCGGGTCTGGCATTCCGTTTTGGAGTTGACTTAACAATCTATAGATGTAGACGTGTGTGACATGGGACGAAGGAATCTGTACGAGGAAATCGTTCGTCATCATCATCATCATGCAAAGTTAAAAAGCAGGGCAAGCCCCACTGATCACTGCCTTTCTCACCATGTTGCACAGTGAATTAGAAAGTATGAATATACAAGATGGACAGAGAGTGGACCTACACGGGAGGGCAAAGAAAAGAACGCCTAATAGTCAACACACGGAATACACAGTCTAACTGTGTAAACGCACATCGATCAATCATTCTGATTTGACAGAAAGTGACAACGCGATCGCCACTGTTCACCGTTCGCAACCATATCTTTCAGTGTCTCCAGCCAACTGGTAGACGAATGTTTTAGACCCCAACCACGAAGACGCGAAGCACCTACTTTTCCTCAGTTTGCTGTGCATTTTCTCATTCCTCGCTGCAACGTCATCTGTTGATCTCCACGTGGTTTCTTACACTCACTAGGAGGAACTGAGAGTTGGACACGGTATGGTAGACGTGTGTTTGCCATACGTAACACGGAGACTACGAATCTGGATACGCTGTGATAGCGAATTCCCTGAAGTGGTATCCAATACTCGATTTCTGACCTAAGCATTGCTCATTCGGTTATTCCACCCAATCTTAGCAATACTACGCAAACATCAGTGGTCGAAAACCCCAAGACGACGAATATCTCCCATACGCAGACCTAAAGACTCGCAACCATACAACAAAGCTGGACGCACTGCAGCACAGTATACACGACCTTTCAACTTCTGTGAAATATAAGGTCGGTGCCACAAGTGCTTCAGTCCAGCGTACGCCGCTCGACCCTCGGATATCCGCATGCTCACCTCTACTACCGTGCTCCAATCCGTCGTCACGCTGCTGCCGAGGTAGGTGAAACGGTCGACAATTGCCAGCACCTCCCCATCGAGCATCATGCTCGGAATCGTTGACGTCCAGTCTTGCAACATCACTCTACCCAAATTCCTGTACAATTAAGTCAGCAGTTAGCGCTACACTGTCAGAGCCTTAGCTGATACCAACGAGGGTGGTGAGTTCATCGTAGAACTCATCTTTCTGCGTGTCAGAGCTGAAGTCTGTTGGGGCGTACGCCGAGATCACTAACAAATTGTGCTTAACACAACTATCTTTTCGAACACAGACTGGTCCCTGGAGTCTCGCAGCACATAGACGACCGTTAACCGGGATCCAGTCTAAAAGAGCAGCCTCAGCCTTCTCAGTCAAGACTATTCTTACACCACGTCGACCCACAGCTCGAGCTACGTCGTCTCCTGAAGTGCGCAGAAAATACCTCGATCAGATTACCAGGAGCAGTTAGTTGAATTACACTGCTCGAATCCTGGATATGCGTTTCACTTACACAGCAGACATTAGTCTTCAGGGTGTTCATTGCGAGGGCTAGGCACGCCTGCTGACCGGCCTGCATGAGTGTACGCACGTTAAAGGAGCCGAGGTTCACAGGCTGACGGGGCTTAAGAAAATGTTAGTTACCAAACGGAGGGTTATTCCTGACACTATTTGACAATGAACCGTTGCGAGTATCAACCGTGTTATTAGTGGGAGCATTATGGGTGGATAAAGGAGGCAGAGACGAGGTTGGGAGCAGAGGACAAAGGTTGAATAAAAGAGATCGTTGATTTACCGATATTAGTTATGCACGCCCTCCAAACAGTTGGGCTTGCCAGGTGGACATCCTTGAAAGCGGGTTTCTACCGTTTCATTGCCTTTTTTTCTTATTTTTCTGACTTCGGTCTGTAGTTGGCCCACTCACATAAGTACCAGATGAACGTAAAACAGCACCCACCAACGTTCTTTTTATTTGAGCAAAACAGATTGAATTCGATCATACCTAGTACGGCTTTTTCCTTATCAGGTATCAATGTAGCCACTCACTCCACGGTAGCTAACTTGTTTGTCGGTTTGCGTACCACATTTGGTTCCGAAATTCGTTTAACACTGGATAGTCATCCTTTTTCTCGAGCGGTAGGGCGAACGATATGTCTTTGTGTTTTAACCACAGTTTGGAAGGTCGTTGTCTTTTGTGGCTCTTTTTGATCACTTTTACAGCCCATTCACGATGTTCACGTTGTTCATAGCTCGTTACCCATGTTTTCAGCCTTTGATTTACCTTACATTAAGTGGTAAAACAGTTTGATGCACGTCAGATTGAACGCATGCTTTCCCAGTGCCCTAACTACTGCCCTTCTCTTCCGAACTCATCATGCATAGGCGTGCGGATGATACGGAGAGCATGGATGAGATACACGTTTTACTGGAGCGTATGCGTACACAGTTCCAACAGTCTTTGCAGTGCTTGGAGGAAAAGTGGCACTTAGCTCATGCCAATGACGGTAAGTCCCAGTTCCTACCGTGCTTTCAGTTACTTTCGTGTTCTCATCCTGTTCATATCTCCCAATGATACCTATGTGTCCAGTCTCATTCAGATGTGTACGCACGCTTGTTATATGCAGTTCAATAGGTTCGACCCTGTCAGCGATGTGGATTCGACCATCCAGTTCTTTGTCTTGATTTCTTAATTTGTGAGCAGTTCTCAGCCAAACTCATCGAAACAGTAGCAAGTTTGATGGCTGGAGAGTAATTCACTTGACAGAATGAGCTGCTTATCAACGATCAAAAAATATAACAGTATACTATTGCTCATTCTATATCCTTGGAAACCAGCAATGCTCGAGATAACCAATAACCCGTCCGTCGGAAATCTCGCTCTACGCATATTATTTATGCATTATTCGTAGCAATCGTGCCTCAGATTTCTGTGATATTATCAAGCAGTGTACGCCTGTTTTTGGGGGAAAAAGAAGGATATCACAGAAATTATAACATAGAGTACAAAAACGTTGAAGTTATTATACTGCAGCAGTCTTGGCTGCACAGAGATATAGCGAATGAAATTATACACATAGATGGCTTTCACGCGTTACGAACCGATCGTCCCACGAGGCTTCAACATCGCGGTGGTGGAGTTATCACTCACGTGAAAACAAGATAGAGAAAGATAATCAAGTAGGTTTATGAACACTCAGTCGAAAATATAAGTGCAATTCAAATAATTGCTTTATGCGCCCCGAGAGGTGAATATTCAGCCGTCACATAATCATGTACACGTCCTCAAAAAAAAAACGAAAACTATACAATGCGAAATAAAATGAAGCACTGGGGTAACGGGTTGTAAGCATCAGTGTTATTCCACATATTGTGTTAGTTCTGATATTACAGAAGCTGTATTGTGCAGATACCTTGCCAGGTGGAGAATAGCAGAACTACTGTACTCCCTGGTGCGTACATAAAAATGTTTGCATTAAGAACGGATGGAAAAAGTGGATATACATTTCACTAGGTCTTTATGGGGAGGATGAGCAGAGTCAGTGAGGGCCTTTGTAGACAGCTTTCAGAAAGCTTTTCTATGTTGGGATGTGACAAAGTGAGTGAAATACCGTCGGGTTGTACCACTACCAGGTGATAAAATCTTCAAAGATCTAGCAATGAACTTGAAGTTTTTCAACAACACGCCAGGAAATATGACAGATGAAGTATATAACCAGCGAGGTAGGACACACGAAAGGACGAAGCGTTTGGTAAGATGAGTGAGTGCGGAGTGGAATTTAAGGCGTGAAACATGGAAAGACAAGCGTCCACTCTTCACAAAAATGAAACGAACACGTTTGGGCTAAGTAAGGTTATAGTCTAGCAGCACTCCAAGGTGCTTCACTGAATCAAGACGTTTCAGCTGCTCCCCATTTATTGAAATGGAACTGCAGTCGTTTTAAAAACTGGATCGCTTGCTACCGTTCAAAAGGGAAGATAATGTCACCACACTTGATTGGATTAAGGCCTGAGTTACGGACATGAGACTAATCTAAAACTTAAGTTATTCGATTATGGCGGGTAGGAAAAGTAGAAATGCATACGACATACCAAATGTCACATCATACGCATATTTGATGAGAAGAGTATTTTTATTTACAGGAATAGTAGAAACGTACACAGAAAATAAAGATGGGGACAGGATGACCCTTTCGGGAACGCTTCGTGTAGTAGAAACAAGATAAGAGGTTTTTTTGTTATAACGAGTGAAGCGCTGGCGATTCTGTGAGTAATCTGCAGACAAACAAGTGAATGCTCACTCCCAAGGAGAAAGAGAAAAGCAAGCAGTTCGTCCCAGTCGTCGCAGTTGAATGCATCACTCAGTCTAGGAAGCATATTCTTACCATTGCATTCTTCCTGCCAAGTTTGGGCAAAATGTAATGTGTCAAGATGGGGAGGGCATCGGGGGCAGAGCGTGGCTCTCGGTAAGTAAATTAACCAGGATCAAAAACATTGAGATTTTCTTATCGTTGGAAAACCAACCTTTGAGGGAGACATAGGACGGAATTTGGAAGAACCTTTTTTGGGGATGGGAGTTAAAGCTGCTGTCCTCCAGCAGCTCGGAATCTTTCTTTCCCTGGGACATTGTTTGAAAAGATCAGAGAATAAGGCTGAGGGTAACCGTACACTCTGTAGGCACCATAGAATTGATTCCGTCCAAGCCAGATCATTTTCCGGGGCTTAGAAGAGAAAAGTTCCCTGTAGACGTCCATGGCGGGGATTCAAAATGAAGGTTCCTGAGATTAACTATCTTCAACGGGTACGGGGACAACGAGTCTTATTGCTCTGTTGAATGACTTGTTGAGCTCGTCTGCGTCAACAATAGCAGATTTGCGTGTGGATAAGCCACCAGTTAAGTCTTTCAAGAGCTTCCATGTGTCGCGATGGCTTCTGTTAGCAAGATGGTTACGCGTGTAGATGGAATTGAGGATGTATAAATCAGTCTTGGTTGATTTTACTAGAACCTTGACGACTGACATATTCAGTTCAGTTCAGTTTATTCAACCAGTGCTTCCATGATTTCCAGTGGTGAGTTGAGTGTTGAAGCTGCATGTTGAATCACATCAACCACTGACCTCGCACTTCTGTGCTCTGGTTTCGGTTGCTACCTCGAAGCATCGTCCGGTAAAGGCCAAAATAATAGATGCATAAAATGGAAAAGATCCAAAGCGATCAAAGTAATGAGCAGAAATCACGAGGACGAAGAAAGAGTCCGAATACAACTACGCAACTGGCCACGATATCTGGCCATATCACTCATTATTTTCAACCATTTGGCAGGCGGATCACGTGGACCCCAACCTGGAAGTCTAACACGCCCCACTTGGCCAAGTGCACTGGTCGAGGTTTTTATACCTTTTTGCCCTGTCATGAACTGATCAATTCGACTTACCTTCGACCGACTACCTACCTTGGAGACCAGTGTACACTAAATAAGTCTACCGGTGGGCATGCGTAGCACGTCCCAACCACCTTAACCTGTTTAGAGTCAGTACTTGATCTAGAGACTGACCTCTGGTTCCCAACACCTTACGGCTAACCTCAGCATTGCTGATACGATGTTCCCACCATATTCGGCCAATGCTACGGAGATATCGATACTCAAACACCGACAGTCTTCGCCTATCTTCTACTCTTAACCACCATGTTTCTAAGCCGTATAAAAGAACAGACCTAACCGCCGCATTGTACACTGGACCCTTAACAGATAATCGAATGTCACGCCAGTGCCACGGATGATTGAGGTTGTCAAAAGCCAAACGCGCCGTCTGTATATGCGATGACATTTCATTCGATATCTGTCCACTTGGTGAGATATAACTGCCTAGATAACAAAACTTATCTTTTGTAGCTAGAGTTTCCCCTTCCAACACAAGGTTTTAATGTGGTGCCAACCCAGTCCTGCAGCAACATTTAACACTTTGAAGGTGCAAAACACATTCCAAACATTGCTACACTATTGATAAGGCTATCTAACAGAGATTGAAACTTACTTGGATCTTCACTGAGAAGATCAGGATCGTCCGCATATTCCAAATCAGACAGTTTACTGTCTGATTAAACATCGACGCCGCTATTCTCACACGAGGATAGGGCTTCGATTGTTAGAATGCATGCATTGGAAAAGAGAAATAAACTTCTCTGGCACACCCTTCAATGGGAGGAAGCGACAGAAAACAGTGTGATCCAATGAGTCGAATGCAACTTTCAGATCCAGAAGGACATATTGTGGGCCTACGGAAGATGTGTTTGTTCTCTAAGCTTTGTCGAACGGTGGATACCTACTTGATCTTCCGCCATAGTAATCAGCTTCTGGTCGGGTTATTTGTGTGTGTGGTCGCGTGGTGATGCTGAAATATCTTGGTCTTTGGTCGATCTTCCGAAATTTTTCGGGAGTAAAAACTCACTGATTGTTGTGATGTCGGAATTAGCTGTCTGCTTACGTTATAAAACTGCCAGCTGAGATTCCCCATCTTCGTAAGCCTCAATGTAGAGTATCACAGAGCCACAACCAGAGGCCTAACGACTGAGTTCCTGCCTGCTTTCCCCTGGTACCTTGTCATTATATATATATATATATATAACTGCCGACTTTTTGATCTCTGAGCCAATATCGTTTACCTCTGGATCGGTACAGTAGAGTGTCGATTGCAGGCTATCTGGTTTATCTATGACTGCATCTTTAAACTCGAATTCACTGTTCACGACTCCTGGGTGAATTGTTTTCCCAGGCGGTCAGTATTTACGCTTCTCGTGATTCAGCCGATGGTGTGACTGAGTAAGACTGATGTCGCGTGCTTGATTTCATCCCTGGGGGAAATCGAATCAAACTATTTAACCTGGTTGGGGCGTGTTGCTCTGATGGAGCAGCCATCTGCTGTACTATTTATCAACTTTTACCTTCCAATCGACAGGATTGCGAGATGCCTAACGTTTAGGCTGTAAGTAGGGAAACCCGATTTTGTTTTTGTCTCCGCAGAAACCAGTCATCGATTATCTGAAGATGTGTGAGATAGGAAGACGATAATCAACATAAGCAGTCATAGTGCCCTTTTCTGTGTATCTAGTTGCTAATGTGCATATACATATTGTCTGTGAGTATCGATGGTTTTATTTATTAGTTTGGGGAAGGGTTTTTTGCAATTACATTCAGCTCCATATTTCCGAGCAACATCACTGATACTGCATGATTTGTTTGTAATCCGCCACATGTTGGGTTTGCTTTACTAGAAAATATCTATTTTGAAAAGGCAGTTGGAGTTTAATCTCGTTTCAGTGTTTTGTTTTCTCCGTTATTTTGGTTATTGAGCTTTTATAAAGTGAGAAGTAATCGATCAAACTCCACTGTTTAAAAGTAGTCCATTTTTTTATTTACTGAGAACATTGCACGATAAAGTTGTACTTGATTCGTCGGCCCTTGTGAATCTAGTAAAGTCTTCTGAACCATAACAACTGTGACCACATCGACCGAGATAAAGGCTAACAACAGATGAATCTGTTCATTTCCGCTTGATGACGCAAGAGATATTCAATGAACACATTCTGTCTCGAAACAAACACAGAGGAAATAAGCCATCTACCAGTAGATCTCAGTTGTTCTCCCGACTGTTCTTTTTTGGTCACAGAACGAAAGCACTCACTCGCTCGAGATCCACCCGTACTTAGTGCAGCAACTGTGGAGACAGAGGTTCAAACAGACTGTGAGCCCACCGGGAAACGATCTAGGAAGGGGCATTGCGAAGCTTCATCCGACGTGATCCCAAAAGTGATGGATGCAAGCACCATCACCAAGCGTGTCTCTTCTCCACTGACCCCAATCCAGGCGGTCATGATGGAGGGTGAGATAGCTCGATTGGAACGCGAAAATCAACGTCTAAACCTACTATTAGCGTTCACTCGTGCGGAAATGGCGTTTGAAATGCGTCACCGGATTGCCGAACTGCGACGGGTATGGAACTTTGAGGTGACAGCAGTCTTGGAATCGGCTAGCTCGATTTGGGAGCAAGATCTAATTCGAATCGTGGATGCTGTAAAGCGAAAACAGTGGGTAAGTTAATGGAGTGTTGATTTCTACTCATTACAGTTCATTGTCGTCAGCTGTGGCTTTGAATATCGATGATGTTACTAACTCATTTTAATGGTTTTTGTAAATTCTTGGTTTGTTTTTTTCGCGTGATAGTTGCAAACGTTTCGTCACTGCGCAGGTGTGTGACGCACCTCTTATAGCGGTGAAGTGTTCGCCAACTAAACGACGGACTCAGTGGTCAGATTTTGAAGATGTTCATCGGCCATTAGTGCGAAAATTTCCCAAATGGCCTGTTTATTTGCTACGTGGACTGTTGTGTTTGTTATACTGCCTATATCCAACCGAATTGTAGCAATCTCGTCACGACGAGACGGCACCTTGACGTGGTGTGGTGGCTTGCGTGCCTCTATGACCCAAAGAGTTATACAGGATGGTTTTTTTAAGCCGGAGATGCAATCATGCCTGACAGATCAATGAATAGAGGCCAAACACAGTCTAGTCTCCTGGTCCTCCAGGTTAGGGGTCGATTTGAGCGGGCAACTCAGTCGGTAAACCCAGTGGAAGAATAATTTATCCAAGCGAATAGGCTTCCGCTCAGCCATCCCGCTGCCTTGCGGACAGGTTCTGTTCAGAACTTAAGGCCCAGATTGATAACCCTATTCGTTGTCCTGCTTTGTGGCTGAACACCCTAGCAGTCCCCATCCAACATCTCTCATGAACTGCCTGAATAGAAAGAATTCTATACTGCATCGGTCGTTGCGCAGGGTAATCAGGACTGCGCTGCCCATTGCATCTAGCGGGGTGGGTAGTGATAAGTGGGCTACTGTTCAACCTTTGTCTTGTCCCAAAACCACCTCTCTTTGCCCCTTCTATCCACCCATAATGCTCCCACCGATAACACGCCCTATAGTCGCGACGGTTCATTGTCAAATAGTTTCGGGAATAATCCTCTGTCTGATACCTCACATTTTCTCAAGCTCCGTCAGCCTGTGAACCTCGGCTCCTTCAACGTGCGTACACTCATGCATGCTGGTGTAGGAAAAGTCTTGACTGAGAAGGCTGAGGCTGTCCTCTTAGACCGGATCCGTGTTAACAGTCGTTTATGTGCTGTGAGACTCCTTGGGTCATTTGGTGTTCGAAAGGATAGTTGTGTTAAGCACAATTTGTTTGTGATCTCGGCGTACGTCCCAACGGACTGCAGCTCTGACACGCAGAAAGATGAGTTCTACGATGAACTCACCACCCTCGTTGGTATCAGCTAAGGCTCTGACATTGTAGTGCTAACTGGTGATTTTAATGCACAAGTTGGCAAACCTAAGGCGTCAGAAGCTTGCTTAGGTGGGCGTTGGACCTTACCCGCTGAGCTCACAGATGACGGGGATAGGATTCTCCAGTCTTGTACAGACAATCGGTTGTTCTTCTCTAGCTTGTGTCGCACAGCGACATGGCGCTCTAACTCAACAGTTACTCTAAGCCAGATTGATCATATCGCTGTATATATATATATATATATATATATATATATATATATATATATATATATATATATATATATATATATAATAACAAGTATCCTTTTCGCTAATTATATCATTTATCAGTCTGCACACCATTTGCACGGTATGCATGTCAAACACTTATTCACATGACTTCTCGCCGATTGACCAGCTATTGATTGCTCATATCTTTCAGCACACCAAGACTTTCATAACCATACCTCAGGTGGCACATAACTTGGTAAACAACGTGCCACACACTGAGATTTCGTTGATACCAGTGGTATTAGTTTTTAGACCGATCGACCCAATTCACATAACTCATACCTACTAGTTGACCTCGACATTTTTCAGTACTTTTCGTGGTGCACCAACCTAGCGGGCTGTCGTACTCTGAGCCAATGGAATCGTTCAATAATACTGAGATTAGTCACTTAATGAAACCGTCCGAACAGGTTTTGTTGATTGAGACAAACGCTGTCACCTTATTTTCCTCTTTCTCTCGCATAACTTGTATCTGTCTTATACGGCATGAAGCACTTTAAGGTACCCCCACTATTCCATCGATTTCACACAAACAGACTCCTTTCGGTGCCACTTGGAGTGTTTCACGTGTGATTTGTTTGTGATGGGTCTCCGCAGTCAACGAATCTTCCCATCAGTAGACCTATTGGTGGATTCAATCTTACCTTACACCGGTGACTATCGAGCGGTTTAGATCATTTCCATACCACCTCAGTGGTTAGAAGTCCGAACCCCGCTACCGCCGGTCACTCTGGTGATAAACGGTAATCCACAGTTGACCGGCTCATTACTACCCCTGACCTATTGGGAGCTTATGTGGTTCTCCACTCCATATCTCAGGATCTGGTTTCCGGCTATCTCTAACAGTGCAGTGGGCCTATGAGGCTATGGGTATTTCTCTTCCATTGCATTCATGCGCAAAGATGTGATTATAAAAACTCGCTTTGCAGACTTGGTCCTGGATACTCTTAAGCACACGAACCGGATCACTGAGTGAAACACCAGACTGAGGTGGTTGGGACATGTGTTACGCATGCTCACTGGTAGACCAGACAGGCAATGGTTGGAAGGTAGTTTGAGGTGGTCAGGCCATGACTTAGCAGAGAAGAAAGAAAACCTTGACCAATCAACTTGGCAAAGTAGGCTGTGTTAGATTTCCGGTCTGGGGGCTGCGAGGCTACCTAGCTTTCACGGCCAGTGACCTAATTGCATTTAATCCCCTCATTTTTCTCCGTGAATTCTGTTTACTACTTTGTTTTTGGATTTTTCTCATTTTGTTCTATTATTTTGCCCATGACTCAAGTCAAGTCACGTCAAGTGATTGCTCTATGCACCCGAAGGTGAATATCCAGCATCGACATAGCCATTATATACAGGCATCATTATAGAAAAATACCCGGAAAGTGTGAGAATTATTCAGCTCAACCGATTTTTTAGTTCATTTACAACAGTGTTCGGATTGATGAGGAATCTGGTGAGGTAGAGAACCATTGGTGATTTGTAAATGGTGGTACAGGCAAACAAGTGTTTGTGGCTCGACTTTGGTTGAGGATGTAGAAACACATTTATTGAGATCAGGATGAAGAGAATGTGATTGGACATCTAGTACCTCTGAATTAAACGTTTTGTAGGCTTGTTGGTGTTAAAATATTATATGTTGAGAGTATTGAACATAGGAGATCCCACTACAACGTGGAAGATGTTTGATGGATATGAAAATAAGCTTGACATCTTAAACAAACCTGGAAAGATAACGGAAGAAGCACAAAGCCAAAGTGGTAAGATGCATTCAAGTGTAAAACGTAGCACGTAAAATGTCAAATATCTTATTTTTTTGGAAAGCAGCTATTATAACGAAGACGGCAAGGCGGGCGAAGACACTTGTATTTGGACGGCCAAACAAGTTAAGTTCATGAGACACAATCATTTATGTAGCCCTTTTTCCAGGCCGCGCTGCGCCAACATTGATCTTTCGGCTGCCTGAATAATTCGGCTGCGTTATGGTTAGCTGCTGTGTTACCACTTGCTTTATTCTCTTGGGCACCATTTCTGTTCGACTGGTCCGACTGACAGCTTGGTCGGTAACCCCTCACATGGGCTATCTTGCTGGTTGCCTGAGATCCCGCCGCTTCCCATCTGCTTGGTCCTTATGCCTTCTTTTGTCTGCTTCGGGATGCCTCCGACAAATCCGCCACTGTGTTGTGGTCTGTGGCTTTCGATCGGTTTGATATTCGCGTTGTTCTGTTTCTCCAACATTCCCCTTTGTACTATGACATGGTGGGACGAATAAAAGTCACGGCTGACAGGGACTCCGAGATACTTGAGGGATGATGTTCCAGCAACGTGCACACCGTTTGTGTGTAGGTCGGTATCGGATGCTAGAAGATCGGAATGTTTGGTACTGTTGTGAAGACAAAATGAGATATCGAAGCACTTGGAAGGGTTCATTTTTAGATTAAGACCAGAGAATCAGTCGGTGAGTTCAGTGACTCTTTGCTGCAAGAGTGTTTGAAGATAGTTAGTGGAGTGGGGCGTACGAAGGATTACGTCACCAACATACTTAATAAGCAAACTGTCATCGTATATAGACATGGAAGAGCTATAATTAGAAGAGTGACAGAATGGCCCCTTGTAAACATCTATTGTAGAAAGAAGCGTTAGGGAGGTTTGCCAGTTAAATCGGGCGAACTGTTGGCGACTGTAAAAATTAGTTAGAAAGTAAATCTATATGGGACGTACTGACTCCACAGTACCCAATAACCTGGCGTATTTTGGCCATGTAGGGGCGTGTTGGGATTCATAGGTTGGGTCCAAGAGATACGCCCACTCAGTGGCTCGACATATCAGAGGATATAGCATTGTGTCGTCAACAGTAGCGTTGTTGTGTTTATAAACTTTCTTTATCGGCTTGTTGGTACCACTTCTGGTTCTCTCCCTTCACGTTTTTGATTATTTACGATTGAGGTTGCTGCCGAGAGATGCCGGTCACAACCGCTGCACCCGGCGCATCGTTAATGGTTGTTTAAATAACCGAACTGGAAACTCTTTCTCATTCGTCTTTTTCTGATAAGTAGTGTTGTTGTTTAATCATTTTCACGTAGCATGTATTGATTCGAAATGTACCATAAGCGTGGTATATGTTAAGATAGTCTATATTTATGAAAACATCTTCCATTCCCTTACGTGTGCCGATTTGATGCATTTATATTGTCTGCTCAGAAGGTCTTTGATACTGATCGATTGGCATCTATCGGACCTCTGTTTTCTTTTTATCGTAGCCTAGATTCTCTCTTCATTTATTTATTTTCCGTCTTTTTCAGTCGCTTCCATTTAAGAACTGGTAGCATTGTCAACTAAAGCACCAAGGTGCTAGATTAGTGGTTCATAGAATCAAATGTAGCTATCATGCTCAACCGGTGGAGCAAACGGGATGGTAAGACTTGGGTTCTAGTCCCACCGAGAATTTGGGTCAACTCATCAACTCTCTGTTGTTCACCGTTGCTATGATTATCGGTTGGACCTGTAATCAATACGAGTGAATGTTCTAAACTGTCCCAGTTAGGCTAGTAAGAATGCTTCTTTGCTCGCAAAAAATCCCGTTTTATAAGTGTAAAACAATGAATATATGGGGCGCTGATGCTTATAGCCAGTCTTCACACAAAACCTATTGGTCCGACGGGTGCGGGCGACCAAACATTCTGGTGGGCTGGTGTTGAGGCCGAATGGCGCCTCATAGGATTCATCTCCCATTTGATCAATCCACCCCATCGATCGGTTCTCTTGTCGCTCGTGATTCCGTTGTTTCAAGCCTCGGGCTTGGTACGGTACGGGTGATGACTACTAGCAAGACTTAGCTGTCTACCAACACTAGGTTAGCCCGTACCCTCACAGTGAAGGATTGTCCACGTTGGTGGTCCTTGACCAAAGTGACAGTTTCTCGGTATGAGCGATTTCGCTGTAGATCGCGTATTATGTTCGTCATTTAGACCAAATCTCCTCCACCTGAGATTACACATTCATCCAGTCGGGAGCCATCAAAAGCGCGCGTTAGCCGACTGTCTTGTCCTAGGAGTTTATACTGTTCTTTCAGACAATAACTTAATTTCAACTGTATATATACTCCCATGCAATCATTTGTCCTGGTAGATCAAGAAGCTGGTCTGTTGTATTCTAAATTTGTCATGGGTTCCATCGGATTGCTAACCTAACCGATACTTATGCGTTTACACGGAACTCCAGGTTTCAAAGTTGGCTAAACTCTATATAATGCACATGAACAAAGTTGACAACAGTTGTTACCAAACAGCAGTTTTCTGCGTTTGCTTTTTGTTTCAATTACAGTCTCGAGATCTGTGGCATAGACACTTCTGTTGAAGCTTTGTCTCCAAGACGGAGGTTGGCATCTCGTGGGTTCATTTTGTTTGTGGAAAAGATATTTGTTTTTTTTCCAAGTTTTGCGACAGGGTTCGTTTTCCCACTGATGAAGTCGCAGAAGCTTTTGGATAAATAAGAGCACTTGCCATTCCGCACTTGTGATAATAAGGTATTGACCTGAAGAAATGGTAACGACCAACCGTGAAGCCGTCGATTACGAAAAAATCCCATCTCAAAAGTGGCGGTATTTTCGGTATAAAGTTCCTTTTCTATTATTTTATCAATTACAATCGATCACTACACTATGTCACATCTGCCCTCCTCTGTCTTTAGTGCGCTTATTGTGGTCGCGTTGCGTTCTATTACTGCTGCTGGAACACTTGCTACTGCAACAGTGCATGCCAGGCCAAGCACTGGGCTTCGCATATCAACTCTTGTGTTCAGGCCAGATCCCAACAGGCACTTGTGGAGGCAAGTACCGCCGCCCCTGCCATTGGTATTTCTACAATTCCTAGCCCCATGGCTTCTGTATCATTTGATAAAGTTGAACGGAGCCATCATCAATCCCATCAAACAATGGTCGCTTGGCCGGCAGCTCCGGTTCACTCAGTTACACCTGTTACGGCCCAAACTGGTGGTTTGGCATGTCGCACCATGAGCAACACGGTTCGTGGTAAACTGAATTCGTGAATCGACTTTGTACAAAGGTTTGTTGAGGCTCAGAAAATGTGCATTGAATCCCACTCTCAGCTAGTTCATGTTGTTTTTACATTACACCGCTTCTATCTCCCTGTTTTTGAGCAGATCGTAATCAAGCGGTTTAGTGTAATTGAAACCCTGAAAAGATGCTTCAGCGCACTGCTTTCGTCTCCGTTGACAATTTCGACTTGCATTGAACTACTTTTGGTCAGGCGCCGCACGTCAGTGAGTACTGAATAGAAGTGAGCGGGAAGAAATACGACATGTAACGAGACGTGAACTCAACGCAAGTCTACACAGATCGCGAAATCTAGTGTTTCCAACGTGCATCAGAGATGGAGCATGCTGTCGCCATGGGAAACTCCCTCAAGCTGCTCTATCTCATTCGAGTCACCGTTAGGAAACCGTTAAGTGTTACGCTGTCGTTACGTTTGCTCACAATCAGAAGCAGTGCCTGAAACGCTGGGCGGAGCACCTTAAAGCGCCATTCAGCTGGTCTCCTGTGTCAGCTTCTTCCATAGCTATTTCAGCAGACGTTTCGTGATGTTTCGACAGATCCACCCACGAATGCGGAGATCCGAAAGGTGCTTGGTTATGATGGCCTTCTCCCAATGCTGTTTAAAGGTAGTGGAGTAAAGCCTGTTAGAGAAATTCATTTTCGGTTCCTCAAGGGTTGGATTTCTGAGCAGATCCCCCCTCCCCTCCCCTTATGGTGGAAACCGATGTTATCGCCATCTTCAAAAGAGGCTCACGCAATGACTACGCTAACCATAGATGTATTAGCCTCATCCTGATGGCATAGAAGCTACTAATATCTGTCATACTCCTCAGGTCGTACCACTTCCGGGCATCGTCTTTTTCCGCTCTGTATTCTCACGCCCTGGGCAGGGCTGGGAGAAGCGACTTGCGCTTCGTATTCCTGGCCAGCAATCTAACACAGATCTTAGATGCTTCCCGTTGCTGCACGGTCGTGCTATGGGCATCAATGACTCAGTGTTTGTATGTTTGTTTCCTCTACCACCGGTTCAAAAGTTTTAATGGTACTGCATATGGAATTATCCAAGAAGGGCTCTTGAACTGAGACCGAGCTCACTCCATTGATGAGATGGTGCGATGCCAGTTTCTCCCAAATGGACGGCTCAAAGTTCCAATAGATGCTATCGGAACCATTTTTTAGCGCCGCCCACTTTTTATTTGCGGAGCCGAAACTCATTCTATGGTTTACGTATTATGTGCGGTGAAATGAGCAACAGCCGGAGTTTGGCGTATGTTTCATGTGTCACGCCACCCTTGGGAATTTCCGATTCAACGTGATGATAGACCTCATCCCACATTGAAGACGATAAAACAGCGTCCACCGAAAGGTTCGCAAAATCCAAAATACTCGCACACCCGGATCTCCCAGCAGTCGTAATCGCCACCTCTGTGGAACGTTCCCGGTGTTCTCAGTGATGGAGTGTAAAAATAACAGCCATGGGTGAGGAAAGCATCAATATGGCGGATGCCACAACGAATTCCTAAGTGGCGATTATTTAGACGGCTCTGGTATTTGCGAGTACCCATCAGACAGATTTGTGCTAACCTTTTACCATCCTCTTTTAACGAATTTTCTTATTACATGCTTGCGCACGAATACAGTGGAAGATATGTTTCCCATAACCAAAAAGGCTCACGGCACTGTTAAGGATAACCGACCACCAGACCATGAGACTTGGGGTGGATAACCGCTTACGGTCCGATGGGTCAGGGATGGTAACGAGCCGGGAAACTGGATTGCCATGATGTTGCAGTGCACATGCACCGACGATTTCACCTCGACTGGGGATGATGAACATCATGGCAACCGACAACCTGAGCTACAACCAACACAAATATTTAAAACCATTCTGACAAACTGTGGGTTGCTGTCTACCACCAAAGTGACCGGCGGAAGCCCGATTCGAACGTCTGGTCATCAAGCGCTCTTAACCACTCGGCCGCCACCGGTCTAAACGATGCACCGGCCAGGAAGCGAACCCGAGCCGCCAGCAGGCAGGCAAGCGTTCGTCCACTAAACTACTGGTCTGAAGGTGAAACCATCAAAGTGCCACTCATTGTGTCCGGGGTGATATTTATTGTCCAAATCATTGCCAAAAACGAGTCAGTACGGATTATGAAAGGGTCGCTCAAATTCAAAATTGTCCCATTCTTGCTGACAGAGTTTTGTGGGATTGGAGTCCTGCTGTTGATGGTTCGTGTGTGATTCTGTTGTGATTGCTTTCCTACTTATCAAGCTAATTGGAAGTAAGAACGGTTTCAAACGGACTGAAGAGTTGGTAAATTATTTCACTTACTGAAAGATGATCTCATTCGCTCTCTTATCCTAGCTTTGCTGTGTTGTGTGGAACATGCCGAGCCGTTTATTTGGAATACGGATATAAGTGATGTGGGGATCGGCGCGTTGCTCGTTCATATCCTAGATTGGAAAAAACTGATTATTGTGTATGGCAATCGTTTCCCAAGTAAGCAGCAGAGGAAATGTATCACCATACGGAAGGAAATTCTTCCGTTGGTGTACTTTTTTATCGTCCTTCCGGCAATGCCTACTTAGTAGTTTGTTGTGCTTGTGTAGTTGCAGACGTATAGAGATGCATCGGGAGGAGCTTTTTTCAAGTATTATTACATGCTTGCGCATGACTGCAGTGGAAGGTGTATACCCCACAACCTCAGAGGCTTACTACACTGTTAGGGATAACCGACTATCAAGACCGTGAGACTTAGAGTGCAGTATCACATATGGTACCAGTAGGTCGGGAAAAACTTCAAGAGTATGATTGGCAGTGCATTCATCTACCGGAAAATAAACACCATAATGCTGACGCCTTGTCTAATTATCTTTGTATTTTTGCAAAACCTAGATTATGTATTTCTTTTGTTCCAGACCACCTGGAGTACAGTGTTTACTGACAGTTTTGAGATGAATATGATAAGCCTCGTTCATCGCGGTGCTAATGTATGCACATATTCTGTTAAACTGATGCAGTAACATATTATATGAGCACATTACTTTTGCTCGTGTGATTAGCAGTGAGTATCTCGCTTTCCTTCCTCAGTTGATCTAACTGCGAGTTCATTCATGTAGTGAGTTGATTTTGTTTTCTAACTCGTTGTGGACCTTTTTTAATACGTTTCAGAATGAAATCTGTGATCTCCCCGTATTCGATGGAAAAATACAAATGGGTTGTCTCCTTCCCTAAACTTCCGTTTATTCATGTACACATGCTTCACTCCCCTCTTATTACTCGACTGTTTTTTTGTGGAATTCTTCCTTGATTTTTTTGACTGACCATCAGCTTCAGTGTTGCTCTGGCATGCACATGCCAAGCATCCGTCTTCATCTGACCGGTGGTGTAATCCCCTCTCTCTATACATTTTCAACTATTGCATTTTCGATGTACATCTTCCCAGTTGCCGATTCGCTCCGATTTTGGACAACTTCTGTGTGCGTTTTTATCGGCACCTGGTTCGCTTGAATCCGCGGTTCAGTTTTGGACATTTGGTACAAGCAGCAACATCTGTTCGAATAGATGTTTTGTCTACCTCCATTTGCATGGAATCGGATTTCATCTCACCCAGCGTGCAGTGTTTTGGTGTATTTCTGGGCACTCCCGTATAACCTGATCCTATTTTAATATTTCGGTACTATAGGCCCGAGGAATAAAGAGTTTGTAAAATTGGAATCATTTGTACAATCTTGCTTCACATTCGTGGCCGCTTCATTCCCGTTTGCCTAACCCAGTGGTATTTGAATCACTAAAAAAATCCGCCGTAACATTGCGGTTTTCTTCTTCGTGCTTTCGTCTGGGCGATTAGTCAAGTCAGTAGTAGCTTTATGCACTCGATTGGGTGGATTTTCAGCATTTACATCGAATCTGTGGATACAAAAATATGGAATCGGGAAGCACGTACAAGTTATGGCAATTTTCATCCATTTAAACAGTTGCGTAGGTCTTTGGTGACTTTCACTGAATTAACAAGCAGGCGAGCATGACACAGCAAAACAATTGCGATATGCAGAAGTGCAAGCAAATAGAAATTTGGATTTTGATGGCGTACATTTTGTAGACACAGCTCTTGAAAGTTCGTTGTGTAGATGATGGTGTATGTCTGAGAGTACTTTGGAGGTAAACTGGTCACAAGCATGGAAGCGTTTATCAGAGCGTATCAACAAGTGTATCTCCGGATATGCCACTGCAGTTAGAGACGTGTTTTGTAGATCTTATCTTCAAGTTAAAATCTTTTTTTCAATAGACTGGGAAAATAACTGGAGCAGTATAACCAGTGTGGAAGAAGACATGCAGTGACAAATTTAAAAATTAACTGAATCGGGACGCACAGTAATCTTAGACGGAGAGAGAAAAATGACCATTTTTTCGCTACAAAAAGTCTGTTGAACCTGCATGGACCAAGAAAGATGGGATAGGGAAATGCCAAGATATTTAACCGTTGGTGATATTGGTATGGGTTCATTGTCCGCAGATAGGAGAGGAAACCTGTCAGTGAGAGCTCTGTGTGGTTCATCAGAAAGTAAGGAAAATAATACATCTTGGCGTTCAGATGCATTCAGTACAAGGGAGTGGGATGATGACCAGTTAGCAACTTCGTTTAGTTGGGTCTGAATTTGTAAAGTTCCTTCGGGTATCGGTAATTCACGTCCTAAAACTACTTCGTCGGCGCATTTGCAGCCAATGAATAGTGACGGGATCGGAAGTTGTTTAGCGTACAAAGAAAAGCAAAAAAAGGGGAAAATTGCACCTTGTAATACACCAGAGTCAACTGGAAGAGAAGAAGACTTTTGGCCGCTGAAACAAGTGAACTGTCTTCGATTAGTGGAGTAGTCAAAATCAGTCTGCAGACGTTTGATTCAACAATTACTGAGAGCATACTGATCGATCAAAGCAACCAAATGAGTTCTTGTAATCTAAAAACACCATTCTGACAGTCTTACATTTCCTGTCTAAAGACGAAGCTGTCGAGTGGACTATGTAAGCTACGGCGTCAAGTGTGTAGCGCGAAGACCAATGAGCAACCTGGTGTGTGTCTTAGCCAGAAGACCCCAGGTAAATCCACGGTAATAAAAGCCTTTCAAACAATTTGAACATCACAGAAGTGCAGGGACGGTATTTCCCGGGTTCTTTCTTCAGGTCATGGGTTATCTTAGCTAGTCTCCAAATGTCAGAGCTTTTTCCGCCTGCTAGACAGCTATTGAAGATACTAGCTAGTGGAACCGAAAGGGCATCAGCAAACTCCCTGAGTACAGCAGATGATCGCTCACCTGCACCAGGATCTTCGTCTATCTTCACTTTGAACAGCTGTTGGAAGACCCTAGTGGGTTCGATAGTTGGTGGCTGGGATGAGTTGTTGAACACTGGCACGGAAGTAGACTGCGATACTGAGCTGAAATCGGAGTTGGGTTTTTCAACGTCAGTGTTTTCTTTCTTATTTCTCGAGTTACTGCCACATAGGTGTTTTATGGCTTTCCACATGCCACGACAAATGACATTTCCTAAGGTAGTATCTATATACAACTTGTTCAGGCGTTTAACTTCAGATTTGATCAAGTTGGTTGGTTTTTCGACTTGCGCTCTCTGTCCACGTTTGTAAGCCTGTTCTTTCTTCCTTTACAGTTGTTTAAGTGCTGGTGAAGAATGCAGACAGTTTCAAAGGGGCAACAATGACTTGAGCCAAAAGTAAGATAATCGGTGATGTGCTCACATAAGATAGAATGGCTAGGGTTTGAAAAATCGGTTGAGGTAACCAGGGCCCTAAACTTGACCGAAATTTCAGGTGAACAATTCCTCTGCTTCATCTTTCTGGATGGTCTTCTTAACATAGTGTACCGGTCGGACATATTTCCAACATACAATGATGGAAGCTGCTCAGGGGTGCACGTTTTTGAACACTGAACAACTGCGGTCTGTTTGTAAAAACTAAGTCTAGTTTTGCGTCAATGTTTGGTGGTGGTATCAAATTTATCCAGCCAACCGGGGTGAGAAAAGTAAAGTCAGGCTTGTTTAAGTCAATGACAAATATGCAAAGCGACTTACTCAGTTATACAATTACTGAGGTAGGCAGAAGATCAGAAAATATGTTTGACTCAAAAGGCATCATTCTAAGTGCCAAGTAAAAGCTTCCGATGAGTATCGAGCGAAATCAACTCAGAAAATGTTGCTTACAGTCCATGATGTGACAGCTAATCTCTTCGATTGAGTACGTAAAGGCCAGATTTGTTGATTTGCTCCAGTTGTTAAAGTAACTGACGACACCCACGATTGTAAGTACCAATGGGACGATCGGCTCGGTACGAGCTGAAATCATCCAGTTGTATGATTCCAGCGGGCATATCCTTGTGTATCCAAGATTCTTGTAACAATAATTTATGCATTTTTATGCTCCTTCTATATGACTACTGACATTTCTTCGATTTTTCCCAGTTAGAAAAGTATATTGCTCGCTAAGAACACGGGAATCTGGATTTCCCCAGCACTACATTGTCGGTGACCAGCTTGCCAGTCTGCGCGGTGTTTCTTTACTCTCCCATCTCATTTTTCGATAATCCATTTCAATTTATTCCGAACTTTATACCCATGATTCACAAAATAGTCTGTATGCGCGAAGACACGCAAAGCTTTCATAAACGTGTCCGTGTACTGCAGTATTGGTGACATTAGGATTAATACGATAACTAGTATTGGTATAAAAATCCACAGAAAATGGTGTATTTTTTTGATTTTCCAGAGACAGCACGGTCGGTTTCAAAGGCCCCGCCTCGTAAGGATAGTTCCCTCTTCTCCGACAACAGGAAAACCGTGTGACCCGATTGTTTTGGAGATCCATGTTGGTTTTCCTGGAAACATATCTGAAGATATAAGAAACCGAATAACCTGTCACAACCCACCACGAAGGCCGTGTCCTTAACGAATAATGGCGCCTAGGATCTTTCCTCAGGAGGACGTGACAAGCTTTATTAACACCAGGTAACGCCGAAGAACTTCACTCAGTTTATCTACAATGCAATTTATCTCTCAGCGAATCCGCAGTGCTAGGAATGCATGTTTGGTTGCTACCCGGTTGTCTCCGGTGCAACTGGTAAATGAATCTCCCACTGGAGAATAGGTGAAATGAGAGTTGCTACTGTAGTTTGTATCAGAAAATACCCATGATCAAAGACTGTTATTTTCCTCCTTACTTCGGAATTGCGTCCAAGTAATCCGTGAAATATCAAAAGTATTCAGAATGGCAATCCGACTGGTTGCAATATCATTCTGATTGGTCTGAAATTCAGCGTTAGCCTCTCCAGTGCGCGTCTGTGGTCGTACCTTCCGCACACCACCGAATTGAAGGTGAACATGAGCTCGCTTGTGGTGACATTGGCTAAAGACCTCAGCAAGTATCTGTGACGGGGCTGAGTATTCCCGCTTTCCTCCTGTTCACGTTGGCTGGTTTTATGTTGTGGAGTCTTAAAACAGTCTGCTTGGACACTTCTACAGAGTTTCATTGTTCCGGAGAGGAAATACAGCGCGATGTAATGCAATAAATGGTACGTGCAACCCATCCAGTTGAACAAGGAACATGAATCAGGCGCGCTACCAAAATCTGTTCCGCCTATCCCACCGATGTGCATTTTCAGCTCTGAAACCATCGAATTAAACCAGACACAAGCGAATAGCATTGTATCTGACCCGGTTTTTATTGACTATCTAGAGCGTGTATGTGGAACAAAATCGAAATTCTTTTGAGTTCCGGGAAGAGGTATCCGCGAGTTAGATGGCGCCAGCAGGTTTTTGCTCAGTTGCGTTTTGACGGTCTCCTCAGCTGTGAGCTAATAACTTGGTCGAGGACTAATTTCACCTTGATAGGTATGTGATTATGTAGGATACGCTCATCAACTGCTCTTTCGTATTTCTCTAGGAATGTGGCGCGTTTTGTCTATCTGACCGGTGATAGATAACTTCTGGTTTATCCGTCTAGTACAAAATAGGTTAGAACAGGTACCCATTTGTCTTGGCTTGTGCACACGTTTGTGGGGCCACTGTGAAGTATGCTTTTGGTTCATGAAGTAATCACGGAATATGCTCCCGGTTGATAACCTCCTTGTGCCACCAAAAACTTGAATTCTGAGACTAGATTTTATGTGGCATTATTTTTTCCGAAATCAGTTCCAGTCATTTTAACTTGCATAGAGATGCCTAATCCAAATGTGTGACAGCTGTTCTTTTTTGTCGCGTGTCACTTCATGATGACAAAAAAACTCCAAAAATGGTATGAAAGTGGTCTAGAATGATCCTTTGAAGACGACAGAAACGAGTGAGACAGGTCAGGAGGTGTTCTGCTCCTTTTCGTCCTTTTAATGCATCATGAGCGGTCGTCTACACTGATGTATACGCTTCCCTCGTGGTCACGAGGAATGTGAATTGTGAGTCGTAACGGGATAGAGGAGGCCATGGCAATCGGCAACAAATGCAGTCGATTTTGTCCAGTTAGGAATTCCGACTCAGTGCATACTGGTGTGAGCGAACTAACTAGAGACTGGCAGCTCATGGATTCAAACTCAAGAACTCAACCTAGAATGGCTGGCGTACCAGTTCACTTAGTCTTCATTTACAGCTGTTGTCGAAAATCGTACTCCATAACTGTCTTTCAGACAGTCTACCGCGTTCGCAATGCGTTCAGCGTTGGCCTCAAAAATCAGATGCAAAGGAGGTGCTGTTAATTCCGTGCACGGAATCTAGGTAACAGTCCTTCCGTCGTTAACCGAACGACTGAGTTGCGCGTAAAGTCCCAGATCGAACGCAATGAAAACCCAGACTGTCTGGGTGTACGGCTTTATTAAACAATAACCAATCATTAGCGAGGTAAATGCTACAGACCTCGACTCATGAGGTATCTTGGCTACGGAAATCGCCCAAGGCAGTTTGTCGGAGGGCCCACCCCCTCAGCTTCTACAATCAAAGTTCTTCAATGAGACCAATCAGAAAAGACCTCCTAGTGCCAACCGCTTATATTCTTATATGGCTTAGGTACAAAGATTGAACGCTGGTTTGCACCGACAAAGTATCAGAAGTTGCACTTGCGGTTGCAGCATGCACGAAACGTACAGCCAAGAAAATCGTACACGGAGGGTGATCGGCTGATCACCACAACTTGCCAAAGGATGGTGTGTCTTTGGATGAAAGAACTACGAGTGAAACTGTACGATGTTCAGCACACAGCCGTGTCCAAAGGATTTGTCAACAATGGCAAAAGGCACCGCCAATAATGGTGTGTCAAACAAAGACAGGTCGTGACTGTGCCAAGGAGCACGTGGGAAAGCGCTTGACTGTCTATACCATTTTCCGCATTGTCTCACAATTAGGTCAAAATTATTCGAAATTAGGCCAAGATTATTCGGAAGTGCCACCCGATTGGCTGCCTGAGATTTTCGCCTGATTAGTCTGGAGACTGGTGCATCAATCAACCTTACACATTCCGCGTAGGTGGCCACACCGTGTGCTCGTCGTCTGGGCATTGCATCAAAATGTTCGTTGTTATCCTCGAAGTCAGCCTTTTACCACAGCGTGATTTCATCTGCTTTGTCCACTTCGCCCACGTGGAAGGCGTACGACTGACAGAGAGGTGCGCATCTGTCTGGTCTAGTCAATGATTGCCTCTCAATAGATCACCTGCCTCGGTCACATGGTAGTCACTGTGCCTCTTAGCTATGGTCACGACATGGTCGGCTCCATGTGCGTTATTGTGGGTGCACAATATGGTGCGCTGCTGTAATAATTGAGTTAGACTTGGTTACTCGCAATATTCGCAATGAACGCAATATAGTTCCTGCCCGAACTACGCGTAATCGAGGATCAAGAACACCGACTGAACGAGCACACACTCGAACTCGTATTCTGCGCAGTTGCAATCTACATAAACATGCGGATGCAATAAAATAACATGAAGTACTGTCATTGACAATCGCCACATCGGCCGCAGCTTGAATGAAGTTCTGGATTTTTGTAATCACGGCGTTTTTTTTATTCTGTAAACGTCCCGATCTTCGGATTGTTTCTGTTGAATTGTAATTTGCACTGGGATCATTTACATCTAGAAACGACTCAGAAAGATCGGAATTAGTATCAATTGGATTACAATCAGATGGAACCATCAGCAAGATCCAAAATCTGACTGTCTTTTCCAGAGTGTTGCGTCTCGTTATTCCGTACGCACAGAAAAGTAAGGCACGAGCTACACAAGCATATATTCAGCGCCGGATCTGAAGCGGTGCAACGGCATAACAGGCAACAACAAGAACGTGAAGCAAAAATGAGTGACTCAGCCGAAACGTCCACACAAGTGTCATTGGTGGTCGCGTGAGACCAAGCGGAAGTGGGATCGATAAGCACACGGGGTTAAAATGCTAAAACCAGATTGGTTGGAGAACAGAATCTAACTAGGTGTGGTTGTTTGACGTGCGCACGCGTACAGGCTAGACGACCAATGAATGAGCAAAGAACAACGACGAGTGCAACTGACAGTCCAGTTAACCACGCAGACAACACCGAGTTGCTTAATTACAACGCCTGTTGAGGGTCTCAAGTCATTCCGTCTGTGGTAAACGATTTCCGAAGACTCGAGCTGGAGCAAATCGATGCATGGTGTACGGTTCTTGAACAGAATCGCCGGACTACTACCCGTGGACATAATTACGATAATGCTTCAGGAAATTGTCCATAGTTCTCTTAAGTTCACTGAATGTCCCTCCATGGGTGGATTTGGTAGCACTCTTCCATGTTCGCACAAAATTTTCAGCAATGCCGTTCGACTGCGGATGACGTGGAGGAGTTTGCATGTGACGGCAACCCATGGACTTCAACCAATCTGTCACCTAGGCGGTGGAATAACTCCCATTATCAGCAACCAATGCATATGGTACTCCTTCTGGGCTAAATATCTTGTGAAGTGCAGTAGTAGTGAAATCAGAGCTCGGTGAGGTAGTGAGATCAACCTTTGGCCACTTGAAATGAGAACCGATGACAACGAAGGCGTAATACTTACTCAGGAATGGTCCGCAATAATCAGTATGAACACGCTGCCAGGCCCCGCATGATATGGGCCACGGAGTCTACTTGGAAAGTTGGGAATGAGTTTTATGCATACAGTCAGTACAACGCTTAGCAAACTGGCGTAAACCACTGTTCAGTTCAGCCCCCCAACAGGTAAGTCAGGCCAAGGATTTCATCTTTTCGACACAGAGATGTCCGGGATGTAAATCTCAGAACAGCTGACATGTGGGTGGTATAACAATGCGATCAGTGAAACACAAAACACCATAAAAATTCACAGAAATGTCCTCGCGGAGCTTGTACAACTTTGGGAATCGACGTTTGATACCTGTGAGGGTATGGTCTGATACATCGTTCGATGGATGGCTTAGTCTCACTGGCAGACAGTAAGTCAGCACCGGCCCCTACCGAACCGACGAAACCACGAGCGGCAGTACAGCCGATCGATGGCGTGAATCGATAGGTGCGACGAATCCTGCCAGCGGCATTTCAGCTTCAAGGCGTGGTCGCCCATACAAGTCGGACCAATGCGTTAAGTGCAACGAGTGGGTGAACGTAACGGCAACCTGCATATTTGTTTTTCACTAATAGAACTAGATGGTTTTGAGGAAGATCTGAGTTCTTACTTGAGTCAGTGGGGCGGTTCAAAACGATACCCGTTTTCCAACCATGTTGAACGCAAGACGAAGTGGCATGGTAGTGCATCCGAGTTTCACGAACCAGATCGGATCGATTTAGAGGAAGCGGTTGGGTTATCAGACAATCAGAGGCTTCCTCAGAAGCAGCGTACCGAGATAAATAGTCTGCATCAGGAATGGTTTCTGCTTTACGCTGTTGAATACCATAAGAATATGCGCTAAGAGCAACATTCCACCGTTGAGCCATCGCTGCGGCTGATTTCTCTGTTGAGGTGGGGGCGAGTTTTTGTATTAGTTGATTCACAAAGGCGTTTGAATCGACACGGCTTTTGGGCTGTTGGCTTCTGGCAATTAGCAACATTAAACAAGATGGATGGCTTCTCGTGGAAAGCGGCGTGTACATCTTGATATCGTTCACACAAGAGTTCAGGGGACTGAAATGTGCAATTCGAAATCAAGAGTAACTGTCTTCATCAATCAACGCAATTAATTCCGGTAGTCAATGGGCCACGTAACTGTGTTTTTAACTGGTCACCAAAATTGCATCGAGAAGCCTGAGTTTGCAGTTTCAAAATGAAATCACGGATGGGCTGCTGACCCTCACGAACTAAAAAATGAAATTTTGCTCTTTCCGAAACTTCGAAATTAGCTGCCTGCAAATGTTAAGGAAGCAAATTTCTGAGGACTTTATATAGCTGAGAAAAGGGTGAATTAGGAAAAGCCAAAATCTCCACAGGAGAATAACCATCCTCTCCGATGACAGATAAGGAATGAGCAGTTTTCTTCTCAGAATCCACATTTGTCCGAGTCGAACACCAGATTTCGATACGTTCCAGGCAATCTTCAACTTCGCGGGAAGTTCATTGGATGTTCAGAACTTCTAAGCCACAGGAATCAATGGCAGGTTGTATGACCACGACGCAAGATGTAATAATTAAGAGTTAGACTTGGTTACTCGCAATATTCGCAATGAACGCAATATAGTTCCTGCCCGAACTACGCGTAATCGAGGATCAAGAACACCGACTGAACGAGCACACACTCGAACTCGTATTCTGCGCAGTTGCAATCTACATAAACATGCGGATGCAATAAAATAACATGAAGTACTGTCATTGACAATCGCCACATCGGCCGCAGCTTGAATGAAGTTCTGGATTTTTGTAATCACGGCGTTTTTTTTATTCTGTAAACGTCCCGATCTTCGGATTGTTTCTGTTGAATTGTAATTTGCACTGGGATCATTTACATCTAGAAACGACTCAGAAAGATCGGAATTAGTATCAATTGGATTACAATCAGATGGAACCATCAGCAAGATCCAAAATCTGACTGTCTTTTCCAGAGTGTTGCGTCTCGTTATTCCGTACGCACAGAAAAGTAAGGCACGAGCTACACAAGCATATATTCAGCGCCGGATCTGAAGCGGTGCAACGGCATAACAGGCAACAACAAGAACGTGAAGCAAAAACGAGTGACTCAGCCGAAACGTCCACACAAGTGTCATTGGTGGTCGCGTGAGACCAAGCGGAAGTGGGATCGATAAGCACACGGGGTTAAAATGCTAAAACCAGATTGGTTGGAGAACAGAATCTAACTAGGTGTGGTTGTTTGACGTGCGCACGCGTACAGGCTAGACGACCAATGAATGAGCAAAGAACAACGACGAGTGCAACTGACAGTCCAGTTAACCACGCAGACAACACCGAGTTGCTTAATTACAACGCCTGTTGAGGGTCTCAAGTCATTCCGTCTGTGGTAAACGATTTCCGAAGACTCGAGCTGGAGCAAATCGATGCATGGTGTACGGTTCTTGAACAGAATCGCCGGACTACTACCCGTGGACATAATTACGATAATGCTTCAGGAAATTGTCCATAGTTCTCTTAAGTTCACTGAATGTCCCTCCATGGGTGGATTTGGTAGCACTCTTCCATGTTCGCACAAAATTTTCAGCAATGCCGTTCGACTGCGGATGACGTGGAGGAGTTTGCATGTGACGGCAACCCATGGACTTCAACCAATCTGTCACCTAGGCGGTGGAATAACTCCCATTATCAGCAACCAATGCATATGGTACTCCTTCTGGGCTAAATATCTTGTGAAGTGCAGTAGTAGTGAAATCAGAGCTCGGTGAGGTAGTGAGATCAACCTTTGGCCACTTGAAATGAGAACCGATGACAACGAAGGCGTAATACTTACTCAGGAATGGTCCGCAATAATCAGTATGAACACGCTGCCAGGCCCCGCATGATATGGGCCACGGAGTCTACTTGGAAAGTTGGGAATGAGTTTTATGCATACAGTCAGTACAAAGCTTAGCAAACTGGCGTAAACCACTGTTCAGTTCAGCCCCCCAACAGGTAAGTCAGGCCAAGGATTTCATCTTTTCGACACAGAGATGTCCGGGATGTAAATCTCAGAACAGCTGACATGTGGGTGGTATAACAATGCGATCAGTGAAACACAAAACACCATAAAAATTCACAGAAATGTCCTCGCGGAGCTTGTACAACTTTGGGAATCGACGTTTGATACCTGTGAGGGTATGGTCTGATACATCGTTCGATGGATGGCTTAGTCTCACTGGCAGACAGTAAGTCAGCACCGGCCCCTACCGAACCGACGAAACCACGAGCGGCAGTACAGCCGATCGATGGCGTGAATCGATAGGTGCGACGAATCCTGCCAGCGGCATTTCAGCTTCAAGGCGTGGTCGCCCATACAAGTCGGACCAATGCGTTAAGTGCAACGAGTGGGTGAACGTAACGGCAACCTGCATATTTGTTTTTCACTAATAGAACTAGATGGTTTTGAGGAAGATCTGAGTTCTTACTTGAGTCAGTGGGGCGGTTCAAAACGATACCCGTTTTCCAACCATGTTGAACGCAAGACGAAGTGGCATGGTAGTGCATCCGAGTTTCACGAACCAGATCGGATCGATTTAGAGGAAGCGGTTGGGTTATCAGACAATCAGAGGCTTCCTCAGAAGCAGCGTACCGAGATAAATAGTCTGCATCAGGAATGGTTTCTGCTTTACGCTGTTGAATACCATAAGAATATGCGCTAAGAGCAACATTCCACCGTTGAGCCATCGCTGCGGCTGATTTCTCTGTTGAGGTGGGGGCGAGTTTTTGTATTAGTTGATTCACAAAGGCGTTTGAATCGACACGGCTTTTGGGCTGTTGGCTTCTGGCAATTAGCAACATTAAACAAGATGGATGGCTTCTCGTGGAAAGCGGCGTGTACATCTTGATATCGTTCACACAAGAGTTCAGGGGACTGAAATGTGCAATTCGAAATCAAGAGTAACTGTCTTCATCAATCAACGCAATTAATTCCGGTAGTCAATGGGCCACGTAACTGTGTTTTTAACTGGTCACCAAAATTGCATCGAGAAGCCTGAGTTTGCAGTTTCAAAATGAAATCACGGATGGGCTGCTGACCCTCACGAACTAAAAAATGAAATTTTGCTCTTTCCGAAACTTCGAAATTAGCTGCCTGCAAATGTTAAGGAAGCAAATTTCTGAGGACTTTATATAGCTGAGAAAAGGGTGAATTAGGAAAAGCCAAAATCTCCACAGGAGAATAACCATCCTCTCCGATGACAGATAAGGAATGAGCAGTTTTCTTCTCAGAATCCACATTTGTCCGAGTCGAACACCAGATTTCGATACGTTCCAGGCAATCTTCAACTTCGCGGGAAGTTCATTGGATGTTCAGAACTTCTAAGCCACAGGAATCAATGGCAGGTTGTATGACCACGACGCAAGATGTAATAATTAAGAGTTAGACTTGGTTACTCGCAATATTCGCAATGAACGCAATATAGTTCCTGCCCGAACTACGCGTAATCGAGGATCAAGAACACCGACTGAACGAGCACACACTCGAACTCGTATTCTGCGCAGTTGCAATCTACATAAACATGCGGATGCAATAAAATAACATGAAGTACTGTCATTGACAATCGCCACATCGGCCGCAGCTTGAATGAAGTTCTGGATTTTTGTAATCACGGCGTTTTTTTTATTCTGTAAACGTCCCGATCTTCGGATTGTTTCTGTTGAATTGTAATTTGCACTGGGATCATTTACATCTAGAAACGACTCAGAAAGATCGGAATTAGTATCAATTGGATTACAATCAGATGGAACCATCAGCAAGATCCAAAATCTGACTGTCTTTTCCAGAGTGTTGCGTCTCGTTATTCCGTACGCACAGAAAAGTAAGGCACGAGCTACACAAGCATATATTCAGCGCCGGATCTGAAGCGGTGCAACGGCATAACAGGCAACAACAAGAACGTGAAGCAAAAACGAGTGACTCAGCCGAAACGTCCACACAAGTGTCATTGGTGGTCGCGTGAGACCAAGCGGAAGTGGGATCGATAAGCACACGGGGTTAAAATGCTAAAACCAGATTGGTTGGAGAACAGAATCTAACTAGGTGTGGTTGTTTGACGTGCGCACGCGTACAGGCTAGACGACCAATGAATGAGCAAAGAACAACGACGAGTGCAACTGACAGTCCAGTTAACCACGCAGACAACACCGAGTTGCTTAATTACAACGCCTGTTGAGGGTCTCGAGTCATTCCGTCTGTGGTAAACGATTTCCGAAGACTCGAGCTGGAGCAAATCGATGCATGGTGTACGGTTCTTGAACAGAATCGCCGGACTACTACCCGTGGACATAATTACGATAATGCTTCAGGAAATTGTCCATAGTTCTCTTAAGTTCACTGAATGTCCCTCCATGGGTGGATTTGGTAGCACTCTTCCATGTTCGCACAAAATTTTCAGCAATGCCGTTCGACTGCGGATGACGTGGAGGAGTTTGCATGTGACGGCAACCCATGGACTTCAACCAATCTGTCACCTAGGCGGTGGAATAACTCCCATTATCAGCAACCAATGCATATGGTACTCCTTCTGGGCTAAATATCTTGTGAAGTGCAGTAGTAGTGAAATCAGAGCTCGGTGAGGTAGTGAGATCAACCTTTGGCCACTTGAAATGAGAACCGATGACAACGAAGGCGTAATACTTACTCAGGAATGGTCCGCAATAATCAGTATGAACACGCTGCCAGGCCCCGCATGATATGGGCCACGGAGTCTACTTGGAAAGTTGGGAATGAGTTTTATGCATACAGTCAGTACAACGCTTAGCAAACTGGCGTAAACCACTGTTCAGTTCAGCCCCCCAACAGGTAAGTCAGGCCAAGGATTTCATCTTTTCGACACAGAGATGTCCGGGATGTAAATCTCAGAACAGCTGACATGTGGGTGGTATAACAATGCGATCAGTGAAACACAAAACACCATAAAAATTCACAGAAATGTCCTCGCGGAGCTTGTACAACTTTGGGAATCGACGTTTGATACCTGTGAGGGTATGGTCTGATACATCGTTCGATGGATGGCTTAGTCTCACTGGCAGACAGTAAGTCAGCACCGGCCCCTACCGAACCGACGAAACCACGAGCGGCAGTACAGCCGATCGATGGCGTGAATCGATAGGTGCGACGAATCCTGCCAGCGGCATTTCAGCTTCAAGGCGTGGTCGCCCATACAAGTCGGACCAATGCGTTAAGTGCAACGAGTGGGTGAACGTAACGGCAACCTGCATATTTGTTTTTCACTAATAGAACTAGATGGTTTTGAGGAAGATCTGAGTTCTTACTTGAGTCAGTGGGGCGGTTCAAAACGATACCCGTTTTCCAACCATGTTGAACGCAAGACGAAGTGGCATGGTAGTGCATCCGAGTTTCACGAACCAGATCGGATCGATTTAGAGGAAGCGGTTGGGTTATCAGACAATCAGAGGCTTCCTCAGAAGCAGCGTACCGAGATAAATAGTCTGCATCAGGAATGGTTTCTGCTTTACGCTGTTGAATACCATAAGAATATGCGCTAAGAGCAACATTCCACCGTTGAGCCATCGCTGCGGCTGATTTCTCTGTTGAGGTGGGGGCGAGTTTTTGTATTAGTTGATTCACAAAGGCGTTTGAATCGACACGGCTTTTGGGCTGTTGGCTTCTGGCAATTAGCAACATTAAACAAGATGGATGGCTTCTCGTGGAAAGCGGCGTGTACATCTTGATATCGTTCACACAAGAGTTCAGGGGACTGAAATGTGCAATTCGAAATCAAGAGTAACTGTCTTCATCAATCAACGCAATTAATTCCGGTAGTCAATGGGCCACGTAACTGTGTTTTTAACTGGTCACCAAAATTGCATCGAGAAGCCTGAGTTTGCAGTTTCAAAATGAAATCACGGATGGGCTGCTGACCCTCACGAACTAAAAAATGAAATTTTGCTCTTTCCGAAACTTCGAAATTAGCTGCCTGCAAATGTTAAGGAAGCAAATTTCTGAGGACTTTATATAGCTGAGAAAAGGGTGAATTAGGAAAAGCCAAAATCTCCACAGGAGAATAACCATCCTCTCCGATGACAGATAAGGAATGAGCAGTTTTCTTCTCAGAATCCACATTTGTCCGAGTCGAACACCAGATTTCGATACGTTCCAGGCAATCTTCAACTTCGCGGGAAGTTCATTGGATGTTCAGAACTTCTAAGCCACAGGAATCAATGGCAGGTTGTATGACCACGACGCAAGATGTAATAATTAAGAGTTAGACTTGGTTACTCGCAATATTCGCAATGAACGCAATATAGTTCCTGCCCGAACTACGCGTAATCGAGGATCAAGAACACCGACTGAACGAGCACACACTCGAACTCGTATTCTGCGCAGTTGCAATCTACATAAACATGCGGATGCAATAAAATAACATGAAGTACTGTCATTGACAATCGCCACATCGGCCGCAGCTTGAATGAAGTTCTGGATTTTTGTAATCACGGCGTTTTTTTTATTCTGTAAACGTCCCGATCTTCGGATTGTTTCTGTTGAATTGTAATTTGCACTGGGATCATTTACATCTAGAAACGACTCAGAAAGATCGGAATTAGTATCAATTGGATTACAATCAGATGGAACCATCAGCAAGATCCAAAATCTGACTGTCTTTTCCAGAGTGTTGCGTCTCGTTATTCCGTACGCACAGAAAAGTAAGGCACGAGCTACACAAGCATATATTCAGCGCCGGATCTGAAGCGGTGCAACGGCATAACAGGCAACAACAAGAACGTGAAGCAAAAACGAGTGACTCAGCCGAAACGTCCACACAAGTGTCATTGGTGGTCGCGTGAGACCAAGCGGAAGTGGGATCGATAAGCACACGGGGTTAAAATGCTAAAACCAGATTGGTTGGAGAACAGAATCTAACTAGGTGTGGTTGTTTGACGTGCGCACGCGTACAGGCTAGACGACCAATGAATGAGCAAAGAACAACGACGAGTGCAACTGACAGTCCAGTTAACCACGCAGACAACACCGAGTTGCTTAATTACAACGCCTGTTGAGGGTCTCAAGTCATTCCGTCTGTGGTAAACGATTTCCGAAGACTCGAGCTGGAGCAAATCGATGCATGGTGTACGGTTCTTGAACAGAATCGCCGGACTACTACCCGTGGACATAATTACGATAATGCTTCAGGAAATTGTCCATAGTTCTCTTAAGTTCACTGAATGTCCCTCCATGGGTGGATTTGGTAGCACTCTTCCATGTTCGCACAAAATTTTCAGCAATGCCGTTCGACTGCGGATGACGTGGAGGAGTTTGCATGTGACGGCAACCCATGGACTTCAACCAATCTGTCACCTAGGCGGTGGAATAACTCCCATTATCAGCAACCAATGCATATGGTACTCCTTCTGGGCTAAATATCTTGTGAAGTGCAGTAGTAGTGAAATCAGAGCTCGGTGAGGTAGTGAGATCAACCTTTGGCCACTTGAAATGAGAACCGATGACAACGAAGGCGTAATACTTACTCAGGAATGGTCCGCAATAATCAGTATGAACACGCTGCCAGGCCCCGCATGATATGGGCCACGGAGTCTACTTGGAAAGTTGGGAATGAGTTTTATGCATACAGTCAGTACAACGCTTAGCAAACTGGCGTAAACCACTGTTCAGTTCAGCCCCCCAACAGGTAAGTCAGGCCAAGGATTTCATCTTTTCGACACAGAGATGTCCGGGATGTAAATCTCAGAACAGCTGACATGTGGGTGGTATAACAATGCGATCAGTGAAACACAAAACACCATAAAAATTCACAGAAATGTCCTCGCGGAGCTTGTACAACTTTGGGAATCGACGTTTGATACCTGTGAGGGTATGGTCTGATACATCGTTCGATGGATGGCTTAGTCTCACTGGCAGACAGTAAGTCAGCACCGGCCCCTACCGAACCGACGAAACCACGAGCGGCAGTACAGCCGATCGATGGCGTGAATCGATAGGTGCGACGAATCCTGCCAGCGGCATTTCAGCTTCAAGGCGTGGTCGCCCATACAAGTCGGACCAATGCGTTAAGTGCAACGAGTGGGTGAACGTAACGGCAACCTGCATATTTGTTTTTCACTAATAGAACTAGATGGTTTTGAGGAAGATCTGAGTTCTTACTTGAGTCAGTGGGGCGGTTCAAAACGATACCCGTTTTCCAACCATGTTGAACGCAAGACGAAGTGGCATGGTAGTGCATCCGAGTTTCACGAACCAGATCGGATCGATTTAGAGGAAGCGGTTGGGTTATCAGACAATCAGAGGCTTCCTCAGAAGCAGCGTACCGAGATAAATAGTCTGCATCAGGAATGGTTTCTGCTTTACGCTGTTGAATACCATAAGAATATGCGCTAAGAGCAACATTCCACCGTTGAGCCATCGCTGCGGCTGATTTCTCTGTTGAGGTGGGGGCGAGTTTTTGTATTAGTTGATTCACAAAGGCGTTTGAATCGACACGGCTTTTGGGCTGTTGGCTTCTGGCAATTAGCAACATTAAACAAGATGGATGGCTTCTCGTGGAAAGCGGCGTGTACATCTTGATATCGTTCACACAAGAGTTCAGGGGACTGAAATGTGCAATTCGAAATCAAGAGTAACTGTCTTCATCAATCAACGCAATTAATTCCGGTAGTCAATGGGCCACGTAACTGTGTTTTTAACTGGTCACCAAAATTGCATCGAGAAGCCTGAGTTTGCAGTTTCAAAATGAAATCACGGATGGGCTGCTGACCCTCACGAACTAAAAAATGAAATTTTGCTCTTTCCGAAACTTCGAAATTAGCTGCCTGCAAATGTTAAGGAAGCAAATTTCTGAGGACTTTATATAGCTGAGAAAAGGGTGAATTAGGAAAAGCCAAAATCTCCACAGGAGAATAACCATCCTCTCCGATGACAGATAAGGAATGAGCAGTTTTCTTCTCAGAATCCACATTTGTCCGAGTCGAACACCAGATTTCGATACGTTCCAGGCAATCTTCAACTTCGCGGGAAGTTCATTGGATGTTCAGAACTTCTAAGCCACAGGAATCAATGGCAGGTTGTATGACCACGACGCAAGATGTAATAATTAAGAGTTAGACTTGGTTACTCGCAATATTCGCAATGAACGCAATATAGTTCCTGCCCGAACTACGCGTAATCGAGGATCAAGAACACCGACTGAACGAGCACACACTCGAACTCGTATTCTGCGCAGTTGCAATCTACATAAACATGCGGATGCAATAAAATAACATGAAGTACTGTCATTGACAATCGCCACATCGGCCGCAGCTTGAATGAAGTTCTGGATTTTTGTAATCACGGCGTTTTTTTTATTCTGTAAACGTCCCGATCTTCGGATTGTTTCTGTTGAATTGTAATTTGCACTGGGATCATTTACATCTAGAAACGACTCAGAAAGATCGGAATTAGTATCAATTGGATTACAATCAGATGGAACCATCAGCAAGATCCAAAATCTGACTGTCTTTTCCAGAGTGTTGCGTCTCGTTATTCCGTACGCACAGAAAAGTAAGGCACGAGCTACACAAGCATATATTCAGCGCCGGATCTGAAGCGGTGCAACGGCATAACAGGCAACAACAAGAACGTGAAGCAAAAACGAGTGACTCAGCCGAAACGTCCACACAAGTGTCATTGGTGGTCGCGTGAGACCAAGCGGAAGTGGGATCGATAAGCACACGGGGTTAAAATGCTAAAACCAGATTGGTTGGAGAACAGAATCTAACTAGGTGTGGTTGTTTGACGTGCGCACGCGTACAGGCTAGACGACCAATGAATGAGCAAAGAACAACGACGAGTGCAACTGACAGTCCAGTTAACCACGCAGACAACACCGAGTTGCTTAATTACAACGCCTGTTGAGGGTCTCAAGTCATTCCGTCTGTGGTAAACGATTTCCGAAGACTCGAGCTGGAGCAAATCGATGCATGGTGTACGGTTCTTGAACAGAATCGCCGGACTACTACCCGTGGACATAATTACGATAATGCTTCAGGAAATTGTCCATAGTTCTCTTAAGTTCACTGAATGTCCCTCCATGGGTGGATTTGGTAGCACTCTTCCATGTTCGCACAAAATTTTCAGCAATGCCGTTCGACTGCGGATGACGTGGAGGAGTTTGCATGTGACGGCAACCCATGGACTTCAACCAATCTGTCACCTAGGCGGTGGAATAACTCCCATTATCAGCAACCAATGCATATGGTACTCCTTCTGGGCTAAATATCTTGTGAAGTGCAGTAGTAGTGAAATCAGAGCTCGGTGAGGTAGTGAGATCAACCTTTGGCCACTTGAAATGAGAACCGATGACAACGAAGGCGTAATACTTACTCAGGAATGGTCCGCAATAATCAGTATGAACACGCTGCCAGGCCCCGCATGATATGGGCCACGGAGTCTACTTGGAAAGTTGGGAATGAGTTTTATGCATACAGTCAGTACAACGCTTAGCAAACTGGCGTAAACCACTGTTCAGTTCAGCCCCCCAACAGGTAAGTCAGGCCAAGGATTTCATCTTTTCGACACAGAGATGTCCGGGATGTAAATCTCAGAACAGCTGACATGTGGGTGGTATAACAATGCGATCAGTGAAACACAAAACACCATAAAAATTCACAGAAATGTCCTCGCGGAGCTTGTACAACTTTGGGAATCGACGTTTGATACCTGTGAGGGTATGGTCTGATACATCGTTCGATGGATGGCTTAGTCTCACTGGCAGACAGTAAGTCAGCACCGGCCCCTACCGAACCGACGAAACCACGAGCGGCAGTACAGCCGATCGATGGCGTGAATCGATAGGTGCGACGAATCCTGCCAGCGGCATTTCAGCTTCAAGGCGTGGTCGCCCATACAAGTCGGACCAATGCGTTAAGTGCAACGAGTGGGTGAACGTAACGGCAACCTGCATATTTGTTTTTCACTAATAGAACTAGATGGTTTTGAGGAAGATCTGAGTTCTTACTTGAGTCAGTGGGGCGGTTCAAAACGATACCCGTTTTCCAACCATGTTGAACGCAAGACGAAGTGGCATGGTAGTGCATCCGAGTTTCACGAACCAGATCGGATCGATTTAGAGGAAGCGGTTGGGTTATCAGACAATCAGAGGCTTCCTCAGAAGCAGCGTACCGAGATAAATAGTCTGCATCAGGAATGGTTTCTGCTTTACGCTGTTGAATACCATAAGAATATGCGCTAAGAGCAACATTCCACCGTTGAGCCATCGCTGCGGCTGATTTCTCTGTTGAGGTGGGGGCGAGTTTTTGTATTAGTTGATTCACAAAGGCGTTTGAATCGACACGGCTTTTGGGCTGTTGGCTTCTGGCAATTAGCAACATTAAACAAGATGGATGGCTTCTCGTGGAAAGCGGCGTGTACATCTTGATATCGTTCACACAAGAGTTCAGGGGACTGAAATGTGCAATTCGAAATCAAGAGTAACTGTCTTCATCAATCAACGCAATTAATTCCGGTAGTCAATGGGCCACGTAACTGTGTTTTTAACTGGTCACCAAAATTGCATCGAGAAGCCTGAGTTTGCAGTTTCAAAATGAAATCACGGATGGGCTGCTGACCCTCACGAACTAAAAAATGAAATTTTGCTCTTTCCGAAACTTCGAAATTAGCTGCCTGCAAATGTTAAGGAAGCAAATTTCTGAGGACTTTATATAGCTGAGAAAAGGGTGAATTAGGAAAAGCCAAAATCTCCACAGGAGAATAACCATCCTCTCCGATGACAGATAAGGAATGAGCAGTTTTCTTCTCAGAATCCACATTTGTCCGAGTCGAACACCAGATTTCGATACGTTCCAGGCAATCTTCAACTTCGCGGGAAGTTCATTGGATGTTCAGAACTTCTAAGCCACAGGAATCAATGGCAGGTTGTATGACCACGACGCAAGATGTAATAATTAAGAGTTAGACTTGGTTACTCGCAATATTCGCAATGAACGCAATATAGTTCCTGCCCGAACTACGCGTAATCGAGGATCAAGAACACCGACTGAACGAGCACACACTCGAACTCGTATTCTGCGCAGTTGCAATCTACATAAACATGCGGATGCAATAAAATAACATGAAGTACTGTCATTGACAATCGCCACATCGGCCGCAGCTTGAATGAAGTTCTGGATTTTTGTAATCACGGCGTTTTTTTTATTCTGTAAACGTCCCGATCTTCGGATTGTTTCTGTTGAATTGTAATTTGCACTGGGATCATTTACATCTAGAAACGACTCAGAAAGATCGGAATTAGTATCAATTGGATTACAATCAGATGGAACCATCAGCAAGATCCAAAATCTGACTGTCTTTTCCAGAGTGTTGCGTCTCGTTATTCCGTACGCACAGAAAAGTAAGGCACGAGCTACACAAGCATATATTCAGCGCCGGATCTGAAGCGGTGCAACGGCATAACAGGCAACAACAAGAACGTGAAGCAAAAACGAGTGACTCAGCCGAAACGTCCACACAAGTGTCATTGGTGGTCGCGTGAGACCAAGCGGAAGTGGGATCGATAAGCACACGGGGTTAAAATGCTAAAACCAGATTGGTTGGAGAACAGAATCTAACTAGGTGTGGTTGTTTGACGTGCGCACGCGTACAGGCTAGACGACCAATGAATGAGCAAAGAACAACGACGAGTGCAACTGACAGTCCAGTTAACCACGCAGACAACACCGAGTTGCTTAATTACAACGCCTGTTGAGGGTCTCAAGTCATTCCGTCTGTGGTAAACGATTTCCGAAGACTCGAGCTGGAGCAAATCGATGCATGGTGTACGGTTCTTGAACAGAATCGCCGGACTACTACCCGTGGACATAATTACGATAATGCTTCAGGAAATTGTCCATAGTTCTCTTAAGTTCACTGAATGTCCCTCCATGGGTGGATTTGGTAGCACTCTTCCATGTTCGCACAAAATTTTCAGCAATGCCGTTCGACTGCGGATGACGTGGAGGAGTTTGCATGTGACGGCAACCCATGGACTTCAACCAATCTGTCACCTAGGCGGTGGAATAACTCCCATTATCAGCAACCAATGCATATGGTACTCCTTCTGGGCTAAATATCTTGTGAAGTGCAGTAGTAGTGAAATCAGAGCTCGGTGAGGTAGTGAGATCAACCTTTGGCCACTTGAAATGAGAACCGATGACAACGAAGGCGTAATACTTACTCAGGAATGGTCCGCAATAATCAGTATGAACACGCTGCCAGGCCCCGCATGATATGGGCCACGGAGTCTACTTGGAAAGTTGGGAATGAGTTTTATGTATACAGTCAGTACAACGCTTAGCAAACTGGCGTAAACCACTGTTCAGTTCAGCCCCCCAACAGGTAAGTCAGGCCAAGGATTTCATCTTTTCGACACAGAGATGTCCGGGATGTAAATCTCAGAACAGCTGACATGTGGGTGGTATAACAATGCGATCAGTGAAACACAAAACACCATAAAAATTCACAGAAATGTCCTCGCGGAGCTTGTACAACTTTGGGAATCGACGTTTGATACCTGTGAGGGTATGGTCTGATACATCGTTCGATGGATGGCTTAGTCTCACTGGCAGACAGTAAGTCAGCACCGGCCCCTACCGAACCGACGAAACCACGAGCGGCAGTACAGCCGATCGATGGCGTGAATCGATAGGTGCGACGAATCCTGCCAGCGGCATTTCAGCTTCAAGGCGTGGTCGCCCATACAAGTCGGACCAATGCGTTAAGTGCAACGAGTGGGTGAACGTAACGGCAACCTGCATATTTGTTTTTCACTAATAGAACTAGATGGTTTTGAGGAAGATCTGAGTTCTTACTTGAGTCAGTGGGGCGGTTCAAAACGATACCCGTTTTCCAACCATGTTGAACGCAAGACGAAGTGGCATGGTAGTGCATCCGAGTTTCACGAACCAGATCGGATCGATTTAGAGGAAGCGGTTGGGTTATCAGACAATCAGAGGCTTCCTCAGAAGCAGCGTACCGAGATAAATAGTCTGCATCAGGAATGGTTTCTGCTTTACGCTGTTGAATACCATAAGAATATGCGCTAAGAGCAACATTCCACCGTTGAGCCATCGCTGCGGCTGATTTCTCTGTTGAGGTGGGGGCGAGTTTTTGTATTAGTTGATTCACAAAGGCGTTTGAATCGACACGGCTTTTGGGCTGTTGGCTTCTGGCAATTAGCAACATTAAACAAGATGGATGGCTTCTCGTGGAAAGCGGCGTGTACATCTTGATATCGTTCACACAAGAGTTCAGGGGACTGAAATGTGCAATTCGAAATCAAGAGTAACTGTCTTCATCAATCAACGCAATTAATTCCGGTAGTCAATGGGCCACGTAACTGTGTTTTTAACTGGTCACCAAAATTGCATCGAGAAGCCTGAGTTTGCAGTTTCAAAATGAAATCACGGATGGGCTGCTGACCCTCACGAACTAAAAAATGAAATTTTGCTCTTTCCGAAACTTCGAAATTAGCTGCCTGCAAATGTTAAGGAAGCAAATTTCTGAGGACTTTATATAGCTGAGAAAAGGGTGAATTAGGAAAAGCCAAAATCTCCACAGGAGAATAACCATCCTCTCCGATGACAGATAAGGAATGAGCAGTTTTCTTCTCAGAATCCACATTTGTCCGAGTCGAACACCAGATTTCGATACGTTCCAGGCAATCTTCAACTTCGCGGGAAGTTCATTGGATGTTCAGAACTTCTAAGCCACAGGAATCAATGGCAGGTTGTATGACCACGACGCAAGATGTAATAATTAAGAGTTAGACTTGGTTACTCGCAATATTCGCAATGAACGCAATATAGTTCCTGCCCGAACTACGCGTAATCGAGGATCAAGAACACCGACTGAACGAGCACACACTCGAACTCGTATTCTGCGCAGTTGCAATCTACATAAACATGCGGATGCAATAAAACAATATGAAGTACTGTCATTAGCAATCACCGCAGATGAACAGACGACGAGCACACGGTGTAGCCACCTACGCGAAATGTGTAAGGCTGATTGATGCGCCGGCCTTCAGACCAGTTAGGAGGAAATCTCAGACGGTCAAATGGGTGACACTTCCGAATCATTTTAATCTGATTGTGAGTTATTTTGTACTTATTTCGAAACAATGCGGAAAATAGTGTAGAATGCGAATGAGTCTGATCACACGCAACCAGACAAGTGCGCTGAAGGTTAGCACATGAATAGGGAACGTGTGACAGTAGCACGTTTTTCAAGAGCAGCCGATCAGATGAGAAAAGTCGGGTACACACAAATGAACCGGGCAAAGAACGGAGTTTCCGTGGCTCATCAAGTTAGCTGAGTGTGTGTGTGTGTGTGTGTGTGCGTGTGTGTGTGTGTGTGTGTGTGCGCTTGCCAACGGGGGTTGGGCATGCAAGTCAAGTGACGACGACAATTCGGATCAGACAGAAAATAGAGTGTAGAAAACAGGGACGGAGAGGTTCGCTTACAAACCAGGATGCACACGCACCGTAGGCAGATCAGAAGTAATCAGGCGTATATCACTATTATTCTGGTTAGACGCCCAAACAAGATTGCCATTTCCACTACCTATCTTCCACAGAATTGAGAATCCGTTCTCATCCACATTCAAATCGGGGCTTTAGGGAGGCTATACCAATATAAAACCACATGAAAGATGAATAGTTGTGGTACGGTATCCAACGTTTTGTAGCGGGTTACTCTGCAGCGAATTAGTCGACATTTATTTGGTACACCATAAGAAAATTTAGGAAAGGGAAATTAGTTTAGAAAAAAATGAGGGAAGAATTTTGACAATACCTGTGTATTGAATACGAGTGGGCAGAGCTCTGTAAGCAGATACCAATCCTTCTCTAAGGCGGTGTACTTTTTTCTTTACTTCCATTTACTACATAATAGTGGCACAGTTTTATGAAATAGGCTACTTTCAATGAAGTAATGCTCTTGAACCGGATGATTTGTATCCGTTTAATTTGAAGCGTGTAAACTCATGTTTAGTTCACAGAAGTCTATATGTTATGCCTAAAAGAACGAGTCCATGAACTGATGTAAATTGGTGATCTGTAGAATGTTATTCAGCTAATGTGATACACTGAGTCATTGTCAGAACTAAGATGACACTAGCAAACTAGAATAGGTAGAGAAGCGTGTGCGGAATATAAGGCAAGGGGGTATGTATAGTAGAAATAAAAAAGAAGTGAGTGGTATGACACACACCCACAATTTTCCACCATTCTTGTAGCTGGAACGTGAGCACCAAAGAACCAGCAACGGACAATGTGTTCAGTTCGGTTCAGTTTGACAGCGGTTCGTCGAATCAATGGAGGTGTTGAGACGCGTGTCAAGCGACACCTTGGAAGCTTCTAAAACGGTGTGGTTCTCGCACTTAGATCGGGCTGATGCAATTCCAAGATATTTCAAATCAGAGAGCGAGATCGTGCCAGAATGAGAGATTTATTGGTAGCCTTTTTTGTTTAGCGCGGTTGTGGTGTGTGTTCGAAAAAGTGTGCGTTGTTGTATACTTTAAAACGTCGACACAACAAAGGAATGCTGCATCAAGGGACGCTGACAATCATGGAAAAGTTGGAAGTTTACAGAAACTTATAGATCCTCTGGAAATCATATGAATTAGCCTAGTTAATATCGCGCACAAACGAATCACTGGCATTATTCTCCACAGATTGTCTGACACTTGTTCGATGAATCACGCTCGCAGTGATTGCACTGGCAGAAGTCACAACGCAGGTACCTGTCCTGCAGGCCAACCCTCTCAGTTTTTGTTGATCGACTCATTCGACCATGCAGTTCCCTGGATTCTATCGAAGGATGTAGATGTGAAGTTCTTCCTCACGCCTAAATATCTGGAGCTGACAGTTGTCCTTCATTTGAGTTCATCGTGATGAATAATCCATGTCAGAATTACTACATCCGCCGGTTTGCCTGTCGTTTAGTAGCTACTGCCGGTTAATCGCGATCACAGCCCAGGGTGCAGTAACTGAACTTCCCCGGCACACCCATACCGCACAATATTGCATCACGTGTAAATTCTCGAGCCCAGTTACGTGGTTTGTTAGACATGTGAGTGCCACATGAACGGGTGTGACTCTCTGTTCGTGGACGCGCCTGAAAGGTCTGGTTACCGAATGATTGCTAGAATGAATGCCAGAAGCAACTAAACGATAGAAGAACCTGTTGTTTATCAGACTGAACTGCATTCATTTCACTACCAGTGTTTTCGTAGAAATGGGGTGAGTATAGTGTGACAACCGAACAGGGTATTCTGATATTGAGGTATTGACGGACACCGCGGTTCGTTCAGAAGTCAGCACGTCTTTCCCCGACCAGAACAACGGTCAACGTTTGAGTCAGCGAAGTGGAGCGATAGACAAATCAGTGACCAACAGTTGTTTAAACCAACCGGAGCAGAATCCACTAATCGGGTTGCCACCAGAATAACCAATCAGAAGAACCGTCGTTAAACTACAGGTAGACCAGTACGTTTGTGTGCAGATTTTTGGCTGCGATCATCACATCCATCAAGCAAACTATTTTGTGTCAGTATAAAGAGATGGTTCGAAGACAGAATTTTCTCATCATAGCTTTTCTCCGTCAAGCTCGTCATATTCGTGACGTGAAGGTCGTCATACCGTCAAGTCAAGTTCATCGGTAAAATGCTCCAGCGACATGCCTCGGGCTGGCCTCAATCGGCGCGGATAGTTGCATGTGTCAGAATTTACCACACACACTTTGGCCTATGCGCCGACCCGACACAGTACAGTAGATTGCATCTAACAGGTAGCACTGTTGCACACACCTCCATTAGCGGAGAAGTCACGTGATTCCCTTCGAGATAAACGTTCTCATCGTAGCCATGCTGATAGTACCACAGAGCAGATATGTCTGACCTACGATCTGGATACACGACGATAACAAACCTGTACAGTGATCAATCTTTTTCTCATGGTGTATGCCTCGAATGGACGTTTAGGCCACTGAGGTAACTTTCTTTCGATCCCGGCTAGATGTGGACTGATGTGCTAGCCACTTAAACAAAAAACGTAGCTGTTTGGGCATACTAATAAGCCCCACTTCTTGCGTTTATCAACTTGTAAATACGAATCAGTTTGCGAGTGTGCTTCAGTGATTCTGACTCAGCGTCTCGTGAAAGTTTCACCATATGCTAACGCATTATAATTCGATGTATTTCACTCCAGGGAGGTGAAATTACGAGGAAGCAGCTAAAATCGAGACACTGGAGTGTGAGGTTACCCGCTGACAAAATCAATGAAATTGGTGCTTGTTTCTTATTCACGTCCCGGTCCCCACGATTCTTTTTAGCGGCCTGTAGCTTCCGCACAATGTGAGCAGAGTCAGTGAAGACCTGATATGCACAAATGAATATACCCGTAATAAGGCGCACGAGTGCAGACCCTGGTGCCTTTAGGATATGCTTTGAAAAAAGCATCTCAGTTGACGCTGAATAATCAGTCACCTAACACGTTCTTTTGTGTGAAGCAGCGTCACATGTTTTGCGGCCTCAAATGACTCGGTGTTCAAAGTCTCAGCAGTTTCTGGTTCACTATTCTGTTTCCCCGTGAACAACTGTAGTTCCCTAGACACTTACCTACGTATACACTCAGTCTTTCTTAAACACTCATAATCCGATCACACCGCGGGTCTTGTGTCCTACTGTATTTTTCTTACTCACTACTGCCATTTTGGTCCGAAACATACGATTAGCACATGAATTCAGACGCCATTGTCTCAGAACCGCAATAACGCGGAATTTAGTAACACCCTACCACCCATAATCCCAACTTCTCATAATTGCTCTCGTGAATTTGAGAGTCAGTAAGCTGTTCGTATGATCCCTCCTCCCTCAATATATTTTATGTTTACTCGTGCAATAAAATCCAAAACAATGGTGAAAAACAACGGACATTTACAATGCCTTTCAAGATCACTAAATTCCAGAAAAATCTCTGTACTGTCTAGACACATGTGATCATGTTCTGACGACGAGTTGCGGTTGTCAAACATTTTGCTCGTTCGGAAATGTTGTGCTCAGAATTCGGAGAACAAAGTAGGCAACAGATCCGCTTATTAGCACATCACTAAACACGCACGTAAGCCTACGAGGGAGTAAACAAGTAAATCATCGATTGGCAAGCCCAAGCGTGATAACGTGTCAGGGTGACGGGAACAAAGACTCAATGTCCGTCTCACGCGCATCTAGCAGCATGTGATTGGTAAAGTGGAACAAAGCACAGCGTGGGATAGACAGTCATCGTGTACTCGAGTGCAAGGACCACGGGACCGGAAGGAATCACGGGTTGGTCGCACGGCAGGAAACATCACCCTAGCACTTCATGCGCTGTCCTCGTTTTGATAGTGATCCCTGAGGATCGCCTCCCACCATGATATGATGTTGGGCACCAATTCGCTCCTAATTTTTGACTTCAATACGCTCCATATTTCCTCAATTGGGTTAGGAGCCGATGAATAAGCTACCACCCATACAATAAGCCCTCATCTGTAGTTTTCTTTTTGATCGCCGAATCTAAGTGTTAATGGAACGCGACAGTGTCAATCATAAAAACTTAGTTCTTAAGATTTTCAACATCAGTTTCATTGAATAAGACTTTAAATTATTGAATACAGAGTTTACTGGAGTAGTTGCTTCTCTTAAAGGTGTATTTGTAATATTCGCAAAACCTGAACTGCGAGGGCCTATTGGAATTGCTCACATCCGGAACCACGCAAACCAAAGTAGCAAGAACACCAAGACTGCGGAATAACACGTTAATTGTGTTTCAGAACCGATTTTTATAGATTTTATTCAGCGAAATTTTGCTGTACCTGTTCTTGGCGATTGCGACTAGTTGAGGTACATTCGCGTACGTAGCTAAGAACCTGTACCCGGCCACATAACGTTTGATGGCCGCTTTATCATCAGAACCTTCCTCCCTCAAGAGCCCCTCGTCAATATGGCTCGCACGTCTTACTGATATTCGAAATGAGGCTGCTGGCTGTGGCTTGGCTGCTGCTATAGTCGTTTCGGTTGGCTGAAAAGATGGATCACTGTCATCAAAACCGTCACCGTCTGGATCCTCGTTCGTCTCAGCCAAGTCACTCCACCGGTCGAACCTCTGAAACGGATTTGGATGAGGTGATACTGATGCACCGATGCATCATCCAGGTCCGTAATCCCGAAAATAGATTGACCAAGTTGTCTGGTAATGATTACGCGAGATGATTTAAGTTCGGTGCCATAGAAGTACGTGACGTTGCTTGAATAAAGACCCATCACCGATGACCGTAGTCTTCTGGACTCGAACAGAAAAGCTGGACTCTCCTAGATGGTTGTATACACTGGATTCCGGTATTGCACTAGGGTTGGCCGGAGCTGGTGCACTTTTCCAATAGAGCACCACCGTTAGATCACGGATGGCATGGCGCTGCACGCAGGAGCCGACACCCCATTTTGTCAAACCATCTCCCCGGCAACGCCGCACAGAAGTGTGATTCATTTTAGGTGACCAGCAAATGCGGGATTACTTCTGGTCTGAAGCATTTTCGTAGTACCTGGATTAGGAATGAGGTGGTTGGTGAACTGGTCATGAACACTTCCAGCCCTTTGGAGTAGAAGTCGATCAGTGCAGGCAGGTGATACCGGCTCAAGAACGGGCCACAGAAACCGGCATAGACACGCTACCGTGGAATGTAGCTTTCGGGAAATGGGTTCCAGTTTTTTGGCCTCAACTAGACTCTGTGCCGATATGCATCACAGTTCTTTGCCGTAGTGCAAATATCAGCATCCAATTCCGGCCACCAACACATCTGCTGAGCCAGTGACTTCATTTTATCCCCGCCCAAGTGGCCTTTGTGCAGTTAACCCAAAACCGACTTGCGCAATGTGAGTGGAATGACAAGCCGGTCACCTTGACAAAGGACTCCGTCCAGTTGGGTACTGGGTTCTTCTCGTAGCACAAAGAATTGAAAAACTTTCGCCTAACCTAGGGTTGCCACCCCTTCCTGGTCGTTGAAATCACGGACGAGTAGAGACGTTTTATCTGCTTCCGTAATTCTTCTATAAACACGGGCCCAGCGGGTGAAATGAAATAGCATTGGTTCGCCGCTGGGAATCCTGAGTATCGGGATAGGAAGTCCACTTGCGGCATTGTCTTGCCGGATCGATGCAAGATGTCGAAGTCATAGGCAGCCAAGGCAATGCCCTATCGTCGAATCATAGCAGCTGTGGATTTGGCGACAGATTTCTCTCATGTATATAGGAACTGAAGGGCTTGGTGGTCGGTGACAACCATGAACTTCAGTCCAAATAGGTACTTCTGTAGTCAGCGTACCGCTCAGAAAACGGCCAGAGCTTCCTTCTGCATCTGGGAAGAACTCCTCTCCGCAGCATTGAAAAGATGCGAGATACAAATGATTGGACATCCATCCATTCCAAAACTGCTACTATATCCACTACGGACGCGTCGGTGATCAGCATGGTCCGCTTAGACGACGCGAATAGGGCTAGTATCGATCAGTCAACGATATTTTGAGTAAGACCACGTGATGTCTTTTCACACTGCTCGTCCCACTGCCACACATCGGATGATCGGGCCAGAAACAATGGTTCGGCTCGTGTCGAAAATTTGTAGTGAATCTGGAGTAGTACTGCAGGCATCTAAGAATTCATTGTACGTGCGCCTGATTTTTCGGTGACTCGACAACAATCAGTGGTTTGAAATGATCTGGATCACGTTGGTATCCGTTTGCATCAACAATAAAACCGAGGAAATCTAATTCGATCACACCAAAGTTGTACTTGGGGGTTTTGATCGACAAGATTCGTTCCACGAACCTCTCCAGCAGCTGTTGCAATCTGAGGTCGTGTTCTTTTTTCGTGGATCCACAAATAAGCACATAGTCCTGATGTGCCATCACCCCATCGGCACCATGGATAATTCAATCTATTGCAGCCTGAAATGTCCCGAATGACACGTGTAGACCGAACGACAAGAAATTGTACTAAAACATGCCCCACAGAGTGCTGATGTTTGTTAGTGGTGTGGACTTTGTGTGCAGTGGAATTTGTAAGTATGCATCAGCTAGATCATTTTTTGAGCAATAATTGCTGTTGGGCACGCATTTCATAAAGTCCTCCGATTCCAATATAGTTGCCGCGCATCTCCATAAACGGGGATTCAAGATCAGTCGCAATCACCACAAATTCGGGGTGTCTGTTCGTCACTCTTCATCGCAACCACAATCGGAGTCGTCCAAGTGGATGAAGTCACACGCGTAATGACACTGTCATGATCCATCTTGATGAGGACTTTTAGAAAACCCTCGCTCTGACTTTACGGCAATAATTATCGCTTTAGGAACACCGGATCACTATCCACTTCCAACTTCGTGAGCTCAACCGCTATGCCTCCTTTGTTATTATAATATTGTGCGGTCAACATCTGGAGAATAAGCTGATCCACCGGATTTTTGGAAGTCGTTTAGAGAGTTATCGATTGGTCCAATGCACGCTGGGCCTTCAAACCCAGAATCGACCCACTGTCTACGGAAATCAGGAATCGTACCGGGATATAGTCACTCTCCGACTGAACCATTAGTGTGGATTCGCCCACCAGCGAAAGGCGATGATCAGTAACACCGTGGATGCGCACGTTGGTGAATTGTATGGGTACACTGGTCTGGATCAAGTCGAATACCGATTTCGGAGTGCTGGGCTCGCAGTTTCCGGTGTCTACAATGAATTGATTTCCCAAGCCATATTGGGACTGGACGGATTTGTGCAGGAATTGGTTGGATTCACTCGAAATCTTCAGTGTGTATACCGGATTGTCATCACTTTTCGGGTCCTCAGGATTGGCAGCACACTTTGTGAGTATAACGAGTCTCCCCACAAGAATGGCGTACCGCATTACGGAAGCGGCAGGTGGAAAGTGGATGGAATTCGCCACACGGGAATCAACGATTAAGTTGAACTGATTTGCGTTCTGGAGTCACCTTGTTGACCGTCTTTGGTTGAGGTATTTGACGTGAACTGGGTGGTTTACGAGTACGAACGTGTTAGTAGTGCACTACGAAATGTTCAGCTGTCGCTTCGGATACGCCATCGAATTGTTCGCACGTTGACCGGGTCTCAGAGAACGTGAGGTATGGCTTCAGCAACAGCTTCTTTTGTAGCTCCGGATGATTTATACTAGCAGTGAGGCGGTCACGCAATTGGATCTCCAACTAATCCCCGAAATTAAATTTCGCAGCCTGCGTCCGTAGTGTCAAGATGAATTATTAGATCTTCATGCTGGATTTTCATTGATGTGCAAGTTTGGTCGTCACAGCTGTACGAAACGAGCGGGTCCTCCTGATGAGTCGACCTTGGATTCTGCTGAGGAACATTTACATTTTTTTGTCTATCCAAATCATTCTCTTTCCACTGGCTTCCTGTCTCACTACTGCAGTGATGAAATTCTTCCGTTGTCTGCGGCATCGGATACATTCTCTTTATCGTCACTAACGTTTCACCGACACATCGATCTGTGGTCTGTACGGAAACAAGTTTCTCAAATTCGAACATAAGCCATTCGTCGTATTTGCTTTAACTGGATTTTTGGATCGCAGGAAATCTACTGCCACCGTTCTCTGATCTCCAACTGTGTAATCAACCCCCAACGGAATCCTTTGTAAAGTGCTTTTTCAACATCTCGATCAATTGCATTTGTCCAAATGCTGGCTGCTGATTTTATAACTTCATAGCACAAGCCTAATGCCACCAGTCTTGTCCTGAGTGAAGCTGTAGAACGATGCTTTCTCGGATTTCATTCGAATTCTTCTCGTGCGGCCGGCTACTGGGCTTTGTATAGGATTCGTTTTTTAAACCTCAACTCAAAGCACTCACGACTGTACGTGACGGCTTTTTACCAGTTATTAGACGTAAAGTGAGACCTATAAGCATTTTTATCCAACTACGTTTTTTATGTTTATGTGGCTAGCACATCGGTCCACATCTAGCCGGGATCGAAAGAAAGTTACCTCAGTGGCCTAAACGTCCATTCGAGACACACACCATGAGGAAAAGATTGATCACTGTACGGGTTAGTTATCGTCGTGTGTCCAGATCGTAGGTCAGACATATCTGCTCTGTGGTACTATCATCATGGCTACGATGAGAACGTTTATCTCGAAGGGAATCGCGTGATTTCTCCGCTAATGGAGGTGTGCGCAACAGTGCTACTTGTTAGACACAACTAACCGTAGCATTAACGTAGGCAGAACCGAAAGCTCTTGCAGTGCGTACGTTGGAGAGGGTGAGGGTTGTTGGGTTAATGTCAAGGTAAGCAAGGTAAGCAGCTTCAAGCGAACTGGTAGAGAGCATGTGAGACATTGGTATCAACAAGACTGTCTAAGTGATTTTGAAGACACAACCTTTTGGCCAGCTGCAGCAACCTCAGCTGCACTGCTTTGTATGTCTGCCTTAGAGCAGATTTAGGATTTCCATTTATTTTGGTCAAATAAGTAGTCACCTTCTCGACCTTCGCTATTTTTTCGCGTACGCACTTTAAGGACTTTCGATCCAGCTTCCCTTACTGTTACGTTTACCCCCAACCCCTACTGTACCGTATACACAGCATGGCAGCAAGGACTGGATATCGAGGGCAGTAGTCCATCTACCCAGAAAAGCTAGAAAAACCCATCTGAATGTCCTCTCTGACTTTCGGAATGTTCGATGAAAAGCCACCCTCTCGGCAAGAAAAGAAAGAAACAACTAATGGTCCAAAAAGACGGTCATTGTGGAGGTAGTGGTGACTTCTCAAATTTTTTCCGTTTCATTTGAAGTGCATCTGGCAAGCGACAGCCAGTAGAATCACTCTTTCGCGAAACTATCAGGTTACTGATCCCGGATCGACGGAAAAAGATGTGAAGATGAATGGACCGCCTTAAAAACCTACTGAGACATCCCACAGTAAGCTTGTCAAGTCGAATTTCCACAATCGAGAGTGGAAACTACGACACTGATACCAGCCCTCCGTCCCTAGAGGACGTTAATGCTGTTATACACGACTTAAAGAACCAAAATGCCCCGAGAGAAGTCGGCATCTGACAGGAGTTACGTAAATCCTGCCCTCCGGCACTGGTAGAGCCCCTTCACATGCTGTTCCATTCAGTTAGAAATAAGGAACAATTTTCCTCAATCCTGCTCCCTCTCCCAAAAAAGGTGATAGGACAGTATGCGAAAACTACCGTGCAATCAGTCTGATTGACGTGGCTGCAAAGATATTCTCCTTTATCCTGCTGAACCACTTCTCAACCGTGAGGGAAGCATGTACTCGTCCCAGTCAAGGAGACTTCCGCCGCGGTGGGGGAGGCTTGGACCAGATATTTACTCTTCTTCGAGTATTAGAACATCGCTACAAATTCCCACAATCGAATTCAGCTTGCGTCATTGATTTTCGCGCAGCACTCGACTCAGTTGACAGACACTCTTTACGGACTATTCTGCAAGTAGACGGCATGCCGGAGAAACTTGTCAGTCTCGTGAAATTGTACTACTCAACTACGCGTGCAAGAATACGCACTTTCGGAGAAGAATCTGGCAAATTCTTCCTCAACTCCGGTGTTCGAAATGGTTGCCCGTTGTAGCCAGCCCTGCTCAGCTACGCTATCGACTGGGTTATATGATAAGCGCACATAGATTACTCTGAGGTGCAGCTCAGCCTCGACATTTTCTAAACTGATTTGGAATTCACAGATAACATTGTTCTCCTGAGGACAGTCCAACTCCTCTGTGGCTAATTCCGAATAGTCTAGTTTTCCTCGCGAAAACCATGGGACTGGAAGTCAGTGCATCATAGACGGGGATCATTTCGACTTGCGCTGCACAATTAACGTTCGTCAACGGCGAGTTAACTGAACACATGCAGCTCCACGATCCTCTTGAAAGGCCAAGTCAAGAAACAAGTCAGAGCGTGAATTAACAACACCGACAGAGTGTTTTTCAGCTGCATAAGTCACTTTGGGAAAGAAATGGGATCAGTCTCCGAACCGAAGTCCGCATCTTTCGGGTCCCAATCAGCCTCACACTAACCTACATTTGAGAACATTTGCCATTACGCATCGAGGACATCGGAAAGGTGAAAAAACACCTGACCTCTGATGCATGTGAACGATCCTCAGAGTGAATTGGCCGGATAAGATATCAAACGAAACGATAAGAAAAAGCTGCTTTCACATTGCAAAGTCGGTATTCCCGCAACGACGACGTTTTCAGTGGTTCAGATACAACAGGTGACGTCTAAACACTAAGATCTCAAAACAGTGTCTGTCAACTGCTCCTTACAAAGGTTGTGTCGGCCTTGAAGGGAAACTGAGATTTTGAACCTGCACTGTCAAGTCTTACGTCGAGCGATTGCGACTCCGGTCTGTTAACTGAACCAGGAGTGGACCTCCCTGTGTTCCGACCTCACCTCTGACAGCTGTGCATGGACAAGTGTAATCCGCGACATCCATGAAGCCAGATCGTAATCCCTTACGAGATAGCTGCAAAAAAGTAGAAAGTTAGAAAGTGCCTACAATTATGCACTTACCTGTTCTGTTCTAACCCATTCGCCTTATTGACAATCTGGTGACTGCGACAGCCCGAATAAGTGTCCTTGTTTTCAGTCTGACTTGGCCTGGTTACTAACGTGTGCCCGTCTAACATTGACTATGATTGCTCCCACTTTTTCTGTGCCGTATCTGCCACCCGCGACAGCGTGTTACTGACTCACATGGAATTCTGTCTTCATCTCGCACTTCGTTGCGCTGTCTCATAGGTCCTTGTCTGGCTTGTTTAGACGCATTTTCTGGCTTCAAGTGTACGTTTTGCTTAAACGTTCCCGGAATGATTTACAGATTTATGGATCTGCCGCAGTAATTCGGACAATATTTGCTTGCATTCTGGCACACATAAGCCTGTCTAATTGCATACTCCATACATGCATAACTGTTTAGTAACGTGAGAAATTGCGAAAATCGACCTTCTTTTGTACGGTTTTATGCATAAACCTCTACATTCGCATTGCATACACTTCTCAGAGCTACACATGCAATTATAGAGGTCCATGGTTCAAAAGTATTTTCATCTGAACATTTCGGTGACTGGAAAGATGCTTCAAAGCGTAATCGTTCGACAGCACACGCTTCGAATGAAGCCAAGAGTGATTCAAAATGAACAGAGCTGTCCATCGATGACACGGTTCGTTTGTTGGATTGATATTACAGCAATCAATTCTCAACTGTAAATCATTTCAAGACAGCACTGCCAGAGCCTAATTAATCAACTGCCAATCGAATGCCCAAACAAGAGATGGAGTTCGGGGCCAAACGTATTGCTGACACATACACCACCGTCATTCGTAATCAACAAGTAAAACACCCTCAACTGGAGGTTCCAACCGACTACGGCAACATTGTGGCATCCGTTACCAATCTGGACGAAAAATTGGACGAGAAAGATGGAAATGACAATCGCTTCGAAGCTTCTGTACCACAAAATATGATGGAATTCCATCCAAGACTTGGAGCAATACCTCATGAACAATGCTGACGATATGCCCCCCCCCCCCCCAGATGTAGAACATTTCCTCAACCACAAGAGTCTTTAAATTCAAGAACAAACAACGATTCATGGTTTTTTCCAACAAATATTGCAATATAATTTCATACCATGACATTCTAACCATTCCTTCCTACACGCCTATCCGCCTAATGACATGGGATCTGTGCCAAATGAGGGGTGGGCAATTAGACAGGTTCATCTGTATAACTTATTTGTTTAACTCATCCAATGCTTGTTCGGTTTACTGTCGGCCCATCCTGCTTGCTGATTTTTCGCTGGAGACACCGGACGATCACCTGACATTTCACATAGCTGACTGCATGTTATTTGTTTGGTTTACTTATTTGCTACCCGCATAGAACCAGTTCCGATGGATTCAGCTGCGTTTGATGGTCCATAACCGTTCCTAACTGTTCTGGCTCTATTGTTTCTGAATCAAGTTGAGTTACTCGGAATTATGTGTAATCGGGAATTGCGTAATCCGTATGATTGCGAAATTCTACATTCATGACATGGAAATAAGAATAGAAAGGTGGTTTTAACTTGGGGAATAGTTTGGTGGGACTTTGGCTGTAACCACTGCACATGTGACAGTCCGTGTTGGATAAAAGTTTGTGTTTAAGGGGATTTCTGATTTCCCCACCAGATAATTGATCACTCAACGAGTACAATATGGTTGAGTGCCCGTTGCTATGGTTATATGAATAAGTCGAGCATTAAGATGAGGTGAGAAAATGTCTGGGCCTCCCATATGCAACTATCGTGAAAATCAGCAGAAAAGGCCATATCCAACTCATCGTAAGCTACGGAATCGGACATTGGAGTGTTGAAACTGCTGTTCCGCTTCGCGTGAAGAGATGTTTATTTTTGATCTCTAGTCAGTGCATTTTATTGCTTTCTTCTACAGAACACATTATTTGGGTAAATAGAAGGCTGTAATTTGCGGAATTACGGGTATGTAATTAGCCGAAAGCTGTGGAATATTCTGGATAATATGTCGAGTTCTTTGATTATGGTATCGCTGATACTTCGATTGAGGGTATTCACCACTGAAGTTTTTTCTCTTACCCCTGGTGTTTATCTACCACCTGACCACGGAAAGTGCTCCCAGTTGTAAAAACTGAAACTCCACCGATCTAAAGAAGAACCGAAATCACTGGACAGATTGCACAACATGCTGTCCGTGAAATGAAATTTCTCCAAAGCCCTAAAATACTGCAAACGAATACATTTGAGTACACAGCCGATTGGATTTGGTACATCCTGAGCCATTGCACGCAATAGAGGGTGTTTCCAATCAAATAGCACAATACCAATTGGGTTAAATTGCGATAAGTACTGTGCACACTGACATGCACAAAAGGGTTCTTCCTGATATGGATGTGATCATATCCATCGCTCACGTCCTCCATCCCTCGCAATTCTACTTTTAGTCATAGAAGTGAGACTAGTGCAAACTAATGAAAATCATATCATTTGCATTTCTTTTTACCAATATCCATTCTCATAACATTTATCAGCATTTTTTGCGGAAACCTGAGAGATTAAGCACAACCTGTGGACGTGGTTGGATGCACCTTCACCCGTCAGTGGGGAACGCTAGATGCCACTGGTGTACTGGAGTATGTATGCTACTCACCGAATAAGGAAGTAGTTATTTTCCCAAAACACAATCATAGACTGACAGTCTACATGATTACGTCACACAGATGGGAAGCAATGAGACAGAGCAAGACACACAAACCACATGATTGCATCCATCGATCAAATACGCCCTGTCCTATAGTGTACTGTTTATCTGTGATGCAGATGAGCAGGAATGTTATGGTTGATTCATTTTGTAGATTGTAACACCAGTGGGTAACACTGACACGGTCGATTCAACTTGTGACACGGATATAGTCAGACAACAATAATGCCAACTCTACGCTGTAATTCCATCAATTACACCGTTTGTACTAATAAGCTCACTCGTTCACAGCCTTGTGAATGAGCACGACCACAAATCTTCGTGATTCACAGAATTGCCCCACCCTTGAAGTAACTCGTGAGAACTTCAACAAGGAGCGAAATACCTTTTACTCTCGCTTCTCTTATGCGGAAACTATTTCATCGTTTTGACTAAGAGAACCGTTTCCTTCAAGATGACAAGAAAAGTATGCAGGTAAGAGAGAGTAGTAAAATCAATATACTGGCAAACTAATGTGCTGTGTCGGGTCTGCTCAGAGGCTTGAGTTTATATGGTAAATTGAGACACATGCAATTGTCCGATTGAAGCCCGCCTGAGACTTGTCGTTGGAGCATTATACTGACAAATTTGACCTCATCGTATGATGAACTTGACTGAGAAAAATATGGAGTTTGTGGGCAAGGCCAAAATACGGTGAAGCACTGGACTTGTGCTCCAGTCAAAGCTTGCCATATTCTATACCACTTTTTACATTGTTTCGGAATTATGTCGAGACTAATGGGAAATAGGTGAGAATTATTCGGAAATGCCACCCGATTGGCTGTTTGAGATATCCTCCTGATTGATTCGAAGAGCGGCCCATCAACCACCCACACAGATTCCGCGTCGTTGGCACCACCATGCACTTGTCGTCTTTGCCTTTAGCCCTGATGTGCGGCCACAAATATGCAGGTGGACCTGAATTTGTTGTGACCAGATCTGAGAGCCTCAGTAACCATTCCATGCCCTAACTATGCGATATAGAAGTGAGTAACAACAAGACTGGTAGACTGAATCAGGACTCTCAGTCGGCTCTCCCGTTCTAAGTGAGCGAAATGGACAAAGCAAGAGCAGTCACATAACTGCGACTGTCTTCGAGGGTAACAATGAGAAACAAAAGTTGCAGTGCAGTCACAATAGCATAAACAGTTCCGAATTTCGTTCAGCCTTCACGTTTGCTGCATGATGATGGAAGATTATGGGATAGATATACTGCAGTTTGGCTCAGTCTTACGGGGCTGACAGTCTGCGGTCCGGCAGGCTGATTTTCTCTATCCTTCGGAAGTGACTGCAATCAAGAGAGCCATGAAGATCGATTATCAGTCCCGGTGAATCGCTCACATGGACATGCTCGCTCAGCATTAAATCAGTGTGCGACACCCCAGGATCTCCAGTAATCTCGCTTTCGCTTGTGCATTAGTCCTGAATGCGTTTTCGTTATCCGATCGAGCATATGTGCATGGGACGAGATTTCATTTCATATGGCTTTGTTATGGCTTTGTTTTCTTTCATCGCCGGCAAGGCTAGCGACTGTCGTTCGGTTAATTCCAACCTAACCCATGAATTCCACTACTACTTTATTGATTACTCCTTTCCTAGACCAGTTGGTGACCGCTAAGTCGAGCTCGAGAGAGATAGAGGACAATCTAGGGGTGGATCAAACATGCCACAGTGAAACAGGCACAACCGTTAGCTTTACCCCCAGTCACCAAGTAGACAGTTAACACGAGATCGAGCGAAATGGCTCATCCAGCATCCTGCATTGGGTCCCTTATCCAACCGACCAAAGGTAATTCGAATACGGACCACGGCTACGACTGAATTGATGGCTACTTTCCTACGAGGACCCGATCTATGGGTGCAAAGGTGACAAACACAAAGTGATGCGGAAGAACAGAGCTGTGCACTACAGGACGGGAGTGACTTCTATACGTCCTATCAGTTCGGGTATTGCGAACGCTAAAATTAGCGCCGCGTTATGCAGCTGCCCAGTATTGAACAACTGAACCTGCACGCTGGGGCATCTGAAATTGAAGACTGGTTTGAATGGTTCGAAACATGGTGCAGCACACCCAAGGAAGGGAAGAAGGAGAATCAGACCGTAGTCTTCTTGACTGCTGTCTGCGGTTCGTTGTACTAATTGATGAAAAAAATTGTTTATCCGAGAGCTCCTGCTACAGTTTCGATCGGAGAGATGACGGCTTTGCTGCTAAGCCGACTAAACTTGCCAAGTTCCATTCGCTGGTTCGTGGTCTCAGTATGAAGTTCTGTGAATTCATCTTGACACTACGGACGCAGGCTGCGAAATTTAATTTCGGGGATTAGTTGGAGATCCAATTGCGTGACCGCCTCACTGCTAGTATAAATCATCCGGAGCTACAAAAGAAGCTGTTGCTGAAGCCATACCTCACGTTCTCTGAGACCCGGTCAACGTGCGAACAATTCGATGGCGTATCCGAAGCGACAGCTGAACATTTCGTAGTGCACTACTAACACGTTCGTACTCGTAAACCACCCAGTTCACGTCAAATACCTCAACCAAAGACGGTCAACAAGGTGACTCCAGAACGCAAATCAGTTCAACTTAATCGTTGATTCCCGTGTGGCGAATTCCATCCACTTTCCACCTGCCGCTTCCGTAATGCGGTACGCCATTCTTGTGGGGAGACTCGTTATACTCACAAAGTGTGCTGCCAATCCTGAGGACCCGAAAAGTGATGACAATCCGGTATACACACTGAAGATTTCGAGTGAATCCAACCAATTCCTGCACAAATCCGTCCAGTCCCAATATGGCTTGGGAAATCAATTCATTGTAGACACCGGAAACTGCGAGCCCAGCACTCCGAAATCGGTATTCGACTTGATCCAGACCAGTGTACCCATACAATTCACCAACGTGCGCATCCACGGTGTTACTGATCATCGCCTTTCGCTGGTGGGCGAATCCACACTAATGGTTCAGTCGGAGAGTGACTATATCCCGGTACGATTCCTGATTTCCGTAGACAGTGGGTCGATTCTGGGTTTGAAGGCCCAGCGTGCATTGGACCAATCGATAACTCTCTAAACGACTTCCAAAAATCCGGTGGATCAGCTTATTCTCCAGATGTTGACCGCACAATATTATAATAACAAAGGAGGCATAGCGGTTGAGCTCACGAAGTTGGAAGTGGATAGTGATCCGGTGTTCCTAAAGCGATAATTATTGCCGTAAAGTCAGAGCGAGGGTTTTCTAAAAGTCCTCATCAAGATGGATCATGACAGTGTCATTACGCGTGTGACTTCATCCACTTGGACGACTCCGATTGTGGTTGCGATGAAGAGTGACGAACAGACACCCCGAATTTGTGGTGATTGCGACTGATCTTGAATCCCCGTTTATGGAGATGCGCGGCAACTATATTGGAATCGGAGGACTTTATGAAATGCGTGCCCAACAGCAATTATTGCTCAAAAAATGATCTAGCTGATGCATACTTACAAATTCCACTGCACACAAAGTCCACACCACTAACAAACATCAGCACTCTGTGGGGCATGTTTTAGTACAATTTCTTGTCGTTCGGTCTACACGTGTCATTCGGGACATTTCAGGCTGCAATAGATTGAATTATCCATGGTGCCGATGGGGTGATGGCACATCAGGACTATGTGCTTATTTGTGGATCCACGAAAAAAGAACACGACCTCAGATTGCAACAGCTGCTGGAGAGGTTCGTGGAACGAATCTTGTCGATCAAAACCCCCAAGTACAACTTTGGTGTGATCGAATTAGATTTCCTCGGTTTTATTGTTGATGCAAACGGATACCAACGTGATCCAGATCATTTCAAACCACTGATTGTTGTCGAGTCACCGAAAAATCAGGCGCACGTACAATGAATTCTTAGATGCCTGCAGTACTACTCCAGATTCACTACAAATTTTCGACACGAGCCGAACCATTGTTTCTGGCCCGATCATCCGATGTGTGGCAGTGGGACGAGCAGTGTGAAAAGACATCACGTGGTCTTACTCAAAATATCGTTGACTGATCGATACTAGCCCTATTCGCGTCGTCTAAGCGGACCATGCTGATCACCGACGCGTCCGTAGTGGATATAGTAGCAGTTTTGGAATGGATGGATGTCCAATCATTTGTATCTCGCATCTTTTCAATGCTGCGGAGAGGAGTTCTTCCCAGATGCAGAAGGAAGCTCTGGCCGTTTTCTGAGCGGTACGCTGACTACAGAAGTACCTATTTGGACTGAAGTTCATGGTTGTCACCGACCACCAAGCCCTTCAGTTCCTATATACATGAGAGAAATCTGTCGCCAAATCCACAGCTGCTATGATTCGACGATAGGGCATTGCCTTGGCTGCCTATGACTTCGACATCTTGCATCGATCCGGCAAGACAATGCCGCAAGTGGACTTCCTATCCCGATACTCAGGATTCCCAGCGGCGAACCAATGCTATTTCATTTCACCCGCTGGGCCCGTGTTTATAGAAGAATTACGGAAGCAGATAAAACGTCTCTACTCGTCCGTGATTTCAGCGACCAGGAAGGGGTGGCAACCCTAGGTTAGGCGGAAGTTTTTCAATTCTTTGTACTACGAGAAGAACCCAGTACCCAAATGGATGGAGTCCTTTGTCAAGGTGACCGGCTTGTCATTCCACCCACATTGCGCAAGTCGGTTTTGGATTAACTGCACAAAGGCCACTTGGGCGGGGATAAAATGAAGTCACTGGCTCAGCAGATGTGTTGGTGGCCGGAATTGGATGCTGATATTTGCACTACGGCAAAGAACTGTGATGCATGCCGGCACAGAGTCTAGTTGAGGCCAAAAAAGTGGAACCTTTTTTCCGAAAGCTACATTCCATGGCAGCGAGTCCACAGCAGTTTAATACTGCTCATGCTTGAGCCGATACTGTCCCATTTCTGTTTAACTTCGACATATAGGATATTTTGCTGAATGTTTTGTCGTTTCTGATAAACGGTGGAGTTTTTCTCCTCCCGGGGAACAGAACTTCCGACTTTAAATAAGCCGATAGTATTTTCTTACTAGGTAGTAATGCACGGACAATGCAGCTTCTGATTGCTCCCGTTTTTCAAGGCGATGTCATATGGTTGGACTTTGCGCCCTCCACGTGCAAAATTCGTTTGCGAGACTGACAGGAGCCTTTGCCCGAGTTCGCCCTTTGCGATGATCGTCTAGAGGTAGTCGATAATTTGAAGCGCCCCTGGAGCTTGTTTACAACTGAAAGTGGTGTTGGAGACGAAATCGTACCACGAATGGGGGGAATTAGAGCAAGATGTGATGGGAACATCGTGTGTGCAGTAACGAGGTTCTTCGTCCTATATTGGGTACGGGTCGTCTCTCTCTGGCTCAAGTGATTGTTCTACAGCACATCCTATGGCTTGGAAGCGTTCCGCAAATGCCGGTTCACTGTTCACCTTTCCGTACTTTATTAACATGTGCTAGGCTAGGAGGGAAGAAGTGATTCTGAGGTCAGGCTACAGTGTGATACAAGCGAGCATCAGCACTGGCCTCGATTAACGCTTCTCGCCTTCGTGATTGGAGCCCAAAAGATGGGAATTGTCGCTGGTTAGACACGTAGAGCGATATGACTCAGAATATGATTCAGTGGTGCGAATGCCACGCAGTCAATATGGTGAACTCCCGTTTCCCGTAAACACGCAAAAATATCGAAAAGTATGCTATGAGAAAAATGAATGCATTATTGCTTCCTTATTTATTACCGCTTTCCTCCACCCTATTGTGCTTCATCCTTTACGTCGTTTTGTTATGTGAATTTAAGCGTGGTTGGTTTGACCGCAAGCTCGATCCCATACCAGTAATCATATATATATATATATATATATATATATATATATATATATATATATATATATATATATATATATATATATAATTTGTCAGCTTGTAAAATAACATAGACATGACGGGAAAACCAATTAGTATTAAAATGAATTAGTTGAGGTTCATGAATTTTAAAATGGTACTTTAGATGTCGTCTAGAATGAAGCTGTTAAGATGATCTCCATGATTGATTGCACCCAGTGCAATACGACGCCAAACATGTTGGGGTTTGTGTGATCCATCACACCAAATCCAAGGACTTGCGTTATTGTGTCCTATTCCATCTCATTACGGGCATACAAAGCGAAAGAATCATTTAGTCGTCTACGCATCTCGACTCACGAGATCACTCTCAGATTGTATTCACTATGACTCCCCATTTGAACTATAACATTGATTTTGTGCAACAGTATTTAGATTTCTCTTCACCCCTACTTTCCGATAGACTTCCCCTTTCCTCTTTGCTACTCATCTCTCACCCCCCTTTATGTGCTCGATCCTCTTATCACTTTCAACCTGTGTGCCTGTTTATTTTACCACCATTCAGTTCAGATAACCAGCTTTCCTGAGGCTGATGTTTTCTTACCGTAAATTCTGATTTATTTGATTTGCGCATGCAGGTTCCCGAGGTACTGAATTCGGAAAACATTCCGACCACCACTGTATAACGCAAGCAAGAAACAGGCATTTTGCAGCCATTGTGAGGACCAAAGATGACTCCAGTAATCAATATGCTAACAAGCTAGCCTCTTCTTCATCCGGATATCTTTCGTTTTAATTCCTTGCCAAAGCAGTTTATTGTAACTACTGTCATTAGTGATTTTCTCTTCTTTATTCGAATCTAGTACTCATTGGTACGACTGTTCAAAAAAAAGCTGAACTGTTTGAAACCTTCTTTGACTCCAATTCCTCTGAAGCATCAAGCTTCCCTTATTCCACTCAAAACTCCCAACGAGTCCACACACGTCCGTTGCCATGACAATCAAAAAAGTTCACTCTACACTGACAAATTTAGATCTCTCGATGTGGGTGTTATTTGTTCGTTCGTACTACAGGAATGTGCACACATGGTATGGTCTCTCACAATCATTCTCTTTTGAAATCTTTCCGCTCTTTTGTGAGATCACTTGTTTTCCCCGTTATATAAAGAGGTGATCGTTCCAACCGTTATAATCATCATTCCACTTCCTCCACATTTAGTTTATATAGTCGTGAAATCAATAATCTGAAAGCGGCTTCGATGAAATCTGGAACTAAAAGCCGCCATGCGCAACTTCCAATATGGATTTCTCTCCTTCGGTCACGTTTGGTAGTCAATATTCGATTCCCATGACGAGTTTCATCGAGTTTCCCTGGGCATCTCTAAGACCTATTGTAACGAAAAGGTAAGACGGGTGAGGAACACTTGCATTTGAGCAGCCAAAAAAGTTGTACCAAGGTTCATCTTCCTTCGTTCTTTAAACACACGTTGTTGTTTAACTGAACATTGACTACCAAGCTCGGTTGGTAATGGACCTTTGCTCTCGCGCGTTCCTCACACACGTTCTCAAGCACAATATAACCACTACCTCTCCTGATCGCCTTCTCGTTCTCACTAGTGATGGAGAATACCAGTCCGGTTAACGTGTTCGTACTGTACCCAGCTATAAAGTAACGTGTGAGTGGTCCACGTGGTACGAAGGACTGAAAAACGCGTTTACTAAGGAGATTGAGAGGTAAAATTTTGTGAACTCACAAAATCAAGTTAATGAACACATGTACAGCCGTTTACATAGTCCTTTTTCCAGACCGTGCTGTGGCAACACTATTTCCGTTCTGCTGGTTCGATTGTTCAGGTTTACGGCTTTATCGGTAGCCCTTCACAGGAGCTATCTTCTTGGTTGCCTGAGATTCCGCTGCATTCCATAAACTAGTCCGCGTGCCTCTTTTTATCCACTGCAAAATGCTTCCGGCATATCCACGGTCTCTTCTTTGGTCAGTGGCCCTCGATTGGTAGGCCCGATTGGTTCGATGCTCGCATCGTTCTGTAGCTACAGTACTCTCCGCTACACTATGATAGGGTGCGAAGCGATGCCCTAAGTCAAGCTTCTCCTAGGAACACTGTACCACAATACTTTCAGACGAGGCTGTTTCCGGAGCTTCCTAGATGAACATCTGATTTTCACAAGGGATCTGGCTTCTCGTTACACTGTTTCTCGCTTTTATCTATGATGCTTTATTCAGAACGGTAAATGTTATTCCCGCATTTGTCCATAAACTTCCTGAACTTGTCCCAAATACTGTAAAAGAGATAACTCGTACTGATTCCTAGTGAGATGTTTCCTTACTGCACCACATGTTGTCGCTCTGTGTTGATCCAAAATAGTCACTGGAACAGAGTTTAGGAGCTTTGTGTTATCATAAAAAAGGCTCAAGACTCTTAAACCGTTTCGCCAGACTTTTAATCTACAACATTTGACTTTTGGAATACCGCAAATGCTGGAGGACAGTAGCACTTCAGTAAACTTCACTACCCACTTTCGTATTCCTTTTAAACTTTTATTTCTCCAAGTAAAAAATCGGCAGTGTTTTCTGTGAATAGGTCCTTACCCCTTGTGTACTATAAATTCAGTGATTCATGAGGTTCACTCCATTTACTCGATACCATCTTTGCTCAAGTAATAAAAGAAAAAGGCTATTATCCAGCTGTGATCACGGTAACCGACTCCACTGACGCCAGTATATTTGTCAGATTTGATTTTTGCAGGCATATTGCCACACTGACGAATTTCACTCAGTTCGATATCAGATTATTGTTCTAATATCAGAGCACGCTCGTATTTGCTTCGTGAATCCAAGAGGACTGAATAGCGTTTGAGTACTTACGATTCTTTTTTAACGCTAGAATCCCGTGGCTGCAAACTACGCAATTATACTTGGCCCAGTCATCCGTCCTGGACTTGAAAGTGTTGGGTGTGATTGTGCTGTAAACCAACCCATGGTTAGAAACTCGAGGGCGAACGGATCAGAATAAACTGAAAAGTGAAACCATTTTCCAGAAAAATATTTCGAATTATTATTAGTTACTCATTGGCTTGTGTATTTCGAGACCGCCTCATCGATGCGATTTAAAGAGGTTGATAATGATCGCCTAAAGTACGATGCTCAATGAGCCCTCGTGATTTGTGAGGTTGTTTGTCTCTCGACCGGGACACAGAGATGAGGCTTCGAAAAAACCAATCAGGGCACGCTTTTTGCTGTGAGTGTGTATATGTTCACATTCCTCAGGCCAACCAATCTGACTGGATTGGTAAGAATGAGAACGGGGTAGCAAACAACAATATGGGCAACTAGACCGAGGCTCGTATACCAGTCAACCGATACTGTCATGGAGAATGAAATACAGGTAACAGAGTTTGCTTAGTTACGAACCCTTTTTGTTCGTAGTCTAGACAACCGTGGTGAAGTAATTTGCATATTGTTCTCTTCAAACCACTGGGTTTTCTGTTTACTGTAACAATCTAGCCAAAATGTCAGTTCCGTTTTCATTCTTTATTGTTATTCTTTTGAATCAACTGAGATGAACACTAATAATTACGATATTTCGTTGTGTACTGTCGATGGATATCCGTAAATCTACTTGATTACCTTATAAAGGTATTCTGAACTCCTTGCTAGAGATCGAATAGCTTATCACATTAACTACTCCGCTGATTTGATCAGTTTTTTCACTTAAGTGAAAAATTCAAAATGTTTAGTAAAGATTTTGTGCTAGAGATGAATGAAAGTTACCTTTTTGTTAGTATCACTTATTAGATTCATATCTTTCACCATGTGAACGTTAACGACCTTATTTTTGCTATTCGTTGCTACAAGCATGTCTAAAATCACACCAGTACTGTTAATGTTTCCCGCCGATTTGTTGCAAGTGTCGTCTAAATCTAATGAGGCAGTCGGACAGACAATAATCGTTTTAGAAGAACAGCAAACAACAGAAGGCGGATTCGAATTTGTGTTGTCTTGGTGGGCAATTATGTAATATGGATTGTCTTGAAAATCCTAGTAGGCTGAACAGTCAGTGATCAAAATTTTTATCATATTTTTCATGGTTTTCATCTAAACTATGAAACTGAATAGCTATAGTTTACTCTTCTCCAGGACGAAGAAGCTCCAAAGTTTGTGGAGTCGCAATCGTCCAGTCGACCGGGTAGCAACATCCTTTCCTCGAACGAGATCAGGAGTGAGTGGAATAATAATAACTCAATGTACCATTTAGCCATCCTTATTGTTTGATGTTTTTTTATAATTCCACACCGATCTACTGCGAACAAAATCTGGGAATCTGTTTTGAGGCTTCTAGCTACCGTGGCGAATGACTGTAACTTTGAACATAGGTAGTTTTCATAACTCTAGTTCATGAATTTCACGAACTTCTTGATCACTGAGTTTGGCGTTTATATCGAAACCGTATTGCTGTCCTTCCGGATGACAACTGCGCACTTATGATTTTAACTCGACCGGTAATGCATGACCCCGTTTGCGATCTACCCGTTCACAAGTGGTCGAGTAGTTTAGAGCGTTTGCTTACCATCTTGGTGGCCAGAAGTTCAAGTCCCCGCTACCACCGGCTACTTTGGCAGTAGACAGTAATCCACTGTCGTCTGGCTCTATTGGAACGTTTGGTGGTTCTTCACTCCAAGTCCCAGGGTCCAATGAGCCGCTGAGACTAAGGGGTATATTCCTTCCATTGCACTCCTGCGGAAGCACATAGTCAACAAAAAAAATTAAAATACGTCTGGCTTAGTCATCATAAGTTCATGAAAATTGTAATCATTCTTGGAACCACTTAATTAGCTAACAATAAAACGCGCGTCACAGTGATACCAACTTTATTTTACTTGGAGAAAATAATCCAGCTTCATAACTGTCTCTTATCGCGGCTGTCCATGCTGGCCGGTTAGTAGCAAGGTCCTTGCGGATGTCTATCCAGTTCGATTTCCATTGGCGAGTGCCGTACACCATACGAAGGCCAAGTTGGTTTATATCTTCGAGAACGGTATCCAGCCGTATTTTAATTGTCTTCCTCGTCGGCGACGCCATTCTGGGTATGGAGATGGTGCCAGGACAATGCTGGTTAGAGCGTGGTCAGGTTTACGGAGTACGTGACCAACCCATTGCAGTCCCCGGAGTTGTATACGAGTTGAAGGGCGGATAACGCGGCAGCGAATTTAAATGTTTTTCCTTCGGGATTCTGTCACTCCATCATACTTTTAAAATGGATCTGAGGCACTAGTAATCGACTACTTCCAGTCGCCTGATATCCTTAGCTCCTAGTGGCTATGTTTCACAACTATATTGTCAGACTGGTTAGGCATAGGCATTAAACTCCCTAAGCTTGGTCTTAAGACTAATCTTGATCCTTCGACTCATGGTTTTTCGGATCCGTAGAAACGCCATTCGAGCAGCGTCAATATGACGTTTGACATCATCTGCAGCTTGTCCATTTGGCAGGATGGTGGAGCCAAGGTACTTAATGTACGAGAAAATTTCCGTTGACCGGCCATTCAGTTGTAGGGCTCAGTTAGCGTGACTAATGGGCAAATACGAATATCTTGGTTTTGGTGGTATTTATCTCAAGACCAATCGCCGATGCATATTTATCTGCCCGATCAAGGGCCGCTTGCAAGAGGTCAGATCTTTCCCGAGAAAATTTAAAATCCGTAATACTGCAGCCTGTGGAAAATTGGTGGCCGTGATAACCGTCCATTGCGAGTTGCATTACCCAATCCACAGCAAAGTTGAACAGCACTGAAGGTAACGGGCATCCTTGTCGTATTCCTGACTTCAGTTCGAGCGGACTAGACTCTTCGTGGTGAATTCGAACTCGTACTTTTGTTCCAGCATAATACAACTATACCGGACTGACCAGTTTGAACGAGACGCCTTCTGCAAGCATTATCTTCCATAACGACTCGCAATCTATTGAGTCAAAGGTGACGCGAAAGTCTATGAAGCATGCAGCGGTATGGAGTTGGAATTTGTAACGGTGTTTCAGAATCCTCCGGGGGAATGAAAACTTGATAGATACATCCACTGCCTGGGCAGAAGCCTCTCCGATTGGGCCAAGTACTTGCGTGCCTCGATTCAGCGAAGCGATTCAGCACGAGGTGGGTGAACGCTTTTGCAACCACGTCTAATAGACTGATACCACAGTAGTTCCCGCACACCGTTTTGTCACATTTTGGGGGAAATTGAAGTAGAACAGAGGTGTATCAATCAGAAGAACAGTTTGCAGCTTTCTAAGTCAAGCAGAATGTAGCAAGAGTTGGCTCGGTGACCACCGGAAGAAACGTCTTATAGATCTCAGCAGGGATTCCGTCTTCACTGGAGACTTGCCAGATTTTAGACCGCTAATCGCATTAGCTATCTCCTCCAATGAGGGAGGATCAAAGTTGGAGCTATATGATGGAGCTGAAGTCGAATCGATATCTACTGGTCCATCTAGCGGTGATGAAGGAGCTGGCTGAAATGTTCTACTCATCTGATTATCTTACCATCCATATGAGGGATGGGTACACCAGAGGAATCACGCAACACAGACTGGATAGAACGTCTTTTACACGATGCTGATCGTATGAGACGAAAAAGGTTTGCCAAGAGTCAATTACTGGCTGCAGTTTTCATCTTATTTGCTATTTCGTTCTAGGAATTGCGTCGATCTTTCTTTGCTGAGCGGGTTGCCTGGCATCTGAGGTGTTGATATTCCGGGAGGGCGGATAAACGGGCTTCTTTAACCAGTGTGGAGAGAGACGGACAGTATCCTCAGATATCCGGGCTTTATAGCGGTATTTCGTAAATCCTAACTCGCCCATTGCCCCTGAATGTATAGCTACTTTCGGTTTAGCTAGTAGCAGGCCGACCAAGTCTATCGTGTGGTATGGAGTGGATGCATCCGCTGACAACCGCAGTACAGTCACCTTCACTAGGACTTCCGTTTTATTCCGGGACTTCAGCAGCTCCACGCTGAAGCGCTTCGGGGGAGTTGTCTTTAAACGAATCGTCAGCTAAAGGCGAAGCTTCATACGCACCACCACGTGATCTGATCCTCCCTTGTTGCCTGCCTCAGCTCCGTGGTATGATCTGCAGTCTTCCATTGACTAGATCCATCGTGATCGCATTAGCTTGTCGTAACTTTGGTGAGCAGTTCCACCGTCATCAGCATACCATGTGAAATGTCTTCTAGGATGCATCACAAGATCGTCCCAAAGACCTGTGATTGAGCAGTAGGTAAGCGATATTTGCCTTTGTTTGCTTTCGACATGATCAAGAAGTGCGAACCTCCATTGTTGAGCCCTGAAGGCGGTAACCCGTCAAAGCTTCAAAGTACAATTTACACATAATTACACTCAGTCACGTGTGACATCGATTAGTAAAAGTGTTTCTAGGTGAAATAAAAGGGGGAAAATCGTTCACAGGAATCGATGACCACCCCAGGCAGTTCAAGTCAAGTCAGGTGGTTGCTCTATGCACCCGAAGGTGAATATCCAGCAGCGACATAACCATTATATACAGGCATCATTATAGAAAAATATCTGGAAAATGTGAGAATTATTCAGCTCAACCGATTTTTCAGTTCGTTTACAACAGTGTTAGGGTTGGTGAGGTAGGGAACCATTGGTGATTTGTAAATGGTGGTACAGGCAAACAAGTGTTTGTGGCTCGATTTTGGTTGAGGATGTAGAAACACATTTATTGAAATCAGGATGAAGAGAATGTGATTGGACATCTAGTATCTTTGAAGTAAACGTTTTGTAGGCCTGTTGGTGTTAAAATATTATATGTTGAGAGTATTGAACATAGGAGATCCCACAAAATGAGATATCGAAGCACTTGGAAGGGTTCATTTTTAGATTAAGACCAGAGAATCAGTCGGTGAGTTCAGTCACTCTTTGCTGCAAGAGTGTTTGAAGATAGTTGGTGGAGTGGGGCGTACGAAGGATTGCGTCACCAACATACTTAATAAGCAAACTGTCATCGTATATAGACATGGAAGAGATATAATTAGAGGAATGACAGAATGGCCCCTTGTAAACATCTATTGTAGAAAGAAGCGTTAGGGAGGTTTGCCAGTTAAATCGGGCGAACTGTTGGCGATTGTAAAATTAGTTAGAAAGTAAATCTATATGGGATGTATTGACTCCGCAGTCCTCAATTATTTGAAATAATTTGGACCTGTCGACACAAGTAAATGCATTACTATAGTCAAAAATCACGCTCTGACCAGCTGACTCTTGTGGTCTAATGAAGATATAGTAAAATGGGCGAGTGATCATAGAGCATTCAATGTAGAGTGGGATCTTCGGGATGCAAACTGGTTGGAATCCAGAAGATTGATTTGTGGGGAGATTCTACTCGAAACGAGCTTCTCGAACTCTTTGAGGGCAACTGATGTAAAAGCAGTGGGACTCAATTTTGATGATCCCGTTTTAGGTACCGCGATAATAGAAGCTACTCTGCAGCAGTCAGGTATCATATTAATGGAGGTTATGGACCGCTTATATAGGGCTCTGAGCATGTGTAGTTCCAAGTTGATAGACTACGATAGCATACTGAACACAGCATGGTCTCTAGCCTTGAAAGCTCGTTGCTTGTTTCGACGTATTTCCTTCAAATATGAAGATGAAAATCTGTCGGGATGGGTGCATAACGTTTCTGTTGGACAACATAGATGGCAGCAAACACTTGAATCGTATTTCAAATGTTCATAAAATTAAGACAAGATGGTTAGAAGAAATACACTTGATTCTGAGTTGGTTACCATGTTCCTGAGTTTGGAGTAGTTATCCGGGTGACATTGTCATCTTTCGACCTTACCGTCGCGACTCTGGTTGAAGCGCTTATAATTATTTTTACAGCAAATCATGGGAAAAAAAATCACTACGGAGTGATCGGAGATCCCTGTTGGTGGTGGGGGAAGCCATCAACATGAAATAAGTTGGGGGATGTTTACAAGACTAAGATCTACACCATTTTCCGCACTGTTTCGGAATTAGGTCAAAATTATTAGGAAATAAATCAAAACTAATCAGAATTACGTCAAATTTATTCCGAAGTGCCACCCGATTGGCTGTTTGAGATTTCCTCCTTATTAGTCTGAAGATCGGCGTATCAATCACCCCTACACTTTTCGCGTAGGTGACCACATTGTGTACCCGTTGTCAGCGCATTACACCACAGTGCGCAGCCACAATTACGCACGTGAACTCGACTTTGTCGTGACCAAAGAGGCAAAGAGGCACAGTAACTATCGTGTGACCGAACCAGGTGATCGAGATGGAATCACTAACACGACCAGTAGACAGAGGCAAGCCTCTCAGTCGGTTTTACGCATTCCAAGTGGGCAAAGTGAACAAAGGAGGTGGAATCAAACTGCGGTCACAGACCGACTTCGAGGGTAACAATGGGGAACATGAACTGTAGTGTGGTTAGAACGGAGCAAATGTATCCGAATTTCAATCCACCATCACGTTGTGGTGTGGTGATGAGAAATTATCTGGGCATACGAATGGTAGACCACAGTTAGGCTCCGTCTTTGAGTGGTATCCAGGCTACACTTCGGATGTCTAAATGCATAAACCCGTAGGTGCAAGCATTATGAGCGTGTTTTTTCCATTGTTTGTGTTGTCAAGATCCACAAAAGCCATAGCTACTGGCCTCGTAACAGCGACATTCTGTGATCGATTCGGATCGGTATGTGAACTGGGGCTTGACGAGCTGATTCAGGCGTGGGTCTAATGACTTTGTGTACATTAGATGCTCTCCATGGTGGTTATGTGCAGTGGGTTTGCTTGTTGCGTAACGATGGTTACAGAAATGAAATCCATCTGTAGAGCCGATAAATTGGCGTACATAATCATTTGGAGTCAGGTCCGAACTCGTTTTGCTTTCGCAACCGCGATAACCCATATCTGACAGCCCTAGCCCGAATAGCGGTTCATCCAGAAAGTTGAGCATCAGGGGAGAATCTGTTTAGTCGGCAAGTTTTTTCCCGGTTGAAAAGGTAAGCAAATAGTTCGAAATAATGTACTTTATTCATTTTACATTAGATGAACTGTGAAGCTGTGAATTCGAAATAGCGAGGTTCGTACGCGTGATATACACCTGAAATACGTACGTGAGTCGTTGATTCATATAATGAGGGTGAAGACTGGCAAAATATTGCTAGATGTTGTGGAGTCGAATATAAAACGGCCCATTCTTGGGTTAGGTCTTCGAATGACCAGTTGATTCCGAAGTAAAAAGTAGTGAAGCAGAATGCTTTCCGAATCTGAAGTGGATGAAATTTTTGAGTGAATATCTGAAGATGCATCGGTCACTCTGGATGAAATAAGAATCCGGTTGTATGCGATATACGAAAAACCTGTCGGTGTTTACACCATCAGTGGATACCCAGGTGAGAGGTTGATAATCAGGAAATCAGTGTGTCCGTAACTGTTGGTACCAAAAGTGATATCAACAAAAAGGCCCGGAAATCTTACGTAGAAAAAATACTAAATTTCAGGACCAAAAACCGTTTCCTAATCTGGATCGATGAAACGAATTTCAATCTTTTTGTCGAGGAAACCGTGGGAGATCGTACGTGGATGAACGTGCTGTTACGAGGGTGACGAATTCAAGTGTAGTTAACTTACACTTCATTGGAACTATGGATGAACGGGGTGTAGTGAATATTGAGATCAAATGTGGGTCTTACACGAGTGAAAAGGGCAAGCACTGGTTGTGCAAAATCATGGATAAACTGAGAGAAATGAGTGTAGTTGTAATCATGTGATAACGCTTCTTGCCACTCGAAATTAGAATCTGTTTTCGTAGAACAGATTCATCCACGTGCAGCATTGTTTCGATTAAGTCCGTACTCTCTTATGTTGAATCACGCAGAAAATATATGGAGTGTTTTGAAGTAGAAAATAAAGAGTAATATGTGTCTTGGATACACGGCAATGTTGCAATTACCTCCAGACTCCTCAGTAACGAAGACCGAGTGGAGAATATCCTTTCTGGAGAAAAAGGCGAGAGACTCCAGTATTGAATTCAGTGATTCTGTGTTTAAGCATCGTCAGCCAAACAAAGCAATACTGCATGAGAGCACTTTATGAAACCAATTTATTGTGAATTTATTTTGATTAGTATAAATTTTGATTATGCTTCAAAATCCGTCTTCATGCTTGTAAAACAAAACGACTATAGGATGTTGTCGGGATTGTTATGGAAGGATACTATTCTGATCATGGCTAAATTTCGTTCCAAGTCCATGAAATGTTTACGCTTGCGAGGGGAAATGGGATCAAGAATGTCCCGGTGGATGCCGTTACAAAATGGAGACTACAAGCATCAGAGTTGTGAATGCAAGTAAGGTAATGAGCCGAAATAACTCCAAGGTAAGGAATAAAGGATTCCTGTCGGCAGGAAATGACAATAGTGAATTAAGAAAATAAATTCAGGTGAAAAATTGTTGTCAGAAATTCGTGATGATTCTCTTACGTTTTCTGTGATGTAGCAATCAACGAACTGGCTAAGAACGTATTCAAATGGTGCGTGGGTGTGATGTGGAATGAAGTGGTAGAGTAGTTAAGTTCCGGGGTCTTTTGATTCGCATTGAATTGCCGAGTATTTAAATGGGGTGTGTTTCTGCTTGTGTCGGTGTGAACGTAAGCCGCAGGAAGTGCAGGGAAAACCAGTCAATCTCGGCTGGAAGGAAGTATAAGAAAGTACTGAACGCGAGTCTAAGATCGAGACATCAGATTGCCCCAACGTGCATCAGAGATGGAGCGTGCTGCCGCTACGGGAGATCCCCGCAAGTTATTCTATCTTGTGCGAGTTGCTGGTAGGGAACCATTAAGTGTGAGTGAAACGACCTGTGAAGCCGACGTTCCACAAATTCCCAATCAGCAGTGTCGTCTCAAAGTCTGGGCGGAGCACTTACAGACATTTTAGCTGGGCTGCAGTGTCAACCCCGCACGGCTACTCCAGCATTCGTTCCATTGTCTGCTTCGACAGATCCACCTACTGAGGTGGAGAAGCACGATGAAAACCAAGTTTTAGGACAGCACAAACGGCCGGGCTTCGATATATTTTCCCGGATCTGTTCGAAGATGGTGGAGTGAAGCTTGTTAGATCGGGATTCCTACATTGTCTCTATGCTAAGCCACCTAGATCACAACCCCATTATATCGTGTTAACTTTATATAGTTGTGTTAAATGGGCATTGACAACTGATCGAGAGATTGTAAAAATCAATCAAGCATTCTGTCCACAATTTTCTTGCAGCTTTATTGAAGGCATAACAGTTCTGATTCGTGAAAAACCCACATACATTCTACTAGTCTGACAAAATGGCCCCCAAGGCGAAAACAGATGTGCGAGAGCAGAGAAAGTAACGGTTTTACCTGTGAATGTATGTGACCGTTAGACATTTAAACCACCAAGACTATTACTTTATCCAGAGACATACAACCGTTGTAAGAGATTAGGAAAAATCCAACTGGTCGGCAAATGAATAACTGTGACGCAATTAACCGCTATTCGGGCTAGGGCTGTCAGACATGGATTATCGCGGTTGCGAAAGCAAAACGAGTTCGGACCTGACTCCAAATGATTATGTACGCCAATTTATCGGCTCTACAGATGGATTTCATTTCTGTAACCATCGTTACGCAACAAGCAAACCCACTGCACATAACCACCATGGAGAGCATCTAATGTACACAAAGTCACTAGGCCCACGCCTGAATCAGCTCGTCAAGCCCCAGTTCACATACCGATCCGAATCGATCACAGAATGTCGCTGTTACGAGGCCAGTAGCTATGGCTTTTGTGGATCTTGACAACACAAACAATGGAAAAAACACGCTCATAATGCTTGCACCTACGGGTTTATGCATTTAGACATCCGAAGTGTAGCCTGGATACCACTCAAAGACGGAGCCTAACTGTGGTCTACCATTCGTATGCCCAGATAATTTCTCATCACCACACCACAACGTGATGGTGGATTGAAATTCGGATACATTTGCTCCGTTCTAACCACACTACAGTTCATGTTCCCCATTGTTACCCTCGAAGTCGGTCTGTGACCGCAGTTTGATTTCACCTCCTTTGTTCACTTTGCCCACTTGGAATGCGTAAAACCGACTGAGAGGCTTGCCTCTGTCACTGGTCCTGTTAGTGATTCCATCTCGATCACCTGGTTCGGTCACACGATAGTTACTGTGCCTCTTTGCCTCTTTGGTCACGACAAAGTCGAGTTCACGTGCGTAATTGTGGCTGCGCACTGTGGTGTAATGCGCTGACAACGGGTACACAATGTGGTCACCTACGCGAAAAGTGTAGGGGTGATTGATACGCCAATCTTCAGACCAATAAGGAGGAAATCTCAAACAGCCAATCGGGTGGCACTTCGGAATAAATTTGACATAATTCTGATTAGTTTTGATTTATTTCCTAATAATTTTGACCTAATTCCGAAACAATGCGGAAAATGGTATGATTGAGCATCCATCGTAGTGGGAAACGTAACGATGTTATTCATGCCCAAACTGACGAGAAAGTGCAGTGCCGAACCTGTTTTAATCACCGCACACTACACATAAAGACGAGTCAGGATGACTTTACAAATTGGAGTGTCACAGAATTCATCCAGATCAGCGGCAGTAAATCTTGGTAAATGTAAATGTTGACCAACATAATCGGTCAATAGTGGCTAAGGTGTCTGGGCTCGCACCCAACGATGGAAGCGCTGATGAGAACCGTGGGAAATGTGAACAGTTTATGGGGAAAATTATGGGACTGAACTATCAGCGCGTTACGATAAGCTGTCATCAATTTTGACTAGTTCGTTATCAATATCAGCGTGAAGCCAGCCTTGTTGTATGGGAATTGCCTTCAAGAAATTTTTTCACGCCTTCACACAAAGTCAATCATTTCTGCGAATTTCCCAGTAAAGAACGTACGTTGAAACTGGTTAAGACGGTTAAACACAATTTTGATATCGATATAAGATGCACAGATTTCATTTGAGGATGACAACTGTCCGGTTGTGTCGACTAAGTCAATATACTCGAATCGGCCAATTTTATGCTTTATGCACCCGAGGGTGAATATTTAGCTGCTACGTAATCACTACACTGCGAAAATCACCAACAAAAAACAACAATAAGAAAAAACATGCATTTATTGAACCGAGTTAAGAAAATCAGGCGTGATAGAATAGGGGTTGGGAAAGAGAGGAGTGAGGTGGGGTACTATAGAGGATGATTGAGCTCCGATGACAGCAAACAGATGTTTGTGCTGGGATCGAGTGGCAGTTGTTAATATAAATGTGCTATGATCGGGATGAAGGAAGTGCTTGTGAGTCGTCACCCAAGATCTTAAGTGAGAAATTCATATATTGGTTTCCGAAAAAGCAACTGTGCAGGTGCTGAGCGATGCTCATAAATCCAAACAAATATTTAAGGGGTCAGATGATAATTTTCAAATCTTTGAACAGCAGTCCAAGGAATATGACGGGGAAAGCATGAAGCCCTTGTAATGCATGGGATTGTGAATTATACAGTTAAGTGAAACGGGGAGAGAGAGAATGACGATAATCGTATCAAATGGAAGATGAGTCGTCGCACTTTCAAGAAGATTACCGCGACGTCAACTGTCCAGGTAAAGCCACAACCGATGGTTACACCGAGGTATTTTTCAGACGATAATCTTTACATCGGTTCTTCATTATTGACTATGGCCGCATTGATTACCATCAGGTTGAAGTATTGATGGGCTTTATGGAGACAGAACAGAAATATCAGAGTACTTCGTTGCATTCATCCGTAGAGTTTGACCTAAAAACCAATTGACGAGTTCAGATACTCTTGTTGTCGGAGGGGAAATGTGAAGATGTTCGAGTTGGGTATTCCAAGAATCACAGTGTCGTCTGATTATTCCCAGTGAGCACATTATGATAAGACAGATTGGCGAACAAGCTCGTTTTCAGTGATTCATACTCATGCCATTACATCACAATATATTACAAGTTGAGGAATTGGACCAATTAGAGAAACAGGAAGTCATAGCGATTATTGGTGACATAAAAAAGGAAGGAAAATAATTATAATCCAGGCTTAATCAAGACCGGATTTGGGTTGTTCCTCGCACATTATCAGTTCTCATCTGGTCTGTGGCTGGTTGTGGAGTGGAGGGAGTGCCAGGGCAGTTTAAGAGCACAGACAAATTGTTTTTGGGCACACAGAGGGGGGTTGTGTAGGCGGATGCCGACAGCCTCAGCAGTGGCCAGGATGCGACATTTCGCTTCTCTTGACTGTCGACCCCGGATCTTATACAGAGCACGGAAAGCCTGGATTCAGCTAGGTGTGAAACGACTGCGTTAGTGAGCCATTTAATTGCTCAGTGTTGTGTTCGGCTCGTACAGTCATGGGCTCAGATACGCACGCATGATCTACACCCCGTGCTATCATGGATGCACGCCTGCAATCGTGCACACACGTACACAACTGACGTTTTCCGCGCTCATTCTCGGACAGCACTGACCAATCAGGTCGTACCACGTGTTGCGCGACCTTTCACGACTTAATCCCATTGTACCGTTGTCTTACGCTTCCGAATACACACAGGACTGACTAACGCACTTGCATGTGACTGCGTTTTCATATGCTCGCTTGTGCGGATGCATACCGCACGTTCTATGGTATGTACATCTATTCATACAAGCGCGCCTTCCTTCTGTTACCGAATTTGTGAACACAACACACGGTATCCGCGACTTTAGTAATTAACGAGGAGACCATGGGAATAAATGCGCATGGGTGATATTTAGGCAGAATGGCACCCTGGAGAAGGCCCTGTTTAGAGAGAAGCACGGAAAAAGTTCGGCCAGGACATGATAGCCCGTGGTGTCTGGAGTCGAAAAGGCACTGCTTCATACAACACGATGGCTTCAGCTGAGGGGAAGAGTAACCGTCAGGTCAGAAGTGCAAATTTTCCAAGGGGCAGCTACTAATATAGCAGAAGAAAAGGTACTCAGTTGGATGTTCATAAAACAGCTATGGGTGCACGTGAAAAAAATTGCTCAGGTCAGAATTATCTAACGTATTTCGCAGTCGCACGAGGTTTTCTGGGTGACACTGTCAACTGTTTATTTTACGGTCTAGGCTTTGAATAAAACCAGCCTGTTTACTGCTAGAAAAATCATCAGAGAAACCTTTCAAATAGCATGATCAGAACAGCATAGTGGAGGACGACAGGCAATATGAGATAAGTCTGAATTATTAACAAGACAATGATCGAGCATCGCTTCAAGTCTGGTGCGGAGGATGACAATATGGATCAGACCAAGGGTGTAACGAATTCACATCGCACCTGTTAAAGTCGCCACAGACAACACACAAGGAAGAGTCAACTAAGTTCAGTAGATTTGTGGAGACAGTATCAAAGAATTCATCAAGCTCAGAGTGAGAATAATTTTAGGGAATTTACATGTCATCAAGACCTATAGACATGTGATGATTTTGGTGTCTAGTTTTGCACTCTAGTACAAACCCAGTGGTGTTAGATGTGGATTACGTAAAAATACTCGTCGCCCATTTGCTACATCGTTCATTTATAAAATTAGTAGCACCTCAGTCACGTTTACGGTACGGAGACGGACGATCGACCCAACAGGAGTCAAAATCGTCCAGTGTTATAATTTCACCATCAATATCAGCTGATAGTCAGGTTCCTTGTAGAAAAATGACACCCAATTGATTATACTCTCAATGGTGGACAAAATCAGTCAAGTCCATCGATCTACCAAGCAGTGGTCGAATGTTGACAAAGCTTACTTCTCTAGTTCAACTTTCCAAACAACGCGATGTTTACGGCAATGATCATCTAACTTCCCAAAAATTCTCTTGCTTTCATTTCTTACTGATTTTCCAAAGCTGGTTTTCAGCAATAAGTTCGAGTATTTCAGTGATCTGATGAAATCACACGAATATGATACAGTAATAGGCATACATATTTAATGAGACAGCGTATCTATAGCTTCAAACGTTAGGCAATGTAAAATTGGTGCATGTGAATTTGATGATGTAGCAAAACAGTTAGTAGATGAAACGGACAGCACGGCCAAGTTTGAAGACCCTACAACAGTTGATTGATTTCCTATGATGGGTAAACAAACAATGCACCATAAACAACTCTCTTGCAAATATTTGAAATGGAACGTGCAGATTTGAAATCCATTCATTCATTTCTGGGATCCGTGGCTTATTTTAATTCTCCAGGTATTTATACCGAGACTGACTTCTGTTAGATCGAACAACTTCTTGTTTCACCTTTCGGACAGTTCACGTGGAACAACGCAGAATTTTGATGCTTCAAGTTTTTGCCAAAAAAGGACGTCTCGTCGTGAATGTACCATACAGCGCACACCTAAATGAGTCACGCGATTTTCTACCATAGTTCATTATTCTTCGTGGCGTTGGCTGATTGTGGACACACCCTCAAGAGAACAAACAGATATATCGATCAATCTCTCACCTAGATGTTCTACTCAGATGTAAGGGTTGCCATCCATTTCTTTATGAGACAGTATCTGTACTTTTATTGAGGTCACACCACAAGCTGTTTACAGATGACCTCCTATGGAAGTCAAATTCGTACGGACTTTGTTTTGTGAGCAAATATCTACGATGGCAAAAAATGCAAGTCGTCACAGCACGAATGGTAGATCACTAGTCGAATGAGTCATCATTAATCAGCAATAGTTAGCGTGTCTGAATATGAGAACCAAAACACAAATGTTGACGTTAATCATCAGTTACTAATCAGCGCAGCTCATCAACTTATCAAGTCACACAGTGCCATATGATAAAGGGAATGGATACCCGTTGTTACAACGTGGATATTTATCCACCATTCCATATTATCTATCACTCGTACATGTAATGGTGCAACATGGAAGACCAGCGCTCTTCCAAAGAAGGTTTCACGTGTACAATCTGCAAAAGCACAATGAGGAGGGAAACTCCATGAGACGAGGCTCAGTAAATGCATCAACCAGATTCTGCTTCCAATATGTGACTTTTGATGATTGTTATTATCCAGTCTGTCGCTGTATATTACCACAAACCTGATAATCATATGCACACTTGCTCATACTGTCCTTACACATATATCTTGTCCATTCCATTCACACGGTATAAACACAATTTGGAAAACCTTAAATTTTATCATCTACAAAACGAAGATTCAACAAATCATATTGAATGGATTTACTCTTCCCACAAATGATGGAATTTGTCAGTGGCTTTTGTACAATGAATCAAGGGGTATCTAACTTCTGTGATTGTTAATGTGACCTGCACAATTAACACTTATATATCACACATAACTGACATTTGTATGATCCGCATGTCAGGAATTGTGTAACTCCATGATTGGTCGTTTTACTACTCGATATATATCCCACTAACATAGTGACACTCAAGTGCAGTCAACATGAGAGGCCAATAATCAAACGGTATAAGGGCTTTTCTGGATGCAAAATTGTTGCATCGTACGGATGTGGAAGCGATCTCCGAATGAATGATCTCAGCGTGTCCGAAACTGCTCATTCACTAGGGGAATATTTGAGAAAAACGCAACGTGACGGACAGGCTGGTCCGCAGTTACCGGTGCTCGTACCGATACATGAGTGGGTTTTGACCGATTGCAGTCCTAATGATCCAAATCTGTCCTTGGACGTGCTTGTGTGCGTGTGAAATTGGTCACTGTACGTAATGTGCAATTGATTGCACCCGCTTTCGGAAACAAGTAGTGGGTCAAGTGCTTGCACGAAGCGTTTATGAGTCCACGAAGGGGGTGGGGAGTTGAGCGGGGATGGATTGTAAAGACGAATACTCACGACGTCGGCTGTCGCTGTGATGCGATACTTTTCGTGGTCTTGATAGCCAGCACCGCGTTTTATAGGTGATTCCAAACGCTTTTGTCATATCCATCGAGTGATTTGACTCAACAGATTGTGTGCTTTTAATGTTCATAATTATCTCAACTGCTTCCGTGTTCAGCCTGTAGTGACCTCGATCTTTTTGAGAAAATGACCGTTTTCTGGTCATCATTTTGAATCTATTTTCACTACGATCTTTTCCGACGTTTGTCATCGACCTCACTGTTTTGTTCGGTTGCGTACGTCTTACGGGACTGACTTTTCCGAGGTTTCCGCCGACTTCGTTTGGAATCACTTTCACTTTCAGTCGTTCGCTGGTTGTACGCGCTTGCGGTTCGCTTGCTGCCCAGCCGTTGTGTTCATACTCATTCGTTGTATTTCTCGTATTCGTACTGTTTTGGTGACACGATATATAGAATGCACCTTTGCGTCTGCCAACCGACTTACCTCTTTTCTATTCGTCCGATAGAGAGGATTACGTTGGTATTTAGCTGTGAGACCGAATAGAAGACATGTTCACTAGCCACGCTCGAACATCTATAAGCGGATCCAGGTGGTGTTCACGAACGCGTTCCGATATGCGTCTACTCCGGAGTCCAATGTACCTAGTTTTACAGAACTAGCACGTAATATTCCAATGACCGCTTCTCGTTGAGCTATTTCTGCTTTGGTATCACCTTCAAACGGTAAACAGACGTACGGGCTCCTTTACGGATCCTACTATCTTTGGTGTGTGTGTGTGTGTGTGTGTGTGTGTGTGTGTGTGTGTTTGTTGACGGAGGGCCTTGTGGACCACGATGAACCTATTCGTCCAGCGCCGCCTATTATTATTTTCTGAGACAGTTCATTCCGAATTCGCCGAACACATGATGATCGGTCACAGCACTTCACAGGCCCACTTTTTTGTCGATGATCATTCCGTGGCTTACTATAAGATCGGCGGGTTATACGCTTCGGGAAGCCATCGTTACCGATGCATCCTCGTTTGTTAGGACAACTTCATCCTGATCAGATCAGATTTATTTTGGACGGTAGACCAACAGGGAGGAATAACGGAATGCGTTATCATCATTGTAGCTAGTTAACTAATTCCGGACAATAAATTTGATAGGAGCAGTAAGCTTTATGGTCACAAGACAAACTTAATTGTATGGGCGTTAGTAGTTGGAGTTTAGATTTTACATAAGGTGATTTATCATTCAGTGTGGGAGCCAGCTGAGAACCAGCCTCGATGGCCTTGTGGCTCAGAAGTTCGACTCACAGTCGTTCACCTCAGTTTCGATCCCGGTCGGGGCTCGGTGGATGCGTACTGCTGACGATTCCCAATAAAGATGAAACAACTGCACAGAGTTTCCATGGTTTTCAGTGATGAGCTAAGCGTTCACATTACACGATGAATCATATTATATAGCCCAAGTTGTGAGCATCAGAATGGCGAGTAACTGAAAGTCAAAGTCGACTGCGAAAGTTTTCACCACCGAAGATGACTGATTGTAGTGATAAACAAATCCATAAACGATTCCAGTAGGTTATAAGAACATTCTGACCAAAAGTGACCAATCCCCCAGGGGCCAAAAGTAAAGCAAACAGCAGACAGGCCCTTGGTATAGCGGCGTTTAGTGATACAAACGACCAGAGACCCCGACACAAAGCACAGTACGCCATTACTTAGCGCCTCGCCATCAAAAAGACACCAGTTATGCGATTCAGGTGCCATCGAGAACCCCCGGTTAAACGAAATCAGCCTAATTTAACTCAGGAATGTTGGTTCAAACCAGGCAACACCAGCAGCGTTACGTAACTGTGTTCATGAAAGTGATTTGGATCTTGAGTAAATAAAGTTTGTTGACAGCCCTTTGTTAGCTTCGTGAGACTTTTATGTCTAACCTGGATTTTGGACCAACTAGACACTTCTTATATGCATCATCACTCAGATGAACAATATGAATACACAAGATAAACGTGATAGTATTATTTTTAAACTTTTCAGCAGATCAAGAGGTTTGTGGGACCACTCACTTTGTCTTGAAAGTGTAAGGTCCAATCCAAATGTGAGGTTAACGAGATTGTGTGACGAAGGTATATGAACGAAATGAACATTACTGTTGAATTCGAAGGCTCCGCCCAGATGAACTTGAGGGATGAACAATGAGAAAACCTTTTCGTATAGAAAATAACCAAGCACGTCAAAGCGAATTAGCACGTTTGTTGAGTGCGTCACGTCCATTTTACCGACAATACGATAGATTTTGTTCATAGTAATTCACAGTAGTTTATATTATGCCACTTCATTTGGTATCGTTAGAGTGACCATCGGTAGAACTGAACTCATTCCGTGATGTTGTTTATTAGAGTAATTTTCTATGACTCAATTCATTTTTAAATTCAAGTTTATCTGTGGAGCTGATTCACACGCACGGGGTGAAAATGGGAGAAAGTGTAATAGTCGTAATGAACTGAGTTGATAGTCCGTATCGAAATTGCCCCCACCCAGAACTATGCGAATGGAAGTAACAAGAAGACCAAGGCCGCGAAATAGCACGTTAGTTGTATTGCAGAGTGGGTTTGTATAAATATGTTTAATTAAAGAATATAATTGGAAGACTCAAAGATGACCAATCAAAGGGAGCTTTTGTCGGACTTGTCTGCGGTGATCCTGATTGGTTGAGGCTCATCCGTGTACGTGGTTACGAAGTTGTACCTGGCCGTATCACGTGTGACAGCTGCTGAGTCACCAAAGAAAGTCTGGTCGTTTTTATAAAACTAATCAAAGGAATCCAATGTTCTCAGTGTGTTATAAAGTCTCATTAGGCTTGAGACTGAAAAATTAGCGGGTGCAAATATGTCAAACTTTATCTTGACTTTCTTAAGTGTGAAATTTGTTTCCCGTTCGCCCCCGGTCCCCATTTCACTACGTTTATTACGCGGCTCTGGTCAGAACTATACGAGACCGTGGTTTCAGCTAGATCACGAAAAGTACCACTAACTCAAATTGGCCGGGCTTTGCAACTCCTCAGTCAAGCCCCAACACAAGCAGCTCTCCAGGCAATTTGCGACTCGTATACACCTGAAAATCTCCGAGACGGGGGTGAGTTGTTCATTTCTGTGATAAATATGGCCTATTTTTTTATCAGTTGTTCTTATAGGGTATTTGAGGTAGACTTTAGGGCAAGATTTTCCACTGGCTTGGATCAAGCCCAATGACGCTGAAACAGAAGAAAACAGTCGACTTATCGGTATAAGTTTTGATCCCGAAAGCACTGAATTCAATGGAAGGACAACATATATTTCCCAGAAAATACTGTGGAGGAAACAGTGCTCGTAACAGTTTTCGCGACTTCCATTGCCCCAATCTTTAAATAACGACATTCTAAGACCGTCTATTCACAGACAATGGGAGTAGGAGTTTGAACGATCAAGTATTTTCTCTCATGAATATGAAAGAGTGCGAGGTGCAGTGAAAATTGTTTGCTAACAGCGGATATTATTTACCAACCCTACTTCCCCTCTCTAGCAATTTATCATGCCTATTCCCGTTCATTCGCGAATGCTTCGAGCGACTTCAATTCTATAGAAAATATTCAGAACAATAGTGCGAACCCGAATACTTGGGAATTTACTTTGCAGTGTTCTTTGTGATCGATTGACCTTTGAGTTGTCAAAATACTGTCCACATGACCCACACAACTAAGTTCTGTAGATGAACACCTTGTGGTTGGTTTGATAGTGATCAACCATCATATTCTCCTACAGCCTTGGAACATGGACAACAAGAAACGTAGAGAACCGTGTGTGGATTAGAAATGATTAGTCCACATAAGTTTTTCAATACAAATTAACTAACAATAGTATCTTCGTGAACACCATGTTTAGTTTTACTCTTTTTAGTTATCGACCGTACAGTTTGATCCACTTCTTCGATATGTTACCATAGCTGTGTATAATAGCCACGCTCTTTACCGCATGGAATAGACCCTGTGTTGATTTAGGATTCGTGGTAGATAGCAGTCTACTGACCGAACATTAAACGCTTACATGTGCACAGTAATCCATTGTCGTCCAGCTCGTTACCACTCCTGACCTATTGAAACCTGATGTGAATCTCCACTTCAGGTCTCAGGGTCAGGTTGTCCGTTTTCTCCAATACTGCACTCATGCATCAGTAAGGAGTAAGAATAAACAATATCCGTGAGTCTCTGTCAAACCCAAATGAACCATCATTTGGATAGGGAAGAGATAAATGCATAAAAACTGAATTATCACCGAAACCCAAGCCATATTTCAGCTGTTTTTCAATCATAAAGACTCTTCAATCGAGTTAAGCTTTGGTGGCTTGTCCTGAAACTTGATGCTGTGGCTCGAATCGTTCTACTATCAATATATGCTTCTACTGTGAACAGCACGACAGCTGAACAACTCGATTTTACGAATTGAATGACCCAGAGGTGAGCAAAGGGCTGACGACGATGGACTCAAACAAGTTTGTCTGTGCTCAAGCCCTAAGGTCAGCCACCCATGGGATATTGACCTGTCCAGTACGCGGCATTATTGCGCGTACGCTCCTCGTCCATCCACAACGCGTGGGTGCCTCAGATGTGGACATACCCCACCGCAAACTTCTTTGCCAGTTCAGGTTCAAATGACTTGAAGTGAAGTTCATGCGACTTCAAGTGCACCCAACAGTCGTATACCTCTCGGCACACCTATACGTGACCGGCTTGGCAGCGGTCGCTCATTGCTTCTAGCACAAAATTCCTCTACACTACTGTGGGACATTCTATTCTACTTTAAGATTTGAGAAACCATCGCACTGATTTTCGAAACTTTTATAGAATTGAGATACTATAAAGTAGGTCTTGAAAAACTATCACTAGTTTGAGAAGCGAACGCAGTGACTAATTTTCGCATCCGTACAGTGCATCTCCGTTCATCAATTTCTCCAATATTCTCCTCCTCTTATCCTATTTCTGGTCAAAACTCAAATCCCCCCTCACCAGACAGCACCCACCTGCAATGCTTCGACTATACCTTTCACTCCTCTTTCTCACACAAAGCTAGCTTGTGTGCCTTCGCCCACGAGTAAGTCGCGATGTCCGGAGAACAAAATCGACTTTTGCAATCGTGAATTTCAGTTGATGTGTCTGAAGCTCCGACTTCCTTATTTTAATCACTACTTTTGTGTTGTTTAGCGTTCACCCAACAGTAGCAAATCATCCATCTTCGAATTCTTATCCTAGAACACTGAGCACTTGTTCGTGGCGGATCCCGACTGCCATATCACCGTTTTATGAGATTTTGATGTTCACAATCGGGATTAGTTGAGCCACTCATCGGATCCTTCGGCTCTGGGGTGCGAAGCCGAACATTTCCTCGTGGTCAACAACCTGTGCCAACTTGTTGACCTCCCCACACATATCCCCGAGCAAGCTGGCGGCTATGCCCATACTGTTGATCTTATTCCCATTTCTGTTCCTTCTCAATTCTCAGGTATCTCTGCTATTCCTCCACTTGGCTCAGCTGAGCACTGTATTATTTCCTGTTCCATCAGTTGTACTCTTCCTGATCCTCCACCCACCTCGAGACACATCTTGGGGCTACAGTTCAGCGAACTTGGACGGCTTTCACGACTTCCTAACTTCCTATCCCTGGAATGATTGCAGCTTTACTTCACACGTTTCCATTTCCGTCTCTAACTTCAATGACATTATTGTGCAAGGTATGCAGTCTTTTATTCCTCACTTTTCCAAACCCGGCAAAACCGAATCCCCCGAGTGGTTCAACCACGCATGTGATCATGCTGTACGCTTGAAGCGTCCAACATTTCCCCGCTGTCGCAGCTCTCCCAATGCCGCTTCGTGCAAGCCAAGAAAAGATCCTCGTCAACCATAAAGACGGCCAAAGAAAGCTTCGTCTGCTGGAAAGCCGAGCGCTCACTCTCATCTGCCACCGGCAGCCGAACATTTTGGTAGCTTGCCAAAGCAGTCTCCCACAACTTTTGCCTTTCCAATTTCCCCCTCCATCTGTAATTCCTCTGATGATCTTGTTTGTGAACCACACGAGGAAGCTGAGGTTTTTGGTTCCTGGTTTGCCTCCAACTCCATCTTATCCACTTATCCTACTCTTCCGGTTTCTTCTCTTCCCATTGCCCCCCCCCCTATTTTCTACCTCATATTAGCACTAGGAAGATCCGCCAAGTGCTGCCTTCTCTGGACGTATACAAACCACCCGATTCGGACGGTATACCATCCATAGTCCTTAAAAGGTATGCCCTTGAACTGCCCTCTCCCTCTCTTGCCCTCTCCCCCCCCTCTCTCTCCCTCTCTGTCTCCCCCTCTCTCTCTCTCTCTCTCTCTCTCTCTCTCTCTCTCCAGCTTTACACTTTTCCGATGCCCTGGAAACGCGCCATGACCTTTCTTATTCCCGAACGCGGCGATCTTTCTGACCCAAATGACTGTCGTCCTATTTCCCTCACACGTATTATTCCCAAGGTATTCGTAACTGTTATCTCCGACCAACTGCATGCGTTTCTCGAAAGCGAAGGGCTACCGAGTGATCGCCGATACAGATTCCGACCTCGTCGTTTGACCGGTGATCTGCTGGCTGTCGTTTTACACTCCTGGTCGGCCGCACTCGACAACCACAGAGAAACACGCATGGTCTCGCTCAACATCTCTGAATCCTTTGAGCGAGTTTGGTACGAAGGTCTTCTAGCGAAACTGACCACGTTCGGGTTCTCCTCCGCTCTAGTATTATGGACATCAAGTTTTCTCAGTACGCAAACCATCTCCGTCCGACTTGTTAGGGTTCTGCTTCATCCATTTCTTGTGAAGGTTCAGTACTTGCTCCCATCCTGTTTCTTTCATTTGTTAACGATGTTCTTCCCAGTACTTCTAACCCAATCCATCCCTTTGCCAACGACACCACCCTCCATTCTTCCCTTTCTTATCGCACTCATCACCATGTCAACACCAACATCGATTGCAACCTCGAACACATCTCCCAGGACTCCCACAACCATGTTGCATTTATTGCTTCCAAAAACTCACTCAGTTTCCTTGAAATGTCATTCATTCTCCCCACATTTATCCTTTGATTCAATTATACTGCATTCCACGGATTCTGTATCTCTTCCTGGCTTATCCATGACTTCTCTATGCTGGTCCGCTTTCATATCTCAGCTTGTCTCTCGTGGAGCGCTCAAAGTTGATTTTCTGTTTCGTCCCAGACGCTTCGTCACACCAGCTCATCTGCTGTACAAAGCTCAAATCCATCCCGCACTTGAATACTGCAGCCGCGTGTGGGGTGGGGCTGTCTACCTCCATTTTGCTTCTTGACCGGGTTCAACAAAGTGGTAGCTCATAGAATACGCCCATCGATTCATGAAAAAACTTGTAACACGAAGAAATTTCTTTTCGATATATCACTTCAGGCATTGACATATATAGTACTGGGCAAAAGAGGGTATATGTGCAGCTAAAGATAGCAGAGAGTGAGTAAATGTGCAACAAATCCGGTAACTCGACAACATGCTTCAACTTGATGAATCTTGTTCGTTGTGTGAACGACAATGCCTGAAGTGGTAGCTGTTCGTATCGCCAATCAACCAATCAGAAGACAGCCTACTTGATGTAACTATGATCCAGTTGGTTTGTGTTGCAAGGATTGGTGACAGTGATTGTTTCTTGCCATATAAACGATGTGTTCTGTGCTAATAAACCGAGAATATCTGAGGACCGGAAAGTTTTGTCACTAGGGCTAGCGGAACGGTTTGAAATATTTCCCTGGACCGTTAAATTGTCGAACACTATCCCTCTATGTGTCCTCCCACCCACTTACAACCTCCGTCTCTCTCTGAAAGCAGCATCAATAAACTGACTCTTACATGAATGCCCCCTCACGTCCCACTCCAACAGTGTTTTTATTAGGGGGTTTATCCCTCATGCAGTGATTCGCCTTACGTGTAATAAAGAAAAATCTCATTGGTTAACCGGCCCCAGACCTCCCTAGTCGACTATTGGCCGTTGTGACTGCCTGTCAGCCAATGGTCCTTCCGTGCGCAAGTTTCACTGACCTCAGTCGTGTGTCATGTATTGTTCACGGACGAGTGTTAATCCGGTGGATCAGATGTGATTTGAGCGAGACAATCAGGCTGTCTTCCCACCATCAATGTTGATGACGGTGGTTACGTTGGCAACCTTTGGGTCGGCAAATACATTTCGATTGTCCGGTAGACGGATTTGTGGTGCTGGTCTCTGAACAGCATCGGCATTCAAGTCACATACATGATACGTAAACAGGAATACCTAAATTACTTTAACTTGGGGATAACAACTGGCTTTACGACATGAGCAGCATGGTATTGTATCTGAATAACAACTGGTGTTCCCGTTACATTTTTAAATTTCCAGCCAGTATACCTAGAGGGTATTTTCTTACGAAATGTGTTTGATATATATATATATATATGTATGTATGTACGATATGCTCGAGTGTATGTTATCAATAAAATATGGCGTCTGTGCTTCCCGAATACTTGTATCCCGAGAATTACCGGAAGAACACACCCCACTAACCACAAACTAAGGAATATCACGCTGAAATCTAAAAATCTTGGTACCATTTCATGTGAAAACTTTTATCTTTAATTCCTAGCCATTACACTTTATCATAGTAGATAGAAGCCTCCTATGTGCATTTGTCCAGATAAAATATACAGAAAATAGGATACGAAATCAGTCAAGAGAGATGGAATATTCTGCGGGAAAATGTTGAGGTTTTCGGTCATCTTGGTAGGAATATGTCACAAGATGTCAATACCTTTGCAACTAAGTACGGTCGAAACTGCTCGGATTGTTGGTAATCCGGTCAGTTAGTTGAGTCGAAATCGTTACGAAGCATGCAACTGACACGCATGCTTAGTGAGTTAGACCTGAGTTTAGAGATGTTATGCGACCAGAATAACATGGCAGATTATTTTCGTATTTAAAGCACTGAATATCCTTTACTCAATTGGTCACAACTGACAAAAGACAAATGCTGCAATTACCATTGAGATATTCAACATTTCGTATAGTGGCCTGGGACTGATAAAGTTCCATGTGCGCTTGCGGACCGATTTTGTCTTGGACCTGAGGACTAGCATTTGATTCCGTAGGGTATTCCACAGTTGAGAAATTATCAGATCTGACTATAAACAATGTGATGAAACTACCCGATTGAAATGAGAAATTATGGTGTGGATTTGGGAAACTAATGACCGATTCCGTCGAAACCGAAACAGAAGACACACCAACTGGCACTGAAATGTGTTGGTTCAAATGGGTTTTATCGAATTGCATATGAATAGGACAGAATCACCACAGGAAACTGTCTACTTAATTTGGGAATAGAACACAATGATTACTTTTTCAGCTCAATCTAAAAACGGTTGAGTGCCACTGTTTCAGCGACGGCCTCACAACACTGATAATTTTGGAATCCCGATTGCACTTAAAGTCAGAACTGAGGAGACAGCGAATAATACTGACCTAATAATCCTAACTACAGGTAGTATTTAGAACTATTCTCCAATATTGGTTTCATTTGGTCCGGAATTTAGCTCTGTAACCTCACACCTGTTTCCGACTACGCCAACACTAGGTTGACCTTATCGCCCTTGTTAACTGTAAACAACGTAGGTGCGGTGATTCAGGAGCTGTCAAACGTGATACGGCCAGGTACAGCTTCGTAACCACGTACACGGATGAGCCTCAACCAATCAGGATCACCGCGGACAAGTCTGACAAAAGCTCCCTTTGATTGGTCATCTTTGAGTCTACCAATTATATTCTTTAATTAAACATATTTATACAAACCCACTCTGCAATACAACTAACGTGCTATTTCGCGGCCTTGGTCTTCTTGTTACTTCCATTCGCATAGTTCTGGGTGGGGGCAATTTCGATACGGACTATCAACTCAGTTCATTACGATTATTACAATTGGCGTCGCGTCATGCAGCTACTCAGTATTGAACAGCTGAACTTGCATGATAGTGCATCTGAAATCGAAGACTGGATTAAGCTTTTCGAGTTATGGTGTAGCATACGAATGGATGTGAACAAGGAGAACCAGACTACATTCTTCTTCAGTGCTGGCGGCCGTTCATTGTACTCATTGATGAAAAACCTTGCATATCCGAGAGCCTCTACTGCAGTTCCGTCCTACGAGTTGAAGGCTCTACGGCTAGGCCACGTGGTTCAGGTCAATTTCCAGGCTACCGAACATGCCAAATTTCATTTGCTGGTTCGTGGTCTCAGTATGAATTTCTCGGAATTCATCCTGACACTTCAGACGCATGCCGCTAAGTGTAATTTTGGTGATCAATTGCGTGACCGCCTCATTGCCGGTATAAATCATCCGGAGTTGCGAAAGAAGCTATTGCTGAAGCCCGATCTTACGTTCTCTGAAGCCCGGTCAACCTGCGAACTATTCGATGGCGTAGCCGATGCGACGGCTTTACATTCCGTTGTGCACTACCAACACTTTCTTCCCTGTAAACCAGTCTCTACAGAGAAGACGCCTCAACCGAAGCCTGCTAACAAAATGATTCCTGAACGCAAACCAGTACAGCCAAATTGTTGCTTCTCGTGCGGCGATTTTCACCTACTTTCCAACTGCCGCTTTCGTAATGCGGTACGCCATTCTTGTGGAAAGCTTGGTCACATTCGCAAGAAATGTCGCCAATCCAAGAGCAATGTTACGAGTGCAACCTCAGAAGATCCGGAAACTGATGATAGTCCGGTATACACACTGAAAATTTCGAATCAATCAAATCAATATCTGCACAGATCAGTCCGATTCCAACGCGGCTTGAGACATCAGTTCATTTTGGGTACCGGGAGCTGTGAGTCGATTATTCCGAAATCAGTGTTCGACTTGATTCAGCCCAGTATACCCATACAACCCACGGCTGTACGCATTCATGGTGTTACTGGACATCGACTTCACTGCTGGGTGAGTCTACACCAATGGTTCGGTTGGAGGGCGATTACAACCCGGTACGACTCCTGATTTCCGTAGACAGTCCATCGATTCTGGGCTTGAGGGCTCTGCGTGCCTCGGAGGAATCGGTAACCCTGAAAACGACATCCGACAATCCGGTGAACCAGCTTGTTCTTCAGCAGTTGATCGCACAATGCTCGAACAACAAAGGTGGCTTGGCGGTCGAGCCAGCGAAGTTGGAAGTGGATGGTGATCCGGTATTCCTGAAACACCGAGTGTTGCCGTACGGCCAGAGAGAGGGCGTTCTGAAGGTGCTTACCAAAATGGAACAAGACGGTGTCATCGCGTGTGTGACTTCATCCACATGGGCGACCCCGATTGTGGTGGCAATGAAGAGCGACGGACAGACACCCCGGATTTGTGGTGGTTACCGATTGACTGAGTCCTCGTTCACGGAAGCGCACAGCAAATAGGGTAGAGCCTGAGGGCTTCATGAAATGCATGCTCGGTAGCAAGATTTTTTCTCAAAAATTGATCTGGCTGATGCGTACTTTGCAAATTCTGCTACACATGGAGTCCAAACCACTAACGACTATTAATACTCCATGGGGCATGTTCCAATACAACTTCTTACCGTTTGGTCTGCACGTATCATCCGGGATATTCCAGGCTGCAATAGACGAGGTGACCCATGATATCGAGGGGCTGATGGCATATCAAGATGATATGTTCATTTTTGGATCCACGAAGGATTAACATGATTACAGATTACAAAGGTTGCTGGAGAGGTTCGTGGAAAGAAATGTATTGATCAAAGCCCCTAAGTGCAAATTCGGTGTTACCGAATTAGATTTCCTCGATTTCACTGTCAATGCAAACGGATACTGATATGACCCAGATCGTTTCAAACTCCTGATTGGCATCGAGTCACCGAAAAATTAGGCGTACTTACGGTCAATTCTTGGGTGTTTGCAATACTACTCCAGGTTCACTCCGAACTTTGCAACAAGAGCCCAACCATTGTTTCTAGCTCAGTCGTCCGATGGGTGGCAGTGGAACGAACAGTGTCAACAGATATTGCTAGGTCTAATTCAAAATATCATTGAATGACCGATACTAGCTCCATTTGCACCATCTAGGCGGACCGTGCTAATCACTGACACTTCCGAAGTGAGGATAGAAGCAGTTCTGGAACAAGACGGATGTCCAATCATCTGTATTTCTCGTCATCTTAATATTGCAGAGAAGGGTTATTTCCAGATGCAGAAGGAAGCCTTGGCCTTTTTCTGAGCGGTACGCCGACTACAAAGGTACCTATTTGGACTGAAGTTCACGATTGTCACCGACCACCAGACCCTTCAGTTCCTGTATGACCCGGATGAATCCGTCGCCAAACCCACGGCTGCTATGATCCAGCGTTGAAGCATTGTTCAGGCAGCCCATAACTATGACGTCCTGCATCGCCCCGGCAAGACAATCCCACAGGTGGACTTCCCGTCCCGTTACTCAGGATTCGCAGCAGCGGACCAATGCCATTTCATTTCGCCGGCTGCGCCTGTGTCGAAAGAAAAACTGAGCAAGCAGACAAAATTTTACTACTTGTCTGTGATTTCGGTGATCAGAAAGGGATGGCAGCCCGAGGTGAAGCGGAAGTTTCCTCAGTTCTTCGCACTGCAAGAGGAATTCAGTATCCAACTGGACGGAGTCCTTTGTCAAGGTGACCGGCTTGTCATTCCACCCACATTGCGCAAGTCGCTTTTGGATGAACTGCACAGAGGCCACTTGGGCGTGGATAAAATGAAGTCACTGGCTCAGCAGATGTGTTGGTGGCCGGAATTGGATGCTGATATTTGCACTACGGCAAAGAACTGTGATGCATGCCGGCACAGAGTCTACTTGAGGCCAAAAAACTGTAACCCATTGCCCGAAAGCTACATTCCATGGTAGCGTGTCTATGCCGGTTCCTGTGGTCCATTCTTGAATCGGTATCACGCCCTTGTACTGGTCGACTTCTACTCCAAAGGGCCGGAATTGTTCGTGACCAGTTCACCAACCATCTCGTTCGTAATCCAGGTGTTACGGGAATGCTTCAGCCGAGAAGGAATCCCGCAGGTATCAGTCACCGATAATGTACCACAATTCTGTGCTGCGAAGCTGAAATGCTGGCTTCATAGGGTCGGGTATCTACGTACGGCACCACGCCACCCATGTTCTAACGGCGCAGCGGAAAACTTGGTGCGTTCTGTGAAAAGTGCAATAACATCAGCCAACCCGGGGACGCTGCTTGACTTGGAAGCCTTCCTCGAAAATTTCTTGTCGCAGTACAGAAATGCAATGAAAACAACCACCAAGGAGAGTCCAGCCGTTCTCTTCAAGTCCAGAAGACTGCGGTCATCGCTGATGTGTATTGCCTCCAGTGATGTCACATACTTCCGTGGCAACGATCTTCGACCAACTCGTGGAATTATCACAAGACAACTTGGTCCATCTATGGTCTAGATCACGGACTTGGATGATGCTTCGGTGCATCGGTGCAACCTCATCCAAATCCATTTCAAAGTAGCAACCGACGACGTAACCAATGGCACGGGTGACACGACTGAGGATCATGTCGGGGACCGTGCTGATGACTGTGATACATCTATTACGCCTCTTGAAACGACTGCTGCAATGGTGGAGCCTCAGCCACCAGCTCCAGTCCGAAGATCAGTATGACAGACGAGCCAAATTGACGGTAAACTCTTGAGGGAGGAAGGTTGTCGTGATTCAGGAGCTGTCAAACGTGATACGGCCAGGTACAGCTTCGTAACCACGTACACGGATGAGCCTCAACCAATCAGGATCACCGCGGACAAGTCTGACAAAAGCTCCCTTTGATTGGTCATCTTTGAGTCTACCAATTATATTCTTTAATTAAACATATTTATACAAACCCACTCTGCAATACAACTAACGTGCTATTTCGCGGCCTTGGTCTTCTTGTTACTTCCATTCGCATAGTTCTGGGTGGGGGCAATTTCGATACGGACTATCAACTCAGTTCATTACGATTATTACAGTAGGGTTCGCCAAAAAGATAGGAAAGCGGACACGGAATCTGCCGGTCTCATACGGCTTCAACATCATCAAATCCTTCTAGTAGTTAGAGGTGTAAGCAAATCAATGGCTCCACTGAGCTGAGTGACTTCTGTGTTGGGTGACCGTTTACCAGTGGAATACGCTTCCTGAGATCGTATCCACAATTATGTTGCGGCGCTAAAACTGCTCACCGTATGCCGTCGAAGAGTTGCTGAGCTCCAGTGCCGATATAACGGACTATCCATTAATCTCATCTGACAGTGACGTGGGTCACTGGGCACATTCTAGCCTTCACAAGTAGTCTGGTGAACTCCAGTCGAGTAAATCATCCAAGCCAGAACTTGAACTTTGTTGAACCTGAAAGCGACCATATTCCCGTGAGCTTAAAAAGTCATTGGAGAAGTTAATACGATTTTTTCCAGTACATATTTAGCCAAACCCAGCCCCGGAAAATAATGAAATATAAATCATTGTCTGATTTATTAGTGATACTTAGTCTGTTCATAAGTATACCCATCGGGGTATTTAGGGTAAGACCCAAATGACCAAAACCTGTTTTTCATTAATTCTTCATTTAACTAGTGGTGAGGTGTGTGAGACACTCGTAGTGAGGAACACAGGAACGGAACTATCTGGTGCAAGATTGACTGTCGTGAAATTGGGCCAGAGGGTAGTCGAGACTCAGAGAAACTATTCCGTGTAGTTTGAAAATAGAACACATTTAAAGCTAGAATATGGTGACGGTATTTTTTCATATTGCGCTCTCTGTCGGTTTACGCCAAATGTATGTTTCCTCGTGTGTAAATCAAATATCTTCCGTATTCCAGAAATTGCTGCCGTAGCATACGACGATTTTGCGAGAATTTTGCGGGAGAACGTGATGGACCGCGAAGAACGATTGGCCGAGTTAACTAATGCCTTCCTGGTGAGTTGCATGAAATTGCTTGGTTCACTGAAGGGTAATCTCTTCTGAAAGCCTTCTTGGATATGTTTTTAAAAGAAAATGTCCGAATGTTGTCAGTTCAGCAACTGGAATAATTAGCTTTAGGTTTTCAGTTGACTGGAATCGACGCTTTTTCTCCCTTCGTTCAATCTCTCGGATTACATTAGCTTCTACACACATAAGAAACGGTGATTTTTTCATGTGCAAGGTCAGCCAAAATTACCATTGTTGTAGACACTTTCTGCAGTCGACTCGGGTGTAGTTTCGTGTCTCGGAAAAGTGAACGATCGTTCGACGTATTAGATGCAATATCATTGGTAAATTGGTGGCGTGCACTTTGAAGTTCAGGAGCAAATTCAGATTTCCGGCAACGACCTCTCGGCTTTGAGTGCGATGATTCATATTGGTTGAGTAAAGAAACAACACAAGACTATCTAGATAAATAAAATTGATGAAGGGGAATTGCACGTGGCAATAGATTTGGTTGTTATAGCCCTGTTAACAGACATATCGATAGAATGGGTGAAATTGTGTGCCAGGTCTCTGGAATATAAGATCTAACCGAAATTTCGGTGTATTGCTTGCATAAGTTCCCACACAGATACAAATACAAAAAGCTCATCAAAATTTTGGAGTGATCTGGACTGAAGCCCTCACCGATCCTCGACCACCGCTAGGAAGACCGAACGTGTGTGCACGCATCACTATTAGGTTTATTTACAGTGCATTTGTTTTGGCATGTAGAGGGGAATTCGCATCGCAGTTGGTAGGCGATCTACTGATCAACCCCAAAGTGAATCAGTTGCAAATTTCCAAAGTGTGAATTACTTTCATTAGTGAACTAATTTTTTCCGTAACGATTCGTGGAAGCAGGTGATCGAAATAGGTTCAATCTTTCTGCCTGAGAAGACTTGATTAAAAATTATGTTTGACCGTAAGGGCTACGCATTGGCCGTAAACGCTTAAGTTATATACGACTACTGCTTATTATCAGTATTGCTTGTCCTCCGATCAATATCTGTTGTGCCGAACACTTGATAATTCCTGGCAAACCTCATTGATTGTTAGTTTTTTGACAAGGAAGAAGCTGGCGTGATCGATGCAGAGGAGTTAAAGGCTGCGTTGTTGACTGTTGGCGACTGTTTGACCAACAAGGAGGCTGTGGAATTTTTCAAGGAAGCAAAACCTCAGGCGGATGGAAAGTTACCATACGACGGTAAATCCACCTGAAATTTCAATTTTGGATATGGTTCTTTAACTTAAAAAAGTATACCCGATGAAATACTCGGTAGTTTTCCTTCAAACTGTGTTTGAAACAAGATAAAGACATTACCGGATTGCATTTCTAGTTTCAGCACCAGCTCGTAGGTAACGCGTCTATGCCAGCCCTATCAATTTGCGCATTAAATCAGTGGTAGGATACCTGGAACCAGAATCAGCCCATCATAGTTATCTTGGAACATATAGAAATGCTTCACACTTGTGTAACCATTTAGTCAGTTTTTCATTTTGAACAAGCTAGACAAATTTACCTGTACAGTATCGCCTTTCTCATAACTTATTTCGTTTGCTGCTGGCACGTGATACGAGCACTTTACAACTGTTACGGTGATAAGGCATCGTCTGAAAACTCAGTAATTAGTACACCTTTGCCGAGTACTGTTAACCTCAAACTTACTCATCTTTACTATGTAGATGATATTACAATTGTTCAGTCCCCACTTGTAAAAAATTTTGACTATCTGGTTCGTCTTGGGATCCGAATACGGCCAGCTTGTGACACCATGGGTGTGTTTGTATTTAATGCAAGGAATATATCCACAATTTTGAAAGTTATAATGTCAATAGCACAGCATTGTTGGTAAATGTTCTAGTTCACCGAGGTTTCGGTAACCGTGGCTAAACTTTCTGAAGGCAAGTTGATTTGCCTTTAATTACAACATCTACCAACAACACTGTTATTAGCATTATAGCTTTCACAATTAGTGCATTTATTTGGTTTGTAGGCTGATCTAACCACCGCAGAATGTCGAATAGTGCGGCATCAGTCAAGCTTTTTTTTGCCGTGCTGTCACCTTCGTTGATAGGATGCTCTGGCGGTAATCACCGGGTCGGCTTCAATCGGTGTGCTCAATCGGGTGTGCCTGAACTCTAAGTGCTAAAAATCAAGCCTTCGCATCGATCCAGTAGACCACACAAGGCTCCGTTCACCGCGTGCCGTGATCGCGGCTAGCAGTAGTGTAGCGTGCACTTCCATTAGTCCCGCTGTCGCACTCTTTCCGCGATCAATATTACGACTATAACCAAACGGAAGATTCCCAAAAGTGTGTCTGTGCCACGATGCGGATGCGCTACGGTAGCTAACCCACATCACTACCAACCTTTTCATATTTTCGGCTGCGTATCTCGGTCACGGACCTGTTTCCCACTTCCCGTCCCGGCTTCTGGCTTGAGGTGGAGGTTTTTCCTGGGGTATGCTGTCTTAAACGATATAAGGCTGCTGGCCCAGATGGATCATCTCCTTCTATTTTTAAAGGCGTTGATTCAGTATTGCCATTGGAGATGACAAAACTTCTCGATTTGATAAAGGAGAAGAAAGAAATCCCAAAGAGTTTGTGTGAATCTGTGACCACACCGATTCAAGAAATGACGAAAGCTGTTCCTGTGGAAATCACAGGAACTAGTCTGGTTGGAGTCGGATCCAAACTGCTCGCGGGTTTTATTTCTCACCGCTTATCTAAATCTCGTGAACACTGCTCGCGCGAAAATCACGATGGGTTTAGGCCTGGTCGGGGTAGTGTCGGTCACATCGTCGCTCTTAAAATAAAAAACTTGGTAATATAACCAAACCTTCAGTGGGTCCATCATCCCTGTTTTTAATAATCCGAAAACGGCAGACTTATTCCATCTCTGTCTTGATGGCGGTGATGCTTCAGGAACGCTTACTAGAAGATCGCTTCCACATCCGTACGATGCAACAATTTTGCATCCAGAAAAGCCCTTATACCGTTTGATTATTGGCCTCTCATGTTGACTGCACTTGAGTGTCACTATGTTAGTAGGATATATATCGAGTAGTAAAACGACCAATCATGGAGTTACACAATTCCTGACATGCGGATCATACAAATGTCAGTTTTGTGTGATATATAAGTGTTAATTGTGCAGGTCACATTCATAATCACAGAAGTTAGATACCCCTTGATTCATTGTACAAAAGCCACTGACAAATTCCATCATTTGTGGGAAGAGTAAATCCATTCAATATGATTTGTTGAATCTTCGTTTTGTAGATGATAAAATTTAAGGTTTTCCAAATTGTGTTTATACCGTGTGAATGGAATGGACAAGATATGTGTGTAAGGACAGTATGAGCAAGTGTGCATATGATTATCAGGTTTGTGGTAATATACAGCGACAGACTGGATAATAACAATCATCAAAAGTCACATATTGGAAGCAGAATCTGGTTGATGCATTTACTGAGCCTCGTCTCATGGAGTTTCCCTCCTCATTGTGCTTTTGCAGATTGTACACGTGAAACCTTCTTTGGAAGAGCGCTGGTCTTCCATGTTGCACCATTACATGTACGAGTGATAGATAATATGGAATGGTGGATAAATATCCACGTTGTAACAACGGGTATCCATTCCCTTTATCATATGGCACTGTGTGACTTGATAAGTTGATGAGCTGCGCTGATTAGTAACTGATGATTAACGTCAACATTTGTGTTTTGGTTCTCATATTCAGACACGCTAACTATTGCTGATTAATGATGACTCATTCGACTAGTGATCTACCATTCGTGCTGTGACGACTTGCATTTTTTGCCATCGTAGATATTTGCTCACAAAACAAAGTCCGTACGAATTTGACTTCCATAGGAGGTCATCTGTAAACAGCTTGTGGTGTGACCTCAATAAAAGTACAGATACTGTCTCATAAAGAAATGGATGGCAACCCTTACATCTGAGTAGAACATCTAGGTGAGAGATTGATCGATATATCTGTTTGTTCTCTTGAGGGTGTGTCCACAATCAGCCAACGCCACGAAGAATAATGAACTATGGTAGAAAATCGCGTGACTCATTTAGGTGTGCGCTGTATGGTACATTCACGACGAGACGTCCTTTTTTGGCAAAAACTTGAAGCATCAAAATTCTGCGTTGTTCCACGTGAACTGTCCGAAAGGTGAAACAAGAAGTTGTTCGATCTAACAGAAGTCAGTCTCGGTATAAATACCTGGAGAATTAAAATAAGCCACGGATCCCAGAAATGAATGAATGGATTTCAAATCTGCACGTATTCGTATAGGGTTCCATTTCAAATATTTGCAAGAGAGTTGTTTATGGTGCATTGTTTGTTTACCCATCAAAGGTCTTGATGACATGTACATTCCCTCAAATTATTCTCGCTCTGAGCCTGATGAATTCTTTGATACTGTCTCCACAAATCTACTGAACTTAGTTGACTCTTCCGTGTGCTGTCTGTGGCGACTTTACCAGGGGCGATGTGAATTCGCTGACCTCCGTGCATACATGGCAAGCTGTCTAGACTCTCTACAAGCGATTCTGTTAAAGGAATGTGCAAACACATTATCCCCGTATTTTCTGATTTCTGTGACCCACGCTCAAACAGTAGTAATAATCCCGATTGCCGGAAATTGGGTTCTGTCATTTTAGTACCCCGAAACGTGTGCATGCAAACTATATCCAACAGCCTGCACATCAGTAGCTCTTCTACTGAAAAGACAATCGATCAAGATCAATTTGTTGGACTCCAAGCTATTTACATACAAGCAATCACGATCAACCCTCGATACCCTGACCTCTCTCACCCACTCTGTTTTGTCGTCTGTTGATCGCAAAGTTCAGTAGTTGGGGTCTGTTTCCTTGATTACAGTGAAGTATTTAGTTGCATTGACAGATCAAAATTACTCCACATACTTTCTAACTCGGGCGTCAGTACTTCTGGCTTTCATCTTCTGTCTAACTACTTTTCCAATCGATGACAATTTATACGATGACGTGGCCTAACTTCTTCCGTGCTTCCCTCTAAACAAGGCCTTCTCCAGGGTGCCATTCTATGACCGTTTTTGGTTTCCGCCTATATATCACCCATGCGCATTTATTCCCATGGTCTCCTCATTAATCACTAATTTCGCGGATACTGTGTTGTGTTCACAAATTCGGCAACAGAAGGAAGGCGCACCGGTATGAAGAAACGTACATGCCGTAGAACGTGCGGTATGCACCCGTACAAACGAGCATGTGAAAACGCAGTCATGCAAGTGCGTTAGTCAGTCCTGTATGTATTCGGAAGCGTAAGACAACGGTACAATGGGATTAAGTCGTGAAAGGTCGCGCAACACGTGGTACGACCTGATTGGTCAGTGCTGTCCGAGACTGAGTGCGGCAAACGTCAGTTGTGTACGTGTGTGCACGATTGCAGGCGTGCATCCATGATAGCACGGGGCGTAGATCATGCGTGCGTATGTGAGTACATGACTGCACGGGCTGAGCACAACACAGTGATTCTCGGACTACCCAACTCGAACATCTTCACATTTCCCCTCCGACAACAAGAGTATCTGAACTCGTCAATTGGTTTTTAGGTCAAACTCTACGGATGAATGCAACGAAGTACTCTGCTATTTCTGTTCTGTCTCCATAAAGCCCATCAACACTTCAACCTGATGGTAACCAATCCGGCCATAGTCAATAATGAAGGACCGATGTAAAGATTATCGTCTGAAAATTACCTCGGTGTAACCATCGGTTGTGGCTTTACCTGGACAGTTGACGTCGCGGTAATCTTCTTGAAAGTGCGACGACTCATCTTCCATTTGATAGGATTATCGTCATTCTCTCTCTCCCCGTTTCACTTAACTGTATAATTCACAATCCCATGCATTACAGGGGCTTCATGCTTTCCCCGTCATATTCCTTGGACTGCTGGTCAAAGATTTGAAAATTATCATCTGACCCCTTAAATATTTGTTTGGATTTATGAGCATCGCTCAGCACCTGCACAGTCGCTTTTTCGGAAACCAATATATGAATTTCTCACTTAAGTTCTTGGGTGACGACTCACAAGCACCTCCTTCATCCCGATCATAGCACATTTATATTAACAACTGCCACTCGATCCCAGCACAAACATCTGTTTGCTGTCATCGGAACTCAATCATCCTCTATAGTACCCCACCTCACTCCTCTCTTTCCCAACCCCTATTCTATCACGCCTGATTTTCTTAACTCGGTTCAATAAATGCATGTTTTTTCTTATTGTTGTTTTTTGTTGGTGATTTTCGCAGTGTTGTGATTACGTAGCAGCTGAATATTCACCCTCGGGTGCATAAAGCATATACTTGGCCGATTCGAGATTATTGATTTAGTCGACACAACCGGACAGTTGTCATCCTCAAATGAAATCTGTGTATCTTATATCGATATCAAAATTGTGTTTAACCGTCCTAAGCAGTTACAGCGGTAACGGTTCTAGTCTGACATGATATATTTGTTTTGTTGCGATCTCCTAATTACGGATGAATCCAAGTTAATTATGCCCGGTCCTGCGGTGCCCAAAACTTTTCCTACCGCTCACTCAACCTTTACTTTGGCTTATCCATCTGGAGGCACAGTTTGCTACTTCCAGAACCACCTCATAGCAGCAGGAGTATGTGCATCTTACTGCTGAACTTCGTTTAAATATCTTTGAAGTCATCGGGGACGTAGTCTCCAATCCACCTGCAGACAAGTTGTATGATGTGCCTCACCAGGCCATCCAGGAATGCACCGGGGTTTCCGAGGCAAACCGTCTTCGTCAGCTTCCTAGTGGTATTTCCTTTGGCGATCAGAAACCTTCGCGGTTTCTGCGTCTGACGCGGGGACTGGCCCAGGGCATCCAAGTTGGTGACATGATGTTGTGACAACTGTGGGTGCAACAGCTACCTGAACAAGCGCAGTGCGTTCTGGCGCATCCAGGCTGTAGGCTGGGTATTACATTTTAAACGAGCTTGTTAGTTAAGTATTTCCGAAGAGCCACTACGATACACCCATCCACATCGGTTCTATGGTTCCCTCATCCTATTCCCCGGATCGCATTATAAAGACTTAAAAATTATTATCAGACCCCTTCAAGATTCGGCTCGACATGGGGAAATGACGCACGAGCTACTCATACACTTCATCAAAGGGCAACACCACGAGACATGTTTGCCATTTTCTCCTAAGGTATTGACGGAGGACCCACCCCCTCACCCCTGTCTCAGAAAATGCCTATCAAAATCTTCTGTTCAATCCCACCACAGATATTTGTTTGCTTCTACTAAATTTCATAAACTTTCTGTGGTTTCTTATCTCGCTCGACCCCTCCCCAAACCACAAACGACCACCTCTGACTTTCTTAGAGTTCAGCGCTTAACACGATTTTATTGACTTTTTGCATTACAGCGGTCATGTTATGTGCGTAGATCATATGCTTGACTTGACTATGGCTAGAAAGACCTCAATATTTTACCCAGAATATTCCACAGCTCTTGACTGATTACAATCGCGGTTTTCCGCTGCTTATCCGAACGAATGAATATCGAAGGATACTATCCAATCCAATGACCGCCTCGAGAAAAAGTAACAATAAAGTACACTGACTAGTAATTGAAAATTAACGTCTCAACCTTAAAGTGGTAAAACAAAATTAGGATTCCGACGTGAGAATTCATAGGTTACGATTAATGCACGAGCCCTATGGTGTCTGTATGTGTATCGGCTAAACAACCGCCTGACCCAGTGAATACCGGTCTGCCGTCGTTTCGTTGAGACAGAAAATCGGCAGCGATAAGCACCGAGATATGTTCAGTCGACCAAAAGGGATTAGAAACAAAACAGCATCCCATCGGGCTCTGGGGCGTAGTCGAATTGGCTCACAGCAAATTGATGTAGTTTATTTCATTGTGTGGGCCTTAGGTTTACATTGCAACAACTAAAATAAATAGGTATCTAATGTATTATGACAAGGACAGAAAATAGGGGTGGTGTGGGAAATACGATTTGATTTGAGGGGATTTGGTACGCAGTACTGTGACGACCACATGTTTGGTCATGATTGCACGACCACAGAACGGCACCGGTGAATTTATGCACATAAACGAACCAGCAAATGAGAATATAGCCAAATGGAGTATGCGTTCTAAATAGAGTTAGGGACTTGAAATGATATTTTGAAAATCGAAATGCACTGCCTGAGTTTATCTGAAGTATGAATGTTTGCTCACAGCCAGGTGAACAGCTAGATTTTCGTGAAAATAAGCATTTATTCGTTTCTGTGCCATATTATTATTAATATTACCACTAGGTGAAATATCATTTAATACATAAAGAACGTAAATACTAATCGTATACCAGTAGACTTTTTGGATACTCATTTCAGTTATTACTCAGTTTACTGTGCTCATTTTACAAAGAATGCGCTTGAATAACACAACGTTATTAAAAAAGTTGGTAGCTGTTCAACATTTTGCTCACCACGGATAACCTTTATGAATGCTGGTTTGCAGGCTAGTTTTGACTTGCCACAAATGTGCCCACGTAAGGTGAATGGTAAATTTCTAATTACGACTGGTCTGACTTTCAGCGCCTGCCGGCCTCCGGCAGCCGGAGCACTCTGGTGAGCAGCCTTCCTGTCCAAACATTCCCTTTAGGTCTTTTCTCAAAAGCTGCTGCAGATGCTGTGTTTCGTGAACCGGTATTGTAATAGGACCACGAAATCATATTATTAGGTACGACATTTGGCCTGCCCGCCGTTCGATCATTCATAATGTGCCTGCGTTGTGCGCGCAGCTAACTTAAATTCCAAAGACTGTTTGTCTTTCTACTGTTGGTCATGGCAGTAGGAGGTATTAGTTGTAACTGCGTTGTTGTCAACATTCGACGGAAATGGTGGAAATACGCGCTGAACTGCTCCAACTGAAGCAACGGATTGAGCTCGTTTATTTGTACATGAAATGCGAAAAGAATATGTCGAAAACGTACAGGCCGCCTAATACCCGTCAACACTGAGTCCGACGAGTGGCAAGGTCTGTGTCATATTCTCACAGAAAGAGCGCGGTAATATAGAGTTCACAACAGTCAATCATCGGTTAGGGAGACCTGCGACCAGTTGACTACTGAAGTACGCTATACAGAAGTGGCAGTCAAACATTGTGTTCGGTTCTCAAATTAAACTGACAGTTTCCATAATTCATGTGATACTTTCTCAACTCAATTTCAAAATGGTATATCGACAAAACTGATACAACGGAAGCTAAGTGGGACACGCTGGATCAGGGCGTTTGGAATTGGAGCTCAACACAGTTATCACATTGGATCTGGTCTGGACACGAGTGAAACAATGCAGAGACATCGGATAACGAGACCAGAAACCGGGGAGTATGAAACACTTGAGCAAACTTCGTTTGGCCATGAACTGACGGCGAACGGAAACAGCACGAAATTTCCATTGAGCCCGTGTGTTGTTTCAGTTATGAGCTAGGGCATTACTCAACCGAGTGGACAATTATTCGACTCGACTCCACGCAAGTGTGCCGGAGCCACTGTCTCAACACATTTACTTCACTGTTACCGGCGATTTCCAGTTTACTACGTACCTTATGACTAACAACTGAAATTAAGTTCAGGACCTATTTTAGCTAGACCGCACGAGGAACTCAAATAAAGCTACTTAGTTAATCACCAAGTTTAATTTAGACAAGGTAACTTATTCTGTCCAATTTTAGTTTTCAGGAATGGCTGAGATAAATACCCACTGAGTAATTGCTTTAATTAATCAGCATTTATACATGCGACAGAGCTGTTACTATCTCAGTGACGTCCTAATGAATAATAACTAAGAAATGGAAATTTACTTTTTGTTCAAGTTGACGGTAGGAGTTCGTCCATCCAAGTGGGATCCTCCGAAACCCACTTGAGAAGACAGGTTAAAGATTGTCTTGTCAAAAATGCCTTTGAAACAGTTGTTTATCACGCATCCCAATTGGTTTTATCATTTACAGATGACAGTGAGTGCAACGATGGTCATATGCTGAGTCGGATTCCCAGTCAGTCGTCTGTCTGCCCGAGTAAACACAAATGCTCGCAAAATTCAGGTTACTTTTGGCCTTCTGAGTCACTCAATGACGGCTAGGCGACTTCATCTGCCCAAACTGCTTGTCACACATTGAACACGAAGGTCGGTCGATAAAACTACGTCCGCCTGACGCGTAGGCTATCGATCGCCGTCCATGTACATGGATAGTTGCTGAGGCCCTTAGCTGGTGTCGTATGAGAAGGTTGAGTCCTCGTAAATCCTTTGCCCGCTTACCACAGGGCGACGTGCAGTACAATTAATCGAACACACGCCGTGTGGGGTTTAGTGCGCTGGATCCCATATCATTCAGAGTAACATTACAACCAGCTAATCCGATAACATTTCTGAATACTGAAAAATTTACTTGTAATCGAGTCTGAGTGGCCGCATCGCGATAACTCAGCTGGTAATGCGTCTGTCTATACCCTTTACACTTCAAGTGAAGCCATCGTAACCTCAAGTGAATCTTACGCAACTTCAAGTGAAGCTCAAATGGCATCGCTCTGCAAACATAGACATATGATTGGCTTGGCAGTGGTCACTTGTCCCCTGCCCACAAAATCTCTCCGCCCCGTGATCACCCGCATCGCGATGGTACATGCAATAGTACGTACGGGGGCCTACAGGGGGAAAGATGTAACCTCTGAGTCGACCGCGTGATTGAAAGGCACAGGACCAGGGACAAATTGAGACGGCCAACAAATCGACGGCGTTAGTTGACCTTGACTCTGTGTGTGTGTGTGTGTGTGTGTGTGTGTGTGTGTGTGTGTGTAGCCTAATAAAACTGAGCCAATTCGTACACGTGACTAAACTGCGTTCTCTATGGGGCCTGGTTGCTCGCCAAATGACCAGTTCATTTTAACGAGGATGAGTTTGACAACAAGACGCACATTTCATACACCTGACACAAAGTCACATGTCTTGAACGCGCATGAAGCTGAGGACGACTGGTGCTTGGTGGCTGAAGCACTGGGCATCAAGATAACAACCGCAATGACCTAGATTACGGGAAACATCTTTCATTCATTCGGTTAGCACTAAAACAAGCCAAGTGATGCAAGATGTTAGCATTTAACATTTCTCTCTCAATGGCCGTCAACCTGAAATTTACACAAAATGGTGTTGGAAAATGCAATGTGTGGACCTGACGCATTAACTACAGTGCTTCTCCAAAAATAGGACCCAGTCTTATACTTATTTTTTATCCAGAAACGCACGAGAGCCTCTATTTTTGCGGATAAAAATCCAGGAAGACAAAACAAAGTCTCGTTTTCTCGCTCACAATGAAATAGTCTCAAATAGATACTCGGTTATACTACCGGAAGTTTAAATGACTCATTAATGGTATTTAGTCGAATGCAGTCACTCCGTCCTCTTCTGTGATGACGTATAGTGCATGAACATTCTACGTTTATGTTCCTGACTCTGTGTTCTACGACTGTACATTTCCATTGTAAGAAGAATTCGCCGGGCGTTTCACTCATGCATGGAAACCGCCCGCCTGCGGTTCGACCCCTCGACTTAGCCCCGCTACATACGTCCTAATCCGTTAGACCACAGAACACAAAAATCGCACAAGTCTTTTGCCATATTCATCCGTTCACGTCGACATATATCACTTCTGTCATTTTCAGTTGCTACTATCTGTACTTTCACGCTGGTGACGCCTTAGAACATACAAATTTGTATATTCTAATTATAGATTATTTTCTTATTCTGTGACTGAAGCTATTACTTCATGTTAGCCCGAAAGCTTCTTGATATACTATCTGTACCGTAGCCGCACTGCACTACAGTTTCGCTTGACTCCTTGATGAGTGGACCGTTTATGACCGCACTGCCCCTATTTATCAGATAACCTGTACCGTTGTTCCTGGTTGCTCACCTGGCTGTAAGTCATTTGCATTTATGTATTTCTATGCACTGCATTACTTAGAACCACGAATTTACGATAAACACGGTTATACGTTTGGAATTTGTTCTGTTGCCCGTATCCGTGTACAGCCCATATCGTGCGTAAAGCTAGTGAGACTATGTTTTCTGCCATATTGACGGTCCAAGTAAACGGGACAGTTGCTACAGTCCTATTTATAAACGCGAGAGATTGTGGTCAGTGATTCTCCTAGAAATGAATTTCCAAGAAACACAGTCAGAAATCCGGGGTTTCATAACTTATGACGACATCACAGAAGAGGACGGAGTGACTGCATTCGACTAAATACCATTAATGAGTCATTTAAACTTCCGGTAGTATAACCGAGTATCTATTTGAGACTATTTCATTGTGAGCGAGAAAACGAGACTTTGTTTTGTCTTCCTGGATTTTTATCCGCAAAAATAGAGGCTCTCGTGCGTTTCTGGATAAAAAATAAGTATAAGACTGGGTCCTATTTTTGGAGAAGCACTGTAGTTAATGCGTCAGGTCCACACATTGCATTTTCCAACACCATTTTGTGTAAATTTCAGGTTGACGGCCATTGAGAGAGAAATGTTAAATGCTAACATCTTGCATCACTTGGCTTGTTTTAGTGCTAACCGAATGAATGAAAGATGTTTCCCGTAATCTAGGTCATTGCGGTTGTTATCTTGATGCCCAGTGCTTCAGCCACCAAGCACCAGTCGTCCTCAGCTTCATGCGCGTTCAAGACATGTGACTTTGTGTCAGGTGTATGAAATGTGCGTCTTGTTGTCAAACTCATCCTCGTTAAAATGAACTGGTCATTTGGCGAGCAACCAGGCCCCATAGAGAACGCAGTTTAGTCACGTGTACGAATTGGCTCAGTTTTATTAGGCTACACACACACACACACACACACACACACACACACACACACACACACACACAGAGTCAAGGTCAACTAACGCCGTCGATTTGTTGGCCGTCTCAATTTGTCCCTGGTCCTGTGCCTTTCAATCACGCGGTCGACTCAGAGGTTACATCTTTCCCCCTGTAGGCCCCCGTACGTACTATTGCATGTACCATCGCGATGCGGGTGATCACGGGGCGGAGAGATTTTGTGGGCAGGGGACAAGTGACCACTGCCAAGCCAATCATATGTCTATGTTTGCAGAGCGATGCCATTTGAGCTTCACTTGAAGTTGCGTAAGATTCACTTGAGGTTACGATGGCTTCACTTGAAGTGTAAAGGGTATAGACAGACGCATTACCAGCTGAGTTATCGCGATGCGGCCACTCAGACTCGATTACAAGTAAATTTTTCAGTATTCAGAAATGTTATCGGATTAGCTGGTTGTAATGTTACTCTGAATGATATGGGATCCAGCGCACTAAACCCCACACGGCGTGTGTTCGATTAATTGTACTGCACGTCGCCCTGTGGTAAGCGGGCAAAGGATTTACGAGGACTCAACCTTCTCATACGACACCAGCTAAGGGCCTCAGCAACTATCCATGTACATGGACGGCGATCGATAGCCTACGCGTCAGGCGGACGTAGTTTTATCGACCGACCTTCGTGTTCAATGTGTGACAAGCAGTTTGGGCAGATGAAGTCGCCTAGCCGTCATTGAGTGACTCAGAAGGCCAAAAGTAACCTGAATTTTGCGAGCATTTGTGTTTACTCGGGCAGACAGACGACTGACTGGGAATCCGACTCAGCATATGACCATCGTTGCACTCACTGTCATCTGTAAATGATAAAACCAATTGGGATGCGTGATAAACAACTGTTTCAAAGGCATTTTTGACAAGACAATCTTTAACCTGTCTTCTCAAGTGGGTTTCGGAGGATCCCACTTGGATGGACGAACTCCTACCGTCAACTTGAACAAAAAGTAAATTTCCATTTCTTAGTTATTATTCATTAGGACGTCACTGAGATAGTAACAGCTCTGTCGCATGTATAAATGCTGATTAATTAAAGCAATTACTCAGTGGGTATTTATCTCAGCCATTCCTGAAAACTAAAATTGGACAGAATAAGTTACCTTGTCTAAATTAAACTTGGTGATTAACTAAGTAGCTTTATTTGAGTTCCTCGTGCGGTCTAGCTAAAATAGGTCCTGAACTTAATTTCAGTTGTTAGTCATAAGGTACGTAGTAAACTGGAAATCGCCGGTAACAGTGAAGTAAATGTGTTGAGACAGTGGCTCCGGCACACTTGCGTGGAGTCGAGTCGAATAATTGTCCACTCGGTTGAGTAATGCCCTAGCTCATAACTGAAACAACACACGGGCTCAATGGAAATTTCGTGCTGTTTCCGTTCGCCGTCAGTTCATGGCCAAACGAAGTTTGCTCAAGTGTTTCATACTCCCCGGTTTCTGGTCTCGTTATCCGATGTCTCTGCATTGTTTCACTCGTGTCCAGACCAGATCCAATGTGATAACTGTGTTGAGCTCCAATTCCAAACGCCCTGATCCAGCGTGTCCCACTTAGCTTCCGTTGTATCAGTTTTGTCGATATACCATTTTGAAATTGAGTTGAGAAAGTATCACATGAATTATGGAAACTGTCAGTTTAATTTGAGAACCGAACACAATGTTTGACTGCCACTTCTGTATAGCGTACTTCAGTAGTCAACTGGTCGCAGGTCTCCCTAACCGATGATTGACTGTTGTGAACTCTATATTACCGCGCTCTTTCTGTGAGAATATGACACAGACCTTGCCACTCGTCGGACTCAGTGTTGACGGGTATTAGGCGGCCTGTACGTTTTCGACATATTCTTTTCGCATTTCATGTACAAATAAACGAGCTCAATCCGTTGCTTCAGTTGGAGCAGTTCAGCGCGTATTTCCACCATTTCCGTCGAATGTTGACAACAACGCAGTTACAACTAATACCTCCTACTGCCATGACCAACAGTAGAAAGACAAACAGTCTTTGGAATTTAAGTTAGCTGCGCGCACAACGCAGGCACATTATGAATGATCGAACGGCGGGCAGGCCAAATGTCGTACCTAATAATATGATTTCGTGGTCCTATTACAATACCGGTTCACGAAACACAGCATCTGCAGCAGCTTTTGAGAAAAGACCTAAAGGGAATGTTTGGACAGGAAGGCTGCTCACCAGAGTGCTCCGGCTGCCGGAGGCCGGCAGGCGCTGAAAGTCAGACCAGTCGTAATTAGAAATTTACCATTCACCTTACGTGGGCACATTTGTGGCAAGTCAAAACTAGCCTGCAAACCAGCATTCATAAAGGTTATCCGTGGTGAGCAAAACGTTGAACAGCTACCAACTTTTTTAATAACGTTGTGTTATTCAAGCGCATTCTTTGTAAAATGAGCACAGTAAACTGAGTAATAACTGAAATGAGTATCCAAAAAGTCTACTGGTATACGATTAGTATTTACGTTCTTTATGTATTAAATGATATTTCACCTAGTGGTAATATTAATAATAATATGGCACAGAAACGAATAAATGCTTATTTTCACGAAAATCTAGCTGTTCACCTGGCTGTGAGCAAACATTCATACTTCAGATAAACTCAGGCAGTGCATTTCGATTTTCAAAATATCATTTCAAGTCCCTAACTCTATTTAGAACGCATACTCCATTTGGCTATATTCTCATTTGCTGGTTCGTTTATGTGCATAAATTCACCGGTGCCGTTCTGTGGTCGTGCAATCATGACCAAACATGTGGTCGTCACAGTACTGCGTACCAAATCCCCTCAAATCAAATCGTATTTCCCACACCACCCCTATTTTCTGTCCTTGTCATAATACATTAGATACCTATTTATTTTAGTTGTTGCAATGTAAACCTAAGGCCCACACAATGAAATAAACTACATCAATTTGCTGTGAGCCAATTCGACTACGCCCCAGAGCCCGATGGGATGCTGTTTTGTTTCTAATCCCTTTTGGTCGACTGAACATATCTCGGTGCTTATCGCTGCCGATTTTCTGTCTCAACGAAACGACGGCAGACCGGTATTCACTGGGTCAGGCGGTTGTTTAGCCGATACACATACAGACACCATAGGGCTCGTGCATTTGGTGCACACCCGTGTGCTAGTCATCCCGTTCGGTGAACTAGATGTGTTTTCGCCATTCGGTCCCACCGCAAACGTGACTACAAGGACGTGATCGCTCCCCCAGGTCAACTGAAGCATGTTCACGCGGCGGTATCGAGGACAACATACTTGCTGGCCTCGGCCACGGTCTGTGCAAAATCTGGGTAACTGTGCCCGCAGCCTGGCCGCCAACTATTGATACACCTATGCATCTTTCCGGATCCTCACTCCATCGATAAATATCGAATATCTTTGGCATGATTCCAAAATAAGACAAGAGGGGAATTGTTGTTGATGCACATAACGAACAATCTTCACTGAAATGTGTGAGTAATGTTTTAGTCTTTCACTACAAACATGAGGCTTTATTGTAATGAAAGCAATGTGCAAAGCAATATTTTCTTGAAATCCATATGGATGACACAATTTGATATACGTCGTATCTATTTCAGAGTTCCTGAATCGAATGATCGACGCCTACGGGCGCCCCCAGTCGAAACGACCAAGCCCCAAAGACAGCGGAAAGAAAAGAACTAAAAAGAAATGAATTGTCCTCATAAAATTTTTTTTTCTTTGGAAAAATATATTCATTTCACAATCTGAGTTTTGCTTATCTGAGTTGTCCGACAACGATTTACATTTAGTGACAACGGGTTTATAGAGTTCTAGTACAAAACATCAACAACTACTTCGTCATCATCATCATCATCATGAACAGCAAGAACAACGATAACAATATCCATTAGTACAACAACACTGAGGATGACATCAAGATGAACCAATGTTCACCAGTGGAATATACTAGCATGTTCTGTTATAAAGTACGGTTAGGCAGATTTAAAAAACACCGAGTCTTGCGGAGATTTGCGTCTATCACCATTCGGATCAACTGAATAGTGAAGTTATGATATATATATATATATATATATATATATATATATATATATATATATATATATATAATGAGCGACGCAATACAAACGAAGTGATTGTAAAATGTTAAATAGCTCTGAACGGTGTCAAAGTCAATAAATGCTTCACGTAGTCCGTGAGTCCGATGTACTTTGGGATTGAAGGCATTAAGGAATATTGCAGTTTGTTGGCTTAAGTGATTCTGTCCTTTTCATGCTTATTTTGTTTATTTAACTCCTTTCGTTGAAATTCACTCCTCCTAATCCATGACATTCAAAGATAAATTTACCAGTCAGTTGCATGTCAGCAACTAAACTGCTGCATCCAGAGGATAGTAGCTTCATAAACTTACAAAGTATTTTTAAACTGGAAAATGTGGAACTATTAGAGTACAGGTGAACATAACAAGTCAAATGAATACATCCAATTCTCAGATTTTTTCCTTCGTGGCCAGTTTCGGTAAAATTGCTACCAATAATATAAATTAAGCTTCATAATTCGTGTTTAGAGTATGACCTAGTATTGTTCTACTGCTGTGGCTTGCTTTGTACTGGGATGCTCTTTCAAACCTAAAAAATCGATGATCTAGCCTGCTGTTCTTTTCAGTTTACTGCTAGTCAACCTCCGCATGGGTAGGAAGAGAAAACGTATGACTACACGCCTGAATGCAAAAGGCCGACTAACACCAACTAAAGCGATTACAAAAATAGCTAACTCCGCAGTTCACCGTGCCACAGAACTATTAAATTCAGTACGGACCAGACTGGAATCTCCTGGTCCAATTAGACGTGGATCTTTTCCTCCCCAACGAGCCTCGTCAGCTGACCGTGTCAATGTTAACTTAAACAACGCGGAAATGAATAATTTTGACACATGTTCCATGCTAACCACTTCCACCAGTTCTTCTGCGCATTCAGGATTTCTCAGTTTCGCTTTACCCACTACTGTGAATCCGGATGATCCGCTACCATTGCCCACTTGCCGTTTGGGTCCATTCCAAGCAGAGTGGTTAGGGGGTCCGAACGCCACTTGGCGACTGGTCACCCAGGATGCCACAATGTCACCACTAGATCAAGCAAACTCAGCCGAACCGGATCTGAAGTCATTAACACGAGCCAATAAAGCTTTAAAAAAGGAACAAGCATTTCTTCAAACCAAACTCAATATTTTGTGTGACGAGTTGGCTAAACGCACTGCACTGGTGCATAGAAACGAACACAAGCTAGAGAAACTACGTGGACAAGTTCGCCACAGAATGCCGGAACACCTGGTAGAAGGAATGCGTTCGGATATGAGACGGGAATTAGAAAAGAAACTAGAAGCTGAACGAATGAGAACGGAGAAGAATTTTTCAATCAACTTGACCTCAGAAGATGAAACGAACCAAGAGGTTAAGAGAATGGCGGGCGATAATTTGGATTCTCCCATTGACGTGTCTGATTTTCCAAATCCTAATCGTGCTAGTGGATGGAAAATAACAGACGAGGACACAGAAACAACAGAGAGAACATCTGATAGGAGCAGAAGTGGCCCAAATGTTGAAGAAAGTAAGCAGATTAGAAAAAGGGTTGACTGGTCTGAGAGCACGACTGAGGACAGTGTCCATAACGTAAACAGTGCGAAGCAGCGAACTAGTAGAGCGTTCGATGAAGGACAAAAGTCTAATTCAGACGGCTCAAACGCTTCAACTAACGATGATGAGACCGGTGAGGAAACTGATGAACATGATACTACGGGAGAGGAATCACACACGGTTACCACAAAGGCCTCCGACAGTGGAAGTCTCGAGGAAGAGGATGAAGTTGATGATGAGAGTGAACCGTACGATGCATCAGCGGCTGGCGACGGAGAAGATGAGGAAAATGTAGATGAGGAGGAGCTAGAGGAAGAGGAAACAGGCGAAGATGACGGAGAGGAAGAAGAAGAAGAACTGTCGAAGACGGATGAGTCTTCGAAGACCGAAGGTCGTTTAAGCTCTCGACCTAGAGTTGTACAGTTTGGCAAGGTTTCTAGGAGGTAATCACGAAACCAAACAATCGGTTTATACCAAATACTTTTTATATATCTGCTTATGTAAATACCCATATTATTGATGCTATCAGAATACTAATGATTATATATGGCTAGTGTTCTTTTGCATTAACCCAGAAACCGCAGGGATCTCCGAAATTGTGTCATCCGGTTAGTTATAAATCCAGACCTGCTGAGATATTGTGATTCCCCACTGTTAATCTCGTGGTCACGGAAACCGGTTGTCCCTAATGGTATTTCAAAAAGAAAACGGAACCTTGACACTGTTCGATTTATTTCCGGAATCCTTTTCTGCATCTCAACGGTACCCACTGCACAATGGTGAGTATATATATATATATATATATATATATATATATATATATAGCTTTATTTCCGGTGAAAATATACGGGCTTGACCAAGACAGATCTAGGTTGATGCAGACATCTTTTTTGACAAAGATTAGGTTGCCACCTGTTGGTTGCTATCGCCATCGTGAACGTTATCAAACGAGAACTCAAGTTGGTGTAGAGTATCCGAAATGATTTGTCGCGACCGGCTTTGTGGTGTATTGCTAAGAGCTGTCATTGCTATTGATGATGCCGGTCTCCGGTACGCCTCTTGGCTAATATTGCCTGTTGTGTTGCCCCAATGTTTTAGGCTCTTGTGGTTATGCACATGTCCTTTCCACTGTACTCATGCTTAGGAACGAAATGAAAGAGCGATGAAAACACGAAGATGTATTCTCTTTGCATTATTCCCACTTGAGCCGGTACCTGCAAGTAACAGTTCTCCTAATCCGCGCGATACTTTCTCAATCCTATTTCCTATTTTACCAAAACATTTAAACCTAATAAAAGAGATATTCCGCAAGCACTCGTCGCTGATAATGGACCACTATTCTGCTCCGCCGAGCTGAAATGTTTGTTTGATGAAACTGGATGTAAACAACTGTGTACGGCACCACACCACCCGTGCTCAAATGGCGGAGTAGAAAACTTGGTGCGCTCGGTAAGAAGTGTTCTGGCCCCAGCTGGTCCGAGAACATTACATCATTTGGAGATATGTGGACAGTTTCATGTTACAGTACCGGAATGAGGTCCATGCGTTCACTAAGGAGAGCTCAGTCATATTGTTCAGATTGAGAAGACTAAGGTCATTGCTTGTGTTTCACTTCTAGTGACTTGGCCTACTGCCATGGCCTCCAACTTCGGTCAGCTCACGGGGTCATCACCGGACAGAGAGATCAGTCTATGAGTGAGACTACAGATGTGCATGATGCATCTATAAATCGACTCCATCTCCGTCAGATCCACTTCAGATTGGCAACTGAGGAGACAGACGACGATTGTATTGGGGTCGATAACCTACCTGGTCCGCCAGCAGAAGTACCCATCAAGGAGGCCCAATCAAATCAAACCGTTCCAGTCTGGATATCGGTATGACAGGCGAGTTAAATTGATGAATAGCTCTCGAGAGATGAAGATTTTGGTGATTCTGTGGGCAATTCACGTGATCACATACAACGAGAAACATCAATCCGTCAATCAGTGTGAACAGGTATTACGAAAGCCGGCTGTGATCGGTCAAATGATGATCTGCTAATTAGTGCCTCCGATATTACATAATTATACGAATGAGTTCATGTACTATTCGCCATGCGTCGACTGAGAAAGTATCGGAATCGCCTCAACCCAGAACTACGCAAACCGAAATAGCAAGAAGGCCAAGGCTGCGGAACTACGCAATAATTCTATTGCAACATTGATTTGTATAGATGCCACATGAAAGGAAACAATTGGTCAGTCACAAGTAGACCGGTAACAGTGGGCTTTTGTTATACCCGTGCATGGCGACTTTGAAACACTAGAGCTCTCCAGTATATGTAGCCACGAAGCTGTACTGGGCCGTATCCACTGTGATGCCTGTTGAATCACTACTGTTTTGCAGTAAAACTTACGTACAGTTCCGCAACCTTGACTTAGTTCCTATTTCGATGTACGTAGTTCCGGGTTCATGCACTATGGATACATCTTGTCAATTCAAGTATTTCGAATAGTTCAAGAGGTCTAAGTATTCAGCTCACATGTTAGTATCGGAGTGCGAAAGCTCTAACCAGTAGGCTCGGTGGTGTGGAACGTATTAGGTTTTTCGATTGAGTTATGCGAGATTCACCCTCTGGCTTTTGGTAGAACTGGGAGACGACCGGATTTTGCGGTCAGTGTACTCTTCGCTTACGTGATTTTCATTTAAAAATACCTTAACTATACTTTTTTGCTTCTTGGGTTTTGATTTATTTTATTTACTACTGATTGATAGACCGAAGTGGCTACCAATGACAGCGCCTAATTGCGAAGTTTCCAGCTGGAGGAACTTAAGTGGCTATTGCACGACTTTTATTAGGATTATCATCAGGAAGACCCAAGATTGCAGAGTTTGTGAGTGATACGACAACAATCTACGGTGCCCATAATGATTTTATAGGAAACAAGGAAGTGTCGAGCTTGACGGACAGTTTGACTCAACTTTATATCTGTGACATATCTGATCAATTGTTTTTTTTTAATCTGAAACCTCATTCATATTTGCACCAAACTCAACCACCCGGAGTCCAGCTCGGAAATCGTTTGAATAACAGTATTTGAGTCAGCGATATGGTAACAGGATCGCGTTACACAGAAACCTATCCATGGCATGCAGAGGATAAATAACCGTTAATCCGTAACTTAATTTCACATTTTTCTGAATCTGGTACGAGCGCTTTATTAGCAGTGTCGCTAGGCCAAATTAATCGATCTGAACTACTGTTTTCAGTTTTCAGTTTATTCAGCCATTACCCTCGCCCTTCTCTGCTCTGGTTTCGGTTGCTACCTTCCAGTATCGTCGAGTCCAAGGCAGAAAAATAGAAGCATAAAGAAGGAAAGATAGAAAAAATCAAAGTAATAAGCGAATATCAAGACAACAAGTAAAAAGTCCGAAAGCAACTACGCCACTGGCCGCGACTTCTGGCCAGATCACTTAAAGTCTCCAACCATTTGGTAGGTGAGTCGAGTGGATTACAACCTCGAAGTCTAAGACGTCCTACGTGGCCAAGTCCACTGGTGCAATACTGTTCAGCTTCTTGTGAGACAACCTGGTGCAGCTCTCAGGTCTGATAGACTGCGCACTTTTATTTTTTGGAACGCGACGAATTTCTCCTAATTCCATCAAAATGCATGATTGTTTTATTGCAGCTTATATCAACTGGCGTGATGTGTTTTGCGACCTCAAATCATTGGGAAGAGTCTGTCCGGAAATTTCCTTCATGAGTGGCTGTTTTGTGGCTTTGTGAGCCTCTGGAAGACTCACGGGGCTCAAAAAATAGAAGTTCACAATTCACGAGACCAGAATTTATTCTAGGAGAACTGTTATTTGTAGGCTGATGCGCCAGGTTGTCTCACACGAGGCTGCAAATCTTATAACATTTTACAGTATAAAGTCACTAGAAAATTCAGTAATTCAATATTCACAATTTTTTGAAAAAGTCACGATTTGAATGAGATTAGGAATTTATTCCTTTGTGTCCAAGTAACAAGGTATCGCAAGTTCCCCATGTAAGTTAGAAAATTTTATGAGGGTGCAATCTTGTATGTTGGATATAAATCACTTTGAAAAACCCTGATGTCCCGAGAATTTTGACAATGCCTGCGATAGACATGTTTCAAGAAAGAAGGGGTAAAACACTGATACCTTATGGTTTCAACCTGACGCAGGTAGGCTTGCGTCATGGCGTTCAAGATGTTTATGTAAGGCGAGCAGGAAAGCCTCTCACTTTGATCCTTTTCTGGTTCAATTTCAGCACCGTACTCCTTCGCCTGACCTGTCTTCTTATTTAATCGTAAACAAGTAGCTTCGTTGGGGCAGTTTTGTATGTCATTCTGCTTTATACGGTATTTTTCTTTTCTTGTTTTTTTTTTAAATTTTGGTTGTAGAATGTTACGAGCCATAACCCAGTAACAGTGTCTGTGCTACCAAAAACACCGAGAGAAGTTTCCGTTTAACGAGAATCTAGCAGAACTTTCTGTGTTTGATCGATGAATTCCCTTTGTCTATAGCCACTATGAAGCAACTAAAAAACGAGGACGCGTTGGTTGACAAGCCGCACTTAGCTCTGTTACTCCAGCCGTAATGACGGTACCGTCTGTGAGTAATGCTAATGTTCGTTCTCTTTTCTCGAAATTGCCGAATTCAATAAATATTTTACGGACACGGATTCCTGTTCCTACATGCGCAATATGTGTTCAAGAAGTTTGGCTATATGAGAACGTTGACGACTGTCTGATTCACACAGACAGATTCCAGTGTCACCGTGAAGATCGGACGATGGAAAACAAAAATGTGGAGGTGCTGTAGTGACCTACATCAATTCATCATGAAGTGGCAAATCAACCGCTATTTTCAAATACTCTGCAAACGATGTCAAATGTCATTCTATTCAGTGTTTCCCTAGGTTTGCTCTCTTCAGAAGCCCTATTATCACCAACGTGTATATAGTACATTTTTGTGTACAATCCAATAAATCCCACGTTTATGACGCTTTTATGCCATTTCTAGTTCCCCTCCAAGGCAAACATTTGCATACGATCGTTGCTGATTTTATTCATGCAAATACTTATCCGCTTTTATAGTTCGGACTAACTGATATAATTATCTCTCCCACAAGAGGGAGCTATGTGTTAAACGAAGTCATTACCAAACATCCTCGCTTATTTGATCTTAAATTAAAAGCCCCTCTTTCTACATGTGACTGTAGCTTGCTTCTTCTAAGACCAAAAATGTATTCACACATTGTCCATAGATTATTCACGTCTTCAAATCAGGCAAGATTTCTCCTTCGTAACCTGTCTCCTCACGACCTGTCCTTTCTTGGTGCAGCCATTAATGTTGCCTTTTCATGGTTCCCTCTACGCCTTCAATCTTTCAGGCTGAAGAATTGTTTACTGGAACCCTATGTGCAGTCTTCAACTTGTGTTGCCCCATTAAAACACGACTCGTCTCTCATGGTAGGATTTCCTCACTAACACTTACAGCATTCAGAAGACAAGAGGTAATCGTTTACAGGTCTCGACGAGGTTCACAAGTCAGGAGACTTTCGCTGCTGATCAGGACAGAGGTAAGGCATTTGGATCCTTTCTTTGTCAAAGAGTTTCTGCAGACCAAGAATCCTAAGCTTCTTTGGAATGGCATAAGACTTTTATGTGACCAGAAGACCAAAATCACAAAAGATAAGGTCGATATGAACCACCTCAATGCTGCTTCCATACATTCCTTCAATGACAGCCCTCCCTCATATTCCCCTTGTTTCTGTGGATCTGGAACCTTTCTCTACTGCAGACATTTTTAAAATTCTTCGCAAATCCAATACACCGCCGGCTGCTGGCCCTGATGACTTACCTCCAATGATTCTCACGTATGGTACTGTTCAACTTACCAGACTGATCACTATTTTGATAAACGAGTCTCTGTCCGATTGTTCGATTTTTGATCTGCGGTGTCCAGTTATCTTCATTCCAATTCCTAAAGGCTCCAACACCCGTGATGGAGTTAAACGGTTTCGCCCCATTGCCCTCACATCTGCCACCCTTAAATTATCTGAAAAGGCAGTTTTCATCCGTCTTCAAACGATTCTCAATGAGCCACCTTACTCTTTTCAGTTCTATTATGAACCCAAAAGATCTACCTTTGATGCTGTAGCCTGCGTGGTCCATTCCATCAGTAAACCTTTAAATAACTTTGGGGCATCTGTCTGCTGCATATTCCTCGATTATTCTTCAGCCTTTGATTGAGCACCCCGATCTCGTCTTCCCCAGAAGGTTGAAGCTTTCGATTGTCTTGCATAACCTCTTCCCTGACTATCGAACTACTTCCATAATCGAGTTCAGCAAACCAAGGCCAAACATTTCCAAACCCCTTGTTCACAATTCCGGTGTACTCTAGGGTGTAATGCTGTCCCCTTTTGTTTTCCACTTGTGTTAGCCATCTTTCGGTTTCTTCCCCATCTAACATACTTAAATATGCTGATGACGTTGCCTTACGTGAAGCTATTTTTAATTCCCCAGATTTCAGGGAATTCGATGAAAACCTATCTCGAATGGAATGTTTCTCTTCCTTGTTGGGTCTAAATCTGAATCCATCTGAATGCCTTCAATGTAATTCCAGTCGTTCACGTTCACCTTTCCTTACGGATCCTGTTACGTTGAATTCCAAATCTCTACCCAGATTTGGTTCCGTCAGGTGCCTGGGTATTGGTGTAAATAATAAACGAAGACGGACATCTCACATTCAGTACTGTGAGGGTAAACTGCGATGCCTATCTTCCCAAATAAGAATACTAAGACAGTTTTTAACATCGTCAACAAATTTTCCCAAATTCGTTTCTTCAATGTACTCTTCTGGTCTTATTGTATTTTTCACCTGTAATTTTTCCCGGCTTTTTCAAGCAAGACTTCAAAGCCCTTCATCGCGGATTAGTAATTATTAGTCGCTTTCCATCTCTCTCCTTCGACGTTCTTTTAAAATGAACTGGTCGAAAAACACATTGAACCTTGCTTAGCTCTAGCCCACAAGATACTATAGGGTCCAACTCATCCATTAAACTCTGAGTTATCTCTTTGTCGTTCCTTCTCATCCACCACATCTGAAGTTCGGCACCTTTCTTCCAGAATTACCGTATGTACGCCTCTCGTGCACCCTATCTGGCTCGAGTACTGACCAACATGGGCACGAATGGAACGGAATTATTTTCTGAATTTGGCTGATGCTTTCTCTTACGCTCTTATATACTTCCGGCGCCCAGTATTGTATATTTTACTTATTTTACCACAGCTTTGTCGGAGGCCTTTTGAATGATATGAAAGCATGTTGCTAGCAGAAGTATGTCGTACTAACACAAATACAATGGCGTCCTTGAATTCATACACGTTTTGTATTTACTATCGTAGTTCTTATCTTTTGCTTCCTTGTTCTTTCTCTTTTGGATTCCAATTGGGTTTTGTTCTGAGGAATATAAGTTAGAACTGCCGCACCTAATGATTGTTCAAACTGAAATAAACTGAGCTGAATCGTGTTAGGGGTTAGCCTCGCAACAGTGTAGCACAAGTAGGCCATGAATATTTTTATTTAAATAGTCCGACTCGGGTACAAGTAAGCACACTGACGTCAATGTTTCTGTAATCTCCCAGCCGAATCGGTCGCTCAGTGGGTAATTACGTATGATTTGACTTGGCGAGAACACGTTCCACACAGGCATTTATACGGCGTCCCCAATGTTTGTCTAATGCTTCCAGCACATCCTTCAACGACGTTTTTATGCGCAAACCCAAGGCGTCAAAAAGCCTTCGCCCTTCATCCCCAGATATAGTCGAAGAATTTTTAGCTTACTTTCTTCTATGGTCTTTTTAAAGACGGGCAAAATCTCCATATTATCGGTGAAAGTAGGTTTCCACGAATTCCACTAACTTGAGGATGGTTTAACAGCAGCATCGATCCAAAACTGATCTGGAGTACGAATTGTAGCAGTCATTTCGCAGGTTTGAAGCCGCAACGCCAAATGTTGTGTTTGGAATTAACGGAGGACACAGCACGCAACAAATCCGCCTATTAGCGCCTCGGTGAGCACTTAAGTAAGCGAGCAACCAAGCAAGTGAATCATCGATAGCCATGCGCAAGCAGTACATGCAATTGTTTGCGATCAAGCAGGGCCACTAAGCAGCAACGAATCAATAGACACGTGTGGCTCAGGGTCAATGTCTGATTAGTGAGAGCAAACCGTGCATGGTATTGTGAATTCACAGTGATATGCGTACGTGCGTGCATGCGTTCGTGGTAGTAGCTGGTATCGAATGTCCAATAGATAAGTTTGCCCGCATTTTATTGACGCAGTCAGTAGTTTGACCCACAGTAGGATCACACAACAGAGACGAATCTCGGGAGATCCTACCTGGGTAAACGGGCTGTTATGAGGACAGCCATGTATCGTGGAGTAAACCAACATCAGATTAGAGCTATGAGTGAGCGGGATGTCTTGGATGTGAAAGTCAAGCGTGGGTTTTGCGCAAATGAAAAATACAACCAATGGTGCTGAGATTTTTGACTAAACCGCAATAATACGTGATATTGCTCCTTGTCACTCAAAATGGGAAAAACAAATTCGTGGAATAAAATCATTCCTGAACTGAATAACCTAATCCATACTCTCCTATAGAAAACATATGGAGTGTTTTTACACTACGGAGTAGTCGAAGGAGATGCTAGCTCGTATCAAAAACTGATTAACCTTTCGATTTGTTTTTCGTAACAGTTTGACAAGCTTTCATGACTTTTTCTGATAGTAAATTTCGCACATTTTCTCCAAAGATCGCTGAGATTTTCTAGTCGGTTTACACCCTGAGAACATCCAAAACCGCTTTCGAGGGCAGATAGACGAGGCGCCCGCCTGAACATTGGTATCGGTTTATGTTATCTGACCCGAACTCGCACAGGTTGACAACCAAATCTCACGTTTTTTAGGTCACCCGATTTTACCGATTCAGATCGCGACCCAATCACGTTTCTGGCTTTGGAACTGGGCTTGCTGGTGATATAACTTTGGAAGTTCTTGCTTCTTATGACAAAGTACCAGCAACATATAATTCTGTTTGTGAGAAGTACATGCTACTTAGGTCAAGCTATTTGGGTTGTTTTCAACTGATAGCTCACCCGAGAATGTATTTCGTTCGTGATGTCGATATGGGCTGTGACTTAACGGAGACCTACGCGGCTAACGCTTCTGCGGACGGGAAACGGATTTTGAGTCGGAATCCTCGGGTAATTTTATTTTATGAGTCAACTAATGCTACAGGTTTTATTCGGCAGAGCTGGATGCAGTTGGATAGCGAAGATGCCAGTCTGAGCTGCTGCAGAAACCCCGTGCGAATGGTGTAAGGGGGGGGAGTCTTTGCTAAACAGAACTCCGCTGTTTGGTTGTTTTTACTCCCATCACAAATATGGCGTGGATACCGCACACAACGTGCTCGCTGGCATTCGTGTCACTATGTTACGATCAGATGGACAATGACTGTGTTGGGAAAAATTAGACGTAGCTCTACTGTATGTGTGGATCTGCTGCCATCAATCCACTTCGTCCAATTTGAGTCGGGAACATTTCTTTACACGATTGGTCGGTGAGTCATGAGATTACATTGTCACTGAAGGAAGTTTCATGCCGAAAGAAATCATAATGAAACAGCTCATACCAGAAAGTAAACGGAAGGGATACATTACATCGGGATGCCACGATGAAGTCAGTGTTACGTACTAATCTTATGCTACTTCATTTTGTGAACCATAGTGCTTACAGGTCAGTGTTGAAAGGATCCCCTAGTACCACTTACTAAGACCCGGTAAGGAATATCTTTTCTGAGAAAGAGTGTAAAGGGCGCGATCGACCAGTTCAATGGTTCCGCGTTCGAGCTTTGTCGGTCACACTGCATGATGACTATTAATGAAACCAACTAATCCTAACTATACATTTAACCATAAATTACTATGCTTGTAAAATAAAACATTAGAATGTTATAGTATTCGGCATTGTCACGACCCAGTTGACTGTTTAGGATGTCCCTCTGACTGGTTTGACGCCCGGTGCGTCAATCACCCTCACTCGTTTCGCGTCGGCGTCTTCAGTGTGAGCTTGTCGTTTACGCATCGTACCTCAATGTGCGACCATAATGACGCACGTAAACCTGTTCTTGCCGTGATCGGACTTCAGTGACTATCCCGTGAGTGCAATGGGTGAGCGCGCGGCCAGGGATAACCCGATCAGGGAACGGAAGCAGGCCACTTTCCAAGTGGGCGAAGCAGACGAAGCAGGTGCTGTGCGGCCATAAACGCGAAACAGATAGGGGTGATTGATTTGCTGAGCTCCAGAAGAATGAGAAAGACATCTCAGGCAGCGAATCCGATGACGCTTCAGAATATCACCGATGTAACTCCGAATTCTTTCGGAATAATTCCGAAGTAAATTGGGAAGAACAATGATTTTTAGTCAAAAATCTTTTATTAGGGCCAAAGTGGGAAACAGAAGCGAAAAAGCACCGTAGGGATTATGAAAACTGTCAGCCTAATTTGAGAACCGAATGCAATGTTCGATTGCCGCTTCCGTATAGCGTACTTCAGCGGTCAACTGGTCGCATGTCTCCCTAGCCGATCATTGACTGTTGTGAATCCTGTCTTCCCGCGCCCTTCCTGTGCGAATGTGACGCAGACCTCAGTCGTGCTTCACGTCGCCTTCGCGAATGGAAGGCGATCCAGTGGATCAATCTCGCCATGTGAATTCGGCGAGACTACCAAGCCATTGCGTTAGATAACTTTTGGCTGTCGAATGCATTCCGACTATCTGATAGACGAAGTTGTGGTATTGGTCTCAAAATAACATCAGTATTTCATTCATAGGCATTATTGATTCTCTTTCGTAAGAATCAACGGTGGGCCAGTATTAGTACACATACATACGCGCACGCATCTGCAATTTGGCACGTACATATTTCGTTGTAACCCATTTACTTTATTGATACGCTGGTGACTGCATTAGTCTTACCTTTTGTGTTTGTTTTCAGTCTGACTTGGCCTGGTTACTAACGTGTGCCCGTCTAACACTATGATTGGTTCCACTTTTTCTGTTCCGTATCAGCCACCCGCGACAGCGTGGTACTGACTCACATGGAATTCTGTCTTCATCTCGCACTTCGTTGCGCTGTCTCATAGGTCCTTATCTGGCTTGCTTAGACGCATTTTCTGGCTTCAAGTATATGTTTTGCTTAAACGTTCCCGGAATGATTTACAGATTTATGGATCTCTGCTGCTAGTAGTCTGCCGCAGTAATTCGAACAATATTTGCTTGCATTCTGGCACACATAAGCCTGTCTAATTGCATACTCCATACATGCATAACTGTTTAGTAACGTGAGAAATTGCGAAAATCGACCTTGTTTGTATGGTGTTATGCATAAACCTCTACATTCGCATTGCATACACTTCTCAGAGCTACACATGCGATTATAGAGGTCCATGGTTCAAAAGTATTTTCATCTGAACATTTCGGTGACTGGAAAGATGCTTCAAAGCGTAATCATTCGACAGCACACGCTTCGAATGGAGCCAAGAGTGATTCAAAATGAACAGAGCTGTCCATCGATGACACGGTTCGTTTGTTAGATTGGTATTACAGCAATCAATTCTCAACTGTAAATCATTTCAAGGCAGCACTGCCAGAGCCTAATTAATCAACTGCCAATCGAATGCCCAAACAAGAGATGGAGTTCGGGGCCAAACGTATTGCTGACACATACACCACCGTCATTCGTAATCAACAAGTAAAACACCCTCAACTGGAGGTTCCAACCGACTACGGCAACATTGTAGCATCCGTTACCAATCTGGACGAAAAATTGGACGAGAAAGATGGAAATGACAATCGCTTCGAAGCTTCTGTACCACAAAATATGATGGAATTCCATCCAAGACTTAGAGCAATACCTCATGAACAATGCTGACGATATGCCCCCCCCAGATGTATAACATTTCCTCAAACACAAGAGTCTTTAAATTCAAGAACAAACAACAATTCATGGTTTTTTCAACAAATATTGCAATATAATTTCATACCATGACATTCTAACCATTCCTTCCTACACGCCTATCCGCCTAATGACATGGGATCTGTGCCAAATGAGGGGTGGGCAATTAGACAGGTTTATCTGTTTAACTTATTTTTTTTAATTCTTCCAATGCTTGTTTGGTTTACTGTCGGCCCATCCTGCTTGCTGATTTTTCGCTGGAGACACCGGACGATCACCTGACATTTCACATAGTTGATTGCATGTTATTTGTTTGGTTTACTAATTTGTTACCCGCATAGAACCAGTTCCGATGGGTTCAGTTGCGTTTGATGGTCCATAACCGTTCCTAACTGTTCTGACCCTGTTGTTTCTGAATCAAGTTGAGTTATTCGGAATTATGTGTAATCGAGAATTGCGTAACCCGTATAGCTGCGAAGTTCTACATTCATGACATGGAAATGAGGACAGAAAGGTGGTTTTAATTTGGGGAATAGTTTGGCGGGATTTTGGCTGTAACCATTGCACACGGGATACTCCGTGTCGTGTAGTGACCTCGATCGGTTTGAGAAAATGACTATTTTCTGGACACCTATTTTGGATCTATTTTCTCTACGATCTTTTCTGACGTTTGACATGGACCTGATAGTGTTCTCCGGTTGCGTACGTTTTACTGGACTGACTTTTCCGAGGTTTCCATCGACCTCGTTTTGAATCACTTTCACTTTCGGTCGCTCGCCGATTGTACACGCTCGCGGTTCGCTTTCTGCACAGCCGTTGCGTTTCGTTTCGTTTCGTTTTCCGTTCGGTGTATCTCTCGTATCGGTACTGTTTCGGTGCCACGATATATAGAATACACCTCGCATCTGTAAACCGACTCACGTCTTCTCTATTCGTCCGATAGAGGGGATATCGTTGGTATTTCGCTGCTAGACCAGATAGGAGACACGTTCACCAGCCGCTCTCAAACGTCTTCTATATTGGTGAGCCCGAAACTTCCAGAACCTCCTGGATTATTCGCCCGCCCGGTGAGTCTGTGATTTTTCGCTGTTTCACGTCCTCTTTTTGTTGCACGATATATAATTTTTGCGATATATAATCGCAACGTAACCATGTCAGAGGATAAGATGCAGCTGGACACAGATCTCACTTTGTCTGCGGTTGCTTTTAAACCTGTGGCTTTTATCCCACATGATCCTGAGGTTTGGTTTGCAGCCTTAGAGCTGCAATTTGAGGTACGTAGGATTATCAGCCAACGCTAACGATTTTCTTATGCCTCAGAGGCAATCCCGGGCGATGTTTTCGCCTCAGTAATGGATTTATTATTAAATCCTCCTCAAGAGCAGCTGCACGATCGGCTTACGGAGGCCATACTGCAACATTTCTTTCCTTCCCGGGAGGAAAGGCTACGTCAGCTACTAGCACGGCACCCCATAAGGGATATGAAACCCAGCCGCCGCCTAGCTCATCTCCGATCCTTGGCAGGGCCCGACGATAAGGATTCGGAGATAGTTAAGGAACTGTGGTTGGACTCTTTACCCTTCCATGTTCAGACCACCGTAACTGCTCTCCTCGAGGACTCGTCCTTGGAAGGAGCAGCCGCCGTGGCTGACAAAATTGTCGCACGTGTCGGCAGTGGGGCTTATCTCCACATCGCCACGACATCGAGCAATCCTAGGGGTGTTGAGCTGGATGAATCGCCGGAGAGGCCTCGGCGCTCTCGATTCATCTAGCGCCGCCTGTCCTTCAAGGACAGAGGTAAAATACCGACTCCTCGCAGTAGCCCACGTAAACAACGGCACGGACGGGCGCCCTCTACTGCCCACGTCCGCCGTGATTCCACCTCACCTGCCTCGTCCAAACCAGATCATCCTACCAGCGGTTTTTGTTGGTTCCACCGCGTTTTCGGACCAGCCGCCCGTAGGTGCAGACAGCCGTGTTCATACGCGGCGGGAAACGCCACTGCCGGCTAGTAGAAGCGGCCGTACTCGCCAGCAATCAGTCTCAGGTTGGCCGTTTATTTTACGTGCATGATTTGTGCACTAACGCTAGGTTCCTAGTCGATAATGGGGCCCAAGTTTCTGTCTTGCCGGTAGGTAAAGACAAGCCACGAGCTTCTTTGCTTCGGCTGTCAGCGGCGAATGGTTCTTCCATTCCTACCTACGGCACGAGACAGCTTGCGGTCAACCTGGGGCTACGACGACAGTATCTGTGAACATTCATTCTTGCGGATGTTCCCACAGGCATACTGGGAATCGATTTTCTGCAGCATTATGAATTACTTATTGATTCACGTAGGCTGCAGCTAATCGGTCCTTCGTCGGACACTAAATTTACGGGTCTTGCAGCTCGAACAGATGCACACCGAATCACAGGATTGTTTTCTAACATTCCGCACGATTTTCAGTCTTTGTTTATTACATTCCTCATATTGACTAAACCATTTGAACAGATAGAGACAGTGACCGATCGTGTGGCACACCACATTGTCACTAACGGACCATCAGTCACGGCACGACCTCGCCGACTGGCACCGGACAAATTGGCTCTCGCCAAACGTGAGTTTGATACTTTACTTTCTAAAGGTATTGTTCGTCCTTCTCACAGTCCATGGGCCTCACCTCTGCACATGGTTCTTAAGAAAGATGGCATTAGCTGGCGACCATATGGCGACTATCGCGCACTAAATTCGGTTACCCGTTACGATAGTTATCCGATACCCCACATACACGACATCACTTCACAGCACGACTGTATTTTCTAAGATCGATTTGGTGCGAGCCTATCACCAGATCCCAGTCGCCGCTGAAGATGTCGAGAAAACCGCTGTCATGACTCCTTTTGATTGTTTGAGTTCCTACGTATGCCCTTTGGTTTGCGAAATGCTGCTCAGACATTCCAGAGGTTTATCGATAGCATTACGCGAGACTTGGAATTTGTTCGCGTCTATGTCGATGACTTGCTAATCGCATCGTCGAGCGTAGATCAACATTTCCAACATCTAACGCAACTATTTCAACGTTTGTCCGAACATCGAATGGTAGTCAATCCTGATAAATGTGAACTTGGCAAACCGGAACTCGTGTTCCTCGGCCACAAGATCACTCGAGAGGGTATTAAGCCTTGCGAGGATAAAGTGCGCGCTATTTCAGATTACGCCGTACCGTCCTCAATCAAGGAGCTCAAGACATTTTTGAGGTTAGTTAACTTTTATCGTCGTTTCATACCCCATTCTGCTGAACGTTTGCTTTCATTAACTGACCTACTTCGTGGCAATCCATGTAAGTTGTTGCTTACGGATGCCGCACGAGTAGCGTTCTCGGAGATTTAGGCGACATTAGCTCAGACCACGCTCCTAATGCACCCAGTTCCATCCGCCACGCTAAGCATAGCGGTGGATGCATCCGACTTTGCCATCGGAGCGGTCCTGCAACAGTCTGTTTCTGGGATATGGCAGCCATTAGAGTTTTTCTCTCGACGCCTCAGTCCCACGGAAACCAAATATAGTGCTTTTGGTCGTGAACTGCTGGCTGCATATAATGCCGTTAAGCACTTCCGCCATGCAGTCGAGGGTCGATATTTCATCCTCTATACAGACCATAAACCTTTGACGTATGCATTGCATACTAAGTCTGACCGTTACTCCCCACCTGAAGTCAGACATTTAGACTATATTTCTCAGTTCACGACTGACCTACGAAACGTTAAAGGTGAGTCGAACTGCGTTGCAGATGCTTTGTCGCGTATTCCGCTTAATGCTATTAAATCTCCGGTTTTAAACATCCCTGCCATGGCTGCAGCACAGGCACAAGATTCTTCATGTATGGAAGCCGCTCAATCATCGTCGCTACAATGTCAGTCCGTACCTCTGGCCACCAGTGCTGGGACTATACTCTGCGACATGTCTACTGGCATACCTCGACCAGTCGTGCCCTCTACATATCGACGTCTCGTGTTTGATACCCTACATGGACTCTCACATCCAGGCATCGCAGCCAGTCTCCGATTAGTAGCTGCACGATACGTCTGGCCGTCCATGAATAAAGATGTTCGTATGTGGGCAAAACAGTGTCTACAATGTCAACGATCTAAAGTGTACAGGCACGTAGCTTCGCCTATCGGTACTTTTGCTACGCCTGATGCTCGCTTCGATCACATCCACGTAGACATTGTGGGTCCATTGACCCCATCACACGGGTATACCTATTTACTAATGTGCATCGATAGATTTACGAGGTGGCCCGGAGCTATTCCCATCTCTATCGTCACGGCCGAATCAGTGGCTCGACATCTGATAGAACGATGGATAGCTTCATATGGTTGTCCTTCCACAATCACTACCGATCGAGGGCAACAATTTGAGTCCGATCTATTCTCTTCATTAACTCACATGCTGGGTACGGAACGCATTCGCACGACCGCGTACCATCCGGCATCGAATGGTTTAGTCGAACGTTTTCATCGCCAACTCAAAGCGGCTCTTAGAGCACACGAGAGCCCCGACTGGTACGAAACGTTACCGCTAGTTCTGCTTGGTATCAGGACTTGCATAAAGGCAGACATCCAAAGTTCAGCCGCAGAACTTATCTACGGCACGACATTACGACTGCCTGGGGAATTCTTTAAGCCACGGAGTACAGATTCACTTGCCGTACAGACTTACGTTCATCGTTTGTCTATGTACATGCAAAATCTCGCTCCGGCGCAGACTCAAATACAACGACGACAGGTTTTTGTTCCGACCGAACTCGAAACTTGTTCGCAGGTATTCATTCGTGTTGATTCAGGACGGAAACCATTACAACAGCCTTACGAAGGTCCATTTCGCGTGATTTCTCGTCACGATGAGACCTTTAAGGTTGATCGACACGGTCGCGTCGATACTGTTAGCATCAATCGTCTCAAAGCCACGTACGTTGATGACAGCGTGTCGCCCGCTGACATGAGATTCGACGTTAACCCTGCACTACCTGTTGACGACACTTCCGTGTCACGTCAAGGTCTGCAGTTAGCGTTGCCTGCTACGACTTCGAATGAGGCTATCGTCTCACGTTCAAGTCAGCAGTCCGTTGGCCCTGCTGCGTCCTCGAATGAGAATACTGTCTCACGTTCAAGTCAGCAGAGCACGCCTACGCACCCGTCAGTGAATGAGGCTCCCGACTCACGTTCCGGTCGGAAGATCGTTTGCCCAGCACGTTTTCGCCACTAGGTCAAACACAATCTTAACCATTGCACTTCGCAGTAATAACTTTCGTGTTTATCGTTTCGACACGATTTAACATACCTCATTGGTTATTACTGTACTCTAGTCAAGTCCATTGCGGCTGCTACACCAGTTTTTCGTTTCTTTTCGTTTCATGGAACCTCGCCATATGGTACGCTTCGCTGGTCCCACGAAATCTGGAGAACTTTGGCACCAACGTTTGCATTCTGGATCGGCCCTGTCGCTCTCGTTCCTTGTCATTTACGAACTTACCGATTTGGCTTCCGGATATTGGTTAACGGTTACCCGACGCTGGACGTTATTGGTGTGGCACACATGGATGACGATTCACGCAACCGATGTCATTGGCAGCGAATCTGGTTTACGCTCGACCATCATTCTACGGTTCCTGCATACCACGGATTTTGCCCGTCAGCATCCTACAGCACAGCTACATTCACGTATTTTGCACGTATTCATGCGCACGAATATCGTTTGTATGCCTTCTCCTCCTTGACATTTTTCGAAAGCTTTCCGTGCTTTCTAGTGGGGGGCTGCTGTAGTGACCTCGATCGTTTTGAGAAAATGACTATTTTCTGGACACCTATTTTGGATCTATTTTCTCTACGATCTTTTCTGACGTTTGACATGGACCTGATAGTGTTCTCCGGTTGCGTACGTTTTACTGGACTGACTTTTCCGAGGTTTCCATCGACCTCGTTTTGAATCACTTTCACTTTCGGTCGCTCGCCGATTGTACACGCTCGCGGTTCGCTTTCTGCACAGCCGTTGCGTTTCGTTTCGTTTCGTTTTCCGTTCGGTGTATCTCTCGTATCGGTACTGTTTCGGTGCCACGATATATAGAATACACCTCGCATCTGTAAACCGACTCACGTCTTCTCTATTCGTCCGATAGAGGGGATATCGTTGGTATTTCGCTGCTAGACCAGATAGGAGACACGTTCACCAGCCGCTCTCGAACGTCTTCTATAGACGGATAAAAGTTTGTGTCTAAGGGGATTTCTGATTTCCCCACCAGGTAATTGATCACTCAACGAGTACAATTTGGTTGAGTGCCCGTTGCTATGGTTATATGAATAAGTCGAGGATTAAGATGAGGTGAGAAAATGTCTAGGCCTCCCATATGCAACTATCGTGAAAATCAGCAGAAAAGGCCATATCCGACTAATCGTAAGCTACGGAATCGGACATTGGAATATTAAAACTACTGTTCCGCTTTGCGTGAAGAGATGTTTATTTTTGATCTCTAGTCAGTGCATTTTATTGCTTCTTTCTTCAGAACACGTTGTTTGGGTAAATAGAAGACTGTAATTTGCGGAATTACGGGTATGTAATTAGCCGAGAGCTGTGGAATATTCTGGATAATATGTCGAGTTCTTTGATTATGGTATCGCTGATACTTCGATTGAGGGTATTCACCACTGAAGTTTTTTCTCTTATCCATGGTGTTTATCTACCACCTGACCACGGAAAGTGCTCCCAGTTGTAAAATCTGAAACTCCACCGATCTCAAGAAGAACCGAAATCACTGGACAGATTGCACAACATGCTGTCCGTGAAATGAAATTTCTCCAAAGCCCTAAAATACTGCAAACGAATACATTTGAGTACACAGTCGATTGGATTTGGTACATCTTGAGCCATTGCACGCAATAGAGGGTGTCTCCAATCAAATAGCACAATACCAATTGGGTTAAATTGCGATAAGTACTGTGCACACTGACATGTACAAAAGGGTTCTTCCTGATATGGATGTGATCATATCCATCGCTCACGTCCTCCATCCCTCGCAATTCTACTTTTAGTCATAGAAGTGAAACTAGTGCAAACTAATGAAAATCATATCATTTGCATTTCTTTTTACCAATATCCATTCTCATAACATTTATCAGCATTTTTTGCGGAAACCTGAGAGATTAAGCACAACCTGTGGACGTGGTTGGATGCACTTTCACCCGTCAGTGGGGAACGCTAGATGCCACTGGTGTACTGGAGTATGTATGCTACTCACCGAATAAGGAAGTAGTTATTTTCCCAAAATACAATCATAGAGTGACAGTCTACATGATTACGTCACACAGATGGGAAGCAATGAGACAAAGCAAGACACACAAACCACATGATTGCATTCTCCGATCAACTGCGCCCTGTCCTATAGTGTACTGTTTATCTGTGATGCAAATGAGCAGGAATGTTATGGTTGATTCATTTTGTAGATTGCTGGATGAATACGTCTCCAATCCGGCACGTCTTGTGGACTGTAACACCAGTGGGTAACACTGACACGGTCAATTCTATTTGTGATTCGGATACAGTCAGACAACAATAATCCCAACTCTACGCTGTACTTCTATCAGTTACACTGTTGTACTGATATGCTCACTCGTTCACAGCCTTGTAAATGAGCAACACTCACAAATTTCCATGATTCAGAAAATTGCCCCATACTTGACGTAACTCGTGAAAACTTGAAAAAGAAGCGAAACACTTTACCCTCGCATATCTTATGCGGAAACTATTTCATCATTTTGACTAAGTGAACCTTTTGCTTTAAGTTAGAGGGCAAGTGTGAAGGTAAATGTAGTGAACTCAACATTTGGTTGCACTGAGTAGGGCAGTTGTAATGTCCTCCATCTATGACAATTTCAACAGCTTCCTATATCTTAACTGTCAAGAGGAGACAAGATAAATGCCTGAGAATGTTGAACGAAACTTTTACGAAGGGCACTGGGAAGCGACGATATTTCCGTCGTGACTGAACGTTCCAAGAACTGCATTCTGTATTCTGTTTGATACAGCACACCTCCGGGGTCCCCATTCAGGAGACTACGATAGTTGGAGTTCAAGTATCGTTAGGCCTGATGCTTTATTATGCTCAGCTGTTTTCAGTAGGATTGAGCATTGATGAATTGCAGAAACTGAAAATTCACTTGAGAACCAAAACTATTCGCAGTGAACCTAGAAAATGTCCCGGCCAAAACTAAGCCCATCGAAATGAATAAATGACCATTTGAAATGTCATAACATTTCAGTGAGCATCATACATACTCCACTGCACTAGTAGTAATATTGAAAACAAGAAACGCAACTGGTCAAATGTATGCTGTGTGCAATTGTACAGCGTGTTCAAAAATACTCTAGGCAACCTGGGGAGGTCGAAATTCGCAACCTACTACCTCAATGCTTGTCAGTAGGCAAAATATCGTAAATATCTCGAAGTGCAGTGCGTTACCTAAGTAACGACCTAAAGCAGCACGCCACGCACATATTACAAACATGCCATGTGAGGCGAATATGAGCTTGGGCGACTGAGGCAGACCACGGACAGCGTTATCGGCTCCGTTTGGTATCTGAATTCGATCCACTTGTTGTCGAAATCCTGGTGGTTAATAGGACGACGGAACAGACAGTCCCTGGTTGAAAGTCAGGTGAATGAGTGAGCGCATCGGCGTTCGTGCGCATGTGTGCACAACCTAGGAACATCAGCGAAATTCAGTGCGGCTGACCATCGATCGTAATAGGGTTGTTGATTACAGGCATGTGCGAGGAACAAAGAAAATCAGTGGTTCTCAATCGCAGCGATGCTAAGCTTTAGTTTGTCCCTTTTTTACGGTAACCGCTGTGGCAACAGAACAAGACGAGTATCGAACCAATCGGGCCAATCTATTGAGAAGCATAGCCCAATGAAGAAACGGTGCGTATATCTGAAGGGAGCCGCAAAAGACAAAAAGAAGCGTGCGGACACTTAGATGGAACTCAATGGGATCTGATGCAATCAGTAGGATAGCCCTAATGAGGGGCTATTGATTAGGCCGTCAACTGGATCAATCGAACCAACCGAACGGAAATGGTGGTCAAAATATTAGCCTAATGGCGGCAGCTAACTGGCCAAAATGGAGCCGAAATACTCAGGCAGCCGGAGGATCGATATTGCTACGTCGTGGTTTGGAAAGGGAACTATATAAACAGTTGTACATGTTTTACTGACATGACTTGTTTGGCTGGTCAAATATCGGCGTGCCTCAGCCGTCCTGCTTTCTTTCATACGACATGTCTAATTTGTTGCCATTGATCGTTTTACTGCCTTAGAATTATCAGAAGCAAAAGAACACCTTACTGTCATAGAATACAACATGAAATCGAAAACTGCCGATAATGGTCTGTGGGGTCAAACACTGGTGTGACAAAAACTTTATCCAGTTGCTTTCACAGCCAACAAACTTTGTACAGGTTAGAGTAATCACAAGGTAACCGATAAGCTGCTCGTGAATCATGGTATTCAACCGTACATTATTTCCAGAAGAAGTGATTTGAGTAGGCGAGCCTCGTAGGTGACGGTGTTCTGACCCGGATGAATTTTCACAGAATCCAAAGGTTGTTCAATGAATGCCTTAACATCTCGGCCATAAACTGTTGGATTTGGGATAAAAGAAATGAGCCCATATGTCAGGGTAAAATCAAAAGATGCGAAATCATTCATAGGGGGACTGATTATTCACGATACATGTTGGGCGAACTTCGGTGTGGACTGAAGAGCACACAGCAACCGTTCACGTGATTATTACTTTCTGCACAACTTGGAGTTTATGCATAAAATGAGACAAAGAACACCTTGGAATTTGCTATACTATTTAAACAAATGTGCAGTTGTGTTATGGTGAAACTGCCTTCCATTAGTAAACGAGAAATGAAATCCATATTGGTTTGTAATGAAAAGAGAATCCATCGTCTGCCTTTAAAAAGGTTTCATTTTGTGGGATCCCAACTAAAGGCGATTTTATGGCCTTCTTGAGTCCAGCTATAGAAAGTACTCAGAGGCCGCTGCTTAACTAAGTAACCTGGAGTGAAAAGGGAAACCGACGTTACTCCCAGCCTTTTTTAATAAGCTGAGCTTATCACCATTTAGGCATAATGAAAAAATGTATACTTCTGTGATAACGTCAAGGTAATTTAGTCAAGAGGACTTAAAACCACATATTGATCGACTAACAGGAAAGTTTTCTTTGGTCCGCTTGCTAATACCATATCAATTTCGTCTTCATCATTGCTATTCTCAGCAGACAATTATATTAGGTTGAGACTCATCTGCCGGTAATGGGTCTTATAAATGTTGACGTCAGACAAACTCTCTAGTTTGTTCCAAGCATAGTGTCTGTTTTCTCATGGAGGTTACATCATCACTGTCGAAGAAGCCTTTAGTTTTAAAATATTTTCTGATAAATGCGGATCTATGATTGTCAATCTTTCCACTTACACTGCTCCATCAAAGAGCGTTCGCCTCACCAACCATCGGTTATATTCAACTGAACTTTATCAATAACCTAATCAAATACCAGTTTATCCTAGAGGGTTTTCTAGCGTGAAATCGAGGGAACCATGAAAACAAACACGCATTGTGGTAAAGTTTTACCGTTTAATAACGCAGCGTAGTCAAAATCGTTGATAGGTTGTGGACGTTTCAGTCATCACGGGTAACCTTTTTCAAGACTGGTTTTACAACCGAAAAAGGTTACCCGTGGTGACCGAAACGTCGACAACCTACCAACGACTTCGACTACGCTGTGTTATTAAACAAGAAAATTTTACCATAACATTTCACATGGGGCATCGATTTTTCGATGCACTCCGAACCGATCTCGGTTGACATTGAACATGCACTGCATTTGATAGTAGTATGCCTACGGTTTCAGAATGTCTCGTTTTGGCTTGAATAACGATTAAATTCAGAGTTAATTACAACGGATTTTGTTGACAATCGGTAAAACCTATTAGGGACATAAAAGCATGAAGTGAAAGATTTCTTGTGAGTGAGGATGAAAGCCTTGGACCGATCAACTGCAGGGTTAAAAGTCCCCGTAAATGTGATATCTGATCATGACACCCGATATCTCCAATCAGGCAACAAATCGATCTTGTGGATCCCATCTAGTGTATCTATCACGTTCTACGAAGGGTTTAGTGCACCAATCAACAGAAAGCTTCCACATCTTTCTGTCATTTCAATACGAACTGATTCCTATTTTCCACTGTTCATCCACCGACTACCTCAGCAATTAACGCTCAAAGAAAAGTGATGACCGATATCATCCTTAACATACGATCCAAATAACGCGATCTGGTGAGATCAGATATTTCATCCGGTGGTTCCTTTCGATTCCCCTAAATTATACGCATAACATCAACGGTTGATATCCGGTCGTTCTACCTGCTTTGAAAACTGCTGCGACGAAATCAGCAACCAAATATATTGAACGTTCATTGTGAAGCCACCCTCATGCTATGTTCGCGGTATAACTAAGCCGTATTGGTGTTCTCCATGATTTCGTGTCAACTTCTTATTCCCTGTAGTTTAGTATATCTATCTCTCAGGAATTTACAAATACTTCGAAGGCAGCCTCTTCATACCCACTAAGTACTCGGACTACGTTGCATCTTCATTGAAGTCAAAAATTTCAAGAAATCCAAATATGCTGCCTCCGAATTTTCTCGATAAGGTTTCGCCCTCAGGATATCCTTGTGTTGCCTTAAATATCAATACTGAGAGTTCTATAACCACTATTATATTATTTATCAGGCTACTCAAGATGCATTTTGGAACTCTACAACACGGTCTCAGACATGTTTTCAGATTGCTTGATAATAGCCTCACTGACTTTAGTGATCACGAAACACCTTTGTTTAGCTGGAATGTTTGATAAGACTGGTGGAGAAACTGGTCGCGTAATAAAACGGAGCAAATGCCACCAAATGAAGTAACATCTTATCAAACGAAAGGTGGTTACACTGGTCAGAGACTCACGTTCACAGTGCTCCAGAAATTGGATACAATCCAGCAATACAGCATCCCGGAGAAGTATCATGTGTTTGGTCATGTTTTCAATCAGCGACAAAAAACAGCGCTTTGCGTAGTACCTATTTGAGGGGCAGTTTATATTGCATCATACCAGTTTTCATAAAAGGAATGTACATTGTGAATAAAATGGAACATTCATTATTCATTACACTTGGTAGGGACCACGCAGCCGTTTTATTGTGATGTGCAGTACAAACAAACACTGGTATCATCGCTTTCTCAAGAGAACGAGTCAATAGATTTTCTTCTCAGAACAGAAGAAAAACATGAGTCGCAAGATTCAAACATTTCGTTTACAATGAGTGTGATTAGTAGAAAATTAGATTCTTACGTAACGTGATTCATCATGCAGTGTGAACGTTCAAGTCATTGTCAAAAACCATTGAAGCACAGTACAGCTGCTTCATCCTTGCTAGGAATCTTCAGCAGTGCACATCCATCGAGCCCTCACGGGGATTCAAACCCAGGATGAACGACTGCTTGCCAAGCACCTAACCACTAAGTTATCCGTGTTGGCATTTGGTGGTCTATTGAACTGCAACACTGCACGATATAGCGCTGGTGATTCCTAGCAAGGATCAAACAGCTGCGCAGCTTCTCTGGTTTTCAATGGTGATTTGAACGTGCACACTGCATGATGAATTCTGTCATATAATTCCGCTCACTGTTGTTACATCTCGCGGCTTATATCAACTTTCTGCTCTGATGAACTGGATAAAGGGGACCCAGTGCCTTGGATTTTTTTCTGTTGACATCATATATATATATATATATATATATATATATATATATATATATATATATATATATATATATATTAGCTACCACAATTATTATCACTAGCATGAATCTAATTCCAACGCCTAGTAGCTAAACCACAACCACTGAATGCAGTACGTTGCATAATATTGCAATGGTAGCTGTTTATTTGAGGAACAATCATTAGATTTTGTATGATTATTTGCTTCTCAGTAACTCTTCCAAATCTACGCTTTCCAACCGACCATCAAGTCAAGTCAAGTATATGGTTTATACACTCGAGGAGAGTGCGGTGGAATTTCTCCACGATTCTCACTGATTTTTAACTCCCATTCAAATAAAATGGCAGGACCATTTACGTTCAAGTTGACATTCTTTTTTTAGACACGTGGTGAATTTTACATGAGGCATACATGCATTATAGAACACTTTCTACGTAGTAAACTTCTCGAACCGGTGCCCAGTACTTCTACCATTTCGTAGTTCAAATATTAGCTAGCCATTTTGTATATAATAATAATATTGTCGCCTACCGGATGATAATGGTATTTGTACGTAAAAGAAGGGTCATAGTTTTCAGCGAACACATTATTCTAAAACCTCCTTTCGCTCACTGCGTTTAACTTCACAGACGGTGCGCAGCATACACCAAATCATCTGTTGTATTCGGGAAAGTTTGCCACCTTTTGAACCTCGTGTTTTGATTTGAAGAGTGGAACTATGACGGGAACCTGAATGAGATTTCCCAGTCGGCTTAAGACGCGCACTGTTGATAGCTTATATCAGTAGTGTCACATCTAAACCACATTGGATGCAGCAGAAGTATGTCAAGGGTTCTGAAAATAAAACTTTAGTTCGAAAGTACAGGTGCTGTCAAGACTCGAGTGACAACTTAGCCCCTGTAAGTAACTTCTCTCTCATGAAATCACTATATTACATCAAAGACGCAAGTTCATAAAAATATAAATACACCTCATATTTACTTGTGGTTCATATTCTTTCATATTTGCGGGTCGTTTGGATACTGTGAATGTCGATTTTGTTTTATATTTTTCGCGCAATACTGTTCACTGAGAACGGGGAAAACGTACGACGTTTGCATGAGAGCGCTAAGTGGTCCACCAATTGTCTCGTTTGTGTAACTGTATTGTAAAGTGGGGACAAAAAATGTGTATACACCTCGGGGCAGTCGACTATCTCAGCTTACTATTCAAAATCCATGGCAACAACCCATCTGAACCACAGACCATATCACACTTCATCTTCATTAGCACCCCATATACATAGAAGGAGTACGTCACCTATGAACTATTCCTTTGAGGTTAGTGTTGAACCAAGAACCATTATTCGACATCAGACACCAGTCATGTCCGCTAATTTGCTTCTCTAGCATCCAACGTTCGTGTACACTTTCCTGACTGACATTATCTACTTGGTGTCAGTCGCTTCATTTTGCCTACTACCAAGATTTCGAGTAGTAGGCTGAGAAATTCAACACACATTTTTGTCCACACGGTGCATCCCTCCTCCTATTTTGTAATTGTCGTTGTCGCGTTGGCTACCTGCTTGATCTCAAGCCGGTGTAAATAAATAATTATATAAATGACTAAATAAATAATTAATGAAGTATATATGTATAATATACATAAAACCAAGCTTGGTGCTAACGCGACAAAGTAAACAGTAACACAACAACAGCAAATGGGGGGACAAAGTACAAGATGAACCAGAGCTATTTATCTGTCGTGGAACACTATACTTCACTTACCACGTGTCTGGGCCCAGTTTTTTCTGATAAGGTTCCAGGCTCTTGATTACGCGACTTATTCCAAAATCGTAGTTACCTTTTGCGCAGTACAACGTTCCAATAACTAAATTCACAATACACAAATGGAACACCTTCCGATCGGGGTCATCATAGGTAATAGCCTCTTCTTCTTTCTCGATTTTACGCATCAATTCTTCCGCATCCTCATTCTGACTAGTCATGATGTACGTGACACACAAATTGGCCAGTATCACTGCACTGACATTCAAAATATTGTCAAAGTGCTTTTTGACTATCGGTTCGTAGAATCCGCTGGCTTCTTTATATTTGTTCTCTTGCATGAACAAAACGTGAGCCACATTCAGTTTCCATATTCGATGATCATTGCAAAATTCCACAGATTTTCGAAAGATTTTTTCTACCTAGAAAGACGCGAGAAAACAAATTTATATGTACTGAATGTAATGGATCAGTGGATAACAGACCACAGAAGTATACTTATTCTAGTGGCTAATTCCCACATATTTGATTCATCATGCAGCTTCAACACTCAGCTCACCATTGAAAACCATGGGAGCACTGTACAGTTGTTTCATCCTTGTTGGGAAACATCAGCAGTGCACATCCTGCATATTTCTTGTCTATTTGTTACTATGTCGCTTGCACATCCACTGGCTCAAGCACTGACCTGGATTCTGGACAGGCGCTGACTATCAACCATGAATCAGCACATGTCCTCACAAAGTAGAGCACAGTGGGATGTGTGTCATCCATGTTAGGAGTCATCAACAGTAGCCACCTACCGAGCCCCTACTGAAACTCGAGCCCTAGGTGAACGTTTGAGTTAAACATCTAACTGCCACACTGCCCGGACTGCCTTTCAAAGGCCTACTTTAAACCAATAGTATATTATATGACTCCATTCCGTCACTAGTTTTGCACGATAGCAACCCGTTGTATGCACAGCGATCGATTTTCGCGACGGTTCACTTCTACGAAAGGACCTAAATCCAACGAAGGCTTTCCGGTTCAAACAACATAAAGTGCTCGGCTGTTTTACAGCCTTCCCATGGTTTTCAATGCTGAATCTGCATGATGAATAATATGTACAACCAATGAATAAATGAACAACCGGTCTGCATTTTCTACCAAACCAGCATCGTGGTGTCCAGAATACCCTGGTGTTTTCGGTACTTCTATTGGGTCGAAAACCCGCATTTTCAAATCGTAAACGAGCATCGGTGCAGTTGACTATCCCATCGGAATTACCATCTTATACATAAAATTATAGTGAAGAAATGGTTACCACGTGCAATCTCAGGGACCAAAATTCAAGCTTCAAGTTCCTATAGATAAGAATTATTGAAAGCAGAACTGGAAAAAAGTGGAGGTGAGTTGTCTGCGCGAGGTATGCCTATGCCATTTGACGCGTCAATTAGTTTTAATGTCCAATGTTGTTCACAACTAATTGATGAAGGTAACAAACAAATACACGAAGACCATAGTCTACCATCTCCGTACACTTGCTTATTCATCTGGAGGACAGGGATCACATTCGTGACAGCTAAAATTAGTAACCAATGCTGTCGTTGACCCTCCACCGAAGGGTACACCTCATGGGTTTTTTCTGATCTAGTGTGTATCTGCCATTTGGCTACTGGGAAAAATTTCAGTAGTAAAAACTGGAATTTGACCGGGTAAAAGTGTAGCCGGAATCACTGGTCAAATTGTACGGTGCATTCCGGGACGTGTGATCGGGGCAGCAGCGCTTACAACACATGATGAACTATCAAATAACAATTTTATTCTCCTACCATTCATCTTGAATCCCAAAGGCTTAAAAAAATGTACACAAGGTATGAGCTAGACTTTCAACGAGCCATTCAGAATAGGTCCAAATTAGGGTTCATGATACAAACTACTCTACGAAACAGCCGTATTTTGGCATCGCGGTTCATTGATTACAACCCTGGTAAACTGTGTTTACCTGAGAGAAGTTTCAAGGCTTTTATTAGGATGATGAATAACCATTTTTAGTGGCACTTCACAAGTTGAGGGGCTAGAACTTGAGTATTCTAGTCACCCTACTCAATACATATATATCCGCATGGTCACCCCTGAGAAGCTAAACATAAACGAAATCACCGAAACCGCTTTACATTTTTCTTTTCGGATAACCACACTGATACCATATCAGATCAGCTTCCTATGAAAGCTAATAGTAAACGGATCCTTTTGTGCTATACGGGACATTGTATTTCACATTTGGACAAGTAAAATTACACAAACCTGTTGATAGTTTTCCATATCCCAGTATATCTTTGCTTGTTGCATCAGAACCGGTATATAACGCTCCAGTGCTGCATCGTATTCACACACGGCACGTTTCACTGCCTCATCATCTTGTGCTTGTCTGGCCTCTTGAACGGCTTTCGTCAGTCGGCGCAACTGTTCAGTGTGTTTGGCTGCCATCTGATCTAGTCGGCTAAATAAGTTGTTGTGACGGAAATTAAATCCTTCTTTGTTACAAATAGCTTTATACAAAATGAGTGATTGCAGTTTCATCGAAAACTTTTAAAGACATTCTTGTTCCTGAAGTATTCGGCGTCGTGAACAAATGAACTATATTTGTTTGTAGTTATCGACACTTTGTGTTCGTAGATAATAGTAGAACATGTAATTATTGCACGGCATTTGTTTCCATAGACGTATACATCGAACCCGGCCGTAGCCGATGAGCAAGCAGGCAAGCATGTAAGTAAGTGCGTACGTGTGTCATAGCATTTAGCATAGACCAACGAATCAATAAATATGGCGGCCTGAACGGAACGTAGTCAGAGGTTCGACTAATGGTACGGACACAGGATTACTATTCAGTTTAAGTATACGACTTCAAAAATAATGTAACTGATAAATTAATTCATTGAGTTCGACCCTACCGACAGAAGATATTTTCGTTCAAAAGATAGTGTAGAGGAGGGGGAGGGGTAGCCATAGACATTGCGGTCTACTGCCCTATCCCAACAGGTCAGATGAGGTATAGCGGCAAGGTTGACCGGCAATGATGAAATTTGAATATCACCTATTTTAAGCTCATCTGTTGATCACAATGCCCATTGCATCCCCTGTAGATTACCAAACTTGATGCTCCTGGTCATAAGCCCTCTCAGCAAAAGCATAAACTCGATCAAGACGCAATCAAAAGCGCCGAGAATTGGATGATTCAGACCTAATAGAATAGGGGAAACCAATCATAAATGAACACGCTACGGCATGACAGAATCAGTTCAGTTTAGTTCTTTCACCCGCTAACCTCGCACAACTGTGCTCTGGTTTTGGTTCAAACCTCATAGTTTTGTAGAGTTCCGACTGAACTGAATCGAATCACAAAAAGAAAACAAGCATAAACTACTGTCGTGAGTGAGAATGGTGTGGAGTTTGGATTCAATCACGCTAGTAATCGCGGCGCCAAGACGTCATTTCATGTCTCCAACCGCCCAGTAAGCGGGTTTTGTGAATCCTAACTAGGAAGCTTATCGGATTGATCTATGTCAAAAGTACCAACGGCTGAGGCCTTATTTTATTCGTATTTCTACTAGGGAGAGATCTATCCGTTTGCAAATAACTGATATACAGAAGCAACTGCCACGACGACGAGAATGATGGTTGCCGCAAGGAGTGCACGAAGAGTAATCACTTACTTGTAAGCGTCTTGTGGGGCTGTCTGGCGTAAAATTACTGCCTCAATGAAATCATATAATTCCGGTGAAAGATATTCATAGGCCAAAGCTGCATTTTCAGCAAGAACGTCAGCAGCCAGATCGAAGTATTCATATTTAATGTAAAGCAACAGAAGGTTAGCAAACGTTTCAGGAGGAAAAGTCTCTTGCTGCAGCAGAAACTGAAGCTTCTGAAAACCGGCCGCAGGTTCCGTTTCCATGTTCATTAGGGCTTGGTTGTGCAAAGTGACATGATCCAATTCTTCTTCGCTACGGGGTGGCATATCGGTTAAGGCCTCAGAGGCAGCGGTGGGATTTTTCAAGTTGTATTCAATGGCCGCCTGGAAGAAATAGCGCAAAATTATAGTCATTATTGCAGCTAGCAATACTTTATTGTCATATGAAGTCTTCAAGTGAGATAGCAGGAAGACATGGTGAATAACACCTTTGAATCTGACAAATGTTTTGATCCTGCTCGACGAATGATAAATGCACTTGTTTGTCTCTGGCAGGTTGGACGGGCAATAAATGCCGAAGCTGTTTATGTAACGTTCAGTGCCTTCACTCACTCCTAACTTACGGACAAATACACAGGGACATTATATCACCGCAGGAGCTCTCGGTTTCGATGGCAAGATCGTATCAGCAATACTGAAGCCAGATGTATGGCGTTAAGTGCTAGGGGCCAAAGCCTAAACGAGGCGCGTAATTCTAACGCGTTTGTAGTGATTGGGATGTGTTAATCATCTTTAGGTGAACTTATTCACTTTATATTGTTCTCTGAGGTAAGCATCTGTTGAGGGGCAGGTGAAGGAGTCCTGTGCATAACTTGACAGAAAGCAATGAAGGTCTTTAACAGTGTGCTTGGCCGCAAGTGACTTGCTAGTTTTCCAGGCTTGGCCCATGAGATCCGGAACTTTAGAGATGATAGGTAACATAATCAAGTGTTTATGTTTTTGGAGAAGTTAGGTAATATCATCTTCTGTCTGATTATATAGCGAGGTAGTGACCAAAAGCTGAACACTGAATTGCGATGTTATTGGTCGAAAAAACCAAACTGTTTGGCTATTGAAAATTTTTCCTATCTTTATTATGAAACATTTCGTTTGTTCGTGCCAAATGGCGAAATAAGTTTGACGCATTTCAAATTTACAAAAGACTGAGCTGTTATTAACTGACGACACACCAATGATGATTTGTTCTGTTGTTCAGCTATTATTCACAATCATTGTGACAGCTCAGCTTTAAACCACATGCAACCCAAAATACTGCTTCAAAATAACAGTACATATCATAGCTTTGCAATGAAAGATCAGGTAACATGATTTCGAGAGAAATGAAGAAAATGGGACAGCAGAGGATTAAAACCAGTGTTTTTCATATCAAACGTTTTCTGTTTGGTACCACAGTACCTGAATTTGACCCTAGTAGGATAATAAGTAATGAAAAGTGGTTGAGTGTCATATTCTGTTATTCATAAGTTGTTGAATAAGCACTCACTTTTAGATTGAAAGTCTCCACCAGCGCGGTTTCTCGAAGCGCAAGCGTGTTCCCAACGCTTCGTACTTCCAGTCCTTCCGTGGTCATGCCAACTCCGAGCTCAGGATGTTCACGGATTCCCCGTTCTATCACATCAGCGATGTACTTTAGCGACTGAGCGTATTGCTTTGTCTGATAGTAGCAAAGAGCTATATTGTAGGCTATAGTGGGCTGAAAACCGAGGGTCTATCAAAATAGAACAGGGAAAACAAAGACTACTTGATGGAAATATGATCTTTGTTGAACTATGGCAAGAGCTTAGGCGAAAAAAACAGCGCAAATAAGTCGTTGTCTAAATTTACCAGTAAAACTTGACCAGAATTAGGGAAATAAAACAACATATCCCTATTCCATCGAATTATTTTCAAAACCTCCAGCACATTGGTATTCGTGCCCAACCATGTTATGTCTTCTGAAAACAAACCACAAACTCATTGGATCGATTGTTCAATAATTTGAGATGATTCTGCTGTTTTATTTCATTTCAGTTTCAAGTGTAAGTAAAGCTCATCATTGCATTTGATGCCGTTATTTTTACTTTTAACTCAAGAGTGAATTTATTTTAGCTGATGAACACCGGTTAGTACATAAAAGCATGTCAGAAGCGGTAAAATTACAAATTCAGTAAGGTGGGTCCCGTGTACTAATGGGATTTGAGGAGGTGACCATTATGTCTTCTCTGTTTAGACAACCATTAACCATGCACTGGGTGTGGTAGCTTTGGTTTCTATTTCCTAGAAACAACCTCGAAAGGAAATAATGAAGGAGAACAGAGAATGAAAGGAGTAAGAGGAGAACCACAATAACGGAATTAGGTCGATGAAGAAAGTTTGTGAATACAAGAGCGCCACCCCCTAACGTATAGAACCATTGAGTGGGAGGGTCTCTTGGACTCCACTCAGAAAGTCTAACACGTCCTACATGACCAAGTCCACTAGTTAGGCTTTTCATACCTTTCTTCCAAGTCATGGACTGACCAACCTTACTCATCTTCCAACCGGTATCCGCCTCAGAAAATATAGCACGCCAAGGGATCCTGTCACGGGACATGCGTAACACATGTCCCAACCATCTTAGCCTGGTGATCCATTTGTAAAGCATTTGAAGCCCTCGGTGTGAGCCTATAGATCAGCTGGAAGAGTATATACGGTTTCAGAAGTAGTGGTGTGCATGCATAAAGCCGGATCACACCGAAGCTTACGACTTATATCAGTTGGCTGAATTAAGAATACATTGTTTGCGTTTGAGCAGGAGCATATATAAAGTAAGTGTTCACTATGACAGTATACAAATAAATCTCATCTTCTGTTTGAAGAACCATCATCAATGGTTCTGATTTCAAAGAAAATCAAATCGAAAACCAAAACTCAAAATGAGTAGGTACGGAACTACAAACTAGAGTAAGAAGAAAGTTACTGATGACAACGTTCAATCAAATCTCCCCACTGTCTTCAACCGCTGACTGTGTGATGATCTTAAAGCTTAAAACGCCCTGAAATATGAAGAAAATAAGCAACTCTTTGGTTAAAATCAACGAAAGGGAAGCAGCATCAACTGTTTTTATTATCCATCATTCAGCTCATGCCTAAGTTAGATTATTTTGCTTAAAAACTCAAGTTTGGTATTGCAAGTAGAACACAGTGCTAATAAGAGTGGCTGAGCTGTTACGTTACTTTCGAATAAAATATCTTGAAGGTAACTAACTAGACCGTTGGAGAGAAACAGGAAGATGTTCCTTATTTTGTTATTCTCTTCTCTTTAGAACTAACAAGTATTCAGGTAGCTTTGGACAAAATTCCAAGATATTTACCTTCGACCCCGGAGGTCACAGATTTCAATGTCACGACTGCCTGTAATCTACAGTAGCTGGGATGGTTACCACGCCTGACCACTTGGAACCGTATGTGGTTCTCCATTATTAGTCTCAAGACCAGGTTGCCGGTCAACCCTGTAGTGCAGTGGGCTTTGAGGCTATGGGGTGTACTCCTTATGTGCAGACATGCAATAAAAATGAAAAAGATGATCAATAATTCTTGAGTAGATGAAACTCAGAATTTTCTCAAAATTGACTAATTTTCTAATGAATCTTTACAACATTTAACGTAATGATCTTTGATAGCCAATACCAACGTGAAAAATCACCTTGAGTTTAAAAATTATTGCTTGTTTCCGAAACAGTCAAAACAGAACCCTTACCTGCATCGCCTGTTGAAAATGTTGACAGGCTTGTTCGTAATTTCCCTCTCTGTATAACAAACAGCCAAGATTGACGATCGATTCAGGGTCCTCCGAGAGATTCTGTTCCACCAAATTTCTTGACCCCGATAAATCACCCTCACCGTAGCGAATAGCTGCTTGAAGCTTGATCAGTCTTTCTCGATACTTTTGATTTTCTATTTGAACTGCCATCTAAAGTAAGCCAAACGTAACGAAAACCTTTTTGCTCCAAAATGGTTTTCAAAAAATATATTCAAAGACACCAGATTATGCACTCACAATATGGATTAAGGGACACCAGCCAGTCTAAATTCCTTTAAGGTTATCAGATTTGTGGTGTAAACCTTTCTTACTGAAACTGAGAATTTATTCTTATTTGGTTTTCTGCTCATCAGCAGTGTAGTTCAGCGATCATTTTTTCCATATCAGCTGCCTCATTCTCAATCGTCATGATATATATATATATATATATATATATATATATATATATAATCAGAGAGCAAATGAAAGCCATGAGGCTAAGTAGCACTGAAAGCTGAAGGTTCACATTTAATATCTCTGATGTAAAGTTGTCTAACAACCCATTAAGATCTGAAAAATGTGATAAACTGGTTGAACTGACTAGAACTGTGATGCTTCTAGGTATTTAAACGCAGGACGATGTTCAAAATCGTATTGATATTTTCTCTGTTTTATGAGCTTCACTTTGAAAATATCCAAAAGAAATGACAATACCTGATTTCAGCGGATCAAGATGCTAACGTCATCTAAAAAGCTAGATTTTGAAAGACTTGTTGCTTCACCCTTTTATTTTTGTTCCTCAATGATGATACGTAAGAAGCGCATCTTACTGTGCATAGTGTTCAATTCCTTCTGGGTAATAATGGCTATTAGAAGTTAAGTGTTTACAAGTAAAATATCTGATATGGGCTCCAAAAATACTATACCGATTTTGTACTGTTTTATTTGTTTCTTCTTCTTATCTTTAGGTTTAAGGACATATTTACTTCTTTTTTGGTAGTGCATTCAATTTTCAAGTGAGAAATTAAATGTTTTACGAAAATTCTTAGTTACTCTTACCTTGAAGCGAAAATGATGAAAATACAAGTCCATTTACCAGAATAATGGTGTAGAAACGGTTACTGTAATAACAGTGGCAATCCATCCGATGGAATTTATTCACTGGAATATTTATATCTTTTTCAAAATATTCGTATCGGTCTTTTGGCACGGTAAATTTAACTGTCCCGAGATTATCCCACACACATTCCGTATGTTGCATGAAAGGAAATACTGAACAACAGGAAGTTTGAGTCAGTCAGCAAAACAGTTCCCCATTACCATGTGTTAATTCTGGTAGAAACATATTCAATGCTGAGCTGTGTATGAAATCATCGTTCGCTATCTAGTACGAGATTTTTTTACAGAATCTATGCGGCTGATCATTACGTTTGTTACACACAATTTTTCAATTGGGCCGCATAGATGATTCAACTAAGTCCTTCACAGATGGTTCATCATGTAGTATCAACACACGATCAACCACTGAATACCTTGGAACTAATTTGCAGCAGTTTTATAAGGCTATTAAAGCTATTAAGCTATTAAAAATCAGCCAGAATAAACTAGTGGTAGCGCGCGTGACCCGCAATCGTGCATTCTAGGTGCACATCCTAGTAGGGACTCAACTGGTATGCACTACTTATGAGTCCTCGCAATGGACAAATAGTAGTACAGGGCCTACATGGTTTTCATTTCAATTCGTTTCAGTTCTTTCAAACATCAACGTTGAACGTTTGGACCCTGGTTTTGGTTTCACTGGAGAGTAGAACTTCGGTTATGTATAATGAATCGTTTTTTTTGTCAATTTATATCTTCTCTTGCTCATATCGGTCAACTAAGCAAGCTTTCTGTACGACAAATAGGTTAAACAACCTGCATCGTGCTTCTTAGTCCAAGAAAGGGCAACAGAACCAGTTTCATGAAACACATGGGGATCAGTTCCATATTATTATCTAACTTACTGTTTATTTTAATGCTTCTAACACTTTCTGATGCTGCAACGGAAGCGTGTACCTATAAAATCTAATTTAGATTTCACTGTGGTGAAGGCTCTAGTGAGCGAGTTTCCACTGTATGAAGAATTAGGGAAGTTAACCACTAATTCTAACAGCCAAATGGGGCATAATTTAATAACTTTTGGACCGCTTGCGATTTCTTTTAAAGCTGAAACTACTGTCAGTATACAATTCAACAACCTGAGTGCGTGTCTGTGTTTATCGGAAGGATTCCGCAGGATGTGTTCGGTTTCGAAATCCGCCAGGCCTTCTTTGTCTCACTAGTCTCACAAAAGTACGCTATCTAGTGGATTATGCAGCACTCGTCCGCTGATCACACAAGAGCAAAATTCAGTCAGAAGTCGCAAAAATTGAGTTTTTAGTGTGCGTATTAAAACATCATGATAGCAAATACATAGATCATTACTCGATCATAACTATCTCAGAGCACAGGCTGTCGGTTTATAGATCACAGCACTAAGGACAGTTATATCTTTGAGTGCCGCAGATACTGTAGCACATCGCGTTCATAATATTGTATGAACGGTAAAACTGGTCCTGAAATCCAATTAACTCGGCTACTCCAAACAGTAAAATCACAAGGCCATTAAGACTTCCGGTTCTGTGTTGATAATGCTGTCTCTCAGTGGCATATACGTTTGTGCCAAAATATGTGTCTACCGGGCATCATTTGTCTCTCTTCATAAAGGTCAAAAAAATATATTTTTATTAGACCATACAAGAGATCTGACAGCCACCGTACAGTAAAATCTCTGATATACCTCTGAGACACAATGGAAGTTTAGTTTAATTCATTTCAGACCACCAATAACCAAGCACTGGTTTCGGTGGTCTTGGTTTACTATCTCTTTGCATGAACCTCTGTCGGAAGTGTAGGAGAGCATGAACAAAGCAAGAATAACAGAGAGAGGAGGGAATTGCAAATAGAGTTATCAGGTCTAAAAAAATAAGCGTTAATGCACTGCGCCAGTGGTCATGACAGCTAGATATATCCTCCTTCACGTCTAACAGAAGAGCTGCGAGATCCTTTGGATCCATTTACGAAGCTTACCACGCTCTTAATGACCAAGCCTACTGGTTAAAATTCTGATACCGTTTTCATGTCTTAAACTAGCCACTCTTATATGAGTATACTAATATTACAACTATTGCCTACCTCAGAGAACACTACACGCCAAGGCATCATGTTTGGGGTTATAAGTAACCAATGTCTAAACCACAGCTTGGTGACCTTTAGTGATTCATCTATTGATTTGGCTCTGCGCCTAACCTCAGCGGTACGGATGAGTAATTCCCACCAATTCGAATTACCCCGTGAAGACAACGGTGTTCGAATGCCGTCGATCTTTGTACATCCTCCACTAACAGTGGTCAGGTTTCTGAACTAAAAACAAGAACTGGCCTGACTGCTGCAGTGTACATTCCGCCTTCGATAGATCATCGGATGTCGTGTCAACGCCATAGATGACCAAAACTAGCCAACTTCAAACAAGCCCTCTATAAACGCGAAGAAACTTTATTCGATATCCAACCTCACGGTGAAATGTGGCTACCTAAATAAATGAACTTCTGACCAGGGTAAATTGTCTCCCCAGACACCAAAACTTTGTTTTTGGACAAACCCTGTCCTCTAACAGTGCTGAGCTTGAAAATCGCATACTGAAAATTGCTACACAATTGTTCAGTCCATATATAAACGCTTGCATCTTACGGAAATCTTCACCTAGAAGCCTGGTGACGCTCATATATCCGAGGTATGACACTTTTCCAACCGCGGAAAGCTCCGTAACTCTATCCACATATGAAGAGCGGCCTCTATGGCCTTTTAAATTAAGAAACTCAACAAGAAATGAGATAACGGGCAAACCTTAAGTGCACCGCTGATCGTGGTAAACTCGGGTAAAAGACCACCGTAAATCCAAACCCGGCTTTGACTATCCATACAAAGGCTGCCCTAAATCACTTTTTCTTGTCAACTTTGCTATAGAGGATGTTCTACAGAACGCTTTGTTTGGTCTTCCAAACTGTGGGGTAAACTCCTCTCAGGGAACAGAGTTCTTGACATTTAGTACGCCGATGATATCGCCTCGCTGAGTGACAGTGCAAAGGCAATTCAACACGAACTGGATCGCTTGGCGATTAAGGTGTCCCGATATGGTGATTGCTTTGCGCCTTCGAAGTGCAACGTACTTCTTCAAGACTCGTGGGAACCTGTGCCTGCACTCATCCTATGTAGTGATCAGTTAGAGGTAGTCAACAGCTTTAAGTACCTTGGGTGCTTGATCAGAGATAATGATTGTGTTGGGGAGGGGATCACATCACGAATTGCGAGAGCCAAAGCAGCTTTCGGGAACCTGCGTCATCTGTGGCTCTGCAACAATATCCGGCCCTCCCTCAAGGAAAGGGTTTATGGTGCCACAGTTCGTAGTGTCCTTCTTCATGGTTACAAGACCTGTTCCTTTCGCGCCGAAAGTGCTCCGCGGATTTCTGCATTCGACCACTAATGTCTCCAAAGCATTACTTGTTTCGTGGGAACATCGAGTGAGGAATGGCGAGGTTGGTCGTCGTGTGTTCGGTGCTGATAGTGACCTCTGACCGAGATAATTGCTCTACACCGTCTCCGGTAGCTCGGACACGTTTTGCTTATACCCACCCGTCGTTTACCCTTTCGTGTTCTTTTTGCACGTGCTGGGTAAGGCTGGAAGATGAGGCTTGGCGGTCAGGCTATGACTTGGCGCAAGGGCATGAAGGAGTTTGCTTCGGCTTTGACTTCGGTTGTGCTTCTCGTCTTCCTGGCTGGGACCCAAGAGATGGGGATTGTCGTCGGTTAGAGACGCTGAGAGATACAGCTCCAAACAAAATCCAGTGGTGTGAATGCTGTTTGGTTTGTCTGTTGACTTCCCGTTTCCCATAAACAATTGAAAAGTAGACAAAAACATTTACAAAATGTGTACGGTGAAAATTATAAAAAAATTTTCTTGTTGCAGTCTTAATATTGACTCTTAACAACCTCCCCCCAACTCCCTGAATTTGTATTTTTTCTGTTACTGTTGCGTTGGCATCATGCTTGTTCTCCAACCGGCGTGATTATATAACATATACATATATAACATACATATACACGGAAATAATGAAAATGAGTTTCTCTGGTAGGCCCTTTAAAAAAATATAGCGCTAGGAAACTGTATAACCGACTGATTCTAATGTCACCCTCAAATGAAGAGAAACGGATAGAACCAGGATGGTATCCCCATATTCTAAAATTTGTCGAAGAGTAAAGATTCGATCAACGCATCATCGGTCAGGTCTAAACTCAGCTTCATCTTCGTGCGTGAGTGCTAGGTAACAGTTGGAGTATTATACCAGTGATCTGTTTAGATGCAATACTTACCAGATGCGTTCACCGAATTTGGAAACAAATGGGTGCAACCCATCTGGCGTAGTTGTCTAATGTCATTTAAAATAGTTTATCTCACAGATAACCTCCGCCCCTAACGGCGGACTGATATATATGTCCAGAACTCTGTCTGTTGTGTTTTTGTCACACCTTTTTCAGATGGAGGCCAGCTAAAATTTTCCTCAAAATGCTCCGCTCAACAATCTAGACAACGTTTCTGAACCTGAATCAGTAGTTCACTCGCCTTCTTGATCAATTTACTTAAGCTTAACTTTTGTGGACCGGTATTTTTCATTCAGAAGGAAAAGGTTGCGGTTATTGCCAATCACCTCAGTTCAGTTCAGTTCAGACCACCAGTAACCATGTACCGGGTGCGATGGCTTTAGTTGCTATCTCCTGGCGACAGCCTCGCTTGGAAACAATGAAAAAGGACAGGAATACGAAGGAAGTAGTAAAATAACTACAAATAATAATACCAAGTCAGCAATTCTTATTCCCCTTAACCTCGCCATCCAATACCGCTCACGGTTTTTCCCAGGTTCCTAATCAGTTAGTGTTCAAGGAGTCTCTGTGCACCATCATATCCGGAATCCAGAGGAATCAATCTATACGTATCTAACAGTGTAACTGATGAGGCAGAAATCCATCCTTCCTGAATGACCACCTCTTCGGCCTTGGGTGGAATTAGTAGCCCCAAACAAGGTCTTGATATCTAACCATTGTTCACCTGCATCTTGGGCATAAGACCGCATCGGTAACCTAGCGGATAATTCAGTTTTGAAAGTACGCCATATTCGGTCCTCTGGCAGAAAACCGTGCACAGAAATAGATTCATCTCCGCGCTTGGTTTGGTTTCTTTTTCAGAAAACCAGCTGTACTTGCAAAGGAAGCTTATCCTCGCACCGTAAAATGATTGTCCTTGTCCTTATGTCAAAACATGAGTTGAAACGACAAAACGCGAACTGAAAATTCTAGATTTTTGGTCCCTCCTTGTTACCCACTGTCGGCGCCCAAATCTGCTTGCAAATGGTGTTGTCGGTACTTCCGACAGCGAAGTTCTAGGGGAACGCTATATAGATAAAAAACCATCCACACAGTTAACCACATAGAAAGTAGTCATTTAAGGTCTGCAGTAATAATAAGCACTAAAAATGTACTGATTGCAGTAATTATTCTTGCTACATTTAAGCAAAAATCAACCAAAAACTAAACAATGATCAATTTAAGAATTACAGAGAGAAGAATGAAAATGTAAACATCAAACTAAATAGTGATAGTTAGATAATTCGTGTTACAACTCAATTTAATATTAAAATCCATGCAGCTTACATGCCACAGAGCAAACGACAAATCGTTTCCTTCCTGGAAACTAGGGGTAAAACATTGTTCAGGGGACAGAAGTTTCGACAATGCACATTCAGCACGCTTTAGTAAAAAAGTGATCTTTATTGACCAGTCTACGTAGGAAACAAGTGAGAAAGTCAATGAACGCTTTATCAGGTTATTGCATTACTCGGATGTTGTTAGGGAGCGGTGAAAATTTCGCCCTCATACAGTACCAGAAAAGTTAAAATATCATGTCTTTTCTGTATATTTTAACCAAGTTTATTAATAAGTTATAGAAAAAACAAAGCAAAGTATAAAGAAAAAATTCGAGTCAAAAACATTCTCAAAAAAGGAAAGCTGTTTAGGCCGACTTCACTGTCCACCTGAGATTCCACTTAGTCTGGTTTGAATGCGAAGTGTAGCAATGCCACTGGCATTCCAATCATTCTACATTTTCACTGAATAGGTAGGAAGAGCCCAAAGGAGCTAAATTTATACAAAACAGCAAGACCAGATGGCATTCGCGCTGAGGTTTTGTGCCCCTTAACTCTGTATATGCGACCACCCCCCCCCTCCCAAGCCTATTTCCACACTAGTTCGCTGGGCAGTGCGCAACTACTTGCAGGTTGGCTGATGGTCTAATTCGACTTGATAAATAAGGTGTGGGAATAAAGAGCTGCGAAACGGCCGGCCGGTCAGATTATCACTTAGGCTACTAAAATACTGAGGGGACTGGTCAGATACCAAGTGACCTTGGATTCCGGATAACTAAATGCTAATAACCCCCTCAACAGCACCAGACCGAGGCGGCCAAGTCAAACAGAGAACTCCATTAGCTGCTACACACGTTGAGATCGAGAAATACACGTGCTGTTGCAACTATTAAAAAATTCATCAGACTATATCTAGAATGTCGAGTCCAAGCCTGGACACCGGCCGTTGTGCACGAAACACGGGTACTTGGTAAAGTCCAGCGCCATTTTCCTAGGACGGTTAAGAGACTCACGCAAAAAATAAACCTAGGGGCTTATGGCACTGAACATCTGCCTCTGATATGTAGAAAAATCACAGATGATCTAACTGAAGTCTTCAGACAGATTAACGAATTATCTATCCCCAAAGAGCAGCAATTTCATTGGTACTAAAATCATGACTCAAGTACTACAAATTTAAACCGGTGAAGCCGAAATCGCTGAAGAGAATAATAACAGTGTTTGTGTTTCGGTTTATCGATACGTGGAACGCAACGCCGACCAAGAGAGTGTATGGTAACCCGACGAAAGAGTTTGTGACTCGGCCGGTCCAGTTTCGGCCTGAAAGACCCCCTGAACGCAACGAAGTTCTACATAACAAACGGCAAAACTGAATGCACTGCTCTCCCCACTCTTTCATCTGCTCTTGCTTCCGTTTTCAATCATCAGGTTTTGTTTGTTCACCACCATCTTTTTCTGTCAAGCCCTACCGCACCCCTTTTTCATTCCAATTACTGCTATAAGCACTTTAATTCAAACGTTGCTTGCATGTATGACAACTCTTGGAGGGAGCTAAACCTGAGCAAGGACTCTGGATCCTCCTGACAATAAGCCCAGTTACAACTCAATAAAAAAAACTCAACGGAGAACCACAGAAGTCATAGCATGGTGGTACCAACCCGAACCTCATTTGTCAGTCACTGTAGCTAGTGAATCTAAACAAAATGTGACATATATTACACATGCTCATCGATAGACTGCATCGGCGTACACTGTTCTCTTATGCGGTAGGTTGTTGGAGGGTAGGTCGGGGCCATCAGTCCATGACACGGCAAGAAGATGTGAAGACCTTGACCAGTAGACCTGACCAAGTAGGTCGCGTGAGACTTCCAGGTCGGGGTCCAATAGGCCCGCCTACCAGATGGCTGGTGATATTAAGTTACATGGGTAGGTTTTGCGGCCAGTAACATAGTTTCATTCAAGCCCATTGTCGTCTTTGCTTATAACTTTGTTTTCGGCCATTTTTCACCTCAAGCTCTCATTTTTTTTGCTCTCAACTCAATGATGCTGCGAGGCAGCGGCCAAAATCAGAGCGCAAAGCATTCAGTTCAATTTGTTTCTCTCAACCATTAACCTTGTACTTCTGTGCAAGGTTGCTAATGAAAACCAAAGTTGCTTTAAGATAACCGCCCATTCAGCACAACAGTCCCCAAAAGGCCCCAAATTAGTTCAAAAAATGTCCCCAAAAGGTTCAAAATAGTCCCACTTTAGTTCCGTTTGAAACACCTCAGGGACCAGTTTGAGAATATTTCTGAACACATCGAGAATGCATCATCTTATGTGCTTTACTCCTAAATTTCGGTAGACCATACCATACTATTTCATCTTGGGGTACTATTTGTTGAATTTTTATTAATTCCCACTCGGGAAAAGAAAATGATTTGTGGACATCCTCAAAAATTACCCGACACGACCTGGGTACTTTACGGTTTCAATATCCTCATGAAATTTGGCAGTTTACAAACAATTCAAACTTCTAATCCATGTTTTGAACCCTGCTCACAGTAACCGGCAAAATTCTCCAACTCATACCGCATTGTTAAAATAGTCCTTCTGGGGGACGGTTTTGGGAACAAATGAACTCTCTTTGTGCTGACCATGTTTAAAACCATTCAAAATTGAATGATGTGATAAAAGCTCATCCCAAACTACATGATAAAAAATGGTCCATCACGAGACTTGTAGGTTTCTATGTATTTCCGACTTTTCCCATGATTGCCAACGATACTTAGCGCACGACTCCTTCCTCGTGCCGACATTTTAGCGTATAGAATACACGTCTTTTTGAACACACGTCTCCAATGCGCAATAAAAAAGCTATAAGCAAGTCTCTTATTTGGGTACGGTCTCGCTTGTTAGTTTGAAGTGTCTTGTAATTCCATCAAACAGATCTAGCTGTGAGAAACAAACCATTTTAGAAGCTTTAACGGGTCACCTGGCAGGCTTCTCAGCATCATCCCGAAAGACTCGACAAACCGCTGTCAGACTGAAATAAAATGAACACACTAGTCAATATTGGTTTTTGGCGTATACATCCCGGTAACAAGAACGGTGGATAACCGTGAGCTTGTGTCATACCTCTTTTTTCGTTTTTATTTCTACTATATATACTCTGTTGCCTTTTCACGATCCTCCTCCCATCCTAGTTTGCTAGCATAATCTTACATAATGTTTGAGTTAATTCAGAGTACCATATAGATTGGTTGGTAAACTTCAGACTTTTGTGGGGCTAAGAAGGCGCTCCTCAGTGCTGACTAGGCGATACCGATTGTCGGACATTTTAAAACGTGGCAACAATTTATACCCACGCTGAATTTGGACATATCCACAGTAAGTGGAAACATGTGGGTCTGGGTTACAATCGGGGGTAAAATGAGTAATTCAACTTTTGGGAAGTTTTTCCAACTAGTTATTCTACTACGTGAATATATTTACGTAAATATTTTCCCTTGTAGCACGTGCTACGGCTGTGTACACACCCCTTTCGTCTGTGCTACGATATTGGTTTCCGACCGGTTTATTTAGTGCCCATTCTTTCAAAGGATTGAAGTTTATTGGTGCGGAAGAAAATGAACAACCAAAGTGCTGTGCATCTTATTCCATTTTACTCATCTGAATACAATGAAATGCCCTTTATTTCCAGCTTACATATCGTTCTATTTCTTGCGCCACAAAGTGGGTATTGTAGGAAAAGTTACTAAAAAGTTATAGTTCAAAAGAAAAAAACTATCAATAAAGAACATAACTTGAGGAAAATCACAGAAACTAGTGAAGCAGATCACGTGTTTATAACGATCGGCATACGCCACTCGGAAACCGTTTAGAAACCGACTGGAAATCACTCAGAAACCACCTGAAAGACTATCATTCCAATAGCGCAAACCGCTAGGAAACTGTCCAAAAAAGATCGGTTTCGAGGCGTTTTTTTAGCTGTTTTACTACAAGGACTTAAATAAATAAATAAATTTACTTAAGAGTTTTTACCTTCATTGCAGCCTGGTAAAGATCAGCCTTGTAAAGAGATTGTGCAAATAACAGTTTGTATTCCTCAACATCCGGATATGTCTGAGTTAGTTGCTCGTAACAATCCGAAGCATTGACAAACTCTTGTAGCTGGTAAAAGCAATAACCAAGGAGAGACAAAGCGGCACGATTTCCCGGATGCGTTAACAACTGTTGATTCAATACATTTATTGCTTCTTTGTATTTTTGTTCCTTAATAGCGCTATATAGTGTAGCAGTGAATTCACCCTCGCGTATCTGTGACCCCAGCATCCCGTTCAAACAAGCGCCACTTGATTGGTTATTAGTTGCAAGTATTAAAACAATAATTCCTCAAATTTCATGTCAGAGACAGCGGGAACCACCCCGTACAAGCCCCATCACCATCTACTCTTTGCGATGGAATCAAGAATGGGGGGGGGAGCCATAGCTCCAAGAAACTTTGGTCATCTTAGTAGCACCCAGCCCATTCGTAAAGTCGGTTTTCGGTCGGCTTGTTTAGTAGTCTTCTTACACGGATCAACAATAAATTGATACGAAGGAAATCGACTACCAACAAGTTCTTGGTCGGCGTTCGAGCGGTTTATTACCATCACTCCGGCCCATTTTCTAGCGGTTTCTGAGTGATTTCTGAATGGTTTCTGAACGGTTTCCGAGCGGTGTGTGCCGGTCGTTTGAAATACTTGGCATGCTTTGTCGAAATCTTTTCTCAAATTACTTTTTAAAATGCTCACAAACCAGTTCTGTAACATGACCAACGCTCTCTTCCACAGTCTTGGTCTTCTCGCTGCACTGGTTTGCCTGCCTGTGGGACGGAGTGACTTCGGTGCGTCATACTGGTTCGGGTATCGCCGTCACTACATAATCGCACTATTACGGTCCTCAGAAATGCCACTAAGGTTGAGACTTCCGGTTTGATGGGTTTAAATTCAGAATGGGTAGCTGGAAAACCTTTTGTAACTCCAGTAGAAATAAGAAGACAATCACTTATGGTTAATTAACCATGTATATCTGAGCTTTATGTAGTTGTTTGTAGTTGCTTTTCTGGCTAAGTGCGATGTCAGATACCGAGATTCAGTTGCAGTGCTTAAGCATCCATTTAGTTTTTACTTTCTTTTTTCCTTCTCTGAACTGCAGTGATAATGTTCGCGCGACTGAATTCCGAGGTTTTCTAGTTCTCTATCGCATTTACCGGTCGGATCATTTAGGTGGTAAACCTGACGGAAGAACAAGGACACAAGAGTGCAACGGAGAAGGTAACAAAGGAAAGAAGTACTAAAACAATTCGATGAATGAATATAAATTGTCGGCGTTTACGCCCAGAATGAAACCGAGCTATGGAACAAGATTTGTGGGGATCACTCAGAAGGACACTCTAATGTGCTAGGGCTTTTCCTGATACGCGACACAGAATCGGCCGCTGCTACAAATTCAGCTTGAATCCGCCCACTTTGAAAACTAGTGGTTTTTAGCACTCCATACAACCAGGTACGAGCTAAATCCCTGGAATATCCTACTGAAATGAGGAAAAGCCAAAAATTTATTCCGTTGGTAACAGAGGTGGAGTTTGGTGGGATAGGTGAGGGACGGTTTGAGTCGAAACACTGTTGGTGTTTTTCAGGTGTTAGAGCAACTTCGGACACGAAAATAGCTGGGGGACCTAAGGTTCAACTGTCCGCAAGCAGAGCGATCAATAATGCCCTTTAGTTGGCTTTACAGGAGGCACACAAGCACAGAGAAGCTCTGCAGCATCGGGCAACATGAAAACTACCTTGAGCCTGCCTGGCTATGTTTAGGAGCATTAATTTTGTTTCGTGAATTTGCGCACATAAAATTAGTCGTCACCTGGTCTCTACAACGGTGCCCCCTAGAACGGGACCGCCGAAGTGATTCTTCGATCTCACTGAGGGCGAGCCACGAGCCGACCACCACCAGACTGACCGAAAGTACTAGAATCAAAAAGCTGCCAAGATTTATATCCTGAGTTCTTTTGTGATTTCCAGTGATACTTCTGCCCCCTTACCCGCATATTCAAAAACGAAGATTACTCCAAAATCCAGAATTATTTGGGCCCAAGCTTCTATTCCACGAATTACTTTAAGAATTTGACACCTCGCATTTACAGTACTTTTGGTTCAAACCGAGTGCACATATTCGGTGGGCTTTCGCTTATCCTCTGCTTTATTTTGCTTCCCTCTTACTGCTCCTGTCGAGGCCGTTTCTGTGCCAAGATATGGAAGAAGCATTTTTGTAGCCTTCCGCCGATTTCATCTCCCCTGTTATTCCGCCTGGAAGTATTCTTTTTACTTTGATTTCAGGCTCCGTTTAGGAAATTTTGAGGATGCTGAGCGAACGTCTTTCATATTGGCAGGCCCTTTTTCTTTGCGAACCCACATACTAAAGCGCATGGTCCAAAAACTTATTGCGAGATTTCTGCTAAGTAAAATGCCACAAAACTGAAGCCTTTGTTTTTATAGCGATCTGTAGTCTACGCCACAGATGGTAGTCAGAAAACAAGATAAACCACAGATCCGTATAAATGTTTTGTGCTCCAATCTTTTAAACTTAAATTACTTCAATTGTGTCATTTCAGTGAGCCCTTGTTGTGTTTATGGGCCATCTCCAATTTGCCAGGTAAATATTTCGTACGTTGACGCAAACTAAAATGCGTCATGGTAAATACTGCCCCACGCAGATCTCACTTGGACACGACTCTCTACCGCAAATCCAGGAGTAAGTCAACCAGAGCAGCAGAACACTGATTGAGTGACATTCAAAGAATCGTTTGTATTACCGAAGTCATTTCCAATAATCGGTGCGTAAGTGCAAGAAATAGTTCATACGCCGATTTGACTGCAGCTTTCCTCAAGCTGATGTAAGGACAAAATACTACGGGAAGCCAGAGAGTTCAGGTTCAACCTAGTCGCGGGCTTTTGACAACAGCTGAACAGCACTTGCTCAATCGAAGCGACCCGAAAGTGGAACCCGCAGACCTCCATCAGGCAAGAACAGAGAGTGGATAGGTGAAACAAACGAAGGACAAAGAAGGGTAGAATCCGTCATCTTTGGAATCTTTTTGACGGATTTTCATTCACAACGGGGAAGTGGTCACTGCAGTGTTTCAGCTGCCTTACCACTTGTCTTGCCCACGGCCCTCGATATTCCCGATGTACCCTCACTGCCCCGTACAACCCCAACAATAAGACCCGCCGAGATCTTGCCTAACCCGCAACCATTGACTGGACAAAATTGTGCATATGTGGTTAGCCCTTACCGGCACCGACTTACAATGTTCAGAACTCAACATGCAGTAAACCGTTAACAAACTTACCTCCTATTCTGTCGGTAACCCGACCCCGTAGGCTGGTGCAGATTCCTCTAGCATCTTACCTCCCCCCCCCACTCCAACGGAGTTCACTACCACCACCCTGTTGGGGCCGTCATATCGATCGTGGCTCCTTTTTTTCGACTTCCGCACATCTATCCGCCATGTTGCTCATGCTCACTCTCGGCCGGAGCACATTCCAGGCCGCCACGTTCCCTTTCTTTTCTGGTTCCAGAATCCCCCGACTGTCGTACCCCTTAGATGTAACATGTCACGTGGGATGCTTGTCTCACTGGTTTCCCTCTTCACTCCTTCTTTATCTCGCCTACTGCCGTTTACCGAGGATACAATTTGGTTACACGGTCTCATCCACTGCCGGTCTTGCTGTTGTCCCACATGTTTCGCTGAGGACTACTGGCAAACTGTTTCTGCTGTACCTTTCCGAACACCAAAACTATCTACCAGAATCCAACTGATCTCGCCAACATTACCCGACAGCTTGAATGGCTCTCGCCTACCAGGCCCTCAGTTGTGGTTTTCCGCCCAGCGATCCAGCTGTTTATCGATGCTGTGGCACACTCCAACATCCTCATGGCCGGCTAATGACTCCATCGTCCACATCTAACTGCCCCCCTTAATTTCCCCCTAACAGCCGGCCACGTTGCGTCTGGGTTATTCTCTCGGTGGTTATTGACACCTCCGATAGAGACAAAAGAATTTACAACTAATCCGCGAAGCATTTTGCGACTTGCCAGGATAATATATTTACATTTCACATTCCATCGTGTTCATATGTTCCACAAATGATGACTCGGTTTCCATCCTCATTGCTTTCTCCTTTAATCATCCACACATTCTGATTATTTTATTCTGCTTGCCCTTAGAAATCTAGTTTGCAGTTCCCTTATAAAAACTTTCTCTTCAGCTTCTCTGGCATTCACCAAAACTTTTTCAGGTTTGTCCCGGGCTCTTTGCTCATTCAGGCACATATAACTGATACGAAAGTGACTCATACATAGTCCTCCATCGTATTCGTCCTCCATCCTTGCCTTTTCCGATTTTCTGGGGCATTTCTAATCGCCTGCTCTACAGTTTTGTGTTTGAATTTTTGATCTTTTCTCCCCCATCACCATTTATTCGGATTGTATTCCGCCCGCTAACCTCGGGCATATTAGGGCATTTCAACACCGATCGGCTCTGTTGCTGAGTGAATGGCATTAATTTATGGGCTTTTTCAGTCAGGTATATTTTTTCATTCCGTGAACGATTCCGTACCCATTGACCTTTCACCTATTCATGCTCCCTGACTCAGTCGGAAAATACACCATAATTATTGTTATCATTGTTGTTATTATGAATATTATTATTATTATTATTATTATTATTATTATTATTATTATTATTATTATTATGTTCTCCGCTTCTACAATTATTTTGTCACATGTCTCGAGTACTTTGTTACATTTTTTCTCGCTTTTCACACTTGCAATTCCACCACGCCAGTTTCTTTACCAGCGTTTCTAGCGTTCTCCGATACTTGAGCTTCTGTCACTTATTCTGATCATTGTACAAGTTTCGTCGTTTCATCCTTTCGCTGCATATAATTCACACCCATTGGTCTCCCTGAAACTTCTAAATCGTATTTGGTGCTCGATGCTCTCCTGTTTTGGCTTTCAGCAACGTTTTTGATGGCCCACCCTCACCTTTCCATTTTTTTACCTTTTGACACCTTTACTTTCGCGCCATCCCCGGTTGTATTTGGCGCTCAAAGTTCATTCTCTTTAGGGCCCTCCAACTATGTTCGATACCGATACGATGTGAATATCGTCACTTCATGCCCATTTAGGGTGATTCAAACTTCCTATTTCTGCCAACATGCTGCGCCCACTGATCCTTCCCATACGCATGCTTCTCCAGCTAGCGGGAAATTGGCAAAGCAGTTGGTACAGCTGTTCGTTAGGGTCACAAACCGTGGTAGAGGGTGCCTCAGGAAATAACTGCTATTATTTAGCGCTTCATTGTCGTAGGGATTGCGACCGTTTGTCCATTGGGAAGAAAGTCTAAAGAATGGTGGTGGCATGTAACGGTCTAGGGTTGATGAAGAGTTAGTGGATCCGGTAGGGAGTGTACTATGCGAGAGGTTCGTAGGCTCTTGAGGAATGAAGGTTTCTTAAGTTGGACGAAACTCTAACGAGGGGCATGCTTCCTGGCTCTAGGACTCCATACCCGTCCTAACTCCACGACCAGTATCGAAAAAGAGAGGTTCGCGAAGTCATGTGACGGCCGAGTGGCTGGCTTTAAGAAGGGACGGCAGTTGTCGTCTTAACTAGTAGGCAGGTGGTTGGTTGTGTGCTCAGTGAACGTTGCTGGTAAGACATTAACGCCATGGTTCCAGAAGTATGCAGCTACCATATCATGGCAGTCACATCATGAGGCTTCCATGTGGGCGCACTAGTTAATAGAGGTGACGTCTTTTATGAAACGGTCTATTTTGACTAAACGGAGAGGGCGAATTGCCGGTTGAATTTGTAGGTGACCCCAAAAATGTAAGCTTACGAGCCCATCTAAGTTGGCTTTAGCCCCTGCTGCTGGCAGATGTGGTGGGCTGAGAGGCAAAGTGCAGACGTTTTCCTGGAGGTTGGATGTGTGACGCACACGGAGACTGGTGCTTGTTTAAGGTCGCGAGCGGCGCCATGTACACTGATGGTGGTGCCATAGTAATTTTTTCGGAGGTTAGCTGCTTTGGGGGCCTTTCATGCTTATCGGCAGAAGAATGTCCCACGAACCAGGACTGACTCCACGAAAGTTGCTTGAGATCATCGGAAGTAGACGGACCAAAGTCCACTGGTTCTGAAGAGTATACGGAGGCCCTGGATATCTCGGGAGAAATCTCACTCATAGAAGTATGAAGCAGTACATCCACTAGCTCCGTTTGCTCAGGGTTAGCAGACATCGCGAATGTTTTCCTGTATGTGGAACACATCTTTGCGGATGAGATTCATCGATTTTTATTTTTTTCTCCGAATGATATCGCTCCAGTTACACTTTGGCAGTTTATGACGAATTCAACGGCAGACAGTTCACTAGATAACTGGAAGAGCGCAGTGGAGGGGTGACATGTTGACCGTTTACTCAGCTTAATACAATGCTGCTTGTGTTTAATAAGGTGGCTTCGGCGGACTGTTTGTGGTAGTCTGTCCGGGACGGTTAAGACAACAACACTGCTGGCGTTCTCTACCCGCCCGAGGGTTGCAGAAGCGAATGCATCCTTATAGCGGAGGAATTTAGGTGGGCTTCCGGGATCAATTCGGCTTGTTGTTTCGGTATGGGTTTTCCTTTAAAGAATCTTTGATAAAGCACTCTAAATGGATGGCGGCATACAGTACGAATTGTAAACCCGTTTCAGATCACTGACTTTGATTTTGGTTCTTCTGTGTATATCGACAGATGATATGGAACTTGGATTGGCATTTACCTCCGGACCGGCTTTTGCGCTTCCTTTTCATTTTGGAAGTTCATGCGGTTTATTCTAGAGCAGGCGGGCAATAACTTTTAGAGAAGAACCTATACGTAATCATGACGTTAGAAACAGGGCAACCTTGTTTGAAGAGATGCTTGCAGGTTATATGTGAGCCTTGTTAAGGTTTTATTGGAATGCTACTCTTCGGAAAGTAAAATACACAGACAGGTCGCGTGGGTTTTATCAGCGGTTTGGTTGCTCAGGCCGACAGAGGTGGGTAAACTGGATATTCTTTTGCCTATATTGAGGGTAAGTACAGGCTAAAGGGCTTACACTTCGTAGTTGGCCGTGATATCAGCGAACTCTCCGGCAATAGTCCCGTCGGATTTTAAATGTCAAATAGAATTGCCTGGATTATTCTGGGAAGCAAGACCATCTTTCAGCACAGAAAAGCTGAAAGCACACTGGATATCCTGAAGTGCTGGCGAGGAAACAACCCACTCCGGGGTATAGCGTAGCAAACCATTATTACGCTCACTCGACATCGACCCAGTTAGAACCTACCACTAAATTCTAGTGAGAAAGCCAGAAATCCCTCATCCACCGTCACTAGTCCACGTGGATTATTGGAATATTTGTGTGTGCCGTATAGGCTCAGCAACACGGCTCGATCCTTTCACATGGTTCACTCGTAAGGCGGCACGCGGTTTGAAAAATCTTTATCTGTACCTAGATGATAATAAGTTCGCGAATTCTTTGAAGAACGAGCGTACGGTAAGACTGCAAGCCATTTTCCGGAGCCCTAGCCAACACGGCGAAGCCATAAACCCCGCCAAAACAGACTGGGCACGTCCACCGTCATATTCCTAGTTCATGCTACTTCAGTCTAGGGCACAAAACGTGTGCCAGACAAGCGGTGGCGATTCGCGACCATCCTGAACCTCAGCCTTACTGGCCGTTGCGCCATTTCTCTGGTCTGGTCAAATTTCACCGCGAGTCTGTCATCCGCTACTCGGAAATATTGCAGACGCTCAAGGACCTTGTATGTGGAGGTAAGTGGAACTTCACACTTTCCGATGCAGCGCTAGCAGCTTTTGTTTTGTTAAACGAAGCTGCTTTAGTGAGAATCAACTTTGTTTACTTGCTTAACATATTGTTGTTTAACCGAACTCTCTCTGCGGAGCACGGTGGCCATTTGACAACAGCGGGTGCACGCCGTATCATACGTGTTGCGAAACCTTATGGAGTACTTCTCACGCACTCCCTTTCCCCGGCAATGTGAACCCGCCACCGAAAATCACATTATCAAGCGCACACCATTCAGAGCCTTTTGAACACGTTTGTTTGCACCGCACTTTCTCCCCGACTGTGGCTGAGTTTGACTTGACTTGGAAGTCTGCTCAAGGTGATAGCTTTCGATTTTGAACATAGTTGAACTTCGATTCTTGTTTGTTGATCTCTTCCACTGTATCATTGGGTCTTTTTGTTGCCTTGCACTTTTTTACCCCGCTAATCTAGTGCCGTGGAACATTCGGATTGATACTGTCCTGCTTTGGAATCCACCCACTTGGCTGCGCTTTACTCTAATTCGGAACAACTGCTTACACGCACCACGCGCAAGCTCTCGCAATGCGAGCTATTCACTTTCTGTTTAGTAACGAAGTTCTCTGCCTCATGGGCCGTGGAATGCCTTTCTATGGTTATCGACTAGACGTTATCCGAAGCACAGCGCTGGCGTAGAGGTGGTCCCCACATAACAGAAAAGACTAACAAAAGCGTGCTGATAAGGAAACGGCATCGTAAGCGTAAATCAACCTTACAATTAGGATAACACAGCTATCCTTGCTCTTTCCGACTCTGTCTGCTGCTTAGCATTAGGGAAAACACTCTAGAAGCGGCCGTCGGGGCAACGTGGCAGTGATTTGCCAATAATCGACGATAACCAACAGTGTTCCTATCTAGGAGTCTCCAAACCGCTGAACCCTGATGAAGTACTTTTGGCAAAGAACCACAGGAAATGCGTTTAGGCAGCCAAAATTATCAGCACACACTTAAAAGTTAAACTTTCCCGGTGTTTATCGGCCATGAAGCACTGTTGTACGCACTCCAGCCAGCTCCTGATCGATCTGCACTAGAGATTCAACACTTAGTCCACGTTTTGAAGCTTTTTTAGACAGTCACCACGTTCCTGGGGCACGCATTCCCACAGCAGGTACGCTCTCACGCATTCGCATAATCAACTACCTATTGCAGGCGGATCCTAAGACCGAGCAGAACGGGAGGACAGCTCACAGCTTCTTGCGCTGGTGCCCCTTCCAACTTCGGACTTAACTGTTATCCTCGAAGTCTTAAAAAGTTGAACTCCATCTTTTGTTCCCGTGAAACTTTTCATCTACGTTTTACCAGTCCCCAAAACTTACGACACTCTGGTGTGAACTCCGCGGCGAAACCAGCTTTCACGTTATTTGTTTGGCCTTGCCTCAAGCGCCTCGTTCTTCTTTGGCCTCATGCCTACCTTCAGTGCCAAGGCGTTGATGTGCACCGTCACGCTAGATCTGCATCAGGAGTATTCTCTGAAGCTGACACATTTTCATCACGTGCATCTAGACCTAGTGGGGCCCCAAACCATCCCTTGGTTACGCCTACACACTCTTTGTGTAGATCGCTTCTCTCACTGGCAGCTGTCCTTACCCACCCTCCAACATGCCTCAAAGGAAGCTGCAAAACCATTCTTAATTGGTTGACGAAACCCTTTCGGTTGCCTTGCTATCGTGACCTCCGACTGTGGCTCTCCTTTCGACATTACTTTCCGCCAGCCTCTAAACATGTTCGGTTGCAGACACAAAGAGAAGACGGGCCATCATCTACAGGCCAATGGCGTGGTGGAACTGTCGTCGCCAAACGTAAACCACTCTTCCTGTCCGTTTCCTTAGGACTGCGAAGAAGCTTTGATGAGGAGATGCGTGTTACGCCGGCTGAACCGGTTCATGGTGGCATATTACTACTACCAGGTGAGTTAGTTCCTCCGTTACCACCTGTAAGTTTAAGCCACGGAAATCACTCATAATGACAGTCACAAATAACGCGAGTGCTAGAGCCACGGGAAGAAAACCCAGCAGCTACCTACCCGCCACTTTAGTGACCGTCAGCCACGAGTTCGTTCTTGTAGACGGCGTATGGTCTCCATCGCAACCGGGTTATTCTGGCCCATTTCTCGTCGTCCAGCGAAACGGCAGAATACGTCATATACTTCGAAGGTAGGAGGGTGGCCGTCAGTACAGACTAAATTAAACCGGCCTGTGTCGGGATAGAACTGCCCTGGTTACTGCCCGCAGCGCCTTCACCTACCAGCATTAGTCTTTTAGTCGCTTCAAAGCTGCTTCTGTTGCTCCAACTAATGACCCCTCATTACCGGTTGCAACATCCAAATCTACGGAGGGTACCGTTTCTCTCGCCAACAGAAATCAACGCGGCTGCAAGCTGCCACAGGCAAACAGTTGTGCGGAGTTTTCAACCCTCGTATATACATGGGTCTGGTTTTTATTCCACCTGTACTTGATTCAGTAACACAAAGTTGAAGAGAAGCATACACTTCAACACGACCGAGACAGCCGCAGTATCTGGTGCTCCGGTAGGTCTCACTCGGTCATACATCCGTCCAGGCCCAAAGGCCCAATTTCTTGCGTTTCTTGTCCGTCGGACGAAGCCAAGCCGACTACCAGGATCCCACTGGGCTCGAAAGCAAAGCACATTGGATCACGGCCGTGGAGATTTGAAGCCGAAAGCTGGCTTGATCAACGTAGAAGTAACCAACAAGGGGAAACTGGACTTTGTGGTAGGCCAAGAACAAAGGCAACAGCCTGATCATCACTTCGCATAGTGGCAAGTAGGGTCTACCCTCGTGGATTCACCGCTGATGAAGGCGCTATTCTGCGATGGATGCCCAGCGATCAGTGTGAGTCGTGAAGAACGGCCCATGCTGGTCTCGTTTTCCCGCTCAATGGCGGCTAGGGCATGGAAAACATCTAGCTACTCAGACCCAGTCACCAAGTACGGGAGGAAGCCTTCCTGGATCGGCCCTAAAAAGCTGTGGTGCCTTTCGAGCTCGAACCACTATGGCTCCATCGCCTCCAGCTGAACTTGACCGCCCTGTCGAAACTGATTCGTCACAGTGTTAGCAAAACTTGCCAAGTGTGCTTTAACCCTTGAAACTCTCACTGTCTTCGAGGTCGTGTCTGTTTCCCGCTAGTCACACAATGTGAATCAGCTCTGAATTTTGGGCTCTTTCAAACGGTTTACTGCAGAATTTCAGGTACGCCATCCCATTTTGTCCTTACTTAATCGTGTCCCATGATTACCTCGCGGTTCCAAATATCATCGCGCCGCCCAGTTACTGCGTCAAAGTTCATACTGCGCACTAATGTCACCCTTCTGGTCATCAAGACCAGCACTGCAACTACCCGCACACACTCGCTTCAACTATGGTCTCGCTCATCAACTGCACACAAAAGTTGGTTGGGTTCTCTCATTAGGGGACTAACTTCTCCCTTTCCTCGAGAAACTCATCATAAACTCAGCTCTAGTGATCTTCGATGTTGTTGGGCAAACTGGTAAAACATTTGGTCGATTCACTTCTTTTTCTTAAGTAGTCTTCCCCCCGTATAGGTATGTTCACAGCACCTCTGGAAAATCACCATACTTGAATCTTCTGTGCTTTGTGTTTACTTCCTGACTTTCACTTTAATGCTGGTTCAGCTTGTTAAGCAGCATTCTTTTACTACCAGCGGTGACCTATCTTACATGAAGTGCGTTTTCCCCAAAACGTCTTCCACCCTTCGCGGGACCAGTGCGCAGAACCCGTCAGCCATTCGATAAGCCTTTATCCGAGCTTTACCCTTATTTGTTGGTTCCAGGCTTCATTTGGCTGAAGCCGGTCACATGGCACCTCACTAAGCCTTACCTCGCACTTTCCTTAGCAAACTTGTTTTTCGGCCCTTTACATTAAATAGGCCACATGCATGTTACTCTAAACTTCGGCACTGTAAAAATACCTCAAACAGAATGGCATTCTCCACAACCAGTGTGTATGTGAAGGCAGTTGGCAGAGATAACGATTGGTGTGCGTTTGAGAGGGTGCGTGAGGGCTTGCGCAGAGGCAACGGCCAAATGGCAACCACGCTCGGCGGCTGGCTTTCAGCCAAGGAGTAAACAGGCTAAAAGCACGAACGAATATGATGGCCACTACAGGGACCTCTCCTTAGAAGTCTGACGGAGTTAGGCTTCGATCTTGGTGGCAGAATGGGAGTACTGACAGTCCTCGTACCTTGCTCGTTATAATTTCGGCAACTTTGGACTGCCGATGAAGAACGTTTGACGATGTTTGCACTCTTGAGGTCCAATTTCCGTGGGTCCGTGGGTCCAACACCCACGGGTATCCCACTCGCGAGCCAGAAGATGCCGCAACAGGTTCATCCGAAAAGCGTCCGGTCGTCGCCTCCGGCGAAAGCTGCCTTTGAGAGCCGCGAACCGAAAATCCTTTTAAATGTTCTGCATGCCTTAGGAGAGTTACTGTATCTGGCATTAACTTGTTGAGCTCATCCATGCACAGCACGAATGAACGTTTTTTTCCTGAAATTTTTAATTTTGGCCTTGAACCTTTTCTGCATGTCGTGCTTAGAACGCTGGACGTTAAACCTTCGGGCTCTGCCATTAAGTTTATTTGGCCGCATGCTGAAAGATTGTATACGGTCGAAGACTGAGGGTTTTTACTTTAGTGCCATAGGAACCACAAATCAGTCTCGTCCTGGTTTTGAGACTCCTGTGAATTGTCTGCATTAAATCGGTTAGTCTCGTCCGTATCACGTTATGTATTCATAGCCATGAGTAACTCGACGTTCATTTCCATAGATTAAGAATAATAGAACAAGGGAGTCATCAGTGACTAGTTATGGGGGAATAATTACTTGTTAAATGGGGATCCTCCTCAGTAAGTCGGCAAGGAAACTATGCAGTTCGCAATACTAACAGCCTAGAACGTCATGGACGAGTACAATGCTTTGAAACTACGGAAAACTGGTAGTGTTGGAGCTTTTGACCTACAAGATTAGCGCCAACCCTTTTTGATGGGCACCCGAATTCATGTGACGGTACGGGATTTCTCTGTCCACGAATTCACGGTAGAATCACTAGCCAAAGAACAGAGAAATGACTCTGAAGTGTTTGACTTATCTCGATTGGAGGTCTCTTTGGAAAATTTAGTAAAATTTGGCCGTCATTAGCCTGTGCAGCAAAACTGGGCATGACAGTACCGAATATCCGCGCATGTTATCTGGGTTGGATAACGTGGCCGGCGGTGCTGCCTACTATCTTCTGGCAAGGCGTCTTTCACTGCTGTGGGGCCAGCGCCTACACATGGGCTCGAAACGGCCGCAACGGTATTAGCTCTGCAGATAATGAAGGTTTGGAAAAAGTACTTCTGCTTGGTCGAAAGATGCTTTTTGTACCGGACGGGTCGTGAAGTCGCGTTACACTACAGAAGACAGAAGAAACAGAGAGTGTGTTCGTAGTTTTGGAGAGAGTTGTCCGCTAAAAGAGAACAGCGGCGCTGGCCTCTTCGATAGGAAAACCTAGAACGATGTACAAACGGGTTAGGTAGGTTGCACGCCATCCCGGTCAGAGTGATTCTGCCTTTCACTCTACTCTATTCTTTGTTTATCCTCAGGTATTTTTACGTTTCTTAAACGACTGCGGAAGTGATCTCAGTTCCGATTTTCTATGAAACTTGTGCAAAGAACATGAAGGAGGAATTTCTCGAAATTCCATTCGGACCGTTCAAAAAAGTCCCTCCCTTTGGGATCACTTGGTGAAGTCACTCCGGTTCTTGGAGGAAAACCTGCGAATACAGTTTGTGAAGCATTCTCCGTTACGTCTTTTGTACCTAGACCAAGGTAGCCCTGACGTTTAAATCCGGTTATTGTCTGCTTTTTGCTTTTTGTCTATTTAGACTTAGTCTGGTTAAGTTTCTGCCTTATTCAAATATTGCGAATTGATAATTTGGCTTTGTTGGTAAGTCCGCCAAGCTACCGCGGGGCTGTAACCTATTGCCGGGCAATGGCCACTGAGAAACTTTCAGCAAATTTAAAGACCCGAAGCCTCTAAACATTCATCATGAATGGCCATAACTAGAAAAACTTGGGAGATTTCCAGCTCGATATCTCCCAGTCTACGATATCCTGCACCTCATTTTCTGAAACACTCACCTATAAAGTAGGTACATTCTTTGAACTAGGTCCTCATCCAGGTAAGAGTTTTCTGTGTATAGGCGTTTTGTTACCCAGTAAAATTTCGGGAAAACATCGGTGAGTTTACCGTACTTACATTTATCTGTTTAAAATTGTCGCGCGCGTGAAAACTTCCTTTGATTAATTGGCTCAATATGTACGAAGTCCAAGTCACGATATTGCTAAAGTTGCCGTGCAGGTGTTTATTTCATCAGCTCTCCTTTGAAAACCAACCACACGAAAATGGCGTCGAGACGAAAGATCAAGCCTTTTAAACATCTCAATTAGCAGTTTGTTATTTCCAGGAGCAGTAAGCGAAAGCAAGCACCTCCCAGCGCACAGCTCAACCACGGGCCTAGCTCGACAGCTCCAGTTGGATTACTTGGTTAGACTAGCAAACAACCAACATAGCAGAACCAAAGTTAACTCAAGTGAATAAGCAGATGCCTTTGGTTGAATATATGCCATCAGAGCTGACAACTCCTCCACTTATCTCTGGTCCGGCGATACACAGACCCTCGAAGTCTAATGGCAGCTGGAAATTTCGTCGATGCGCTTGCTGTCGAAATACTTAAACATGGTGAAAATTCCAAAATTATGGTTGTTTTTATTGTTCCTGACAGTACACTCCACCAGAGGTGAGGGATACTGTTCTCAGTCCTGGCAGCGTAGCACGTCACTGATGTCATTGCACGAGGCTACGTAGGCAGAGACAATGCAACGACGGTCTTCTACTTTTCTCTTTCACAGATGAAGACCTGACAACGGAATTTATCAGCAACCAGCGGCTCGTAGTGAGTAGTTCTTCCTTCAAGACCATTGGAACAGCTGCCGACAGAATCCTTTTTTAGAGGCGAGTTTCTAGATCGATAAATAACTCCCAAAGGTCAGCCATTACTTCTGGCCCCCGATACTCATCATCAGAAAGGCAGCCACGCATCGAGACTCCCGTCTCCCTACCAACTTCAGTTCTTAATTCTCAGCTAATATTGGTGGACTTAGATGAACCTATATAACCATAGCTGGCACAGCCTTCTAGCAGGCGATTTCAAACAGATTGAACAACTACTACCCTTGCTCTAGATTGGAGCTTTGAACCTTCCCGTATCCCCCCAAATTCTCTCTTTCGAAGCTCGCCCATCAGACCAGAGAGATGTGTAGCGGGTACTTCTACCACTCCTAATAATTCGTCACCAACCACCATAGTAGTATCGATAAAAAACATTATCGTCGCCCCAGACTTATGCCAATGAGAACAACAACGACGTCATTCATCATAGGTCGCCGTGGTGCCCAGGTGAAAGTCTCTTTCGTTATAAAAAAGAAAAGTACTACCCCGGGTCGATCGTACGAGGAGCTTCCAACCGTTATCGATATTCTGCTAGTTTTCGTCAATCTGTCCGAACTCCTCCATAAGTATGTACTACTGTCATGCAAAAATGTAACTGTCCAGGCAAGTTTCTTCAAATTCCCAGCTAGCCATCAGTTACCTCAAGACCTCGGCCTTCCCACTTCTCACCCCAACACACTCGTTTCTGAACTTTCCCTACCTCCACTTTGTCCAATTCCCCGTCAAAACTGCTCTCCTTATTGGGATCAGTTCCCCCACAGGTTACAGAAGAAATCTTATTTTCTCCTTTCATTGCCAAATCTGTTGATATTCTGAGGTTCAGCTCGGTTTCCTCAGTACTGATACAGTTTATACGTATTTTTCACTCGCCTTCTACACGCTTGAAAATGTGCTTGCTCCGAAAAGAAATAATATGGAGCTATGCAGAAACAGCTGTAAATTTTTCACATCTCGGTCGCTTCAAACTCCGGAAGCACCCCCATCGCATCAGTCTACAATCTTGAATTCACCAACTAAAAACGTCTTCGGCATTTTGGAGGATGCTTCCAAATGTGATATTCTATCGCTCTCACCTTTATCCGACACAAACCCATTTACACCACCTAATCTATTTCTATCTCCCTCAGCACTGTTTCATGATGATTATATCTTTATGGAGCCTCTAGTAGTGTTCACGATATTGTACTCCAAACTGGGCCTCCATCTTTGATAATAATCATTAATCGATCAGTAATAAACAAGGTGCACACTGTGCTTTCCTTGGCAATCGCGCGAGGCTTTGATTTCATTTTACTAGTTGAAACGTGGTTGTCAGATATTACCGCCGCGCAAGGCACTTCTGGGGTAGGCTACATGGCCTTCAGGAAAAACAGATCAAACCATCCTGGGGGAGGCTGTCTAATTATTGTAAGGGAAGGTTTAGCCGCACCTTTGTTTGGGCTTCCCATTGTGGGCAGCTTGGAAGACTCGGTGTGGCACGACATCGAAGCGGAGTATCATGAGGCCTTGATTAGTTATGTTAACCATCCATCCGAACCAAATAGTTGTGACTTCCTAAATATTATTGATATTCCGAATATAGTCACGAACCTCCCTATTGGACCAAAGCTCATAACAGGTGACTTTATTGCACCGGGTGCATTTTGGTCAGCATTCTCTTCTCAAAAAATTGCCAGAATTTGTGGCCATTATCAGCCCTGGGGGTTTGGTTCAACAACTGTAAATCAATTCTTGCAAATCGAGCAACGCGCAGCCAGTTCAAACGAATCCCATAGCCAGAACAAGATTGATTCGTGGTTTCTACGGTAATAAACTGAAATTCACAAAAGGTGCAAATATATACATGCCTCAAGCATGCAGCCAAATAGGCCGAACCGCAAAACCAAAGAGGTTCAAAGCCCCGAGGCTCAAGCACGAGAATAAGAAACGTTTTGAGGCTAAATTCAAACTCCTCACACGAGTAAGCAAGCGTGCCTAAGTGTGGCGTATGAACGAGCCTTTTGAAGTAATGCCAAATATAGTCAAATTCACTGAGTAGGTACAAAGCTTGGAAGGATTTTCAATATTTGCCCTTTACAAAACTTGCCCCTCCCCTACGGAGATTAAATAACCTTCCAGAATCAACTTTTTTCCTGGGCCTAATCCATGTGTCTATCTAGTTCTGGAGGTCCTCCGTAGAGATGGTCACCCCTCATTTTCCTTTACGTCCACCATCCCGATAATTTCCACAAAAACCTACCGGCTGCATCTGGTTCCCTTATGTCAAATGGGACCAATTACCTTCGCCTATGTGCACCCAAAATTTGGATGAATTTTTCTTGCATTGCAAACCACAAACGTTAATAGACAAGCTTCATTCTACCTTGAATCCTTGTCTCGATATGATCAATTTTAAAAACGTTTCCATCAAACTTGCGAAGCCAAAGGAAATTTCCTGAATGAAACAGTAACTGTCGAAACTACGGTGTACATTTCTCAAAACAAAAGATTTCTTGTTATACGTACAATCCGTCCAGCTATCTGGAGATATTAACTCTTACTCGAAGCGGATAAAGGGAAACAAAGAAAAACCGCTTTAAGTAAACCAAAAGGAGTGCAGATTTTATCTAATTTAATGGACCATATAAACACCCAGTCTACTTCGGCTGTTTCTTCCCTTTTTCTACACTGATGCCTACATAAACAAAGCACACAATATGTCAGAGGCTTCCAGCGCGTTTCACATCTACGGTAACACTTGATTCGCCCTCCGGTATTCCCATTCCGGCTTTTACTTCCTCGGAAAATCGGTCTGCCGTTTCGTTTCACCCAAACCATATATCACTTCTGTTGTCAGGTGTGGGATTTTCCCTCCACTCTGAATCAGGTGCGTTATCCACGGCCATTTTCAGGTTAGGCGGTCCCGATATCCCATTTTACTTGACAAACGTATTTAACTTATCTTTTGCCGTGAAGCTTATATCCCAGCCACCGGAAATCCTTAGGTAATACTCTGATTTATAGAAAAGGGGTCATGGCAAGACCCGGCAAATTATAGACCTGCCGGTGTAATCCCAGTTGGCCAAAGCTGAGCTTACGAATTGCCTTCTCAGACGATCCTACAAATTTTGTCCAGTACGGTTTCCTTAAACTCGGCTCACGTTCTACTTCTATGATCGATTTTTCAGGTCTCACAAGGATGGCTGCCAACAGCAGCAAAGGGGGAATTATGATTTTTCCCGATATGACTAAAGCTTTTAACTGGGTTTCTCCTCGTCGACGTTTACACAAATTTAACCTATGACATTGCTGTCCCCTTTAGTTTGTGGTTTTCTTCTCATTTATCTTTAAGCTATCAGGTGAGAGACGTAATTGGAAGTATTACCACCGAAAAGTGTAACTAGCAAAGTCATTCGACCTAGCTTCCCAGGACGGATACTCTTTTCAATGAACGTAAAAGATATACTGAGCGTGATCCTTCGCGGAATTCCTTTTCTCTTTGCTGACGATCTAAAAGAGTTGCATATCTTCGACATTTAAACACAGCCATCAGTAATATATCGCTGGACCTCAGTTCACTAAGCACTTGGGGAAATACTTGATCAGTGACGTTTTCTGCTGAAAAAAGTGGTTTTCTGATCCATAAATCTATTGTCCCATCAGGTCTGCTTAGCTTAGATGGTCAAAAAACTGCAAATCATTCATCGATACGAGTTTAAGTTTTTCAAAGCTCTCGTTTGTTTAACTTCTAGGAACATATAGCCAGCGAAACTTCGAACATTTCTATTGTGAGACGGCAAACTCAGTGTCTCTAAGGCTCATGTCAGACCACTTTTGTAGTATGGATCAATAGTTTATTCCAACTTGCGACATTGATACCGAATATCTATTGAAAAAATGTAAAGATCATTCACAAATGCAATCAACAGGTTATTTTGCAAAGCTGAATCACAAGCTACGCTGCAACCTTTCACACCTAGATCCTCTTTGGCCACCGAGACCCTAAACTAGTCCATCTTTCTTTCCTAACCCTACAGAACATCAGACTTGTGGCTCATCATCCCAACTCATAAGACCCACCGACTTTGGGTACTCTTTACGAAAAAACAGCTTTTCGATGGCTGTCCAAAGTTCCGAGACGACTTTTCTACCCAGTCTCTCCATTGTACTCTTTGCTTTGGAACAAAATGCCTCTAGAGATTTGTTTACTCTACCATCCCCCGGCTTTTCAGAGGAAGAAAGACGAATTATTTGTAGAGCTTAAATTATTGGTCATTATCAACTCTTACGTAGCTGAAGATGGGGCTCACAAAATGGGTCTAGGTCTTTGATAAACTATACACCTTCAACCAATTAACCCCAGCTGGAACCCTTCCGAACCGCCGCCTTTCCTCCAGTTTTCGTCTCAGGTTGGTTTCGTGGTTTGGATTTCCACAAAAGCAGACCATCAAAGGAATTTTCGAGCAATCCAGCGGTTTGATAAGCTGCAACAATATTCCTATTTTACTTGACAGGTATTTACCAAATTAATGGCGTCTGAAATCACGTTTCCGCGGGAATTGACGGACTACAGAAGGCATTCATAAATTGAACGCTTGCATTTTACCCCTCTCCTATACTGAAAAACCCCCGAGATGTACCACTGGCCGCTTCCCCATCTCCCCACTCAATTTCCGTCCGTTGGCACTCGATCCTCTATGCAATTCAATAGCGGAGATACCATGATCAAATCAGGCAAATGAACTTTCATTTTTGTTGTTGATCTACTGACACCATGATACGCATTTTTCATGGTACATAAAAGGCTGGTATTCATTGGCTCCTTCCAGAGTAACCTTTATATGCATTCGTTACTCTTTTTGACCAAGGTTTCGGCCTCACAGAATCCCGAGGGATTCTGGTTAAATCCATGTGGAAGTTTCCACCAATCCCCACCCTAGGTTTTGCAACGGCCATTTCTTTGCAAGTTCCACAGGAACAAAAGTCTGTAGTCTTGCCAGCGGAAAACAATAAACTCGTATCATTGCATATTTTTTCTTACCGGTTTTATGGTCGAGATGCTTTTAACTGCAACTATTATGACACTTACTCACGATCATGTTCTTCTAGATCCATCTCATTATCCGGACAATTTTGACGTTTCGGCTGCCGGCTTTTGCTTTTTTCAACCTTCCAGTCGGCAGACCTTTGTCCAGTGGGTTTTATTCCAGTAACTTGACACTCAGTTTCGTCGGGTAAATGGTACTGAGTTAACTTCAACCGATGGCAGGTCCGGTTTGACCTTACGCCTTAACCCCTTCCGTAAGACCTTGGTATAATTTAGTTCGTTTTTGAATGTGTGCACGAACTATAAATTATGATCACTCTTATTGCAAGCTTATCGTCTAATTCCGAGAAAAAGGCCGTTACCATTGCCATTATCACAAAGCCCTCTGAAACACTCCATTTAGTGTGAGTGTTTGACGAATATCTGCGTTCATGAATTTCCTTATGCATCTCACCGTACGCTCATTTTCGAGACTGCTTTATGTTCAGAAACCTGTTTTCATTTGTTTCGGGAGACTCGGTGTCAACTTCATATGATTCCTCCAGTTTTCAGCCTTCTTGTTTGCGTGACATCTCATTGACACCTGAAAGTTGAATGTATATTCGATTCCTCTGGGCGGCTCGTAATCAGTTTGCTTTAATCCGTCGTTGAATTATTTGGTTTACCACTTGGAGCATGTTGCTTAACCCGTAGCAGCAAACATTTCGATTCTGGAAAGTCTACATTCTAATCGTATACCTAAGTGTGTGCGGTGAGAGATCGACCGACTCTTTGGGCTGGCAAAGTGTATGGCCAAACACCAGCTCTGCCTCTGTTGTGTGCGATCCTTCCTCCAAGCTACTATGCCGGTCAAGGCTTGCTAACAGCAGAGGTTTACCCCAGAGTAGGCTGTCGTCTGCCAGGGGTGGCTTTTGACTGCCGGTGGAAAAGCTCGGCCGTACCACTGGCCAGTGGGTGGTGGACTGCCGTCCTAATGTTTTGGCAACTGAGCACTGCTAGCAGACTGCCAAAAGCCCCGTCAAAATGTGGACCAAGATCCGTGGACTCTTTGGTAGGCCAACCAAGCCAACGAACTCAGCTGGTCGGAAATGCTTTCGCGGCCTCTTGTGGTGTGGAACGCGGATAGGAATGGCTTTCAGCCAGCGAACAAAAACGTCCACACACCTGAGTACGTGAACTACCCAAGTGAAGGTGGCAGCGGTTATACGAGATCGACTTGCACATAATGAAAACGTGTCCCAGTTTACGGGAACCCAGCTGTCGCCTCCTTAATGTGTTTGTGGGCCCTGCCAAGTTGTCACTGAAAGCAAGCACGTTCTCGCTGATGGAATATTGTTTAATCTTGCACCAAGCAATCATTTTGGTTACCAGCTTCACCAAGGCGGTCAAGCAGGAATGAGCCAGGTTATGGAGAACCAGGAAAGTAGGATAACAGTGGGCCTTGGGAACCAATGGCTCAGGGCGACCTTGTGGCACATAGAAAAAGATGATATTCTGGGAAGCGTGTATAGGTGCCGTCGTTAAGCTCAAAGAAGAGCTTTATCAAATTGGTCGATGTCTGAGCCCCTGGTATGGGCCTGTGCCATCGCTTCCAGGTTGGTATCAGGCTTGGGTGACAGACACCACTGATGTGCGTGTGACAAGGCCTTGGTGACCTGTGAATGCCGGGGACCACCGGCCTTCGACTGTGTGAAGAAAATGACGGATGCTCAGCTGAAGATCTGGTAACTCCCTACCACGTATGCGTGACTTAGGTTTGGTACGGTATTACCGTTAGAGGAGGATGCGGGGCTGCAGGGAGTCTTATACGGTCCGTTGCTGCACTGCTCAGGCCGCCATGTCCGGGGCCTCCGGCACCACCGAAGTAGGAGTCGAAGGGCGGGGCTGGGTGGAGAGGGCTCTGTTGGTGGTAGGTTCCTTGACCGAGGCAAATGTAACTTGTGCCTTGTCGGGATGTCCCTACTTCCGCCTACCTCCGCGCAACAGGCCGGTAAGGGGTTGCATCATTTCCGCGCAGCGAGCGATGAACCGGCAGTATAAGATCGCCAGGCCGGGAAACCGGAGCAAATGACGGAGAGGCTGGAGTTGAGGATGGTCGCAAATGGGTGAAAATGTATCCGGCAGAGGGCGTATGCTCCAGGACAAAATAGAATGCCTCGTGATGGTGATATTGCACCCACCTAATCTGCGTTTAGCGGCGTCGATCGTTACGCCGTGTAGAGTAAAGAGTCCAGAAAGTGCCTTTGAATGTGCAGCTTGACCTTTTTCTGAAGAACCACCCCTTTAAGTATCGTTTAGGTGTACGCGGACATTTTCTATGTCACGGCTTGCTTCTTGTACTATCCACTGAAAGGTCTGAGGTGCATTCTCCAGTCCAAGCACTACGCGTAGATGCCCGAGCAGCCCAAAAGTCGTAGTGACATTAGTTTCAGGGATATCAGTCCCTATTACCGGGATCTAGTTGTGCCGTGAAGGTCAGCCCATCACCCTTAGTTTGTCATTTGCTTGGTTGCATGTTTTGTGCTCACAGAAACAGCCAGGGCTACTTCTGACACATTTCATTGAAACAAGCCAGAGTGCCCGGCAAGAATACCAGCTTTCGGCACTCAAAGATCTTCTCTGGTTGACCTCCTTGACAAAAGTGATCGTAGAAGCGAGGGGATTATCCTCTCCTGTGAAGTCCGTGAACCAAATCGGCGCGGATGAGGACGGAGCAACCTGTGTATGACGCCTTTAAGCAATGCGTAGTCAAATTCGCAACGGATCCCAAAATCAGAAGGCGATTATCCGCGAAATTCTACGACGCTAGATTGTCAAATGAACAATGGCACGAAACAGATACAAACCTCAGTTATGCAATCACAAGGACTCAAAAAACAAGAACCGAATTGCGGCTTGCGAGAAAGGAGCACGAGCGTCACGCGGGTCCAGAGCAAGGATATGACAGAGCAGCGCGCTGAGCGCGAACAAACAAGCGTTGGTCCGCGAAAAGCAAACAGTGCATGAAAAAAGTCAATAGTGTAAATAAGTGCGTGATTTTAAGGGAACGTGGAACTGCAGTGGTCCTTTGGTGATTTTCCACGACTGGTCGCTACACCACCCACCAAAATCCTCCAAAATCTTAGAGGAATCAAGAGTTTGGAATGAAGGTACTGATTAGTTCTACCTGCCTAGACGCAGCTTTCAGTGCTTGTATCTAATACCTCGTCGTCAACTTTCGACTCAAGATCGCACTTGATTCGGTGGTCACACCAACTCCAGGTTACTCTTCGTCGTCCATGAATACGGCTGATGGATGGCGGGCGCGAAGGCAAAACATAGGTGCTGTCCTCGGGTGAGCCGTTGGCCCTCGGCCGCGTGTGCTTGTGTGTGTGCTTGTGTGGGTGTGGGTGGGTGGATTGGCGTAGGTGTCATAGGTGAGTTAGCACTCTGGTACATGGGCAAATAGTGGCAACCATCCCTTACGGGAGATATCTCCCCTGGTGTCAGTGACAGACGGGGAACAATCAGCCCTGCGGCGTGTTTTGATGAAGGTCATGAATTATAGACGTGTATTATGTAAGCATGATTGATGTGTGTCCGGGTATATTATAGAATCACAGCTACCACTACATTAGCCAAAGGCCTTCTGTAACGTCAACGAAAAACGGCGAGCACTGCAACCTGTTTGTTGGGGGCCATGAAGTATAAACGCGTACCAAGTAAGTGTGTATATGTCGGGGTGTATGGTAGCTCACTACGTCAGTATGTCGAAAGTGCCTCCAAACATATGGGTTCTTTTACCCACCTCGAAGACGAATGGGGGATAGTCTACTGGGTTTCCGCGTTATCGGCTTCTCTGTCTTCACACTCAAGGAGGCTGATATTGTGCACGTCGCGGATTAGCGTTCCGCGGGTGGTCTTCACCTTCACAGTTCTCATCATTTCGTCGAAGCTTCCGATGGCCTCCACTGCCACGCCCAAAGGCCAGGTGCTGAAATGCGCGTGTTGGTCTGCGATCAGCACTACAACCCCAACCCTGAATGGTCTTGTTTTGACCAGCTGCTTCTGTCGGGCTTGCGGAGCCGGTAGATACTCCCAAAGCCATCGCCTCCAAAAAACTTCGGCAAGACAGTTGGCCTGCTTCCATCCGTAGAGGTAGCTCCCACGAAGGTTTATCGGTACTTGGGAACCCTCATTCGATCTTAACATCAATAAATCTTTCGGGGTGAGCGCCAGATGGGTGAGGTCGCCGTTGGTTACTGTAACCAGTAAGCGGTTGTTCAGAATTCTCTCGACCTCACTCATGACGGTGCTCAACGTTTCGTCTTCGGAGGGCTGTTGTTCAATGATCGATAGCAATATTTGCCTGTTGGACCGGCTCACGCTTTCCCATACGCCGCCGCGATGACTGGCTTGCTGGGGATTGAAGTGCCATCGCACACCATAGGCCATGGTTGGATTCTGCAATTCGTCCCTGTTCATGTTTTGTGCCAAAGCTGCAGTTCCCGGTGAGCACCCATAAAATTGGATCCATTGTCGGAGTATATATCTGCCTGCATGCCTAGTCGGTTGATAAACCGCCGCGGGGTCCGTAAGAAACAGTCGGTTTTCATTGAATGCGCAACTTCTAAGTGTACCGCGTGTGACTTTATGCACTTCATGATACACCCGTATCTTTTTTCCAACCTCTTCTCACACTTGATCCACAAGGGCCCAAAATAGTCCAACCCGGTTTCGCCGAACGGCCATCAGCCTGGAGTCACTCTGCATTCCGGTAACGGGGCCATGTGTTGTCAGCCCGCTGCGGCATTGCGTCTCCTACAATGAACATGACGCCGGATTACAAGTTTTACTCTCGCTTTTCCTCTCAGCAACCAAAGGTGCATTCGGATGACGATGGTCACGTGACTTTCCCTGGCGTGTCTCCGCACGACGTGGACTTGTTGTATCATTGGCTCCATCACAGGTTGTCGAGTCGACAGCAACATGGGGCATTCCGTGTCAAAGCTCAGGTGGGAGTTGGTCAGCCTGCCATCTACCCGTAGTAGTCCGTTAATGAGTCTGAGGTTTAAAGGCCTCAAGTCACCCCCGGAGACGATATTTCTTTGTCGATTACTCCCACTTCTTCCGCTCTCTCGAGTTTTCGAGTGAAAGTCTCCCTTTGTATCATCCTGAATATATCGCGTTCTGCGGCTCGTAGTTCATCGGGACTTATCGGACCCACTCGTACCCGGCCGGAGGGGCGGCCTCCTATCATGACTAGCAACTGTCTCTTGGACCTGGCCAACCAAACTACTGAGGGAAGCGTCTTCATCCAGGAGAAAAACCTGACCAACCATGACAAAATGAATGACTCTTCGACGACTGCGGCCGTCATCACCACGCCTTTGATCTCCAGTTTCAGTTCCAGAGGGGCTTTAGTTCGTACACGGGCCAGTCTTGTTTAGGGATGTGCAGAAATTCCGGTCCTTTCGTCCACGTGTCGAGTTGCTGGAAGTTGATCAAACCTCGGGACCACTGGTCGGCTGGGTTATCGCCAGACCTGACCAGTTTCCACTGGTTCATGGCAGATTCGTCGCTGATGATTTTGAGCCGGTTAGCCACGAAAGTACCAAAACGGCTCCGGACTTTGATAATGTAGTACAGTACTATCGTCGAGTCCTTCCAGAAACTAGCCAACCAAATGTGGAGGTCGAAGCATATATTTACCGCTTGTAGCGCCCTGACTGCTAACACGGCTGTGCTGAGTACAAGGAGCGGAATCGAAACAGTTTTCAATGGGGCAACGGGGACTTTGGCGAACAGGATCCTCGTAGTATAATTTCCGTCTCCCGTGCTCCATCGTCCGTACACCACAGCTCTGTAACCGACCTCGGATGTATCAGAAAAGGCATGTAGTTCTTCCGTCCGCGTTGCATGACCAGGGGACGAACATTATGGAATCCTTGTCCCCTAGTCTCTTCACGGTGTTCAGAAGTTCTTCCCAGTCCAGGCGGTCTTCTCGGTCCAGTGGTTGGTCCCAACTGACTTTCTTACGGCAGAGCCATCGCAGCAGGATTTTCCGGGGGAAGGCCATGGAGAGACGAAACCGAGCTTATCGAACAAACTAGAGATGGCGGATGGTATGTCAGGACGGGTTACTGGTAGCTCAAGGAAGCTTAGCTCGAAAAAAGTCGTCCGTTTCCGTTTCCCATTGTGTTTCTAGAGTGCTTTCGGTAGGAAGTGGAGAGCCGTCCAAATCTCTAACCCTTTCGGCCCTGTCATGGTATGGGATGACTTTGAGCACTTCTGAAGCTTTTGACATCAATTTTTTTAGATGGAAGCCACCTTCTTTTAGCTATCTTTTAAGGCGCTTGAACTGCGCTAGTGCCGAGGCTACATCATCCAATGACCCAAGATAGTCGCCCACGTAGAAGTTCCTGCTGATTCTACCTACCACCTACCGGTAGACCAAACCTCCATGTTTGTTCGCTGATTCTTACAGGGGGTAGTCCGCAAAAACGGTGATGATATGGCCCCGAAGGTGTGGACGGTCATCCTGTAATCCATCACTGCTTTTCCCTGGCTGTTCTTTTCCCGCCACAGGAAGCGCAACGCACCTCCCTCTTCTACCAGTATTTTCACCTGGTGAAACATTTCCCTGATGTCGACTGGCAAAGCCACTGTACCCATTCTGAAACGGCACAAAACTTCGATCAGTGGCGTGGCCCAGTCAGGCCCTTGTAATAGGTGATCTTTTACCGACCTGCCCTGGAACTTGGCAGCACAGTCGAAAACCACCGGCAGATTTTCCGGTTTCTTGGGGTTGATAACCAGGTGGTGATGTAGATACCAGATCCCCTTCCGGCCGTCGCTGCTAGCGAGCACCCTTTAAGCGTAGCCGAGGGCTTCGTTTCCCTTCATTACTTCTGCACATTGTTCCCACAGATTCTGATCTCGAACGAGGCCTTCTTTCAGTCGAAGCGGCCTCTGTAGAGCATGGCTTCTATTATCAACCCAAGGGTCAGCTGGTGTGCGCCATGGGAAGGGAACCTCGAACTGTTTTTAAGGCCTCTAGTTCCCTGCCGCACTGTTTGCAGAGCGAAGTGATCCTCTTGCGACAACGATAGTCCTTCGTCTCCGATGTCCTGAAACTCCTTTTCATACAGCTACCGCAATTGCTGCCCTGTTCCTTTCATTTCGGCTGATACGTAATTTACGGATCCACGTCCCCCTACTGGACCAAATAGTATCCACCCCAGTGCCGTGCTTACGGCATAAGTTGCCTGATGGCTACCCACTCTCTGGTCAAGTACCCAATGTGCCTCTGGCACTTCGCAGCCGACAAGGAGGTCCACTTCGTCGTCTTCCCAGTCTACAACGGTTATATCCTGCAAGTGGGGCCACCTAGTCGAAATTGCTTTCGCCGACCTTGGTGCTTGCATGGGGAGATCAGCTAATGTAAACGCCTTTGTTGACTCAACTTTCTCGTTAACGCCTAAGGAGATGAGCTGTGACCGAAACCGGCAGGCAGTCATTACTTGTGTTCCGCCCACCGTGCTCACTGCTAACGGCGTCGTACTTTTAGCAAGCCGGTGTTTGTCGGCTAACCTCTCTTTCACTAGGATAGTGTCCAACCCACTGTCGACGAAGGCCAAGGCTTTGACCACCCCAGTTGAGGTCATCACTCCCACGGCAGCTACTCCTAAACGTGCTGGTTTACTGGTGGGCCTCGATGTTGAACAATTAACACTGGGCTTGGTGTTGGTCTCTGGTGTAGTTTCTCTCGCCTGGTGTAACAATCAATGGTGTCCGCCCGCGAGACCCTAGTGACCACTTCTGATCCTTCTTCGACAAGCTGCCGCCCGGTGCGTGGTGTTGAGGCATATAAAGCCCGCTCCTGTCATCTTCGCCATTCCCCAACGTTCGTCTATCTTGGAGTTGATGAACTTGGGGCGTTCCAATAACCCTTGGATAGCGTCACAAGACCTACAAATTGGATGCGCAGTGGCCTCGCGTTAAATGGCGTGTGCATTTGTCCAAGGCCGGTATTTCGGATGTTCCAGTGCAGAGGTTTGAGCCTGGCTAGTGTTGGATTTGTTTACCTGGTTACTATCCCGGATGAGTCGGCCAAATCGACGGTCGACTATCTTGGTTTGCCTGTCCAAGTATCCGGTCAAATGTTCGAAGTTGGCCTCGCGGTCGCCTCGGCTTATAAATTCCGCCTCTTCCGCCCACCGACCCTGTAGTTCGGGAGAGAGGTGACGGACTATTCCATCCAAAGTATGTATTGCATCGAGGTCAGCCCTGTAACCTAAATGGTCGGGGCCATTGAACGGTTTTGCTCACTAGGTCGGCTATTGTATAGACGTCGCCCTCAGATCTTTTGGCCTCTATCATCACGCCCTCTATCAGGTTACCGGCTACCTTGAGAGGCTGGTCAAGCAGGTCCCTTAAGATCTTTTTTGTTTGTGTGAAGCGTTGTTCTGGGTCGAGCATGGTACACCCATCGATGGCTTATCTTGCTGGGCCTCTACGGTAATGAGTCAGGTAGAGAAGCCTTTGTCCGGGGCCGGTTATCTTGTTTTCGACGGAAGTTTTCAACTGCCTGATGAACTTGCAGTAGTGTTCAGATCGTCCGTCAAAAACTCTCAGTTCTACCCTTGGCAGATCGATCGTTGGTGGCGTTGATATTTTATATTTGGCTACCGGCGCAAAGTTCCCTATTTTAACTTGTCCTGGCATATCGGATAGGTCGCAGTCGCTGACCTTCAGCTCGTGCTCGTTCCGTCTATACTTTTCTTCTGCTTCCTGGGCTTATTGTCCAGCTGATAACAGTTGATGTTCTAGGTCCTATATCCATAGCTTAACTAGGTAAACATTTTTGCAATCCATATTACCCCCGGTAATACATGAGCAAGCACTGACAGGACTAGTTGACCTAGTATTAAATAAAGAATCAAAGGTACCCGAAACCTCCCCAGTGACTTGCGGTATTACTTCCTGTCCAGATTCCAACTACTTCGAACTTTGTCTTGGCATGTTGGGCTTTTACCCGTTCCAGGTTGATCATCTGTGCATTGTGAGATACCTTCGAGCAATGCGTAGTCAAATTCGCAACGGATCCCAAAATCAGAAGGCGATTATCCGCGAAATTCTACGACGCTAGATTGTCAAATGAACAATGGCACGAAACAGATACAAACCTCAGTTATGCAATCACAAGGACTCAAAAAACAAGAACCGAATTGCGGCTTGCGAGAAAGGAGCACGAGCGTCACGCGGGTCCAGAGCAAGGATATGACAGAGCAGCGCGCTGAGCGCGAACAAACAAGCGTTGGTCCGCGAAAAGCAAACAGTGCATGAAAAAAGTCAATAGTGTAAATAAGTGCGTGATTTTAAGGGAACGTGGAACTGCAGTGGTTCTTTGGTGATTTTCCACGACCCGTCGTTACAACCTGATGCAGACAAAGTAAGGTCCTATATATAGGGATCGGACATCTATCGGTGATGGCGACCCTGGTAAGTGCTGTCTGATCGTCACAGGGTCGCCAGCAGCCTCCACATTTGGGAATGTTGAGAGAAAACCCAAGCGCTGCTAGAATTTTCTACTATACTGAGCTCTAGCGTGTGTTTGAGTTCGGTCAGTGCGACGCGGAGCCTGTCCTACTCTAACCAACGCGGCCTACTGAATACTGGTGGTCTCTTCGTGTTAATATGGTGAGTGACGCTGGTAGTCACTGCCAGGAGGGGTCCGGACTGTCGAGGCTTGATCGAATGGGCAGCAGCGAGTTTGCTGTAGGGCTGTAGGGTCTGATGGCACACTAACCTACGGAGCTGTGCAAATTCAATAGGTCAGGAATTCGGTGCCTAGATCGGAATACGGAACGTCGGTGATGGTGAATACCTAACGAAGATTGTGCTTTAAACCTAAGTCTACTGCGAGCAATGGCTGGCCAAAAGTTCCGCTGGCCTCGTCACTGACAGCACCCAGTGCTTATGCCTCCAGTGTGCTAAAAGGATGACACTCAGTTCGGCTTCAGTGTCCAAAAAGGAACAGATTATTTGAAACTACAACCCTTATGTTAGAAAGACGACTTCTAGCCTGATGCGTGGCTTCCTGGGCCACCACCCCTGGACGAGAGTTGGCTCTTTTGATGAGCGCCGGGAAATGTACACACTGGTTCGCACTATTTGGCTCCTTCAACAAATCGATTTTGGTTTTTATAGTAACCTCTTTTTGAAGGGTCGAAATGTCGTCGTAGTGGAAGACTTCGGCTTTTAGGTGTGCGTGCCAGGTCCTGCTCCTGCGACCCACTCCTACCTCCTGCTAGGCGTTGCAGGCCCGAATCAATTCTAAACGAGACTAGGGCTAGGTCTTCAGATGTGGCGAGGCAGGTACGGTGGCGACGGGAGACACGTTTACCCCAGTGACAGCGCGGTTGTATCTTGACGTTATGTCATCTTCTACAGCTCCAGTCCCCCCCCCCGTCGAGCATTCAGGCGTAGCAGATTAAAATTGGAATGTTGCGCGATAAACTCTGCAGCCAAAGTTCCCATAGAAGTGGGTCCTTGTCTGCTGTTGGTACTCCCAAAACCTGCATCCCACGCAGCATTTCAGAGGGCTCTCTGCCTCCAAAATCAAGATTTGAAGTAGCTGCTTGCTTTGGCTCTGCGTTGCGCCCATGCGGGCCTATTTGAAAACCTCGTGGATCTGGGAGGAGATTATCACTTCCATAACTCGCTTTATAACCTTCGATTGGAGGCGGCCTTGCACCCGCCTGAACCAGATGGCATCACTGGTCGAACTGCAGTTTTCGAATTCCTTTTCGGCAAGCTTGAACCGCAGTTCTGGGTCAGTAGGAGTACGTACCGGTATATGCTGCTCGGTCGATCCAGTGGTGGGTTCAGAAGGTTTTCTCTCAGTAGATATAGCCTAGTGAACAATTCACTGGAAAGAGGAAAAGAGCAACGATAAACTTGACAGCACCAAACACGATGCACCTGGAAAACATTATGACAGACCTGACACAAAAATAATGAAGGACGAAAAGAAGTTGAAAAAATAAACGAAAAGGTCAGCGTGTTGAAAATAATAGAATGCTCGAAAACGTACTTAGAGTGAGCCTTAACCGTGGAAAGCAGGGAAAAGCTAGTGTCCTGCGGAGTTCGTCTGGTCCACCCATTGCCAGGTCCCCAAACCTTACCTGGCAGCTTCCTTGGCAAACTTGTTCTTCGGTCCTTTACATTAAATAGGCCACACGCACGTTACTCTAATGTTCGTCACCGTACAAATACGTTAAACAGAATGGTATTTTCCACAACCAGTGTGTACGTGAAGGCGGTTGGCAGAGATAGCGATTGGTATGTGTTTGAGAGGGGGCGTGAGGGCTTGCGTAGAAGCAACGGCCAAATGGCAACCACGCTCGGCGGTTGGAGTCCAGCCAAGGAGTAAACGGGCTAAGATCCTTAAAGAAGATGGCCGTTGCTACGGCATTCCTTCAAGACCGGCTGCGACCCCTCCGGACATAGAATTCACCTTTTATCCCAAGCCTCTGCCTTTTCTTGTGGGAATTCCCCCCCCCCCCCGTCAGTGTCTCCGTTCGTCTACACGGCCTCATTTTCCCTAAGTTTCCATTAATTCTTATGGGGCTGCCACAGCAGTCCACGTACTCGTCTCCCACTGCCCTCTAAGGATCTAACCGCAGTATCATAATGGCTTAAAATCAGCCATGCCTGTTTCTATCCCGGTTTTAAGCTAAGTGAGCTTACCAGGCAGCATTCTAGGATGACCGGCAGTTGTCCTTCATTGCTTGGAGTACTTTTGCGCAACTTACTTGCCCCTACCTTGGTAAATTCTCTTGACACCCTTAATCTGCGCTCACTGTGCAACCCGATTTCTTATGAGCCCTCACTTGTTTTGAGCCGTTTTCTGTTGATCCTCAGCTGAGACTTACTCAAACCGCGTTTCGCTTCTTGCCTTCCCTTTCTAACCTTTCTTTCACAGGTGTATATCGTTATACGACGTCCTGTATCTCCAGGTCCCACATGGGCCACCGTCCCAGCTGCCTATTTATTTTGTGTCCTCCAGCCAATCCTTGTCCGCGCGCTACGACCTCCAGGCCATTCGCAGTCCTGCAAGTTTATCCCACGACTCCCCTCTTCATCGGTTACAATCAGCTGCCAATATAAGAGGCAGCCTCAATAGTAATGATAACAGTAATAGTATATTTCCCAATTTTGGTTGAGGGGTAAGCTTGAAAGCATAATCAGATCTTACAATATCACTCATGTCCATCTCAAAGTTGTGGGGCGCGGTCAGATCTGCCGCTTTGGTCGGGGCGCTGTGGGTGTGCAGGACGCCTGCAAAGATGTGCGTGTGCAAAGGGGCTGGTGGATTGCATTTCCTGACACCGAAAACGGTTTTCAATTTGGTTGTCTAGCATATGGCCAGTCTCTTCCAGTGGCACCTTTTACTGATTACGAAATACTGTTTTCGTGCTAACAAAGCTGCTGAAATGATGATATTCTGTAATCATCCTTGGAGTCTCATGAAGCTTCCTATCAGCCTCCATTATCGCTCCCTCCTCGATGACCGGTTAAAGTTAGCAGGGAGTTTGCGCAGTTACAGGAGCATACCTCTCACCTTCAGCTGTGAACCTCGTTTCGTGGAGTACTTTGATTGCCTGTATGAGAGCTCCTTAATCTTTTTGGCATATTCCCTGTTGCAAGCAATCGCTGAGACTTGAGCCTGGCTAACCACCAGTCCCATCAGCAATCATGACTTGACTCAGTGACAGAACCAGCTGTTACTATAGATACCCTTATTCATTTACTCACTTATGGTGGCCTTTCATTTCCGCACTTAAAAGACCTCACTCGCTAAAGCGTCTTTCTCAAATCCATGGGCATTCAGCGACGAGATTAATGATTATCCGCAAACTCCTCCATTTCAAGTGTTCCCTCGCAGACAGCTTTTCGTTGCACTATTCTGGTCTCGTAGAGTACCATATATTCTTCACGTCTTCACACGTCAGGTGTTTTGTCCCAAAATCTCAACACTCTGTCTTTATCACGTGATACATCTACCCAAAATGTCGCTAATAAATGTACCATTAGCTTCTATATGCTCTACCATCACCTCTTCTTGCCACTTGACCCTTTAATCATCATAGCTTTGCAATCCAGGTTATTTTATTACTCAGTTACGACTTTCATATTCTACATCATCCACCCATCGCATACTGACCTTCCGAGGAAAGTTTATCTGTTATCTCAGGGTAACTTCTTAAACCATCACTACGACAGCCTACCTGTCTATCCCCAAGTGTCTCACTCGTTTGAAATATAACTGGTTCCGTCCTTGTCCACCCGTCAATCATTACTTCTTCCTTTGTCAACTGAGGCATTGCATTCTGCATCGGATGTTCTATTCCCGTTCTTCGCCTAAGATTATCTATCACGCAGCTTCGTTTCTTTGTTTTTATCGCACGATCCGCTGATCAAAATGGTCATAATCGGATGTACACTAACTTTTAACATACTTTCTCGCCTATTCAAACTACTTGCCCCAGTAGTTGCCACAATGAAGCAGCTAAGACCGGTTTATCAACACATCAGCATTTCCGCGGTGATGCTTCAAGACTTACTATAAAATAATCATTTCACCGATTACTAACTTGCTTTTTCCCGGTCATTTTCCTGATCATCACTCTGGCACTCTCCCTCCCTACCCGTTGTGTTGACCGAATGCTAGGTAACTGACTCCGTCACTACTTTACCTTCGAAGGTTAGCACTATACTTGTCAATTGTCTCGGCACATTCCTTTTCTGATGATCCGTCACTGTGCATTGCTGAGCTTCCTATCCATATCTCTCTATGTTCCACAGCTCAATAATGACCCGTTATACCTTCGTTTGGCCAATTCTTCCTTCTCTGAACGGGTGAAGATAATAAAAACGCTTTTGTCTTCTTAGCTTTTTCCAGCTGTTAGGATCATTTCCGGCACTTTCAGGTGTATAACCTATATTACCAAACACATTTGCTCGGTACCAGCTGAGACAATCAGCTGGTCCTAAGCTTTACCTTTGCCCGGAGTTGTTATCATTTCATCCGCGTAAAGTTTCTCTGATACTCTTTCGCATGCATATACCTGCTCTCGCCTCTCGAAATCTCTGATTTTTCCATTACTTGTACCATTTTCTCATGTACTGCTGCATGCCTCGCGCTACTTCTAATTAAACCCCTATCACTACCACTTTTGTCTGGACAATTTTCGAATTTGGTGAAACCGTTCACTCCGCCCATACAGCTTCCTGCGCTCACTTGCTTCCCTCCAATATACTTTGTCTCCGTAAAGATACGTTCCGATACATTGTTTGGTAGGCGGCTTAGCCACGGTAGCAGAAAGCACGTCTGCTCTTGTCCACAATCCAAATCAGGGCTCGATTCAATAGATTCGTGATCGACCGGACGGCTGCTGGATATGACTGAGAAGGACTCCCGTAGGATGGTGGTTGGTCGCATCTCCAATAAATCAAGTAATCAGAAGAAAAGCTATTCCATCGTGGGTTGAACCGACTGATCGGATTTTCGAGGAATAGTGACAGTAATTTTTTCCTATATTAACGTTGTGTTCTGAGCTGAAAGACCCAGACGATTTAAAGGCAGCAAATAATTTTCACTGAAGGTAATAAGACAGCCTCAAAGTTTCCCAGTTCTTCTCCTCTGCACACCGCCAAGTATTATCGGTTTCCTTTTACCAACTGAGGACCGGATGCCATAGACAATATGCAGGAGTTGTTCATGACTAAACTTGGGGGATTCTAAAATCAAAAAGTCCAAGGAAGGGTCCAAGTAACTTACATCAGAGTGGTATAGGGTCTATCTCACCTACCCTAGCCCGTCTACCTCTAACTTCTCAATCTCTATCACATGAGCTTTATACGCACAGACGTTTTTGGTATTTCGCCTACTTGATTCAGGTAAACACGATTGTTTCTGTTCCATCAGCCCATCCTGTTCTCTCCTTGACCACGGCAAGAAGGCTTCTAAATCACCACCACAAACGGTCTAAAATCTAACTTCTTCGGCAACGGGGCATTTAGTCTGTAGAACCCCCCTTCGGAAAGCATTCTTCTTCCACAGTACAAAACTATATTTGAGAGTTTTGGGCTCCGACCTTATTCTCCGCAAGCAGTTCCCTTTTTGAAGACAAAAAGAGAAGGTCGATTCAATGTTCTTTTTCCGCACTCCAATTCCGCTAAGTTTATGATCGTGACAACCTCATTTCTGAGGAAGAGTGGTCCACCACGAGAAGCTGCCCGATGCCGTGAGTATTTTGTTCTTGGTTTCAACCTACACCTTCAAATATCTCGGCCCTAGCTCAGTGCCACAGATGGAGGAACAGATTTTATCCAAGAGTCGGGAAAATCGGAGTCAAGGCTCCAAACCCGCGCAGTACCTCAAGTCGGATCTCAGTGGGCTCTAATTCGAAGCTCCTTGGTGCACGAGTATAGACTGATATACTAGCCGCGAGCCTTTAGTCCTTGAGCTGATCTGACATCGAGACCTGAACTGAAGTTTGTGAAGCTAGGGAGCCACAGAAACCTCACTGGTGGGGGATTGATCACGGGCTTGAACGTCATACCTGGGACTGATTTCCAGCGCAAAATCAATGTGAAGATTTTGCAAAACCGCTTGTAGGTGCTTCACCAGTTTTATTGAATAATTAACTCCTGCAGACCACCATAGCTTTCCCAACGTACGAAGCTTCTTTACGGCCTTACTTGGAGAACTGTGTGCAGGCCCGGATTATTTGCATGACATAGGCAATTACCGAAGAAGATCCAGAGAAAATTTACCGGATCGTTATCCAAGTTGAAATGTCGAGCTTATGGGGCATGCTTAGGGCAACTCAGATCATCCTCCGCGGGAAGAAGAAGGGAGCAAGTGGACCTCAAAGTGGTGCACAACACCCAAATAGCCAGGTTGATTTGAAAACCTCCGCCGCCGATGGGAGGCCCCAAATTGTAAGGCTGTGTCTCCAATCCAAAGGGGAATAAGATATTGCCCCGGTTTTTACTCGGGGTGTGGTGAGCGACTGGAACAAAAGTGTCGGGGAAGTAATTGAGGCAACCGCAGTGGTCGGGTTCAAGCGCCGACTGGACAGAGTACGGATTCGGGTGTTCATTCAAGGGTCAGAGTGACAGACCACGCATCACTGAGTGGATTAGAGAGAGCTATTTACGAACTATGCTACTTAGGTAATCAAGTTGTCCACCACTCAGGCTTCTCCACATAAGGTTCCCCTTCTTTCCATTTTTGTGTGTTCTGTTTTCTCTTTGTTTCTTCAATTTTCCTCTTCCGTGGTTAGTTTCATCTTTTAGTATTCCTCTTAGGGTTCTTGCTTTATTCAGGAAATAATGGGGTGCAGTTCCGTTCAGCTCAGTTCAGTTTGCGCAGGACGAGTAACGGCCACGTCCAGTCGATATTCCAGGATTATGGTAATCCTGATACGCACACAAGTTACACACCCACCATTGCAGGGCGTATTTTGTCTGACCCCCTCTAAATACACGGGGGAAGCATAAAGCCCCGTTGCACGTTGACTGCCAGAGAAAATGTGCGTCGTGAGCTTCCAGTGGCGCGGTATACTGCGAATGAAAATGCCAGGTACAATCCACCTCAGACGGACCACAGCGTTATCCTTCATCCGCCTAGAGAATAAACTCAAAACCCGCTACCAGGGACGACGTCGTTCCACTTACGACATTGAGTCCTTTTTGGGGGACTGAACGGTCTGCAGGACTATGTCTGCACCAGACAGATTGTTCCAATTGTTCGTTGCTTTGTTGCTAGAGAAGTGCTATTGGCCTATCAACCTAGCTTCAACTTTCGTCAGCTTTTCATGTCCTCTTGTTTGGAAATCCAACGCCAACTGGAATCGACTATCTGTTCAAGGATCGGGAAGACCCTTCATTACATTGTACGTTTCTGTAAGATCCCCCAAATTCTCCTCCATATAAAAGAGAAAAGTTCGAGATCACAGAGTCTCGGCCCATACTTCTTACCTTTCTGCCCTTCGTCCATTCGAGTTGTAAGTGGGTGAACTTCCCCCAGGTGGCCTTTTTCTATAGAGGGGCCAAGCCTGCATGTTACATCCTGGGAGGTGTAGTGCTATAGCCAAGTAAATTGGCGTGAATGTTTTCGGTTTCCGGCAAGACAATGCCGGGTACGGTCTAAAGAGCTCCACGAGGGCCCTTTGTACAGCAGAGTTGTACTAGTCCGAACATTTTAAATCACCCCATGATGACCCCAAGGTCTTCGAACCTGCTTACAGCTTCTGTGGCGAACGGCCCCTGGTCAAGAGCGAAAACTAGTCTTCTTGCTGCCCTTGACAAAAACTAGCTTTTTGCAGCTTTGAGCGGAGAATCCCACTTTCGAGCCCAGTCCGGAAAGGTTCCTACATCCTCGCTGAAATCACTGTCACATCTTACAGCTTGCCCCATCCTCCGCAAAAATGAAACCGGGTGATTGAAAGGTGGGCTTCAGGTTGTCAATAAGCTGTAAGAATAGTGGCGGGTACTAGGCAAATCCTTGAGGTGCTCCACTGGTGGTGTTCACCAAACTAGAGCACCTTCTCCTGCTCTGATGTGAAACTTCTTGCAGGAAGAGAAGGCAGCCAGCCACCTGTGTACCGACTTTCTAATTCCGAAAGTCCCTAACTTGCTCAGCAGCAGACGATGATCAAAAGTGGTAAACACCTTGCTAAAGTCAAGGTAACTCACCTCGGCCTATTTACATTCATCCAGTCATCGGGCCACTTCGCTTGGCACGTACGAGAGGTTGCCCGGACAGGATCTACTTTTTGAATCAATACTGGGCCGGGCTTAGCGTGGAGCCGTCCCGCAAATGCTGGCAGGCGTGAACTCGGATGATCTCAAGAAATTTATGTAGGATGTTGATAAGTTTACCGGCCTATAAATACCCAAAGAAAACTCAGGTCCCCTCTCACTTGTTGCCAAGTCCACGGCATTTTTACAGTCCACAGGCTGCTTGCTCCGATTCAAAGTTGTCCTTTACATATTACACACCTATGGTGCTATGATATCCCCCAACTCGTTGACGATAGCTGGATGGATGTCACATGGACCCGCTGAATAACGGACAAAGTATTCCTGAAGATACGTAGGCACGATTTACTCCGACAGAATTAATTCGTTTAACTCTGCCAGAGGATTTGCTTTGTCGAATACTCCAGTACCCCCTTCTCCAGTCTGTGTACACTGCCAGAGTATTCACCAAGTGCGCCTGCTTCGCTCTGGTCATCCGCGGTCCTTAGTGCTGAGTGAGCCTACCACATCCTTCGTTGAGCCATTTGACAGGACTTACCCGAAGAATTTCTTCTGCTGTTTCCTAGAGTGCTCGGCCAATTTAGGCCCATACTGCCTCTTAGAATTTCTCAAGGGGCAAGGAATTCCGTTAGCCGTTCCGACATCAGCCCATTTTTACCAAATGACCTCAACTTGATTAGTAGAAGCGGATGGTTCACCAAGTGAAATGCCTCGCTGAATTAGAGATCATATACCTCAACCTGTTTACCCTCATCCTCTCTTCGAGCGACTTCGTCTAAGGGGCTCACGAGATTCGCTAAACACGACCTGTCTTTAGAAATCCATGCTGAGCTGGGCAAAGCCTAGAATTCTCTAGTGGGTACTCGCAGGCTTGCTCCTGGATGATCTTATCTGGCGGCTAGCATAGGATGCTGGCCAGGCTTACCGGCTCACAGTTACCCATAGCCGAATTAGGTCCGCTTTTACATGTCGGTACGGCCGTCGGGGTTTTCCGGTTTTGAGGTAGCATTACTCTGGTACAACTTGGGCCTGTTCAGCTTGCACACCGATGGAGCTTCGATGCACCCAGCACCCTAATGGTAGCTGGGTGGACGCCATTTGGAACGGCTGGCTTATGGATGTTCAATTCCTGTGGATACTTACGCACAACTCTCCCCGAAAGATTTCGTTCATTCAACTCCGGTGGGGGACTCACCGGCTTCAAATCAACTGGTAGCCTACTATCTGCTCTGGGTACACTACCAAAGCATTTACCCAGGGGGTCTGCTTTGCTCTAGTCATCCGCGGCAATACCGCGGTCCTTAGTGCAGAGTGGATCGGTCCCGTGTTTGGTTGAGCCCTCCGACCGTACGCAGCTATGGAATCTCTTTGGCTGTTTCTTCATGCGGCTGGCCATTTTAGGCTCAAGCTCTCGCTTAACAGTCCGCAGGAACTCCTTTTTTTCTAAGCTTGGTATACAGAACCTAAGCTAGCAGACAGCCGGAAGCCCCGCAAAGTTTCCCGCAACGGTTTACACATTTGATGGCCTTGGCCATTGCGGCCCTCTACCACCTCGGTTTGCCTTCCCTACCCCTTTCTTTTTAGGGTGCAATCTCGTTAAGGAGGGCACTTAGGGTTCCTTTGTTACATTCCAGCGTTCCTCTATAAAAGCCTTTTCTACCATGTCCCAATCAGTTCCGCCGCCCTAATGAGAAGCTTTTCTGTGTCCATACTACCAAAAGTTCCTAACCAGTCTTGGGGCCACCCTCGGTGACCGCACACAAAGTGGTCTTGACATAAACGCGATGGCTCTTGCCCAAAGTTGCACCGCCTTGCTGTTAAGATACGTTTTTTGCGAGATCCTTTATTGCGAGATCGCTGAGGAAAGGCTCGCGTCCAGGACCATATCTGGTGCCTTCCCTAGTATGTTAGTGCAATGCACTCACTTGCAGCCACTCTAAGTAGCTCCCTTCAGGCGACCCTGGAAACCAGACTTCAACCGTCCAGTTAATGTGCAGAAGGTTGAAGTCACCCACTATAAGGGTTTTCGCGCGCCCTTGACCATTTCGGTTAGGGTCCGCAGTAAACGAACATCTTCGTCGCGGTGTGTGCTCGGTGCCCTGTGGACACATATAACTTTGACACCGGAAGGGTGATCGTGATGGCACGCAGACAGACATAACAAGGGCATATTTTGGTTAGAGAATCAAGAGAGCTCGTACTTGACCTACTAAGGATGTTTACTCCACCTAGGCCTTCGTGGTCCCTATCCCGTCTATAAATTGCGAAATCCTCACTTATTACTCCTGGCACATGATCTTCCTTGAAAATCCTTGTCTTCGTAAGGGCAACTATTAGTGCGTTAAGCTCCCAAGCGGCCTTTGAAGGTTCCTTCTACTTGTTTCTTTGCTACACGCTTTGGTGTGTAGCACCACGGCTTTTGCCGCATTGCCTAGATGCCTGATACTGATTATTCCTACCTGGGACTCAGGCACAAAGCCCGAGACGATGGCAAGTATTTTTGTCGATCTTCTCTCTGGGGCGCCGGAAGATGGATGGTGATTTAGGATTTCCGATGAACCCCAGTCTGCCCGTATGTAATCTATCGCGACATCCGAATTTTCTGGAGTGGAGGTGTCCTCAGCGCACTGATATTATTTCCAACATTTACCTCCCAACAAACCCTCAACAACAAAAATTCCCGACCACTCCAGCGGATTCTTTGCTGCTACCGAGAGCCGAGTAAGGCGTTCTGCTGTCCTTGGAGCCTTCGTATCAGTGCTCTGGCGGGTTAAACCAGGTTTCCGCCTATTGCCATACCAGCAAGCCATACTCTACACTGGACTGGTGTAATCTGATGCGCGCTTTGATAGTATGCACCGCCACTGCTGCCCCCGGCAGCAGTCCATCTCAGGTGGATCCAACGGCTAACTCGACTAATATACGTCTCGCATCTTGTATTCCGCTGTTCGCGAGTAGTGATTCCCATTTACCCACCATGAGCACTCTTCTTAAGGCAGTAGGATACGGAATATCTGCGATTCACCTTGTAGTAGACCATCTGAGCTTCTGCACAATCTCCTGGAATGTTGTTGTAGAATCTGTTTTGCCTGTTTGAACCCTGCTCATTCATCAACACCTACCTATGCTACGTTTCGACTGATTTGACATTCCTAATTCATTTGACGTTGACCACATCATTGCACGGCTATCAGTCCACGTGATTCCTCATTGCTCTCAAGCTTTGCCCGTCCGTCACACACACGCTGAACCACCACTCGGTCGATTGACAAAGCCTGGACTAGACTGCTCGATTGGGCACCGAATTCTGATCGGCCGCACCCGGCAGGCATGTTTAATCACGCTCATGTACTGACGCATACACACACGCACCCACGCAAGACTGTGACCTGTTTGACATGTGACTAATCATGTATTTGCGTGTCTGAGCAAATCCCTGCTTTACTCACTGGTTGGTCAGAACCATCGATCGATTTCCCCCTGTTGGCCTTTCTGTTCGTTCGTGTCCCTTATATGCGCGTTCCTTTCCTTGTCATGGTTTGTTGTGGTCGTTTCGTGAACCTACCTGGTGACTTGTGCCTCGGCCAATTGGCCATAGTACGTACTATCCATTCTGAACTGTACGGAACCTTGGTAAACCGTGATTCCCCCGAGGATGCCACGTTTTGAGGTTTGTACATTTACCCCTTTGATTGGTTGTTGTTTGCAGTACAGCTAATAAACCTCAGCTAGTTTGATTTGGTTTCTGAGGAGAGCGCGTCACTCCAACTCGGCCTAGACACCGGATAAAGTTAACTATAGTTCAGGAATCGGATGTACATACCTAACAGTTATCCTTTACTCGCAATGATCGACGGATTTTCTCCACTTCAGGACCTGGACTTAAAGAAACTCTATAGGTCAGATCCACTAAGACATTGAAGGTTTATAGTAATAGTTGCGGTGTCTAAATATGGAACAATAACAAACCAGTGCGCTGCACATCAAACTTGGCTACGCACGTCCTCAGGCTGATCTTAACCACGGAACAGAATTAAACCTGGCTGAACGGCCGAACCCAGATACTCGGAAGGCCACCAAACAGAAATGAAGATGATAACTTTGGGGGGACGACCACTTGGCAAACTCTTGAAAATTGAATGCTTGCTGTGACGCCCGTTCTCTCAGGCATGTCTACCACCTCAGTAGACGACCCCTGATCACTCGTCTGAGGAGTTTTTGGGCCACTGCCAGAGGCTTTACCCGGTGAGAGATGACACTTTCCTTTAGGCTGCAGTTTGAAGGTTAGGCCGGCATCCTCTTTGAAGGACACACAGGCACTCCAAGCCCACCTGTTCTGGTAGTAAAGGGCAAGGGTGTCACTTGTTATTCGTGATCACCTTGGATGGGCCCGGAAGGAAAAATTATTGAAAATCCTTCCAAATATTCTGCGTACTTTGTGAATTTGACTGAACTTGTCATTACTTGGATAAGTTCGTCCACACACCACACTTTTGCACTCTTGCTTATTCGTGTGAAGCTTTTGAATTTGGATCCAAACCGTTTCTGACTGTCGTGCTTGAGCCACTGGGCTTTGAACCTTTAGGTTTTGTTGTGGAGTCTACTTGGCCGCACACTTGGGGTTCGTATGTATTTGCATCTTTTGTGAATTTCAATTTATTGCCGTACAAACTATGAATCAATCTTGTTCTGGTTTTGGGATTCCTTTGAATTGGCTGCGCTTTGCTCGATTTGCGAGACTAGACTTGCAGAACCCACGGATTGCGCACTTGTAGCTCCATGACACTTGGTACACATTTTCCGCAAGTGGATGCGAGACACGGGTCCGAAACAGGTGGCATAATGGTAGACACACAAAAGGCTTAAAACTTAGCTCAGTGTCTGTGTAACTGAGGGGAAACCTTGACTGTTGCGATTAAAAACTTTGTATGCGAAGGAACAAAACACTAAATGAGAGGAAGTTGCTTCAAGACACTCCGAACGCTACTCGGTAATGCTATAGGGGAACGTAAATCCTCTTCAAATAAAAAAGCTTCTGGGATGTAATTCGGATAGCTTTCGTATTATGAAACAACCTGATTTCATTCTTGAAACCCTCCAAAAATTCGATTCGAGAAAAAGCTTGAAAATTGTAAACCGTGTGGTGCTCTCCAAGTCATATACAGTGTCTATAGCCCCTGTATCTTGGTCCGCAATACGATACTGATCATTTTAGGGAGTGCACAAGCAGGTGTCAAAGCCCTGAGAGAGGTAAATTGTATTGGGGAACGCGAGAACGGGCGGCGTGTGCATCTAGGCGGCCCTGTAGGCCCACAAAATCCAGCAGCCGCTCGGACAAACGTATTTGCTATTGTGTGTAAGAGCCTGTCACTTCTGTAACGAACGTTTGAGCAATGCGTAGCCAAATTCGCAACGGATCCCGAAATCAAAAGACGATTATCCGTGATATTCTACGATACTAGATTATTACGTGAACAATGACATAAAAAATACAAACCTCAATAATACGATCAAAAGGACTCAACAACGAGAAACCGAATAGCAGGGTGTGAGCAAACAGCACGTGCGTCACGCAGGTCCTGAACAAGGATGTGCCAAATTAGCGCTCTGGGAGCGAACAAACAACAATTGGTCCATAAAAACAACCAGTTCGTAAAGCCAGGTAAATGGTGCGGGCAAATGAGTGATGTTGGGAAAACGGTGAATCGCGAGGGAAAACGGGGGATTTTCCACGACCGGCTGTTACAACTTCATTAGCTCTGCACATTGTGCTATTACCTCCTCCGTTACCACTATTTTCTCCTATCTATTTTGCTCCCCCCTCTAATCCACCATCGAAGCCTACTTTTTTCTACACTCGGCATCTACGGGTTTGTCCACTTGGTGGTCCACCGTTATCAGCAACGACCTGCGAAACAAGAGTGGATACATGCTCGCCACAGTTTTGTGTCTTCTGAGTAAACGGGGCCAGGTGACTGAAAGACTGAAGATGAGTCCTTGTTGGAGGCCAGAAACGGCACCTTTTCAGGAAAACTATTATTAAGGGATTCCTTTTTGAAGCACAGCAATTTGAATTTGACTGAGCTGCTCTGGCTGAAGACGTTTTCACTTTCGGGAAATTCCCAATCCGGTCAAGAATGGGGCCCTGAAGGCCGAAAGTCCAAAGTTTTCCGACAGACTGTGATGAGGTCCCTCGTCTTGGGCCTTGCGGAAGTCATCGGAGACTATACCCGTATTGTAGCCACCCTCAACAGCCTCTTCCCACAGTTCCCTTGTTGACAGCGGGTTTGAGGTACGCTGCCTCTTAGAACGGGGCCACGCTTGACGGGGGACAGATGCATGACTCGGAGTGCCTTCTGCTTTGCACCGGCATGGGCCGTTCCACCATATTTACCTAAGTGCAGGTTAAGCTCACCGGGAGATGGCGGGCGGGTAACTCCCGCGAACCCCGTTTGTGCAATAGACAGCTGCTCGCTGCCTCACATTCGCCAGGCAAACTTCTCTTACGTAGCGATAGTTTAAAAAGTACGGCCCAAGATGATGCGAGTCTGTTGGCCAGGGCACGCTATGCTGCCGGACGAGTACCCTCTGGCCCGTGCGACTGGTGAACTTTTAGCTCTCTTAGTTTCTTGATGACCTCATCTTTATACAAGGGCCGCAACGTGGGGGTTATATCCCTATGTGGTGGGGATGGCGATAGAGTTGACTCCTTCGCACCCACTGACGAGCAGTGACTCTAAAGGGCCTTTGCTTCCTGAAAGTCCGTCTGCTTCCTAGTCGACAAGGGTGGTATAACCGTGGTACCTTTGGTTCGACGTTTCAACAATGTTTAAAGCCATCCAGGTGCAGTAAGGAAGTTTTGAAAAGCACGCTTTCAAACCATCTTCTCTTCTCCCTTTTCACGGGCGAACAACTGCTTAGGAGAGCCTTGCCCCTCTCTTACCCGTCTCCAGTATCCCGATAACGTTGCCACGCAAGGTTGACTTTGCTGAGAGCTCTTTGCAGCTCACGATCAAGCAACGCAGGACCGTCGCTAGGCCTTGGAGAATGAACGGAGGGCAAAATTACGCATCAATCTAATGAACCGATCCTGCATTACTGACCAGGAGAATTCTGCTTTGAACTGGAGAGGCGGCAGTCCATACCACTGATGATGCTGCTGCTTGCATTTCGTCGAAGTCACACAATGCTTCCCGTATGTGGTTCGCCAAAATGAGGTACGCCAAGCCTCCAGGGGACCGAAAGGACGGAAAGGTTGCTGGAACCAACTGGCAGAAGGTGTCGAATTTCCTCGACGTCAGACTGTCTCGGAGATATCACGAGACCCAGGATGGATGATTAAGGACCCCGAAGATGTGATGGCTCTGGTGCATGCTGGTATTGAGTAGTTGCCCCCGTACAGCTTGGAAGGCAAGTGCAAATAAACCCGAAGACGGGCCGCAAGTGCCCGCGTCCCAATCGATCCTCGGCACGTTGAAGTCGTCAAGGATAATGCACTACCCGTCGTGACCCCACCGCCGGAGTTCATCAAAAATAACCGAGGAGTTAGTAACCGACTGCCTATACACAGATCCCATTTTTGCATATCCACTAGGTTTATTCAAACCCTGCACCACAAGATTTCACAGAACCCCTCTGGACCAGCAAAACCGCGTGGTTGGTAGGCAGGTATGTGAGAATGAAAATAAAAGGCGTCACCACCACTTTGCCTCTCGTCTCTCCCATCCATCCGCAAAATTGAGCATCCGGGTAGCAGGGTCCCGGAATCTGAAGCTTCTCCTTAGGGTCACTTTTATTTTAGGGTAATGACTGGGTAGAGATCTTGAGCCATCAGTGATTCCAGCTCATCTCGTTTGTTCAACGGGCTGCTAGCACTGAACGTCAGTGTTGTCGCCCGCCCAGAACTGCGTCGTTCAATTGAACTAACACCTTCTGAAACACACCGTGAGCTTACAACTGGGCCGACGGGAGCGCAGATATTGTTAATACTGCGTGACAAGGTGAGATTCATCCTTCGACAGACCCACGTATGGTTCCGTGGTAGCCATTTCTGACTGCTGCCGACGCTCTGAAGAGAGGCCACTTAGAATACGCGCCTGTTCACCTTTTAGCTTGTGAATATAATGCAGAACCGCCCATCTGTTTCGGTGGCATTCAAGACCACCCTGGAGGGTTTTAGTCGATCATCAAGCCCCTGCTGATTTCCCAGAAGAAAAGCCTCAGGCTCTCGAAAGCCGTTAACCACCTCTTTCTCATCGCTTTCTAAAATCCGTGACTAGTGGGACCGCAGTTCTGAAGGATACCGAGCTAGTCTGCCGTGAGAATGCGGTGTACTGATCAGTCTGTATGGTACTGGAAGTTATTGTCAGCCGTATCTAGGGTGGCTCTAACGAACTAGGATGGGCGGAGGAGAGAGCCCAGATGAAACGGCAAATGGGTGTGTACAAAGGAAATTAAAATGAAACAAAATGGCATGACGCAAACTCACAACTGTCCATCGTTCTTGTAAATGGGATGTGGGCTCCAAAGAGCCACTGTCCGCCTACATGTTCAGTTCAGCTTGGTCTGGCGGCCTTCCGTCGAAACACTCAGGATGACGTTGAGACAAGCACCAAGAGGCACCTTTGATGCTTTCAAAATGGTTTGTTTCCCAAAGTTTGATCTGGTTGATATAATTCAAAGAATCCCCCGATCGAAAAGTGAGACCGTCAGAATGAAAGATTTATTGGCAGCCATTTTGTATTGCCCGATGGTGGTGTTAGAAGAGGGTGTGCGTCGTTGTTCACGTTAGGCCATCGGCGCAACAAAGGAGTGTTTCACCAAGGAACGCCGAAGATCAAAGAAAAAGTCGAAAAAGTACAGGTGCTCACAAGACTCGGCGACGGGAGCTTCCGACAGGTTGACCAGCAGATGAAACTTAACCCTATCTGGGAATGCCCTGCGTTTACAAAATCGCACATTGTTACATGGGCCGCTGAAGCTTTCAGAATGTAGATCGACCTGTACGGATCCGTTGTAGGTGGCGGCAACGTGCCTCAGGGGGCTGTGGGGGCACAAATTGGCATCTCTAATGTTTCACTCGGTCCGCTCTGATTCCACCGGCCGGCTGCTGGGCAAACAGACGAATTAACCTTCACGGCCTCAGCCTCAATGCCACCGGATTTTTGTGGGGGCGGCATCATGCCTGAGACCACAAAATGGGTAAAAGTCTTCTCCGCTGTCAGCAATGAAGGTCTAGGCAAGGGTGATGGCGTCGATGATGACGGTAGCATTGCTGCTGATGCCTCTGGTGATGGTGGTGGCAATGATGATGATGATGAGGATGACTGTGGTGATGAGGATAGTTGTGAATCCGAATCACCTGCACCAACAGGCGCCCCTTTCACTGAATTATTTGCCGGCGACAGTGGGGTCTATAGCTCGTCGCATTGGGTGCACAGCATTGCAAGCAACACACACGACTTTTGCCGGGAGTCTCATACGGGTCGTTACTTGTTTCAGAACATCGAAGGTCGATCCAACCATCATACCTATAGAAGACTTTCGAGGGCGGCTAGTGAGTGTGTCTCCTATTCTGTCTGGTGGCGAAATACCAACGTTATCCCCTCTATCGGACGAAAAGAGAAGACTCAAGTCGGTTTAAAGATGCAAAGGTGTATTCTACATATCGTGGAACCGAATCAGTGCCAATACTAGAGGCATACTGAACGGAAGACGAAAGCAACGGCTGTGCAGAAAGCGAACCACGTGCGCATACAATCGGCGAAAGACCGAAAGTGAAAGAGATTCAAAACGAGGTCGACGGAAACCTCGGAAAAGTCACTCCAGTAAGATGTACGCAACCGAACAACACAATGAAGTCGACGTCAAACGTCAGAAAAGATCGTAGTGAAAATAGATCCAAAATGATGCCCAGGAAGCGGCCATTTTCTCAGAAAGATGGAGGTCACTACACACCCATTGCACTGAAAGGATTTGTCGCGAGGGCGAACAGCCAGTCAGCAGACTAGGTAAACGGATACAACACTCTTGGCTTTTTCGGAGGCGCTGTAGTTAAATGACAGTCTACCGATTGACCCTACTTCGTAAAAAGATAACTCCAAGCAGGACTACGAGCGACTTGCTGATGTAGCGCAGTTGTTACCAGCTCAGTTCAGTTTCCTTCATTGTCGCAGCACCAGTGATCCGCGGAGACAACCCCGTGAACAAACCGGACTTTTTGGCTACCTGCCACTGAAGTCCTGAAATTAGGCTGAATGTGGACCTTGTTAGAATGCGTCATTCGTCCTTCTGCGCTCGCGCCATCGCCAGGGTCTGCGAGTGTCCTTCTCGGCCTTTCTGTCGTCGGATTAACACTATTGAAAAGTAAGAAGTATTTCCTAAGCAAGGTTATTCTCAATGGCAGTGTCAGCACTTCTTATTCTTTCTGAGGGAACGGAAGAACTGGAGGCTGTCACCGTTGCAGATGTTCTTGCTCGTGGAAAGATAAAAGTCACTATAGGCGGCCTTCAGGGTCCTCGAGTACTGAAGTGCAGCAATGGTGTTAAAATCCAGCCCGACGTTGCTCTGTCTGATGTTGAGTCCGATCTTTTTGACGCCGTAATTATGCCTGGCGGTCTTGGTGGTTCACACGCAATGGCCGAGTCTCCGATTGTCAAAAAAATCCTTCAACACCACTATGACAATAAAAAGATAGTCGCTGCTATTTGCGCTGCCCCTATCGGCTTGCAGTCTCATGGGATCGGCCTTGGAAAAAAAATCACCTCCTATCCAGGCTTTGAGGACAAACTCAAGGGGTTCACGTACTGCTCGGATCAAGTTGTCGTGGACGGTAATCTGGTCACCAGTCGCGGACCTGGTACTGCTATGCCATTTGCATTGAAATTGTTGGAAATCCTGGTTGATAAGAGGACATCAGACGATATTGCCAAGAAAATGCTTGTTCGTTGAGGATAACAAGATGTCATTCTCCCGGTTCATTTATCTGCCTTTGCCTTCATAGATTTAATAATATCCATTCTTACAACAACCGGTGTTCTCAGTTCGGCGTCGCGGGGTTGTAGTTGGTAGTGAGGCGTCGGATGGTCGTTCGTTGCAGCAAAGTGATGTTTCCCGTCAGCAAACACCGGAGTGAATGATCTAACACACATCAATGAGTTTTTTGGTCTTCCGCCCTACTTTTTCGGTACTAGAGCCATTCATGGCTACTTTGTGTGAAAGTGAGAGCGTCCCCAAATATACGCTACGCTCGCACTTTGCGTGAGGTCGGAGGTGCTCAGAAGGGTGTTGTAGCATTATGAAAAAACTAGCTTCTTTAGGTGACGGTCGTGGTGAGTAACTTTCGCCTACCAATGTACGAGCAGTAGTTGCTCAGTGTAAGTGCTTGGGTAATGGGACGCTCCCCGTATGAAGCGCGAATCCTCTTAAGGATTCACTTAAGCTAAGTCAGGACATGCTCCCGTATAGAGTCTATAGCCCCTGGTCCTCGGTTCATGACACGATAACGAATATACTCGGCAGCGCGCAAAGGAGTAGAATTCGAAACGCTGGAGCGGGATAACGTGCGTACTGGAGGAACGCGACGGCGTGCAGACGGTGTACACAGGCGGAGCAAGTGGTTCCACCAAATTCGGTAATTGTTTAGGTAAGCAGGTTTGTTAGTCGTTGTAATTGTATGTCGTATCGATAGTACTACAAGGGTGTTCTAGAAGGCCAACGCAGTTGACGTTCGACCCGTAGTGGGTACGTCGGCTTCGGTGGCGGGAGATGTTTACCATGCCTCCCGCCGTGATCAAACACAACAGCGAAACCAGCAAGAGTCGTTCTCCGTGACTCACGCTGGTCGCTGTGCGTCTTCCCTAACGTTGAATCCGACCTCGGTAGATCCTGCTTGCGGCTTTGCAGTGGTGATTGTATTGTAGGGTTTGTCGTTGTCGGCATATCCTAGATTTTCGTTTGCTTGTGGTTGTTATTGCCTTCGTGAGCGGGCCAGCGTCCGGCATCAAATGGATCCAGTCACGACCAAATGGTTGTTGGGTTTGAGCCATGCGAGATCGTGGAAGTTCATGTGGTTCTGTTCGGCGGGACGAGCTGGAAGGCAAGAAACAAGGAGGCTGCACCTCGGGGCGCGGATGGGTATTCGACTGAGGGGGACATACCAGCGCAATGCAGGCTTCCGCTACTCCTGACGTGATAAACTACGTGGCCCTGCAGTCATGCATAACTGAACTATGTCCAAGTGTAATATGAAGAGTAAACTTAAATACATACAACTGTTGTAAATTCAGAAAAACTCGTTGGCTGTCGCAGCTCGCGGCCGCGTCGATGTTTCCTGTTGATGGGTGTAGCTGCATCTTCCGTGTTTGGTTTTGCAAACGGAAATGGGGAATCGTTAGCGGGAGTAACAGTTGCCGCCTCGGGACGACTAACCGAAGGTTGTGAGCAGTTGTGGGCATTGGGTGGGTTGTTCGGGGTAGGTTCTACCTCGACGAAGGCTGGTTTAAGGCGTTCCATACTGATGGTCTCTTTCCTGCCTTCGACACCAACCACGTATTTTTTTTCCTTTCGCTGGACGACGCGGAACGGGCCAGAGTAAGCCGTTTCTAGTGGTGATCGCACTGCATCCACTCCAATAAACATGGCTGGCGGTCGCTAGAGTGGTAGGTATGTAGTTGCTGAGAGTTTGTTCCCGTGGCGGGGTGGGCTTTATCACCCACATTTGATGTGACAGCCGTTTTGCGTAATCACCGTAATTAAAACTCACAGGTGGTGATGGAGAAACCAACTCACCTGGAAGTCGTAATGTGCAACCGTAAACCAGTTCAGCCGCCGTAACACCCATGTCGGCTTTGACGGTGTTGCGCAGTCTTAAAAGAACCATCGAGAATTTTTCACTCCATAAAGGGTCCTACGAGCACGAAGGGCAGCCTTCAGCTCCACCATGCCATTAGCCTGAGGATGATGGGCCGTCGTCTTGTGTCTGCGACCGAATGTGTTCAGTAGCTCGTGGAAGGCGCCGTCAAAATGAGAACCGCGGCCAGTGGTCACGATAACAGGGCAACCGGACTGTCTTACCCAATCAACTAGAAATGCTTTCGCAGCTTCCACTGAGGTAGGACTGGGAATAGGTATAACCTATGGCCAACGAGTGGAACGATTTACACATGTGAGGATGTAGACACAGCCGTTGGATGGTGGAAGGGGTCTCACAAGATCCACATGCACGTGATGGAAACGTGTGTCCGGCTCAGCGAATGTGCCTGACGTAGATCTAGTGTGACGATATATTTTAGCGCGTTGGCATTGGAGACAAGCGCGGGCCCAAAGACGCGTAAGGCCAGACGAGTCGCTCGGTGACTAGTTTCAGTGAGGCAGTTACACCAGGGTGCGATAAGTTGTGGAGGCTGATAGAAACTTGTCGGCGAAAACTAGCAGGAACTAGTGGTCGGGGTCGACCCTGTGACACATCGCAAATAAAAGTTACGTGCGAAGTTGGAGGGATCAGTGGCACTAGATGCAGGGAGCTGCTGTTTCTGAGCTGTTTGACCTCAGGATCTGTTGTTTGGGCTGCGGCAATTGCTTCTAGGTCCATGTCCATCGGTAGGGGGTCGTCGATGTTGTGGACGCGTGAGAGTGCCTCCGCTAGGGGATCGTGTGCCACAGACGTGTCGAATGTCCTTGGTAAACTGCGAGACAGTCTAAGTGGCGAATCTCACGTGGCGAATATCGATCAGAAGCTGACTGAAGAGAGTGCGCTAATGGTGTATGATCTGTGAACACTGAACATTTGGCCCTCGGGTGCGTGCCGGAAGTGTCGGATACCCAAATAAATTGTCAGTATTTCTCTGCTGAATCTGCTATATCAGGGTTCCGCAGGTTGGAGACGCTTGGAGAAGAAAGCTATTGGTTGCTATGAGTTGTTGACGAATTGTTGCAACACTGCTCCAACAACCGCGTCCAAGGTGCCTGTCCGTAATACCAGGGGAGCAGAAGGATCGGGATGTGAAAGGAGTGCTATGTTGGCGATAGCTTCCTTTATCGGAATAAATGCTGCCCGTGCCGTGTCGGGAAAAATGAATTTCCGCTTACCTCCCCATAAAAGATCTGTTAGAGGCTGCATTATTTCGGCGCAGTGGGGAATAAAGCGGCGATAAAAGTCAATCAAGCCAGAAAATTGGCGCAACTGCCGGTAAGAGTGAGGCTCAGGATAGTCGCGAATTGCCGCCGCCTTTTTAGGCATGGGCTATATGCCCGAGGTTGAGAATTCGTCACCTAGGAATTTGATGTTTTTCCTACCTAATTCGCATTTGGTAGGGTTAATGATTACGCCGTGTTGGCTAAGGCGCTCAGAAAGAACGTGCAGGTGTGCCATATGCTCTTTGTAAGGAACCAAAATATCGTCTAAGTACACGTCGACATTTTTCAAACCGCGTGTTGTTTCATGCATAAACCTTTGGAAGGTTTGGGCAGCATTGCTGAGCCAAACGGCATGCGCAAAAACTCGAGCAGTCTGGATGGAGTTGTGACAGCGGTTTTGGGGATGTCGGCCTCAGCTACCGGGATTTGGTGGTAGGCTCTAATGGGGTCGATGCGTCAGAGAACAACAACCAGGTAGGGAACAAGTTGGGTCTTGAATATGTGGGATGGGGTGCCCGTCTGGGATAGTAGCTTGATAGAGGGCCCTATAGTCGCCGTAGGGGCGCCAGTCGCCATTAGGCTTAGGAACCATGTGAAGGGGCGAGGCCTAAGGGCTACCGGACGGGCGTATTATGCCTCATTCTAGCATGTGTTTGGACTCAGGCTGTGCTATGCGGAGCTTGTCTAGTGCCAAGCGACGGGATCGGCTAAATGCTGGGGTCCTTTAGTGACAATATGGTGGGTGACGTTAGTGGTCGCCGCGGGAAGGTGTCCAGATTGCCTTAGCATTGCCGGGTAAGGTGAAAGGAGTTCTGCATAGGGATGTTCAGCCTGAGGTTCGATGTATAGGGGCGCGATGTGATTCACGGAGGAATACGAGCCGGTTGTGGAAAGAGAAGTCTATCGGTCGACAACTCCGGCATCGTGCATCCATAAGGAGGTCGAATTGGTCAGGGAAATCGATAACTAGTGTGGGGTAGGGGACGCCTGCTACTATAAACACCCAGTGGTAGGTGCAACGTAGGCCTAAGTTGAGCGTGAGTGACTTACGACCGTAAGTAGCAATAGGAGTGCCGTTGGCAGCATTAAGTTGTTGGATTGATGGAATCGTTGCTTCACTTGCTTCCTTTGGAATGACACTAATTGCTGCACCGGTGTCAGTTAGGAACAGGTTATGGGAAACTGAATCTCAAACATGCAACAGACGATTGCTGTTATGGCTACCGACCGCGTTAGTCGTCGGAACGCGTCGGGACATTAGCTTCCCTGTTTGGCACCTGGGAAGGTGCAACCGGCTTTGCATCGCCGGGCCTTCTCCCCAAACCGTTTGTGATATCGACAGTACTTTGGTCGAGATGAACTAACGGGGCGGTCAGGGGAAGGGCTTCTAAGACGTTCACGTCGGCCAGACTTATGATGAGGTTTATGGTCTCTACAGCGAGAACAACTAGGAGTGGAAAAATATATGAAATCCCGCTCGAAAGCAGCTATCAGATTGTCCGCGTAGTGTGTTCCTACGGTGGGAGCGGTAATCTGGGGGCTGCTCGAGTTTGTTACGGCAGTAATTTGTGGATGGTACCGTTCCATAATACCGTCCGCAAGTTTTGCGGCTTCTTTGAGTTTAAGATGGTTAAAAACCTCGAGCAGTGTTTGAATATTGGCTGGCAATCGCGGTACCCACAGCTTCTTAAGGATTTTTTCTTCTAAAATTTGCCCTGCCAGCCGCTACAATTCTCTCCGTAATGCGCAGGGCTTCTCACTACCTAACTGTTCCTTGGATCAGCTGCTTTAGTTTTGACGATTCTGACGGCAAAAGACAAGAGGCTACAGCTTCTTTCACGGCTCTGTAAGAGTAGTTATTGAATATTGCGTCGCGTATCTGGGTCGCAACGTCACGATGAAGACAACCAATAGTCCACAGGTAACGAGTACGCTCGCTCGTAACTCTGTGTCTTGAACTCTGTCTCTAACATATGAAACCAGAGCCGAGAGCCATCAATAAAAAACTCAGGGACGGCTAGGGAGACTGTCGAAACGGACGGTTCCGGGTCAGGCTTACGGTCGTTGCTAGCCATAAGTGCAATGGTATATTAAATATAAAAGGATATATCAAGGTCCGTTGAGCAACAGTGAAACGACACGTAACGTCGATATAAGAAAAATATAAAACGGGTATTATAGCAGAAATCGGGATTTACCCTTTCTATATCGGAACAAGTATATTTATATAAACGAATAAATGTGATTCAAGGACTTGCGAGGGTCCTTGGTGGAATAAATTTGTTGTTCGGGCTCACCAGTTTAGGATTCTCCTAAGCTAAGTCAGGACTTGCTCCCGTATAGAGTCTATAGCCCCTGGTCCTCGGTTCATGACACGATAACGAATATACTCGGCAGCGCGCAAAGGAGAAGAATTCGAAACGCTGGAGTGGGATAACTTGCGTACTGGAGGAACGCGACGGCGTGCAGACGGTGTACACAGGCGGAGCAAGTGGTTCCACCAAATTCGGTAATTGTTCAGGTAAGCAAATTTGTTAGTCGTTGTAACCGTGTGTCGTATTGGTAGCTCTACAGTTCTCTTACCGAATGGGGTCCAACATATATTACCTCAAAAGCTGGCTTGAGGCACTGCTAATGGGCCGTAAAGTGACGTTCATGTTCACGTTTTGTAATAAACCACACCCCGAAAATCAATTTGTGTACACGATCAGACTTTGGATTGTGTGCAATAACTAGAGTAGCATTTCTTTGCTGTTCATTACTCATTTCTAGATATACGTCATTGACCTAAAAATTCATCCTTGTCTCGTTTATGCTGTGGTTGACACCTCGTCTAGTCGCGTCATGACTAAGGCCACCCGTTCTGCAAATTTGCCTCCATACGATGACCGACAATGTGCTCTGCGGGCAAGAACTTCCACATGGTTATAGATGCAGTCGGATATCCAGGAACAAAATGGATTCTGCAACAGATTAAGGAAACCATATATGACATTTCCAATACTCCACAAAACTAATGCAAGTTGTCCTCTCAGGAGGTAGGTGTCTTCGATGGTGGATGCTCTTTTACATGCTAGCGGATGCGTCCCTCTGGATGTCACATTCAGTGAGGCGCCAACTGACTAGAAGTTTGATAAATGACCACGAGCAGTGATGGGTTGCGAAATGAGCGGAGTTGGAGAAGGCTGCATCTACTGACAATAGTTGCAACCTTCGCCGTCTGATTAAAGCACCGGCTCGTGGAAACCGGGTATAAATGAACTAATCAAGGAATCCGACGAATTACTAACTCAGGGATGGATGTAGCACTTTGAGGAGCAGTTAAGTCGGCTCACTTCTACAAAGGACCTTCTATTAATATCTGCAAGAGAAACGATGCAGGCAGACATCATCCCTTTATCAGAAATAAGTTGTCCTGGAAGTAGGATATTTGAAAGGGTACAAAGTCCCTAGACCGGATAGGTTGTCTCCATCCACTTTCAATAGCCACTTTAACTTTTATGCGACTCGCTCCTGCGAGAGGATAAGTCGGCTTCTTGGTTATCTCTGATGGTAGCTGTCCACACTTTCCGGTCTGTGGCAAGGTCTGCACCGTGAAATCCAGTTGTTGCGCCACTCGCTTACTCCAGTGACCGACTGGAGGTCTAGGCGATCCATGCCTGCCTTAATAGGACTAACCCACGTCTCCAGTTGGCCGCCAAGGCGACCTTTCCAGTTTGAGCAGAGTGATGGCAGTAGGCTCCTCTTTGCAAGTTCCGTTTAGAGTCGTCGTAGGACATGACCAAACCACTGTAGGCGACGTCGTCGCAGTGTTGACGCACAGCGGAGTTTGTGACGCGACCACAACACTTAATTTTGGCCATGTAATGGAGGCACTGGTGGTCAAAGCTTTCCGGCCTTTTTGTGTCGTCTATTCTCAGCAGCCAAGTTCCGCATGCGTACGTAAGAACTGGTCGAACGGCACTTCGGTATATGCGCAGCTTCGTGTGGGGGCTTATTTCGATGTGAGACCACAATGAAGTCGTAGGAATGCTCTCCTTGCGCAGTCCACACGACGCTTAATCTAGTCCCTGGTCTGACCGTTTGGCTGGGTAGTAGAAGCTAGATACTCGAAGTGGTGCCGATTTTCTAAATTTTCGCCCTGAAAAGTCGTGAAGAGTTTCGTTTTTGTAGTGTATATCTCCAGACCAACAGCCCTAGTTTCACACACAATACGGTCGGGAACCGGCAGCAGAGTTCCGGGATCCCCTCCCAGAATAACAACGTCGTCGGCGAATTCGAGGTCCGTAAGCAAAGAGTCGTGGCTAAGTTGTATTCCTCGAAGGTTGTTGAGGGCGCAATGCATCACCCCGTTAATAGCACAAGTAAATAGGACTGGTAATAGAGAGCACCCTTGGCAGACGCCGGAGTCGATTGGGAACTCTGGAGACTCTTCACTGTAGGCGCGGATGTGCACCTGTGTTGCCGAGTGCCGTGATCCTATCATGCTGATGTAATTTTCGGCCATTTCGTCGCTTCGCAGTACGCTCCAGTGACTGTTTGTCAACGGAGTCGAATGGTGCCCGAAGGTCAATGAAGCATGTTGTGGTGGGTTGTTAGTATTTATAGCGGTGTTCTAGGATTCGGCGTAGCATGAAGACCTGGTCAACACAGCCTCTGCCTCGACGAAAACCAGACTGGATGGAGCGTGTTCGTGCGTTCTGAACAGCAATAAAGCGATTTAGCAGAATAGTTGCAAAAGGATTAGCTGCTATATCGATGAGGCTGATACCCCCGTAGTTCGCACAGACAGTCTTGTTGTCTTTTTGGTATAGGGAGTATTGAGTTTGACCCGTCTTTGGGAAAAACTTCGGTGACCCAGATACAACGGAGAAGCGCACTTGGTGGGTCCAACAGTATTGGAGAACAGGATTTGAAGATGTCAGGTGGTATGCCATCCTCCCCAGGTGACTTCTTGTTTTTCATCATTCGAGCTGCGGAGACAATTTCCTATTCGTTGGGAGGCCTGGGTTCGATTCAGTGTTGTTTCATGTCGCTTGTTGCTGTTTTATGGAAGGATTGGATGGGGGGGGGCGACTGAGCAGCTGGCTGTAGTGATTGACCCATCATTGAAGTTTCTGGTCGCAGCCCAATATGAGGTAGCCTTTATCGCGACGTATCGTGGGAGGAGGAGGTTGTGCCTTCCCTGAAGAGTGGCATATGAGTCGAAAAAGCTCCCCAAAGTCCCCACTAGCGGCTGCTGTTTCCATCCGGCCTACAATTTCAGACCAATATCGTTTACGGTCTCCCCTTGCTGAGCGTACAGCTTCGCGGCGAAGGCCGTGGTAATCAGGTTAATTACGGAGTCTCGCGTCCCTAGCCTTAGCGCAGCCGTTGAGAGTTTTCGCAGAGAAGCAAATTTTCCAGCGCCATTTTGTTATGCCTAGCAGTTCGAGGGAGACGCTGGCGATGGATACTTTTAGCTCCGTCCATTACCCATCTACGCTACCGTCCTCGTCGATCGCAGTTAGTCTGGACGAGATCGCATTTGATGGGACTTGAATGTTATTCGGGGTTGTTAGCTTATAGGTATGTACTCTGCAGTGAAGACGAGATTTTTGCCGTACTGCAAGGTGAAGCTTGGGGCGAGTGCGTACCAGTGTGTGTTCCGTGCCGCTGACGTTTCCCTATACACCGACCCGGTAGGCCAGACAGTTCTCGATCGAGGGGGCGCACCAAAATGTAGTCGATTTGGTGCGCTGTCCTTCCGTCGTTGGAATACCAGGTCAGCTAGTGCCTTTTTGGTGACGACCAGTCGATTGAGGTCTGCAAACGTGACCAGGCGGTCACCATTTTCGCATCGCACGCCGAGGCCAAATTTCCTCAGTACATGTTGGGTATACTCGTCTGCTGGTCCCGTGCGGGCGTTCCAGTATCCTGCAATTAGCAGGATATCGCGCCTGGGAACCCGATTGACTGGATTTTGAAGTCTACTGTAAAAGACATCCTTAGTGGTTTGTCCAGCATGTAGCATTGGGTTGTAGACGGCATTTACAGTCGCGTTCAACGGAGTACTCCTGAACGATGCCACGGCAATTCCCGAAGAAACTGCTCCCGAAGAGATCAGGGCGTTGTGTGCTCGACTGTCCATTGAGATCGCAACTCCATGAAGCCCAGAATTGTCTACTGGCCCATTGTGCTACATCCAATGAAATGTTTCCGTTTGAGGGACTTGAATATGTCGGCTGCCGGAGTTGGGTAGGTGTACTATGGTTAGACAAGCTGTGTCGATCCCGTAGTCGTAATGTGCGCATGTTAATGCACTGGCTACTTGCATCTAGAAGAGTTCTCACGTTCCAGAAGGTTACGTGGACTAGTAATCTTGTGTTCAGGTTTAGGTTTCCAGCTCGTGTTTGGGTCACCCCCACCACTGGAGGAGCACGGGGCGCCTCGCTTACCGGTGACGCCGCAGCATGATCAGAGCTAATTACAGAGACAAAATCCATGGAGGGATTTGGAAATAGTGTAAGAAATGGTGTTCCCAGCGCTATTCGGTTTTTATTCGAGGTTGCACCTCTAGCCCATGCACAGTCAAGTGCTACCTGACAGGCAACAGGAAGTTTTTCTGTTGGGAGCCGGTGGCCGATCGAAAGGCTCATACGCCTTTGGATGGTGGTCTACCGTTCCGGGATGCCTATCGCGTCCTACTGATCTTGGTGCATGGTTGCTGGTGACTCTCTAGGCGCTCGTGCGCTATTCGGTAGAGGTCACCTAGACCCAAGGGTCCATGCAACCCTGTTGGCCGGACGGATTTCCTCGGTAGCCGTTGGATCCAACAGATCTCTCCCGCCTATTCAGGGAGTTTCCGTCTTCGCATGCTGGGCGCCGAGATTTTTAGGCCTTGGTTACCCTCCATCTGGTTTGGCCCGCCTGTCACGCGGTTTGCCGGGGTGTGGCCGCTGATGCATGCCTCAGTATCGTGGAGCCACAGGTGAGAGTTGGGTAAATGATGGAGACTAAAGAGATGGAAAATACCCCAGGAGGCATGACAGTCTATCAACTCAGAGGTGCTACTCCTCTCGGATACCCTATACACCCCACTTTCAATAACGGGGGCGAAACTTTGGTTTCGGAGTTAATAAAACTCTTCAAGGTTGTTTTGGGAAAACAAAATCCTAGGGAGTGGTGTGAATCGCTGATTGTGTCGATTTAAAAGAAAGGTGACAGGTATCGAAGGGAGGATTTAGCTTCTACGACCACGTTCGTCGAGGACATCAACGAGAAAAGACTGTGGAGTTCCAACCGCGTGTATTCTCACGGGGCCTGATTACAAAGACCGCACGCTGGCTTGCGCCGAGGAAGTGTGTGGGAAGTGGCGCTTGCGGTTGCCGCGCGGGCAAAACGTACCGTGAAGCAAGTGGTAGACGGAGTGTTCGGTCGGTCACTACACAGGTCCTCTTATGGAAGCCACAGAGGTTTTGGATTGATAAGTACCGAATCCAAATTGCTCGCGGGAATTATTCTTCGCTGATTAGCCGACGCTCATGAAAGGTGTACACGAGAGAACCAAACCAGTTTGAAACCCGGTCAGGGGTGTATCGATCACATCTTGACACTTCGACAGATTTTAGAGCACAGATGCACCTTCCGTCTGTCTTCGTTGTGCAAAAAGCGGCGTTCGACTCAGTAGACCATGTAGTTCTCTGGCACTGTCTCACTAAAGTGACCGCCAGAGAAATTCATTTCTCTTTTCCAGTGCAAGGCGAACAGCCAAGGCCGATTTCGTGCTTAAGGCGATATTTTGCCCAACAAATGGCAGTCGTTACAGTTCCTCTCTTCCATCATTTGCAGTTACGATGATTTTGGAGGTACCGTTATCCACTTGCGAGAATAGCAGCATCGACCTTTGTTTAAGCGATAAACTGTCTGACTTAGGGCACGCGGACAATGTCGTGTTCCTGAATGAAGATTCGAGTGAGTTGCAAGTTTTTCTAGATAGTCTAAAGAGCACTGTGGCAATGTTTACGATGCGTTTTGCACCTTCGAAGTGTGAACTGCTGTGAAAGGACCGGATAGACCCTACACCTAACCTTGTTCTGATAGGTGAAGCCGTAGTTGTAGTAGGCACGTTATGCTACCTAGGCAGTTGAATGCCATCGGGTAGTCGGATATTGGGTGAAATTTCACCGCGCATACATAACGACTTTGCCAATTTGAACCGCGTGTGGCGTCAGCGTAACGCCCGATTATCTACCAGGGGTCGAGCGAATACTGCGGCAGTTAGGTCTGTCCTCTTAATGGCCCCAAAACAGGACAGTTAAGATTAGGCTGTCGGTGTTTGACCACCGATGTCTTCGCGGTATTGCTGGGATACTGTGGGAACACCGTATCAACAATACTGAGGCAAGGTGTAGGATTTTAGTAACCAGAGGTCAGTACCTGAAGCATACGCTCAATGTAAACAGCATGGAATGTTTGGGACATGAGTCACGCATGCTCACCAGTAAACTTCCTCGGTGTATGTTTTCCTCCAGGGCAAGTAGTGTCAGGACAGTAGGTCGGAGAAGTCAGTCCAGAACAGGGCAAAAAGTACGAGAACCCTAACCAGTGGATTTAGCTGTGCTAGACTTCTGGGTTTACTAGACTGTACCACGAGACTTTGTGTACGTCAAGGTTGCCCCTTCTCTCCTTTTGTATTTAATGATTGATATGGTTCTAGAGACTACGAATTCGTCGGGTGAGGATAATGCTATTGAACTTTTCCCGGATGGAAATATGTCGGATCTAGAATATGCGGACATAGTTCCTCTAAGCGAAGATCCAGGTGAGTTGCAAGCTTTTCTGGACAGCTACAATAACTGCGTAGCAATGTTCGGTGTGCGTTTTTCACCTTGAAAGTGCAAGATGCTATTGCAGAACTGGGTTGGTCCAACACCAAACCTTTCAGTGTCTGGAGAGACTGTAGACCAGGTAGACAATCTCTGTTATCTTGGCAGCTGCATTTCACCCGGAACTGAAATATCGAATGTCTTTGTGTATACAGAAGGCTTGTTTGGCTTTTTCTAACTTCGGTCACTTGTGGCGTCGACGTAACATCCGTTTATCAGCCGAGGATCGAGTGTATGGTGCAGCAATCAGGCCGGTTCTTCTGCATGGTGCAAAAACTTTGTCACCGTGGGGAAAAGATATGGGAAGATTGTCGGTATTCGAACACCGATGTCTTCGTAACATTGTTCGAACCTAGTGGGAACATCGTATCAGCAGTGCTAAAGTTCGGCGGAGAGTCTTGGGTTCACGAACCAAATGATTAGATGAAATACTTAAGCTCACCAGGCTAAGATGGTTGAGACGTGTGTTGCGCACGTCCCCTGGCAGGTTTCCTTGGCGCGCAATGTTCACTGAGGCGGGTAGCCAGTCTATGACATGGAAGAAAGATATCAAAAACCTAGTTAGTAGACTTGGCCACGTAGGGCGTAGTAGGCCTCCTGAGTGGGGTCCAAGATATCCCCCACTCAGTCGTTAGGTACGTTGGAGGATATGACACCGTGTCGTGACCAATGGCGCTGTTGTATTCGCAAATCTTTGTTGGCTTGATACTATTCGTAGTTATCTTCTTAGTTTTTTTCATAATTTCTGACTGAGGCTTTTGCCGGGAGATAGCATTCAAAGCAACTACACCCAGTGCGTGATAGTGGTTATCTGGAATGAACAGATAACGTGGCAGCGAGGAATGAGGAAATGTGCAGCAAACTTAGGAAAAGTAGGTGCTTCACGTCTTCGTGGTTGGGGTCCAAAAGATCCGTCTACCAGTTGGCTGGAGATACTGAAGGATATGGCAGCGAACCGTGAACAGTGGCGATCGTGTTGTCACTTTCTATCTAATCAGCATGATTGATCGATGTGCGTTTGTACAGTATGACTATGTATTCCGTGTGCTGGCTCTTACGGCGTTGTTTCCTTCTCACACTCCTGTCCTCCTTGTGTACTGATTATTTCTTGTTCTCCGTGCAACATGGTGAGAAAGGCAGTGGTCAGTGGGGCTCGCCCTGCTGCATGACACCGTATGATGATGAAGCAGTGTTCAATATCTCTTCGTGAAATTAGTGACGATACGTGAACATTTTACGTGTTCTTTTATCAACCGGTGACTACCCAATTCTTGTGAATGTCACCTGGTATTTTAACATTTCGTGTTGCACATTAACCGGGAATGTATTTTTGAATTTGCATAGACGTCAGTACAGTTCAGTTCTGGTAACTCGAATCCACCACTCAAGTCCGACAACGTCACAGAATCTTGAGTGATCATTGCAAATCAATTGACAACCCGCCCTCGGCTCAAGAAATTTCACTTTGTTTTTTGCTGCATATCGTCCTACAAGCTTCCTGTTCGTAATTCCATTGGCTGATAGGTTTTTTGTAGATTGACAGTTACTTTCTGATCATTATACATACTCATTTTTCGGTGCATTTTTACTATAGAATCAACGCGCACTTCAAACGTACTTTCTGCTCCTAGACGACTAACGCTGATATTGCAGGTTCCATATGCTGTTGAAATTCGCGATTCAATGCATTTAGACCAGGTGTGCTACAACGGTCAGTCACAACGCTTTGGGTGTAAAGCGGAAAACTGAATTCCCTCTCGGCTACACAACATAAGGCGAGGATGTCGTTCGAACATCTGAACACCAAGTGCTCCGTGGTCAGGAGCTTATAAAAACACCTACCTCAGGTACAAAGAAAACCAGTATTCAAAAACCCAAGGGCCCAACAACTCCTTGGGTTACCCTCTACTTCCCTAGGACAAGCGGTAGTCTGCCAGTGGCCGCTGCGGATGTCAGCAACTGACGGACAGAAAAAACGACATACCGCCAGAAGTCTGAAGGGTTTGTCTACCCACTGTCAGGCTGTCTAAGGTGGAGTAGGTTATTCTTACCGGACTGCGGTATCCATTTTGCTCACGATCCCAGAAGACGATAAGGCACCATATGGGGGTCCACCAAAACCTTACTTTGATGCAGCTGCAGACAACCAGGCCGCTCATCAGCGTACCGTGGACAAATTACTAAACAACCCACCCTCATACACAGTGCCTATATTTAGCTGCGAAATTCAGTTTTACTGACCGACGATGTAACCAGACTAGAAACGTTCGACCACCGGTCCCTGACAAGACAAACCATCGTACTACAAAAGGTGATCCGGTGTTGACAAACACTCAATCATAATGGGGCCACGCCATTACGACATGTGACGGACCGCGTGTCTCAGTAATCCAACGAACTATGCGGGACGGCTATTTCCAGTCAGATGTTCCAACAAGCCTGCGACATTAACAGGCGAAGGCCAAACAAAATTGTCCAAAGCACGGAACGTTTAACTGGTTTACCATAAGAATAACTTTTTATTCTATGAAGTTAGTGCTTCATGTCTGTAGCGGTTGCCATCTTCATTCGTACTTTTACCACGTTTATTGTTTAACTGAACGCTGACTGCCAAGCGCGGTTGCCATTTGACCGTTGCTCTTGCGCACGCTTCCAAATACACTAACCACTATCTCTCCCAATCGCCTTCTCGTTCTCACGGGTCGTGGAGGATACTGTTCTGGTTAACATATTCATGCAGTGCCGCACACTAGAGTAACGTGCAGGTGGTCCACGCAGTACAAAGGACCGAAGCACGCGTTTACTAAGGAAACCGCGAAGTAAGGTCTAATCAACCTTACAATTGGTGAGCCCGACGTGATCCCCAGGTCACGTGAGTTTCCTTGTTTTCTACCGTTCAAGGTCCCGTCTGCGTACGTTTTTGTGTGTTTTATTGTTTCCCTATCTGTTGATTATTTTTTGGTCAGTTTACCAAATAATTTTTTTGTTGTCCATACATATTTTTGGTGTCTAGTTCGTCGTGATTTTTTTTTCGCGAAGACTATAGTGCCCCATTGGTCGTTGATTTCTTTTCCCGTCTGTATTCTATAAAGTAATCGCTATGTCTGCCGAACGGAAACCCTGCTCAGACCCCACCGTTGGGGCGATCACGCTGCACATACCGGCATTCACGCCTGCTGACCCAGAACTCTGGTTCACGCTGGTCGAGTTAGAATTCGAAAACTGCCGTATAACCAGTGACGCCAGCCGTTTCTGGTGGGTTGCAGGCCGCCTCCCGCCAGAGGTCACAATGCAAGTAAGGGACGTAATAATCTCTTCCCGAAGCTATGAGGCTTTAAAGGAGGCCGTCATTTCCCGCACGACCCCAACGCAGGACCAACGTATGCAACAACTTCAAAACGTTGAGCTTGGAAGTAGGAAGCCCTCCGAACTGCTGCGTGAGATGCAGCGCTCGAGAGGACCGACGGTAGGCGAGGCCCCGCTCTTAAGGGAACTTTGGCTGCAGTGTTCGCCGCACAACATCCCAGTTTTACTAAGTGCCACGCGCAAGTGTTCGCTGGAGGAAACTGCAGCAATAGCTGATGACATTATGTCACGATACAACCCCGCTGTAGCTGGAGTAACCAGGTCCTCCGTCACAACGGTGCCTGCCTTGCCAACATCTAACGACCTCGCGTCAGTTTTGTCTAGAATTGACGCGAGCCTGCAACGCCTAGCAGTAAGAAGAAGTGGGTCACAGGAACGGCACCGCGCACGCTCACCTAGGCTTCATAGTCCGTCATTGCGACGACGTTTCGGCTCATCAAAAGAACGGTATTGTAAATACCACAGTCGCTTTGGTGAGGGAGCCAAACGATGTGAACCAGGGTGTACGTTTCCCGGTGCTCACCAAGGAAACTAACCCCCCGGCCCGTGGTGGCGACCCACGAAGCCGGGTATCAGACCAACAGTCGTCTTTTGAACGTAAGGGACATCATTTCAAATAACCTATTCCTTGTAGATACCGGTGCCGAAGTGAGCGTCCTCCCCCAAACGAAAGGCGACAATAGCACACCGCAGGCCCAAACACTACGCGCTGCCAATGGCACGGCCATCCCAATGTTTGGCCAGCGGTCGCTCACCTTAAACTTAGGTTTAAAGCGTAATTTTCGTTGGGTATTCATCATCGCCGACGTCCCGTACCCAATTCTAGGCATTGACTTCCTGCAACACTTTGATTTGTTAGTTGATGTACGGCGCTTCAGAGTGGTAAATCGTCAGACCACTCTCGCTGTTGCGGGTTATAATTCGCGAGTGAATCACGTCATGTCTTTTTACGTTCAACCACCGGCACACAAACCTTATGGCGAACTCATCGCCGCCTACCCGGCCATGTTTCGGCAGGCCGGGCCTCTCCCAGCAGTGACCACCAACGTCACTCACTATATCGATACTAAGGGACCCCCAGTGTTCAGTAGGCCGCGTCGGTTAGCACCAGACAAGCTTCGTGTTGCACAGGCTGAATTCGAACATATGCTAGAACTGGGTATAATACGCCCTTCTAGTAGCCCTTGGGCTTCCCCTCTTCATATGGTCCCTAAGTCTAGCGGCGACTGGCGACCCTGTGGTGATTACAGAGCACTTAACAAGGTCAACGTCCCTGACCGATACCCAATCCCCCATATATAGGACCCTACTTCGTCTTTATCAGGTTGCTCCGTCTTCAGCCGTATCAATTTAGTTCGGGCGTACAACCAGATCCCGGTAGCAGAGGCCGATATCCCTAAAACTGCCGTCACTACGCCTTTCGGGCTGTTCGAGTTTCTGAGAATGCCGTTTGGACTCAGCAATGCAGCCCAGACCTCTCAAAGGTTCATGCACGAGGCAACTCGTGGTTTGGAAAATGTCTACGTATACCTGGATGATATTTTGGTAGCTAGTTCTTCAGAGCAAGAGCACGTCGCACACTTACGAGCACTTTTGGGACGCCTTAGACAGCACGGCGTTACAATCAATATCGCGAAGTGCGAATTAGGCCGGTCTGATATCACTTTCATAGGACATTCTATTTCATCCTCGGGCATCCGCCCTCTGCCAGATAAAGGTTCCGCTATTCGCGACTACCCCGAACCCCAATCTTTTCGCCAGTTGCTTCAGTTTGCCGGCCTGGTGAATTTCTACCGCCGATTCATTCCTCACTGTGCGGAAATGATGCAACCCCTCACCGACCTGTTGCGCGGAGATAAGCGGAAGTTCGTGTTTCCCGACACGGCACAAGTCGCATTTGCCTTGGTCAACGATGCTGTCGCCAAAACAGCACTCCTTACCCACCACGACCCTTTGGCTCCTATTTCGGTAGTGACGGATGCCTCGGACACAGCGGGTGGAGCAGTACTGCAACAGTTCGTAGACGATTCTTGGCAACCTTTAGCATTCTTCTCCAAGCGCCTACAACCCGCCGAATCTAGGTACAGCACATTTGGTAGGAAGTTATTAGCCATCTACTTGGGAATTCGTCATTTTCGACATGCACTCGAAGGTCGTTCGTTTACGGTGTTTACAGACCACAAGCCTTTGGTTTACGCACCAAAGTCAGCTTCCGACCGATACTCACCACGCGAGATTCGCTACTTAGACTTTGTCTCACAGTTTACTGTGGACATACGACACGTCTCTGAGGTACTTAATCCCGTCGCCGACGCGTTATCACGCGTACATCAAGTAAGTCTGTCACCGACGCCTAACATCAACTTGGACGCAATGGCACAGGCCCAAACTATGGACCCTGACATCGAACAACTTCGACAGAACGGCTCTTTAAGATTGACCACAGTACCTATCCCAGCTTCCCAGAATACCATCGTGTGCGATGTGTCGCAAGGTCGCCCTAGGCCGGTGGTCCCTGCTGCCCACCGTTATCCCACTTTCCTGATACTCCACAATCTGGCTCACCCGGGTGTGATGGCCTCGGTGAAACTGGTAACTAAGCGCTTTGTTTGGCACAATGTCAAACGAGATGTCCGTCAATGGGCTCGTGCTTGCCTGCAGTGTCAACGTGTTAAGACCCATAGGCACACTAAGGCGGCGTTAGCCAGGTTCCCAGAACCTGAAACACGTTTTCATCATGTGCACGTCGACCTTATAGGACCACTTCCACCTTCGCTTGGGTACGTTTAAATACTCACATGCGTCGATCGTCTTACTCGCTGGCCGCAGGCCATTCCTATCCCTCGTCCCACCTCGGAAGAGGCCGCGAAAGCTTTTCTGACCGGGTGGGTTAGTCATTTCGGTTGCCCGGCAATAGTGACCACCGATCGCGGTCCACACTTTGACGGCGCCTACTCGCTACTCTCGGTTGCCAACACGTTAAGACGACAGCTTACCACCCTCAGGCCAATGTTATGGTTGAGCGTTTCCACCGGCAATTAAAAGCCACCCTTCGAGCAAACGGTAACCCCCTTTGGAGTGAAACACTACCATTAGCACTCTTAAGCCCGCGTAGTACCGTTAACGAGGAATTACACACAACACCGGCCGTACTAGTATATGGCTGTACACTTCGTCTGCCTGGGGAGTTGGTAGCCCCCTCACCAACAGTGACTTTCGACTACGGTGACTATGCTCAGCGCCTTACGCAGCACATGCGAGTGCTCAAGGCCAGTCCGCCGCGTGAACAACAGTCTACAAGTTGTGTCCCAACTGCATTAGGAACCGCTACTCATGTATTCCTTCGCGTCGATGGCGTTCGATCACCACTACAAGCGCCATACACTGGCCCGTTTCGGGTGATAAAACGTAGGGCAAAAACATTTGTCATAGATATCAGCGGACGACACGACACCGTATCTATCGACCGTCTCAAGCCTGCCGTCATGCAGTGCAAGCCGCTCGGCCAATTTACACCTACTCAAGCCGCTCAGTCACCCGCATCGAGCGAGTTACTACTCGAACCACCCCCAGTTACGCCTAGTGAGGACTCGGCAGCTAGTCCATCAGATTCTTCAACCGTACCCGCAACGCGAAGTAGCCGTCGCAGTCGCCAACTACGAAATCCCGTCCGCTTCGCCGATTTCGTGACGATTTTTACAACCGACTGTTAGCAATAAGTTGGGAAGTTCACCATGGATTTACCAACCAACAGGCCCGTAAAATTACAATCGGTAGTTATGATTTCATCTTCTTCTGGTCTCCTAGCGACTACAACAACACCGAACATCGTTCGCGTGTTGTTATTACGGTCCAACATCCGCCGGTGCCCTCAGGCGCTATTTTGTTCCAGTTTACCTTGCTCTCTCTCAGACGGATCTACACAGTCACATTGGCTTCATCCGTGGCCTCGCTGACTCCCGTGCACGTTCAAGGAGCCAACCACTCATTGGATAACGAGACGATTCGTCAGCCTGGTACTGGAGACGACAACTGGACGCCCTTTTGGATGGACCTGACGCGGGATCTTCCGGCTCGCATGCGTTTGAGACCCGTGGGCGCTAAAACACAGTTGGACCTACGCACATGGGACCTCGAGAGTGCAGGCACCGTTAAACTCATCAGCAGTCGTTCAACGTCACCAACAATATAACGGGCAAGCTACGAGGAGTTCCTGGACAACCAATAATTCCGGCCTACCATCACGATCGAAGCCCAACTCCGTCGGACTTCTAGGAGGAAGCCCCTGTAGCAGTTGTCATCTTCATTCGTACTTTTACCAAGTTTATTGTTTAACTGAACGCTGACTGCCAAGCGCGGTTGCCATTTGACCGTTGCTCTTGCGCACGCTTCCAAATACACGCTAACCGCTATCTATCCCAATCGCCTTCTCGTTCTCACGGGTCGTGGAGAATACTGTTCTGGTTAACATATTCGTGCAGTGCCGCACACTAGAGTAACGTGCAGGTGGTCCACGCAGTACAAAGGACCGAAGCACGCGTTTACTAAGGAAACCGCGAAGTAAGGTCTAATCAACCTTACATGTCCGTTTACTGTAGTTGCCAACATCATTTCGTATAAATCTGATTGTTTCAAGTAGATGACTGAAACGAGTGAACGAAACGTTAAGATCTAGGAATATTTGTATTCCTTCTGTTCTGACCAGTCGGATAGTGGGTGCTCCTTTCTTCAATATAACAGTCGAAAAACCCAATAGCACCCATTGCTTTGTTCTCATGGACAGGAACAACGCAGAAAATCGGTTTTACATCAGTCGTCGCGAAGAGCGGCTAGGACCAAATATCGAGCGGGGTTGGCAGTGATCAATGAGCTACTGCTACGAATCTCCAACCCTGGTTTTCCCCATACCTTACGTTGTTCTATATATATATATATATATATATATATATATATATATATATATATATATATATATATATATATATATATATATATATCAGGAAGCAAAGTGTAGCGAGCATGTTTTCGGTGATTTCATTCTCAAGCCAACCGCAATCACATTTATAGGTAAACAAAGTAAGGGAACGAAGGAACACTCGTAGTCAGTTAGCCAGTCGACTGGCTAGCTGGTCAGTCTACTAAAAAACAAGGGCCATGGTAAAATTACGTGTCATAGTAAGGGATCTGGGTCGGGATCATATCCAGGGATGACGTCATCGACCTTTGGCCACGAAAGAAGCGCTCGGACCAACCTCTTCTGTGTGCAAAGCTTTGGCTGTAGGTAGTTGGATGCTGATTCCTTTGGCTATCGCCAGTTCCCTGTATCTGAATGATTCGGTTGAACCCTGTATAGGATGTTGAATATCGTAACCGGATCAGCCGTGTAACCCGAGTCTAACAGACGCGCGAAAGCAGAATTTGATACGGCTCCTCTTCCTCCATGGTAGAGCCAACGTGGTTGGTGCTCTCAAACACGTTTGGATGATTGCACTATCGTTCGACCTATATAATTGGCACCTCGGGTGCACTTGAATTAACAAACGATCATTGAAGAGGTCAACAAAAGCAAATTATCCTTGCTCTCGCTTTTCATGATGGTCGATGTCGAGAGTAAGCATCTGAGCTTGGCAGCATGAAAAGTGGCTTTACGTGGTGGATGAAACCCTGCCAACTGTCTTGGTTGCCGCATCTCCTTTGCCAGAAAGTTTAAACAATACGGGCTTCTTTTCTACTTGTGACACATTTTGGCTCTGTTCGGTATGTTATACTGTACTCGATGAGCCTGTCTGGGTAGCCGTTTTCTGACATGATCCGGCGGATTGTTCTTAACCCAGTCTCTAGTAAACTATCCGAGCAGATACGTGTAGCCCTGGATACTAGGCATCTCGCCGTTTCGCTTCTGGCCGACTGAAACAAAGCTGTGGAAGTTTGTCTGTTCATGAAATATGCGCAACAAATCACAGTGCTCTTCTGAAAAGAAACTGCCAGTTCAGAATCAGACGCCAAGCCAACTTACACCACAGGCGAGCTTTACGAATACATTCGGATGGTACGTGCACAACGTTTTTAATGTCACAGAATCCGGTTTTAATTTAAGCCCTGACCCTCGGGTTGAGGTTTTCTTATCCACACAAGAATGAAAATCAGACAGATCTAGGAGCTCCCTTTGAGAGCCTCATGGAACAGATGAAGACTTTAATACCGAAATCACCAACTGACCTAGAGCGTTTCAAAAGCTCACAGCCTACCAGCACCAGAGACACCAATTAACAAATCACAACTTTCTAATAAGGAAACATAGATGAACTCAAGGAAATCGACAAGTAATTCCCAGTAGACCAGATAAAGGAAGTGGTAATGAATCGTAGTGATTGTTTTGAAGCTACTGGACACATTGGGCGACGAACCTAGGTTCACTCAGGATTTATCGGGCAAAGACCAAACAGATCGCGCAAAGAAAGGAATTACTAGAGCACTGAGTAGCTTGAAAGTCAGTGAACATATATATCCCGTCTCTTTGAGAAACTCAAACCTCCGGGTACGACAGTACGGTGATTGGTAGGAATCCAAATACAGACTGAGCACACGTGTTCCTTTGTTTTGTTATTTTGTTTGCGTATAAATGGGATTGCAATCGGTTTGGGTAGGAGAAACTGACTGAAAAACGGTCAACAATTCTCTTAGGAGCTGTAACGAATCCACGCAAAATAACGCCACTAGCTACGGCTTGCGAGGTTTTGAAGTTGGTGTGCCATGTCTCGAAGTTCTCAGCCCTGTACATATGGCAGAAAGACGAGAGCAAACATCCATGCCAACGTTTCAATCGACGCTGCCAATCAAGATGGTCTTAGTATAATCCCAGTGGGAAGCGGTGCAACTGGTTCAAAATAAATTTCATGAAGTTAGTTGTGTATGACAATTCAAAATCTGTACAATCTATACAAGATTTATGGCTTCAAACAGGAAACAAAGTTGGCCGCCGTTAATCCGTAACCTCACGTTGTGCCAGTTTTCCGTAGCCACCGCGTTCCGCATCAAAGTCCTTTCGAAACTCGTCTCGAACCTACAATAGTTAAGAGAAATGGGGAAGCAGGAAATACGCATACCTGTCCACATACGACGAAGGAAAAACGTGAATCTTCATGCACCAATTAGGAAATAAAAATGAACAAATGCCAAATTATTTTTTCGCTGTGTAGGCTTTCACCACTACCATAACCTTCAAATTAGCCCAAAATAACAGGAAAATGCTAATAAACTAGGTGGTTCCGTGTCTCAGGAACCATACTTCAGTTCATACAACCATTAACTATGCACTAGGCGCGGTGGCTTTGAACGCTATCTCCCGGCAAAAGCCTCAGTCAGAAATTATGAAAAAAAACTAAGAAGATAACTACGAATAGTATCAAGCCAACAAAGATTTGCGAATACAACAGCGCCACTGGTCACGACACGGTGTCATATCCTCCAACGTACCTAACGACTGAGTGGGGGATATCTTGGACCCCACTCAGGAGGCCTACTACGCCCTACGTGGCCAAGTCTACTAACTAGGTTTTTGATATCTTTCTTCCATGTCATAGACTGGCTACCCGCCTCAGTGAACATTGCGCGCCAAGGAAACCTGCCAGGGGACGTGCGCAACACACGTCTCAACCATCTTAGCCTGGTGAGCTTAAGTATTTCATCTAATCATTTGGTTCGTGAACCCAAGACTCTCCGCCGAACTTTAGCACTGCTGATACGATGTTCCCACTAGGTTCGAACAATGTTACGAAGACATCGGTGTTCGAATACCGACAATCTTCCTAAACGAACAAACATCTAGATATCAGTCTATTTTCGTTGACATGCACAGAATCATCCAATGGAAATGAAAAATGACAACTGACTAGGATCCCGTCAAGAAGTGCACATTCAGCCTTGAAACAAGCCTGAACACGAGCGCGACACCGAATCGCCGGGCACACGAAGAGTGAAGCGAGAAACGGAACATGTGTCGGGAGCAAGATGTTATCACAACAAAGCTGGGTCTTGTATGCGTGTTTCGGAGAGACAGCATACGTCTATTTTAGAGGTTTCAAGAGTCCTAGGTAAATAAACCTGTTGCCCTGTTCGACAGTGTGCAACCGTTGAGAGCAGTTAAGTGAAGAGAATAATTATGTCCGAGAATTGATTCCCAATTTTCCCCTATCTCGACTCGTCGTGGCAAAGAGCAGTGAGAAAAAATGTTTTTCGAAGGACCGCTGGGGATTTCTGGGCGGATCACACTTTGTGGTTCCTTTGGGAACCCGAACCGGGGTATTTGAATCAATAACAGCAAGAATGTAGTAGATTGAATCGGCTGTCCATCGACTGGTTCGGAGAGACAACTTTGTCTGGCCTGTACCCATCAACCTGTAATGCAGTGGAAGGGACGTACACCATAGCCTATAAAATCCACTATGCTACTGAGAATAATCGGCAACCGGATACAGAGTGGAGAACCACCCCGGGTTAGGCTCGATAACGAGACCGATGGCAACGGATTGTGATCGGCGGAGAAAGGATTCCAACTTCTTCCTTCCGAGTTGATAGGTTTAAATCACTCCACCACCACCAGCTGCCTCAAACCAGGATGTAAGGCCTTCGATATCAGTCCTTGCTGGCGTACTAATTGAATTGGCAAGCCATCAGCTTCATAAATAGTTCCACTTCCCTAATGACTTACTGCCGGTGACTCAAATAAGAAAGAACAGCTTGCGTAAGCAGTCCCAACCAATAGATTTGGCGGTTTTAACACAAATCTCGTTACGAGCCGCTTCATCACACCAGTTTCCAACCGAGACCGACTGGCGAGTCGAGAAAGCGCAGAGATTCAGCAAGAATCTAGAGTTTACGAAACGACGTGATTGGCCACAACCCATTACACCGCTTTGTTTTGGAATTAGGTCAAAATTATTCGTAATTAGGCCAAAAATATTCGAGAACAGATCAAAATTATTCAAAGTGCCACTCGACTGGCTTTCCGAGATTTCCTCCTGATTGGTCTGAAGACCGGCATACCAATCACCCTTACACATTTCGCGTTGGTGGCCACAACGTGCGCTCGTCGTGTGCATCGCACCAAAATGTACGTTCACAATTAGGCACGCGGACTCGACCGTGTCGGGACCAGAGCTAAGAAGCTTAGTAACTATCATGTGACCGAACCAGGTGATCGAGAGGCAACCATTACCAGGACCAGTAGATCGAGGCAAGCCTCTCAGTCGGTTTTACGCGTTTCAAGTGGGCGAAGCGAACAAAGCAGATGAAATCATACTGCGGTCATAGACTGGCTCCGAGGATGATAATGGGAAACGAGAGCTGCAGTGCGGTCACAATGAAGCAAATCCATCCGATTCTCAACCCGCCTTCACCGCTGCCGCGTGGAAATCAAAAATTATCGAAGCATACGAGCGACAGACTGCAGTTGGGCAGTTTTCGGTTTCAGTTCATTCAACCATTTACCTGACACTTCGGCACTCTGGCTCCGCTTCCTACCTTCCACCATCCCCGAATAAAGGGCGAAAAGAACAGGAGCATAGTGATGAAGATTCGAAAAAAGTAAAGTATCAAGCGGAAATCAAGAGGACAACGAAAGAGTCCGAATGCAACTACGCTACTGGCCGCAACACTAAGTCACACCACTTAATGTATCCAAAAATTTGGTAGACCAGTCGCGTGGACCACAACCTGGAAATCTAACACGCCTTATTTGGCCAAGTCCACTGGTCAAGGTTTTCATACCTTTTTGCAATGTTATGGACTGATCACCTTGACCTACCTTTCAACCACTACCTGCCTCGGAGAACAGCGTACGCTGAGCAAGTCTATCGGTGGGCATGCGTAAAACATATTCTTATCACCTCAATCTGTTTCGATTCAGTACTTGACCCAGAGACTGACCTCTGGTTCCCAAAGCCCTACGTCTAACCTCAACATTGCTGATACGGTATTCCAACCACATTCGGGCAGTGCTACGGAGAAATCGGTGCTTGAACACCGATAGTCATCGCCTGTCTTCTACCCTTAACGGCCACGTTTCTGAACCGTATAAAAGAACGGACCTAACAGCCGCACTGTACACTCTACCCTTAACAGACAATCGGATGTCACGCCGACAGCACAAGTGGTTGAGGTTGGCGATAGCCAAACGCGCCTACTGTATACGTGATGACACTTCGTCCGATATCTGTCCATCTGATGATATGTAACCGCCCAGGTAACTAAGTTTATCCACTTAAGATGGAGCTTCCCCCGCTAGCACAAGGATTGCCGTGGAGCAAATCTAGACTTGCGGCAGAAGTTCACACTTTGAAGGTGCAAACGCATCTCAGACTTTGCTGCGCTGTTGTTTAGGTTACCTGGGTAAGCTCACAACTTACCTGGATCTCCTCTCAGAAGAACCATATCGACCGTGTATTCCAAGTCAGACAGTTTATTGCCTGAACAAAGATCGATTCTGCCATCTCAAAAACCAGTTCAGTTATGAAACTGAAGAGAAATGGCGGAAGAGAGCAGCCATGCCGAATATCATTTCCCATGGTGAACTTGGGTGAAAGATCACAGTAAGCACGAACTGCGATTCCTTGGGTGGTATCACTTGAGCCCCCATTGGAAGTAGAAGTAGAGTCATGCATTCGATTACTGAAGCGAGGGAAAGCGGCAGGTTCCGACGAACTTGCTTCAGTTCTTTACAAAGTGGGTGGAGATGCTTTGATAAAACTACTTACCGTCTTGCTCCGTGACATTTGGAACGAGGAGCGTATTCCGTTAATATGGAGTGAGTCATTGATTGTTCCCCTCTTCAAGAACGGAGTACGGAATGACTGTAGTAATCATTGTGGGATTAGCTTGGTTCCGATAGTCACCAAAGTATTAGCCTCGATTTTGCTGCACCGTCTTACACCGGATCGCGAGAAGAATGCCCGCAAACAGTAGGCCGGATTCCGCCCAGGTCGAGGAGGCATAGACCAGATTTTTACTCTTCGCCGACTATTTGAAACGCGTCACACGCACCGCCGACCGACAATAATGATTTTCTTGGACTTGAAGGGCGCTTTCAATTCTGTTGATCGAACAGCGCTTTTCAGTATTCTTCATTGAAAAGGTATGCCCTAGAAGTTCGTGAACCTACTGAGATCATTGTATTCTTACACTTCGGGCCGCGTAAGATTTTACGCTGAACTATCCCGTCGGTTCGAAACGACCAGCGGTGTTCGACAGGGATGTCCCATCTCTCCATTCTTGTTTAACCTCGTCATGGACGAGATAATGGAGAGTGCGCTGCAAAATCTTCAGGATGTAGGCGTCGTACTAGGAAATAGTGGAAAGCTGTATGACCTAGATTACGCAGACGACGTTGTCTGCTTGTTCGAATCCCCGGAACATGTTCAAAGTGCATTAGGTAGACTCTCACGAGCTGTAGTTCCATTCGGCATGCGCTTTGCACGTTCAAAGTGTAAGGCGAGGTTACAAGACTTGACGTCAACGATTCCGGGCTTGATGCTTGATGGGGAGGTGTTGTCAGTTGTCGACCACTTCACCTACCTCGGTAGCTGCGTGACGACGGATGGGAGCACAGTAGTAGAGGTGAGCACGCTGATATCCAAGGCTCGAGTGGCGTACGCTGGACTGAAGCACTTGTGGCGCCGACATGATATTTCACTGAAGTTGAAAGGGCGTGTATACTGTGCTGCAGTGCGTTCAGTTTTGTTGTATGGCTGCGAAACTTGGAGTCTGCGTGCTGAATATATTCGTCGTCTTGAGGTTTTCGACCACCGATGTTTACCTAGCATCGCTAAGATCGGGTTGAGTAGCCGAGTAGGCAATGCTGAGGTCAGAAATCGAGTATTGGGTACCAATTCGGAGAACGTTCTGTCACAGCGTATCCACCTTAGTAAACTTCGTTGGTTGGGGCACGTGTTACGTATGTCAAACACACGTCTGCCATACCGTGTCCTTTTCTCCGTTCCTCCTCAGGAGTGGAAAAAACCACGTGGAGGTCAACAAATGACGTGGCAGTGAGGAATGAGGAAATGTGCAGCAAACTTAGGAAAAGTAGGTGCTTCACGTCTTCGTGGTTGGGGTCCAAAAGATTCGTCTACCAGTTGGCTGGAGATACTGAAGGATATGGCAGAGAACCGTGAACAGTGGCGATCGTGTTGTCACTTTCTGTCGAATCAGAATGATTGATCGATGTGCGTTTGTACAGTTAGACTGTGTATTCCGTGTGTTGGCTACTAGGGAATTCTTTTCTTTCCCCACCCATGTAGGTCCAGTCCCCGTCTATCTTGTATATTCATACTTTCTAATTCAGCATGCAACATGGTGAGAAAGGCAGTGGTCAGTGGGGCTTGTCCTACTGTCTAACTCTGTACGATGATGATGATGATTGTCTCGCCAGCAGATTAAAGACTGGTTTAATTTTTCGCGCTACATGCTTTTTTTACATCTGTAGGAAGATTCAACTTGGTTCCTCAATTTGACACATTATCTTTCTAAGTGAACGCTTGCCGTCAAGCGCGGTGGCCATTTGTCCGTTGTGCGTGCACGCTACACGCACACTCTGGCAATATACGCTAATCTCTCTCGTTCTCCATTGATAGTGGGCAGGACCATCGAACGCGTGTAATAAGGAAACAGCGTGGTAAGGTTTAACCGACCTTACACACCTATCCAACTTCTTGCCCTGCACAAGGCCTAAATTTGTCCCACTCTTTAATACTGGATTCATGTCTGGGGCGGGACCTCATATTCTTCGTTATCTCTCCTCGACCGTGTCCAACGTAAAGCCATCCACCTCATCGGCAACACCACAACTTTGCAGTCACTAGCCCATCGGCGGGTAATTTATTCACTCTCTTCTCTACTGGTATCACCATATTTACAGTCCTCAGGAACTTTCTTCTGTGGTTGCCATCCGCCTTGTTTCCAATAATCTGTCCCGTACGTAGGAAAAAAGCCATTCATCCTAGCTTGGCGCACTGCTACTTATAATTACAAATCTGCACAAGTGTAGTGGAAGGGACATATACCATGCCCTTAAAGACTTACTGCTTTATTAGGTATAGCTGGCAACCAGACCCTGAGAATTGGAGTGGTTGAGAACCACGTAGGTTCCCAATAGGTCAGGTGTGGTGAGAAGCCGGACGCCAGCGGATTACTTGCTGGCCAATATAATTTCGAACGGATGGCTCACGTAGCATTTTTCACCAGGTGTCATTCAACAACAGTGAAGCGACTCATCATTCATGTAAGTATTTGTAATCGTCTCAACTAATATGAATAGCAAAGCAAATCACTCACTTGTCCACCACTACGTCCGCGACCGTACTGACGTCCTTCTTCAAACCCGGCATCCCAATCGGTGCGTATTACGCGATCATCCAATCGGGTGCGGTTGACGTAACGCATAGCCATTTCAGCACCCTCACGGGTCACATACTCAACGAAACAAAACCCGCACGGAGTTTTGTCAAAACGATGAAGGCCCATTATTACGCGCTTAATTTCTCCGGCTCGACTGAAAAGTTCCCAAATCTGTTCCTCTCGGGTGTAAAATGACAGATTTCCAACATACAATGTTTTGGATTGCTTTAATGCGCGAACCAGCTGTTTAGATGAAGCCTTCAATGAAGAGACAGGAAAAACAAAAAGCCTCCGATTACCCTATATCAGACATTTGTACCGACGAAGGCATATACAAATAATGTCAGGGATGAAACAAGTCTATCTCCTTAATTCTATGATTGCGCTGGAAAAGGCATACCCGTAGGACCAAAGACCACTTTCATTACAGGCAAAGTGAATTACAGCACAAGGGGTAAACTCCATAATCAAAAGAAAACATTCACGTAAGAGAGAGAAATTGCTAATGAGTGTGAAGACAAAAAGAGGGAGAGCGTTCCATAGGTTGACGACCCCGCAAAAAAAGATTGAAAGACAGAGGTACGACATCTTGTGACAGAAACTTGGTAAAGATGACTAGTTGGGCACAAAATCCGAAATAGTCCTGAACCCTGGAGAACACTAGCACTTACACGAAATGGTTGGGACAGAACTTCATCAACTCGGACGGAAGTCTGCTTACTGAAGAGACTTTATACTATCGATACCAGAGCGCGGGAGAACCCGGACATGGGCAGTTTAGCCAGAGGACCCTCATACCAAACTCGGTCAAAGGCCTTAGAGATATTGAGCGAGACCATGTGTGCTTCTCTGTGGTTGTCAAGTGCAGCCGACCAGGAGTGTAAAACGATAGCCACATCACCGGTAGAACGGCAAGGTCGGAATCCGTGTTCACAATGGCTCAGTAGTCCTTCAAGTTCGAGAAACGTGCGCAGTCGGTCGGAGATGGCAGTTTCAAATAATTTCGAGATAATAGGTGTGAGGGAAACCAAACGATAGTTAATTAGACCAGAAAGATCACCGCGTTTGGGAATGAAAAAAATCACGGCGTGTTTCCAGGGCATCGGAAAAGTCAAAAGCTGGAGAGAGAGAGAGAGAGAGAGAGAGGGAGGGAGGGGGGGGGGGGGCAGTTCAGGGGCACACATTTTAAGGACGACAGGTGGTATGCCGTCCGGACCGGGTGTTTTACAAACGTTCGGAGAACGCAGCACTTGGCGGGTCTCCCTAGTGCTAATATGAGGTAGAAAACTGGGGCAGAGGGAAGAGAAGCCGGAGTAAGACAAGAAGATAAAGTGTAGTTGGAGGCAAACTGGGAACCAAAAACCTCAGCTTTCTCGTGTGGTTTACAAACAAGATCACCAGAGGAATTACAGATGGGAAGGAAATTAGAAAGGAAAAGGTTGTGAGGGACTAAAATGTTCGGCTGCCGGTAGCGGATGAGAGTAGCCGTTCGGCTTTTCAGCAGACGAAGGGTTCTTTGGCGCTCTTTACGGGTGACGATTTTTTCTTGGCTTGTACGAAATGGCGGTGGGAGAGCCGAGATTCAAGCGTAAAACACGATTACATGCGTGGTTGAACCACTTCGGGGATTCGGGTTTGGAAAAGTGAGGAGTAAAAAGTGGCGTATGTTGAAGAATAATGTCAATGAAGTTGGAAATGGAAACGTCTGAAGTAAAGCAGCAGCCATTCCAAGGATGGGAAGCTAGAAAATTGCGAAATAAGTCCTAATTCGTTGAACTGTAGCGCCAAGATGTGTGTCTCGAGGTTGGTGGAGCATCAAGAACGGTACAACTGATGGAACAGAAAATAATACAGAGGTCGGCTGATCATCATCATCATCATCGTACAGAGTTAGACAGTAGGACAAGCCCCACTGACCACTGCCTTTCTCACCAATCAATTTTCTGCACAAAACTGGATAAGCCTATCCCCGTTATCTGTACGCTCAGCTCTGTAAAGCACAACGCCCACCTAAACAGGCTTCTAACACACTAAGTTTGCCAACTTGTGCATTGAAATCACCAGCTAGCACTACAATGTCAGAGCCCTTGTTCCTGCGAACCAGAGTGGTGAGTTCATCATAGAACTCATCTTTCTGCAAGTCTGAGCTGCAGTCCGTTGGGGCGTACGCCGAGATCACAAACAAATTGCGCTTAACACAACTATCCTTTCGAACGCTGACTGACCCTTGGAGTCTCACAGCACATAAACGACTGTTAACCGAAATCCAGTCTAAAAGGGCAGCCTAAGCCTTCTCACTCAAGACTATTCCTACACCACGTTGACTTGCAGCTCGAGCTACGTCGTCTCCTGAAGTGCACAGAAAATACCTCGATGAGATACCAGGAGCAGTTAGTTGAATTATACTGCTCGAATCCTGGATACGCGTTTCACTCAAGCAGCAGACATCAATCTTCAGCGAATCTATTGTGAGCGCCAGGTACGCCTGCTGACCGGCCTGCATGAGTGTACGCACATTGAAGGAGCCGAGATTCAGAGGCTGACGAGGCAGGAGAAAATCTGAGCTACAGGACAGAGGATTATTCCCGACACTATTTGACAGTGAATCGTTGCGAGTATCAACCGTGTTATCATTGGGAGCATTATGGGTGGATAGATGGGGCAAAGAGGGGTGGTTAGGGACAGAAGACAAAGGTTGAATAAAAGAGAGAGAACTCTGAGCAGTAGCCCACTTATCACTACCCACCCCGCTCGATGCAATGGGCAGCGCGGTCCTGATTAGCCTGCGCGACGACCGATGCAGTATGGAATTCTTTCTATTCGTGCAGTTCATGGGAGATGTTGGACAGGTACTGCTAGGGTGTCCAGCCACAATGCAGGAACAGAGCGTGAATAGTGTCCACAGATGTGGGCCAGAATGATCGACAGTCCTCCATTGATCCGCGTCAGCGGTAACCGATCTCAGTCTAACGCTGTGAAGGACGCCAGGTTAGTCGGTACCGATTTCGTGTGAGAAATTCGTACTCCCCAGGAATAGTCTATGATCAGAGCATAGTTGAATGAGTCGGTCACCGTTATCAACCCTATCGGCTGGAACGCCAAATCGGCCTCTCATATTCCTCTTCGTCTCGTCTAGGCTCCCAACATGAGCATTGAAATCATCAGCAAAAAACCTTTATTTCCGTAGAGCGCACGCTGCGGAGAAGTTAGAACAAATCGTGGTAGAATTCGTCTTCAGTCTCAGGAGAGCTACAGTTGGTACATGCATGCATAGAAACGACAAACAGGCATCGACGCTTCATTTTGCATCTGTTTGCATGCACAGAGACGACTGCTGACTGGAATCCAGTCGCGCAGTGCACGCTTAACTTTAAAGTTCAGAGCGATGCCGACGTCAGCCTGGCCATGATCACTAGACACCAAATAGTCTGACATGCGAAGAATGAAACGAGAAGCCAGGCCGAGTACCTGTGGAGCGAAGGATTAACATTGAAATCGGATCTCGTGTACGCATTAGGCAGACAACACAAGTTTTAAGTGTTTCAACATCACTAGATAAAACAGTCTGTTGCCCCGTTTGGTTGAATGTGGGGACTTTGAAAGCAGCTAAGTGAAGACTGCTTAGGTCTGAGAATCTATTCTCCATTTTCCCGCTTCCAAGTTGTTGCCCTTACGGAGAGTTACAACTCCTCGGTCACAACTCATTGTGGCTTCTCGTATCCATTTAGAATTGGGATGTGAGAGCTGAAGAGCAGAGATATCAGAAATGTTTCTCGAGGGGACATGGGAGATTTCTGTGCGAACCATACTTCGCGGCTGCCCACATCGCAGAAGGGTTTTCTTCGGGAACCCCAACCAGAGTCTTTGACTCAGATGTCTGACCCAAAAGGTAACACGAAGACGTGACCGAAGTACAAGTGAAGCAACTTCTGGTTTGTTACGCGAGACCCGAGTGCTTCACGCATTCTACCTCGTCTTCGCTGGTGCTAAATTATCGGTCTGCATTTCCAATTCAGTCCTTAAGTCCATACTCCCAATGGAATAAGCGGAACGAGGACGGGGCAGTATCCTTTTGGGCTGAGGGCTGTTCACCTCTGACGGACGACAGCTGCCCAATGAAGTACGATGACTTCTCACAACGTTGAAGGAAACTCCAGGTACTCCGCTCCTACGTCCACCTGGTGGATGTCTTTTGACCGTTTAACTGCTTTTCTCCGTGTTTATTCGCCGGAGTGTCCCGTTCAGGGGCGTAGTGAACAGAACTATATGTTGCCCACCAACTGGTTCAGAGACTGGACTTTGCCTGGCCTCTACCCATTGACCTATCAGGCGTGATTGTATCTCCGGCTTGAGAAAGTCATCCTCTATAGCTGTTTAAGTCATGGAGGCACGTAAACCAGCGCACTTCGTCGGACTGCAGTCTTGTCGTGATGGCGATGTCATCCGTTTTTTAGTCCATCTCTCATTAGGCAATCACCAACATCGATTGTGATCAAGGTTCTCACTGTTTTTAAAGCTTTTCTTTTTTCAATGGAAAAGACAGCTTTCCTCCAAATTCGAATATAATTTCGAGTTTTCTTGCACTCGGAAGAATCCTGGTCAATCCACCGAGTCTTGCAACAGTCTATTTGACGTCCTCATCTCCACGCATATTTCCTTCGCCCATGCTACTGAGCGTCAGGTTGATTTTTTATTTTGCACCAGGGGCTTGTCCACCCCTATGCACATCCTTCTACCGTGAAAAAGCAATTCAGTCCTCCCTTGAAAATGCAGCCACATGTGGGGTAGAAGGTCGCGATCTCCTTCTTTGACTTTTCGACAGGGCTCAGCGTCAGGTCATCGGCTTGATCGACCACCTATCCTGAACATCTAAACTGAAACCTCTGGTCCATCTCCGGGCGGTCGCTTTATCACACCTATTCACTCTTGTTTTAGTTTCTCTTTCTCCGATCATGCCTCCACTGGTTTCGTGTCTGCAACCTTTCAATGTTGGTCTCAGCATAGGGAACCAGTCACTAGGTGTCGGACTTCAATCCTTTCTCGAATTCCTAAATTGTGAGGCATTCTCACTCTTTGTCGGTTTACATACCCACGACTTTTATTTGTTGCAAAGTATGATTAATGAGGTGGTTCTGACACGCCCCCCTCCAAAATCTCTTCTTACAGGATATCGTTGGATTACAGGGTTTACCCCATGTTCTCGTTATTTACTTCGTGAATAACAAAAATTTGACTATCATCTACCCTGCGAAAACAAATCACCTCAGTAGGCAATAAATGCGGCAAATTTTACTCCAGTGGGCGCAGCGCAAGTTTAAATCAATATAGCAGATATAGGTACCGATCAACTAATATTTCAAATTAAGTATAGTTATCAACATTCAACCTTATTCAAAAAATATTGAACAATGCCGCAAAAACTCCAACAGTCAACCAAAAATTGTAAATAAGCGTCAGCTGATAGGAAAGGGGAATTCAGGATGGTTCGCCAGTTAGTGCACCTCTAATCTGGGATCGTGAAGCTAGTGGAAACTACATGAACCAGACAATCACAATATTCCATCGATCGAAGTCGAACGACTGGTGAATATTCATCACAATCATAAATGACTGGCTCATATAACCCAGAATCACAAAGAACTTTCTAGTAGCCATTATTGTATATCTTTTGATAAAAAAAACCCAACAACATTCACCCGAAATCTCAAAAATCACCAACAGAATTTTCGGACGCCTGAGAACATTTTTTGATGACCACTTCGTTCGCATCTTATTTTTATAGCATATATGCACTTACATACTGAGCCCATTCTCCTGATGAATGCAACAACTTATTCCGTGAAAAAGTGTGTCTACTAACAGGGAACAGAACGTGGCAGCACAAACAGCGATACAATAACTTACATCATTTCTTCTATCCCTGTACGGTGACTTGTAGAAAGAAGCATCCAATATGTCACACAGAGTTTTGTCCCTTGGCATGACGTCGGTCTTATGAAAGTAAAGTCCTTTTGGATCGCGGATCAAATGCGTGCAATTACGATTCCCTTGCTTTTACTGTGGTTCGAAATCTGGAAGATGTACCAAATTGTGCGAAGATTATATATACCGATAGCAACTAGTATGCAAATGGCATGTAAACGTGTGAATAAAATTTTTCCGGAGCACGCGACCGGTTTCGCGGTTGTTGCTGCTTATCAGGTATGGTATCCAGTAACCTTCCACTCATTCATCTTCATACTTGTGCACGCCGATCTCATATCGTGACTGGGATCTAAATTGGATCGTCTGCAGTGTGAATGGATGTTTTTCACTGAAGAGTCCAGAAATGGAATCTGTGATTTTCGTTAGTTATTCGTGTCTAGGTCACTGCTAACTCAAAAAAAAACGAAGTTGCATGTGCAAGCACTTATACTGATGGTGAGTAGTGTGTAAAAACACACGCAGTTTCAATGTTCGTTGGGTTAGCAGTGACCTAGACACGAATAACTAACAGAAATCACAGTTGTCATTTGTGGACTCTTCAATGAAGAGCGCCTATTCACAGTGCAGACGATTCAAATTAGATCCTAGGGACGACATGTACATTATATATATATATATATATATATATATATATATATATATATATATATATATATATCAGTGAAGGATACTTGTATGTGATACCACGTAAAACATGGACCAGAGGAAAAATTCAGAGGAAATGGAGAGTCCCCAGGATCATCAAGAAAAACGTTCGCAACAACCACTACTGACTGTCAGTTATATGCGTCAAGGTTTATGGCTAAATGTGGTGTGGATTCTGAGGCCCACAGCCAAGTATACGCGAGGGGCCCAGCAGAGACAAGGCTCGACGTCAACATTTTGACAGAGCCGTGCTATGTCAGAGCTTGGCCTCCACGCTGATCGTTGCATCCGACTTCAGGCTCGGCAACTGGAGCACGATGAGGTGAGGCACGTTGCATGCATCTTAATCAAGAAAGCCATCAGAGAACTAATATATCTAATCAGTGAGCGAAACTGCCGAATCCAAAAACGAACATATGGACTGTGAACTCGCTTATTTAATGCTAACACCGAACTTGTAAGAGGTACGGCAGTCAATCAAAAATAGTCTCTTCGAGAAACCGACTCTCGACGGTTTTATTCTCTTTCAGTGAGGGAAAACCACCGCGAAGAAGTTGCACCTAAATGTGCTGTGACAGCCTAAGTGCCTCAGCGACCCGAATAACTATACAGGATGGCTGCCCTGAGTCGGAGATGCGACCATACCTGACAGAACGATGGCTGAAGGCCAGAATGAACTTAGTTTCCCTGAACCAGGTTTTGGGCGATACCTGGTTTTAACTATTATACACATAGAGAGAACACTCCAGCGAATAAACATGAAAACAGTCTGCGGGTCCACCCTCCCCCCCCCCCACAAGGTGGGCGTACGAGTGGGGTGCCTGGGGTCTATGCCGACGGTGGGACAAGTCATCATACTGTACTGGCCAGCTCCCAGCCCGAGGGATGCTGCCCCACGAATGGTACGCACGTTCCATTGAGTGCATTGAGCACTGAGTAAAAATCTGGTCGATGCATCCTCGACCTGGGCGGAATCCGGCCTACTGTTTGCGGGCATTCTTCTCGCGAGCCGGTGTAAGACGGTGCAGCAAAATCGAGGCTAATACTTTGGTGACTATCGGAACCAAGCTAATCCCACAATGATTACTACAGTCATTCCGTACTCCCTTCTTGAATATGGGAACAATCAATGACTCACTCCATATTAACGGAATACGCTCCTCGTTCCAAATGTCACGGAGCAAGACGGTAAGTAGTTTTATCAAAGCATCTTCACCCACTTTGTAAAGAACTGGGGCAAGTTCGTCGGAACCTGCCGCTTTCCCTCGCTTCAGTAATCGAATGCATGACTCTACTTCTACTTCCAATGGGGGCTCAAGTGATACCACCCAAGGAATCGCAGTTGTTGATACAGGAGTAACTACACTAGCGTGCGGCCAGCTAAACTGTTCCTTGAAGTATTCGGCCCAACGGTCAAGCCTTTGTTGTTTGCCATGGATGGGTTCTCCATTTCTATCGCAAATAGTTTCACTGACCTGGATGCGCCGTTCACCGGTGTCACAAATAAGTTTGAACAGTCTTTGACTGTTACCTGAACCAGCTGCTATTTCCGTTCCTTCGGCTACCTTGACCCACCAATTTTCGCGATCCTTCTTAAGGCTCTTCGTAACTTGCCTTTGCAGCTTTCTCCGCATCTTATTCATCTCCTTACAGTTCAAGAGGAGACGCTTGTGCTCCATTATACTCATCGACTCTTGCGAGACCCAGTGTTTTCGATGGACAACGGATCTAGGACCACAGGCAAAACCTGCTGATACGTGCATCGCCTGTTTGATATGAGCCCAATGCTCATCTACATTACTGTTCGTCGTAGATCCTAGCTCATGTGCTAACTTCTGCTCATACCGGGTACGTACTTCTGGATCACACAAACGTTGCACAGCTAACCGGGTTTGCGGTTTGCAACGATGACCATGGAACTGGAGAGATAATCGGATTAAAACTAATGCATGGTCCGACTCTACGTAAGTGGACCAGTGAGATCTGCAGTTCTAAACAGAACTGCACCACCGGTAGATTACGGCGATATGGTCAATCTGACTTAAAGTAGCTGAAGAGTTAGAGCGCCATGTCGCTGTGCGACGCGAGCTGTGTCGGAAATTGGTGCTAGAAAAGAACAATCGATTGTCTGCACAAAACTGGATAAGCCTATCCCCGTTATCTGTACGCTCAGCTCTGTAAAGCACAACGCCCACCTAAACAGGCTTCTAACACACTAAGTTTGCCAACTTGTGCATTGAAATCACCAGCTAGCACTACAATGTCAGAGCCCTTGTTCCTGCGAACCAGAGTGGTGAGTTCATCATAGAACTCATCTTTCTGCAAGTCTGAGCTGCAGTCCGTTGGGGCGTACGCCGAGATCACAAACAAATTGCGCTTAACACAACTATCCTTTCGAACGCTGACTGACCCTTGGAGTCTCACAGCACATAAACGACTGTTAACCGAAATCCAGTCTAAAAGGGCAGCCTAAGCCTTCTCACTCAAGACTATTCCTACACCACGTTGACTTGCAGCTCGAGCTACGTCGTCTCCTGAAGTGCACAGAAAATACCTCGATGAGATACCAGGAGCAGTTAGTTGAATTATACTGCTCGAATCCTGGATACGCGTTTCACTCAAGCAGCAGACATCAATCTTCAGCGAATCTATTGTGAGCGCCAGGTACGCCTGCTGACCGGCCTGCATGAGTGTACGCACATTGAAGGAGCCGAGATTCAGAGGCTGACGAGGCAGGAGAAAATCTGAGCTACAGGACAGAGGATTATTCCCGACACTATTTGACAGTGAATCGTTGCGAGTATCAACCGTGTTATCATTGGGAGCATTATGGGTGGATAGATGGGGCAAAGAGGGGTGGTTAGGGACAGAAGACAAAGGTTGAATAAAAGAGAGAGAACTCTGAGCAGTAGCCCACTTATCACTACCCACCCCGCTCGATGCAATGGGCAGCGCGGTCCTGATTAGCCTGCGCGACGACCGATGCAGTATGGAATTCTTTCTATTCGTGCAGTTCATGGGAGATGTTGGACAGGTACTGCTAGGGTGTCCAGCCACAATGCAGGAACAGAGCGTGAATAGTGTCCACAGATGTGGGCCAGAATGATCGACAGTCCTCCATTGATCCGCGTCAGCGGTAACCGATCTCAGTCTAACGCTGTGAAGGACGCCAGGTTAGTCGGTACCGATTTCGTGTGAGAAATTCGTACTCCCCAGGAATAGTCTATGATCAGAGCATAGTTGAATGAGTCGGTCACCGTTATCAACCCTATCGGCTGGAACGCCAAATCGGCCTCTCATATTCCTCTTCGTCTCGTCTAGGCTCCCAACATGAGCATTGAAATCATCAGCAAAAAACCTTTATTTCCGTAGAGCGCACGCTGCGGAGAAGTTAGAACAAATCGTGGTAGAATTCGTCTTCAGTCTCAGGAGAGCTACAGTTGGTACATGCATGCACAGAAACGACAAACAGGCATCGACGCTTCATTTTGCATCTGTTTGCATGCACAGAGACGACTGCTGACTGGAATCCAGTCGCGCAGTGCACGCTTAACTTTAAAGTTCAGAGCGATGCCGACGCCAGCCTGGCCATGATCACTAGACACCAAATAGTCTGACATGCGAAGAATGAAACGAGAAGCCAGGCCGAGTACCTGTGGAGCGAAGGATTAACATTGAAATCGGATCTCGTGTACGCATTAGGCAGACAACACAAGTTTTAAGTGTTTCAACATCACTAGATAAAACAGTCTGTTGCCCCGTTTGGTTGAATGTGGGGACTTTGAAAGCAGCTAAGTGAAGACTGCTTAGGTCTGAGAATCTATTCTCCATTTTCCCGCTTCCAAGTTGTTGCCCTTACGGAGAGTTACAACTCCTCGGTCACAACTCATTGTGGCTTCTCGTATCCATTTAGAATTGGGATGTGAGAGCTGAAGAGCAGAGATATCAGAAATGTTTCTCGAGGGGACATGGGAGATTTCTGTGCGAACCATACTTCGCGGCTGCCCACATCGCAGAAGGGTTTTCTTCGGGAACCCCAACCAGAGTCTTTGACTCAGATGTCTGACCCAAAAGGTAACACGAAGACGTGACCGAAGTACAAGTGAAGCAACTTCTGGTTTGTTACGCGAGACCCGAGTGCTTCACGCATTCTACCTCGTCTTCGCTGGTGCTAAATTATCGGTCTGCATTTCCAATTCAGTCCTTAAGTCCATACTCCCAATGGAATAAGCGGAACGAGGACGGGGCAGTATCCTTTTGGGCTGAGGGCTGTTCACCTCTGACGGACGACAGCTGCCCAATGAAGTACGATGACTTCTCACAACGTTGAAGGAAACTCCAGGTACTCCGCTCCTACGTCCACCTGGTGGATGTCTTTTGACCGTTTAACTGCTTTTCTCCGTGTTTATTCGCCGGAGTGTCCCGTTCAGGGGCGTAGTGAACAGAACTATATGTTGCCCACCAACTGGTTCAGAGACTGGACTTTGCCTGGCCTCTACCCATTGACCTATCAGGCGTGATTGTATCTCCGGCTTGAGAAAGTCATCCTCTATAGCTGTTTAAGTCATGGAGGCACGTAAACCAGCGCACTTCGTCGGGGTGCAGGCTCGTGTATGTACCGACCAATGTGACTGATAATGCAATGCGAGATGGATTTTATGACACCTTAGAAGAGGTATCCGTTTTCTAAGATGTGACACTCTTCGTCATATATGACTGGAGCGCGCGAGCAGATCCTGCCGATGAAAGTTTGGACTTCATCAACGGGATGAGAACAAACAACCCCCAATGAATTTGACCGACGCCAATAGATTGGTCGTCTGCGACGAGACTGAAACACTGAAAAGGCATTTACTGCTCTGGCAGTAAAACGATGGTCACATCAAACTGACCATATCCTAGTACGATTCCGTCCAATTTTGTCTGCGGAGAACTGCCGAGCGCACCGCGAAGTGACGGAAGACCTGAACGGTATAGATCGCGTCTTTATGTGTGCCCAATTCAGAACCCATTTGTCTACGCACCATTAGGTTTCACCGCCTAGTGGAATCAATGTCTGGGCGCTGGAAATGCGGGAAAAGTGCCGGACGCTATCGAGTGCCATCGCGACCCAGCTACCTACCATAAGTAGCGTGAAGATGGAACCTGAGTGAGCGCAGTTGGAGAAAACGGGAAGCTGCGAATATCAGGAGGTTGGAAGTGTTTGACCCGTGGTGTTTGCCGCGAATTCTTTGTACAAACGGGCAGAAGACTATCAAAAGACGAAATAAAGATATGATCCTCCGACACCAACTTTCTTTCACCCTTAAACGTCGTCGACTGTGGTGGTTCGACCACTTATCCCGGCAATTTGAAGCGGCACTGTTCAGACAAACGCTCTATTGTAGACCATATCCGAAATGGCGCTGCCGTCTTGGGGACCATCTTAAAACATGAATGAGCAACATCAACGAATTGCGGCGCTTACACCTAGTCTGTATAAGGGCACAAAAGTTGGGTCGCTGCTTACACAAAACCTGGATCCAACCACCGCGCATGGTACGTGATGATCTGCGATATCCCTACCACGATATGGTCGTGTGGAAGTAATCCGTTCGGACGGACTGTTCCACGTCTATGCGGCAGCAACGAACTTCCGGCCTGATAGAAAGATGCTTCGTTAGCGTAGCATACATCAGATGACCAAAGTATTTGCTGAAGAACGTCCTACAAGGTTTCATTGAGTTATGGCAGCGGTTCATGTGTCCGAGGCCAGTTGTCAGAAGGTGGATGTCGTGTGATCACACGTCGGTAGCTGCGATGGACATTAGTACTGAAGGAAACAAACGGTGATTTCTAGAAATGCAGCGGGAGCCTATCATTATTCGTGCGTCGAGAACCAACGCTGCTTTGACCTCAGACCACTCGGTCTTACTTTTACTTTTACACGACTATATCCTGATACAGGATAAGTCAGCTCCATGGATATTGCGGATCATCGCCGACCATGCGCGGCGGTTGGCTGTGAGCTCAGTGCTAACTGTCACCCAGTTTTCCATCCAGTATCGCAGGCGCTACAGGTCTTTTTCGACGGTGCTCGACCCCGTTTTCAGTTGATTACCAAGGCGATAGTACCATCCCGTACATGGCGCACGGCAGTGTTTGTCTGGACAGTTCTGTGTCAGGTCACTGGAGTATGTGGCCGAACCACCGCAGACGGCGGCGTTGAAAGACGGAGAGTTGGCCAATGTCTCAGCATCGCCTCTTTATTTCGTCGTTTGATATCATTTCCTGCCAGTTTGTACGGAGAATTCGGCGCAGAGACCAGCGGTCGAACATCTTCAGCCTCCTGATATCTTCAGCTCGTAGTGGTCAGGTTTCACACTCGTTTGTGAGCACGGCTCGGATAGCGGTACGGAAGACGCAAATCTTCGTTCAAAGGCTAATTTCGCTCCGGCACCATAGCACACACCAAAACTGAAAAGACGCTTTCCGTGCATTGTCAATCCTTGACAGTACTTCATCCTTCACCAAACCATTCGGAAGCAGGGCTGACCCTAGATATTAGAACGATGGTACGTACTCCACCGCCTGACCATTGATGGATAACTGCTGAGCTGACGGCCCAGGGCAAGTCGACAAAGCCTTTATTTTCGTTGAATTGACTTCGAGACCAATAGTCTTCGAGAAGTAACCAATTCGGTCCATAACTGGGTGAAATGTGGCGGGAGAATCTCCTAGCACGACAACGTCGTCTACAAACCCCAGGTCCGATATATGCATCGCTGGACTTAACTAGACACTGCGGTAATCAGCCAAGGCTTTGTTCATTGTCCAGTCGACCGCATAGTTGAACAACACCGGTGAGAGAGGGCAGCCTTATCTAACTCCGGAATAGATTGCGAACGCCGAAGGCTCTTCGCCATACACTCGGACACGTGCGCTAGGAGAGGCATAGTAAGCCCTCAGGATCCTTGAGAATTTGACAATACCGTCAGATTCTAGTATACCCCAGAAGCATCCGCGATTAACCGAGTCAAAGGGATCCCGGGAATCAGTGAAGCCGACTACTGGAACTTGTAACGATGTTCTAGTACACGACGCAATGTGAAGATTTGATCCACGCAATCTCTGCTGGGCGGAAACCCCTTTGGTTCGGTCGAGTGTGGGAGTCTCTCGCAACTGAGAAGTGATTGGATAGCAGTAGGCAGAAAATTTTTGCAGCGACGTCAATTAAACTGATTTCCTGGTGGTTCTCGCACACTGTCTTGTCTTCTTTCTTGTGAACGGGTAACACAGTAGTCACCCCAGTCTGTTGGGAATGCCTCGCTTTCCCATATAGATCGGAACGGCACGTGGAACCTATCTATCAGTGAAGACAAGCAGGTCGTATACACTTCTGGTGGTATGCAATCCTCTCCAGCAGCTTCTCTGTTTTTCAGCTCGTTGACGACCCTGACGATTTCTGTCATACTTGGTAGCTCGCAGTTGACGTCGTACATCTTTATACTCGGGGAGGGCAGAAGGTCCGCAGTGTCGTCAGAAGGTCGAAATACTCTATCCAACGTTTGGTTTTACCTCTCTGCTCGAGGATAATCTGGCCTGCTACATCACGTAAGATGGTTTCAGGCTTGCATTGCCTATTCGAAACATTCCGAATGAGTCGAAATAATTTGCCGAAGTCACTAGTGCCGGAAGCGGTCTCCATTTTTTTTGCCACATATAAAGTATCTTTTACGATCGACTCTAGCCGAGCGCGAGGCCTTTCGCTGTAGTCTTCGGCGTTCAGTGTTTTTCACTACTCGGGCTTCTCGGGCCTTGGCTGATAGCTGCAAGATGGTCTTTGAGATTCAGTCTTTTAGACGTTTCCCAGTTCCCCCTAGCTCCTTCCAAGCAACCACCTTAATCACCTTCCACTGTTCATCCACGGAGGACCCATCTGTTTTGCACGCTAGTTACAGTAGGCAGCCGGGCTGCGATAGCGTTGCGCGTTCCTGGTACTTCTAGGGCTGCGATATTGACTCGGCTCGGTGGTGAGTCTTTGAAGCGCGCAGACAGATGGGTTAAAAGCTTACTGATGAAGCCCAATGGGATCGCACCAAACTTAGATCTAGCTAATGCGCTGTGCGACCATAGTCTGAGTACCAGGTTAACAAACGTCTTCTGGGGTGTTCAAAGCGAGAGTTTCAGATGACTAACCTATTAGCATCGAGCGGTTTCCATTATCACAGCGTTGGCCAAGTCCAAACTTTTCTAGGACATGGCGAGTGGACTCATCCGAGGGGCTTGTTCGTGTGTCCCAGTCACCGGCGACGGAGAATATATCACTGCTTGGAACACGATTCACTTAACCTTGTAATTTGTCGTGGAAGTCACCTTTTGCTGTATTTTCAGCCGCATTTGTCGGTGCACACGTAACAATCGCCAACAGATTCTGGGGAGAGCCCTTGAAGTGTGTTAGGGTCAACCTCGAAGAAATCCGTTCCCAAGAAATCAGTGCGCTGTTGGCTTTTTTGCTCAGGGTGAATGCGGCGCCATGGTGTCCGGAATTATCCTCAAGCCCACTGTGATAGAGCCAATAGACTGCATCTACTCCCGGGTAACGAACTTCCGAAAGACAAGCAATACCAACCTGGTAATCATGTAGTGTTCGCATTGCAATATTCTGGCTACCTACATCTAGTAGCGTCCTCACATTCCAAAAGAATGTCTATTTTCTACAGTAGAGGGCTCCAGCTCGCTGTCTTGTCACCTCCACCGCTGAGATACGAGGTGCATCGCTTATCGGGGACTCCGCAGCATGCTCAGAGCGCGTAAATTCACAATACTTCATGGGGAGTCTTGGGAACAGTGATACGAAGCGGTGTCCCCTGCACTGTTCGGGACTTAAGTGAGATTCGGTAGCCCAAGCTGGTCTTTTTTCGTTCGAGAACGTGCCTCTAGCTTTTGGATATCTAAGTACAACCTGCAAGACAACAGGGGCAACGGCCTTATCTGGTGGCGGGCCGCATGGGCCCCGTTACAATGTAGTAAACAGACATATGTAGTACTTTAGAAGGCAAAACGCTAGTCAAGCAAAAACCCACCAAATCCTCAGGCATTGCCGCTGCTCGTCCAAGCCTACTTTATTCAAGACTAACCACGGGCTTGGTGGTTGTACCCCTATCCGCTACCTGGGGACGCGCCCAGTATCATGCAGCTCTGCACGAAATCAGTACAACCCCGACCATTCAGTTGTCACGATATAGGTGAAGATAATGAGTCCGTGATTTCACCAGACTTGAGAATAATTACATCGGTTTTAGAGTACGCTTCATTCAAAGCATTTATATTCATGAGCCGTATTAATGGCCTAACTGCTGCAGTATTGTTATACCGAAGGAGGCGGCACACACTTGACACAATGTCTCAACCCACCGAGACTCGATAACACGAATTATTTGACGTTAAAACGCCACACACGGTGAAAGCACACGACTAGATGGACAAAACACAGTCACAAACACGATGACGAATTAAAAAAACTGTACGGAAACGCAGAGCACGAGTCCATGTAAACTCACGAAAAAAAATCACGGGACACAAACACAATCGCGGACGATCAGTGATATCTGCGGCCTCGCGGAATCAATGACGAGCGATCGACAGGGGCCAAGCCTCCCAAACCCGTAATCGCACAATGCAAATGGCCTTCGGTCGGTCCTCAACGCGAAAACAAGGCGTAAACTTCAATGGTATTGATTCGAGAACGATTATGCGGCAACGGAGCACGCATAGACTCCCGAAAACGCGGAGATGATAGGAAGAACATGGGACTGTATGAAAGCCTGTACTCGGAACGAGGCAAAGATCAAGTTGTGGAAGCATTGGAGTCGAATAAACAACAAGTTAGGACATAAATTCAAAGTCCCTTCAGTAGACTGTCATCCATCATATAACGGATTTCTTCGTTGCCTTTGAGTCTCCACTAGCTCTGTTCTGGAATGTAAAACGAGAGGGAGCAAGTTTATAGGCGCCTACTCAAAACATCCGCTACGGTTTCGACCTCGTGACAGCCCGGGCCGAAACTACAAAACCCGTAATTGCGCACAGAAAATTGCCTTCGGTTGGCTCACATCTCGAACACAAGGCGCGGACTTCGTTGATGCTAGCCCTGTAATGTGAGAACAGAATTAGACTGGTTACCGTCAATAATTTACTCGGGCACGATCGGTCCAAGCAACACACACTGTGAACTCACCGTTCAACTCCAGGAACACGATGTAATGTCCATGTTGATTGAAAAATTCCTCTTCTGCTCACATTCCCATACTCTATGACCAATTTTGGACTGCCTTCTCCAAACTAATTCATGCTAACACTGTTTTGTAGTCGACAATTATTCTACACTTGGCGCACTTACTTTTAATTCTTATGGTTGTGCTTTCTTACTGAGATTACTTTGAGGACAGTTGGTACGGTAGTGGGATGCACTGATTCAACACAATTTTGTTTTACTACTCCTCGGTTTCACTTTCTCGCTCACGTCGACTGACCGTAGACGTTCAGCTCGTTTACGCTGATTTTTGGCCGCCACGCTCAGGAAATTGTTCTTTGGGCCTGATTAAGCGTGGAGAATTTGTTCTATTTGTTTGGACTTCAGGACAGCTATTTATTATTTACTCTTTTTGGCCAACTGTTCCCCTTTGTACAGAATCTGTCCTATTTTTGACTACCTTTTTGGCTGGATAGTGACTGAGGCTCACTGTCAAAGGTATGATCAGGTTTTTACTTATATTTTTACTCGCTAATAATACCGTGGAATTTGCAGAGCAATCGTGTTCTTGATTTGGGCTCTGCATCGATTTAGGCTACTTGTTGCTTTGAGGCTCCAAGGTGCTATCCAGAACGAGTGAGGCTTGTTAGTCGGTGAATTAATAATTGAATCGTTGGTCAAGCTTCACCCGGACCAGGACTTGAGCGTTTTGGTCGTTACACACGACGACCATGAATTTCTGAAGACCAGCCACAGCGAGAACACAGTACGATCCAGCAACCGCAAGTGTATTATCAACTCCTGGGTTCTCATAAACCTAACATTCGTAAGGTTTTTAGTCTGGCGTCCGGGCCCCTCCTTCAGCATTGTGTCTGTACTCCACCTCCAAAATATCTTCCGTCTGTATCACGTCTAAGCTCTGAGCCGTCTTCTTTTCTGGAACAAAGTGAAGAACAGATTTTATTGGCGACCGGTTCAGTCCGTTCGGCCAATAACGCTTTCGTGCTTTTACAGCCCATGTAGTATTCCTCACATGCTTAAACTATCCGCCTGTAACCTCTGCACTTTCTTCCTTTTCACCTGTCAGAGGTGAGGGGTCCGAAAGAAAGAAGAAACGTGGATGACCTTCCAGAAGAACCCCCCTCTCAACCATGGCTAGCCTTCTGTGTTGTTCGAATGAACCCTGGTGAGTGGTTTTTCCCCTCGTGCCTCTCTGAAGATGCGCAGTTGTTTTTTGGTTTGTCGGTCATGCTCACTGGCCATTATACCTTCACTGCAGTCTGCGCCTTCTATAGTGTGTTCTTTACCGAGCGTATTCGTCCACGCCGTGTGTGTATGTGTATGTGTGGTGTTACTCGTCGGTTCGCGGCTATCTGAGCTGATGTGCGATTCGCTGACATTGCTGTCCGTTTTAGACGGCCCACCTCCTGGACTACTGAGCCGTCAAATTTTTCATCCCATCGGACGTTCTGATAACGTGAGTTCGGTTGTCGTACTCCACACAAACCTGGACACTACGGCCCACCGCTAGCCTGAGTGATAAGCTAGGCGCGACACTGTACCACGTGTATACCGGCCACAACCGACACAAGTCAAACGGGTGTGTCATCCGTACCATTTACATAATCTGTGAGAGCAAACTCGTAGAAATCCTGCATGAAGCAGCCAGCAAAGTCAGGAGGGCAGCAGGGAAACAGCAGTTGGAGATCATCACAAAGATATCCAAATGGCGGAGAAAAAATCGAACTTCGGTGAAAAGAGTGAATGCAAATTATTCGAAAACTAAAACATACTGTGGTAGGCTGATGTCAGCGTTGGATTCTGTGGCTTCCAATGTATATGAAAAGTACCTTATAAATAAACGATCGCCCGAACAAGTACACACCACGCCACTGATGAACTTGTAGCTACCTCGATCGTTTTGAGAAAATGTACTTTTTCTGGAAATGGTTTTTGACGTATCCTCTCTGTTGTGCACTTTTAACTGAACTGACCTTCACTTGTTTTCTGCCAACCCCACTCTCGAAACCTGCGGGTTTTCACCGGCGGCACGCCGTAGGTTCGCCTTTCCCCTTGCAGCTGCGCCGTTTTGCTTCCGTTTTATTTTTCGTATAGGCTCTGTTCCAGGGCCATGGTGTATAGAATGCACCACCGCGTCCATCTACCACATCCAGTCTACTCCATCCATTAGGACGAGGTGACTTTACTGGTAGTTTGCTGCGAGACCTGAGGGAAGGCACTTCCACGAGCCGCCAGCCGAACATCTAATACAAACTCTGGAGTGCTATAATGGAGCCACTGAAGACAGGGCACATCTTTAGCCATATGGTTAAAAACGTGCTCCACAGAATATGCTTTATCACTGAGAAAGGCGGTACTGTTGTCCTATTCCAAGTTGAAGACCAGATGAGAGGCTTTCATATCCACCTTTTGGTAGACTGGATATACATTCTCCACAAGGTTTCCCATGACAACTTCCAGGGGGAATGAAGATTCAAGCAACATCAAAGCACTCCCTTGGAGAAGCCAGAGGTTATGTAAGCTGGTTCTACCACCCAAATTGACCTGAGGTTTGGCATTGCAAGGCAGACTTATCAGGCATGCTATTTCTCAACAAACAGTACCGCGAGGGAGCCCATTGCCAGAGTCAGGGCTCGAGAGGGTGTCTGGGAAAACGAGGAGGGTATGACTGTGCTGTAATAACTGTAGGAAGATGAGGGTTTGATCGACACATCCACGACGGGAGTGCCGATCTTGTACATATCCTTGATCTTCTCAATTCCTTCCCACCTTTATCCTCTGACTTACCGTCCTTTCCTCTGCTTGGCTCATCGGACCACTGCCTTATCCCTTGCTCCATCATCTTTTCTCCCCCGGTCCTTCAATGTGCCTTCAGAAGCACCTATTGGTTCTGTGATTTAGTCATCTGGAGTGTTTTTCACTATTTTCTGGCCTCCTATCCATGGAGTGTCCGAAGCTTTACTTTTGACGTTTCCGCCTCAGTTTCAAAGTTTACTGAGACTGTTCTACAGGGCATGCTTTTTATTCTGCTCTTTCAAACTCAGCCAACTGGGGTTATTTGAACTTGAGCTGTAGACTCAAATGTTTGAGTTCCCTTGCTGTCTCCATTGTGTTATCATTTAGGTGGTACGCCGTGTGGTTTTGCCTACACTTCTATCCATTAGTCTGCCCATTTTCATGGGTTAAATATCTGATACTATCGGAGATGATGAGACCATGCCCATGTTCCAGAATGGGAGCTCACCCGAGGGCGCGCCGTGTGAGGGACGCTCTGGAGGCCACGGATACAGAACAGCTGGGGATGAAGATGGCAGCTCTTGGAGCGGAGAGAGCCATCCACAAAACCCTCAAGAGAACCCCTTTCCTTAAATCAGCTGCTAGCCAGATTATAGCTGTACCAGTAGAACTAATTTTAGACACTGCGAAGAAAATGAAAGCCTCGGCAGCAAGCGCCGAACCAATAGTTATATAGGGGAGAGCTCCAAAAGGTGGAAATGCAACGCACCTAGCCCTAGAAATAATGAGAACGCTCGTGGATTCGCCTTCTCCAAACCCTGCCAAAATGCTCCCGGCCGATCTCCAAGAGGCGCAAACAGATATCGCGTTTCACCCTGAAAGTGTCTTCGGAGGAACAGGCAGCCAACCTGATAGCACAAAAAGAGACTAATAAAAGGCCCCATACTGGGGGCGTGAAGTGGAACGTGACCGCCTATTGCAAGCTTGTCAGGTAGCAAAGCCACACACTGCCCCGACCGTAATGGCAGACCCCATATTGCAAGTATCTTCAGTGGTCTGTCTTACTAGACATGAATCCACCTGACAGTCGAAAACTGGGGATCCCGGTGAGTCACATTCCGCTGCGGACACTACGGCCTGCACAGTTTTTCCAAATCTCATCTGAACCCCAATGGCTTCCGGCTCATCCATTGAAATAGCTTCGGTAGACGTAGGGATGCTCCTGAAGCAACTACCCAAGTCACTCTAAATTATACAAAAACAGAGAGCAGACATCAAGAGAATACCTCCGAAGAGGCCGCAGTCTCATCCAAAGTTTGAACCCAACCAACAGGAAGGTATTCATGGGTCACCCCAGTCCCAGTGCTATAATAATAATAATAATAATAATAATAATAATAATAACAATGATAATGGTATACTTCGGATGCTCTCAAGGCGTGCTAGAGCATATGATCAGATGATCCAATTGACGTCAAAGCCGGAATTTACAAAAGGGTACGATATGTGTGCACAGGGTATTGAAGAGAGTGTTAAAGTGGACCAAAACTGTGATAACGCCCGGCAAATTTGAAGGTAAGGTTAAGTGGTGGGTTCGGCTGGTGGTCTTTGGGTTCGGTTAGAAAAGTGGGAGTATATGTGTAAATAGTACTGGAACTAATCACAACAAGAAAAATTCCGGCTAAATCAAGGGTGTGTCAAAAAACGAAGAGGAGAGAAGAAAAAATGTTCACCGGGGGGAATTCAAAGAGCCGTTTGCACATAGTACTGTGAAAATATGTGGATGGAAAACTCGAGGATATACAAGAATGGACTTTCAGATGTCAAGTGCCATGACTCAGCGTCCAGTGTGGTGGTGGAACTTGATGGTGAGGTGCCGACATAGTCAATCGCGAGGGAAGAGACCAAAAAATCCGATAGATAGAGGGGGATTTCAGGAGTGGTAATGCAGGAAACAGCCAGCTGTGAGCCGGTAAGTGTTCGGCGGTTTATTTTCGTTGATATAGGTATGGCACGGATTAGCAATAAGGATATGGAATCGTGGCGGTAAGTCAACGTGCAAAGCTTTAAGCAACGACTGCAGGGGCGAATAGCGTGAAAAAGAGACGCTAGACAGAGTAGTTTCAGTTACCGTTGGAGAGGGAGGGGCGAGGATGCTACCGTGGAGTAATGAATAGGATGCGGAATAAGCAATAAATGCTTATGATAGAGCTTCAGGTGAATTTGTAGGTCTAGATTCGTAGACTACGATTTAGGGGCTAGTGCGTGATTCATGCCCAGGCCGTGAGTTTATTATTCGTGACAGGCTTCCGGATTTCAGTGGATGGTTGATGGCGGCAACTTCTTGACGGATGAGCTGTCGTTACCTAAAGTGGTTAAACTTCTTTGACAGTGACTCCAGGTGGAGAAATATAGAGAAGTCCCTGGACTTCGCACAACTGCTCCGCAAGGCCGTGATCTTGAGCTCCTTTTCAGATTTTGCAGGTGACGGTAGGAGATTGAGGTCAGTGGTAGAGTCAAGCTCGGACAAACATGCAAGAAGAGTGTTGTATAGACAGTCAGCGGCTAATTTTGGGTCAGAAATCGGAAAAAGGGTATCCCAGTATGACGAACAAACAAATGAAGAAACTGGACCCCATTTTTGGATTCGGGACGATAGAGAGGGTTGTTTGGATATTGGAAGGGCACGTCTTTTTTGCGAATCACTATTTCGTGGACACTGCTGGGGAGATGATGTGGTACCTGAGTTCGAACTGCAGTGAAGCAAAGAGCGAAAGATAGGTCGAGGGTTTTGTTGCCTATCGTAGGAGATTTGACGGTTTGGTTCCGTAGACGAAGGCGTGTACCGGACAGGAAGCTCATGAAGTGAGGGCGGCCGGGGAGCAAAAGCCAGCGGACTCGCGGGAAATTGAAATCTCATGCTCTGATTCTGTAACTGATGGTGTGGTCCGTATCAAAGTTGAGGGCATCAGTGACAGCGCTGATACTATGTGGGTCAGTACCAGGAAGATGATAAACGCAACTTAGCGGGCAGCAGTTATCATTCCAATCCAGAGACAGCTAAGCAGAGTCTGTGGATTGGTCAGGAGTTGAACGAGGTATAGCGAATGTATGAACAAAACACCAAACGTGCGCCAGGCACCTGCCAACTCTTCGAGAAAGTCTCTGGCAAGAGAAGGTACGATAGCCCGGGATACTGACGCAACCGGTTGGTGGCTGCTCTGAAAGCCAAGTTTCGGTGGCTTAAATAATATCTGGGTTTGCATACGTTACTGGGAGATTTAGTCCTCTGATTTCTTTTAAGAGAGCTTGCTTCAATGAGCAGAAAGTAGTCGCGGGGCAACTATGGTTTCGATAAATGACTTGTGAGGACGGTGGCGGATTACAGGGTGAGAGGAATTGGAGTGAGACGGATAAAATGTTATGGGTGAAATTGAATGAGACGGCAGGCAGCACATAAGGCTAAAGCGGAAACTTCCTGGACAAAATAACAAGGAGGGCTACAGCCTGAAAGATTAGCCATTTGCACCTCGAACGGGAGAATAGTAGTACATTGAAGGCGTGGCGGACTAGTTGACAAATAGAAAGTTACAAATTGGACAAGGGCAGGTCAAAGTGTAAGCTTGTTTGCACCAGTGTGACTGACGAGCCTACAGCTGAAAACTCTCGATTTTACCTCGGCTACTGTTGCTTCCTATCCATTTTGCGGTAGAGTCACTTCTTGAGGTTCTCAGATGCTACTCTCCGAAGTTTCTACTAGACTTCTTTTTTAGGACTATACTCAGTAACTGTTACCTCTGGTAGACCGGTAAGAAGGATGATTACATTTTCGTCCGAAGATTCGAATCCCCAGACAACACCGAAGGTGGTTGGAATGTCCCAGAATGGAGTGCAGTTCTTGTATGGAAAAGCTGGTTGTTCGTTAAATACCCTGGAGGGTATGTGTCGCGACACTGGCTGAGAATGGTTTCACTGGGCATGAAGGAACATAGCGAGGAGTGCCTAGCAGGACAGTGACGACCTATACTGGTTATTCATAAGGTGCTTAACACGGGGAAGAAAATTGTTCCGAGAATTACCCGCTATGGGGGGAAGGGGGTTAGGATAAACAAGGAAGTCAAGCCGAGCACCGGATTGCACATAGAGACCGGCGAGGCTAATGACATCGCGGGTCTAGACCGCAGGAGCACAAAAGACACCTCCTTCGTGACACGGGCGAGTAGACCGTCCTTCTCTAATCGTAAAGCGAGAGGGGCGAAGTCAAAGCAAACGGCGACACGTAAAACCTCTAGAGTTGCGGTTGGAAGGGAGACGAGCCGGTTGACAGGTTTTTTCAGGACCACTCCAAGTGAATGGAACGGATAAGGTTACAAGCTGCATCCCCAGCGGAAGCCACCAAAGAAACCCAGACCCACACCGAGATGTCGCTAAAGCTGAATAGGAAAATAGTGATAAAGGGTTCGACCCAGCCTTTCTGTGGAGAAACATGGCAAAAGAAATCAGAACTTAAGAAAACGAGTAGCGGATATTCTGGAGCTGGCTGGGACGCTAAACCAGGCACTTCTCAAATGGGTAATACTGCTGGATAGATGGGGACCCAACGATGAAGGGGTAGCTCCTGTACGGCCGATCCTGATTGAGTTTGTCAACTCTAGATATCGGGATGCAGTTCTCGTAGCTGCGGGTCAGATAAACAAGAACCTTAAAGGGAGCACAGTCATCAAACCGGATATCTCGTCGTCATGGAGGGCCCACACCACATGGAGAGACATTGGAATGCCTACACCATCCCAGTTAGCAGTGCTGGCAAGCCCACCATGTACAGTTTCATTAGTGTTGCTCCTGTCTCTGTCTGTTGCACACAAGGCCTTGCACGATCAAAGTGGTCCGGTTTCGACGAGGGGCCTACCACCCCTAATATTGTGCCTGACTCAAACAGCTGTGCATAGAGACCAGCTGAACCAAAAGGGTCCGGTGATTTTAAGAACCCCGTGGAAAGTAGTAGCGAGCAGGAGCACATCGGTAGCACAAACGGGGAAGCCAGGATATGGTGAATGACGGAGGAAACACTGGGGCAAAATACTTGGGTACAAAAATGAAGCATCACAACCTAGTAAGTTGCTAGACAGTGGGGCATATCAGTGACGTGGTGTAAAGCTTACTGCAAGGGAATGAACGGGGGAAGCGAGGGGAGGAATCTATGGGTATGGACTCATAGCCATAACAGAGCCGTGGCTAAGAGAATCGGAGAGAGTAAGTCTGGCTTGCCGGGCAGGATTGTGTGTGAAGGGCGGATAGCTGAGATGTAGGTATAGAAGGGGGGGGTGCTAGTGCTGGTACCGGAATACGTAACTAAGAACGAAGCTATTCAGCATTCCATTCCAAATATGTAGGCGGTCTGGGTGCAAGTGGAAGTTCGGCCACGATGGGCGGCACTGTTGTGCGTCTACAGGGGTCCCCTAGCGATTCCTGAGGAAGTCGAATATCTGCTGGCGTATGTAGTAGCGGAAACCGGGAATTCAGAGCTACTCGTGATACTCGGGACTCCAGTGCCCCTGAGAATGACTGGTACTTGGCCTGGGCACCTGCGGGGTCTTTGGGGCAATACCTGCCGCACCAAGTGCAGGATGCGGCCCTGGAGCAGCGCGTTCGCCAGGCCACTCAATTGGGGAGAGCCAAACTCTGCGGCCACTGGACCTCGTTAGCACTAAGTTTGCTATAGAAGTAAGGGAGGTGAGAACAGATACTCTTCTTGGTACAAGCAACCGTGGGGTGATGAGATTCCGTTTCCTGGGCGAGAGAACAAAACCACCAGACAAATGACAAAGAAACTCCAAGGGACTGGACGAGGATAGGTTGCTGTCACTGGCAGCATATTTAGCCTGGGTCCATGGAAGTACGGCAAATGGAATGTGGCTAAGCAATAAAAGGAACCTACTTTGGCCTACCGAAGAAGTAGCCCTCGTGTGCACGCTCTGTAGACGAAGACTGTATCGCTGGTGGAAGAGCAGTGCAACTCGAGAACTGAGGAGGAGCCTGTAGGCATAGAGACATCAGGAAACTAAGGGGCAAAGATGGTTGCTGGAACACCGGAGTATAAACAGGCTGTTTGGTGAACGACAGGGGAGAGGCAAACTGGCAGGCGGATTTGGCATAGTTGAGGAGGCCAAGAAACTTCCGAGGATGTGCGTTGACTATGTCCAGGCTGAGGCAAATGGGCGGGCAGACTTTGGAGTTTTCAAAAGGGAGAACGGAGACCAGACGAAGAATAGTCAACAGAAGGTGAAAGTCATCCGGGGATACTTCGAAGAGCTCCACACGGTTGATGGCAGGAGACAGCCACCGAGCCTGGGGTGGCCCAGGACTGCTCCAATAGTGAAAAAGGAATTAGCCGCAGACAACACAGGGTTGGTACTAGACTCTCCGTCACGGGAAAATCCCCGGGACTAGTTGGAGTAAACCCAGTCATTCTAAGACCGGTGGCTCGGACACTGGCATGGTCCTTATCCACACAATTCGACAAGTCCCTCAGGGAGGCTGAGCTACCGAATAAACGAGGAGCTGCGGAAGTCATGCCCATTCACAGGGAAAGATCAGGGGACCAGGTGACGAACTACTAGCCTGCTAGCATGCCATCGTGGTACTGAAGGTTGTGGAAAAATAATCCCAAATGATTTGGCAAGTCATCTGGAGGAAAATTACCTAATTGTCAACAAACGGCGCGGCTTTGAGAAGGGCGGGCACTGCCTCAGCTACCTGCCAAGCATTTTCGATGGGGCAACCAGGAGCTTGGACCGGGGAGAGGGGGTCAAGATACGCCATCTGGACTGCCGTAAAGCCTCTGATAGTGTGAACCATAGGTTGCTTCTGCATTGGCTAGGGGGATGAGCGTAGCCGCATGGGCTAATGGAATGGTTAAAAGCCCATCTATCTGGCCGTCGAGTCTATGTCAAAGTTAGAGACATGAAGCCCTCGAAGGCGACAGCTCTTGGTGGGTGCCCTCAGGGATCCGTGCTGGGTTCCTTACTGTTCCTGATTTACGTAAATGACCTGCTCCGGGCTATAGGATGGCCCTGCTCCAAGTCAGCTGATGATTTGAAGGTTCTGGGAAGCCCAAAATCTAACAGGTTTGGATGGACCAAGATACCCTTTACCTGTGGTCTGTAGCATGGGACTTGCCTCTGAACCTGTGAAGATGCTCACTCTTGGTTGCCAAAGGAGCCGACTGAATGCGGCATTTGAACCCTGGCAACTCAGAACCACCGGCTCAGAAAAGCTAGGTCAGAGACTTGATCATAGTCTTTTTAAGTGACTTTAAACCCTCGGTACATTGTCTGCAGGCTGCTACCAGGGCACATTGAACCATGCACCAGCTGCGCAGGAAGCTCATATTGAGGGAGCCTAGGGCGCCCTGATCTTTAGCAATCAAGGCTTGTCTGGCTACTTCACCGATCATGCAACGTACAACATGAGGCCTCCGACTAAAACATTCTTTCAGTAAGCCTCTTGGCAGCTGGTAACCTTTGCTAGCAGGATGGAGTAGGCAACCTTGAACAGCTCATTTCAATAAGAACAATAATAATGGTATATTTCTCGACCATGGTCAAGACTTACGTGGAAGCGCATGATTTCGGTGTACAACGTCACTCAAAACAATGAACTATATACGAATTTCAAGAAAGCGAGCCAAAATTGTCAGAAGCAAGGCAATATAGCTAGAGTTAGTTTAATCGACCGAAATGATAATGGTTTGCGCGACAAATACGGTTTGGTTTCGAATCCGGGTTGGTTGGTGGTGGCCCGTGGGAATGCGAAATATGTCGTGAAAATTTAGCGCTAAGGATGCGTTATAAACCAAAATAATGCAAGCTGTGGATAACGGAGGCCTATGGGGTTCCATGAACGGAATAAGTTATAAACATGAAGAGGTGAAAGAAATGAATGGGAATGCACTCGTGAACTCTGGTGAATATGAGGAGAACTACTCTCTATGAAGATGTTGGCCCGGAATGACGGATGTTCCCGGTCTCAATAGGCGGAGTGCTTCATGAAACGGGGAGATATGAACAAACTGTGTGGAAGTGGACTAGGAAACGTTGATGAATGTGGAGGAAACAGCAATCCTTATAGAAGATGAGTTTAGGTCCAGGATCAATAACCCGTATCATGCAGAAAAAAGGAGCGCAACTTGAAGGCCTTGAATTAGTGAAGAATCAATTTCAAGCCGGATACCGATTGAAAGAAAGATGAAACCTTGCGAGATGAAACTGATTGAAAAACATCCGCGCAGGCTCACGCCTTATTGTTCTGTTACGCTGACAAAAATATATTGACTTATTGATTATCAGTGATATTCGGCGTCATTATTGGGAACCACGGGTGGGGGGGGGATAAATGGACTTGCTTTCGGATGGCGTATCGAAATTTAATGGGTAAAAAATTCCTGTGTTGCTTATTCTGGCTCCATTATTGGATTGTTTCACATGAGACCAAGGTGACGTGCAGCATTCCGTGGGTGTGGTTCGTCAGGCGGGGTAAGGGACATATCAGTCAATCAGTAGAAGGTAGCTTGTGAACTGTCATTTGTGAAGACTTCAGCAGTAGTGGTGTTGCGCTAGCAGACGCCTATCAATCTACTGGTAAGCAGTTGGGAGTGTTTTGGGTCGTGTGGCTCGATTGCACTCCCGTTTGGCATAAAAGATTCCATCTAGGTCTCTGTCGGTACGGGTCAAATTGTGGACCTTGGTCACCGAAAGTGGAGCCCGAGAGAGTGGGCGACGACAAACCTGAAATAAATGATGTTAGCAGTCTGGACGTGGTTTCAGCTGAGTTATGATAATAAATGGCGACAGTTAACAATAAACTGGTTGGGTTAATATGAACGGTCGGTGGAACATTCCATATTTTGGTCTGGGTTTTAATTCGAGAGTTTAAGAAACATAGGGTTGCCGGGGGTTGATAAGTACTACTACAGGCTTGCAAGATAGCGTAAACCGGGTGGGCTGCTGCGTCTGCATTTCAAAGGATAAATGGTTTGCACGCAGTTAGAAGTTCTAAAGAGCGATGAAGTAAGAATGCAGAAAGAACCACTAGGGCTTCGGTGGTGATGCGTTACAGAAAATTGTTATCATGCACAGAAACGTGGACGTATGTTGTTATGTGCTCCTACTCGATAGTGCCGGCCTATTGCGATTTAGTTTGAATGTGATCAGGGAAATCTCATGACTTGGTGGTTGCTTGGATATCATATTTGTTATAAGAGTGAGGAGAGATAGGTTGTAGGTAATGGAAAATATGAACAGTTCTCCGTGTTCATTTTTGTAGATTCAAGTGAGGCAGGTGTTGGTCATCTGTTGCCTCCATATGTTATCCATGTCAGTGAGCTTAAATTCCAGGCTGCGGTATTGATTGCGGTTGGCAGGAGGCTGTGGTTACTGTTAGGTAGGGGTGTAAACCTAAGCGTGGCTTGGTCGCTAGGACATTGAGGAGGCCGCTTTCTAAGAAAGATGACGGAAGATGGAGGGGTATGGATGGAAAAGGTGACCGGTTTCCACTGTGTTCTATTCCCTTTTTCTTCTTTTCCGGGCTTCACCGAGGTTGCCGTTATTTGTCAGGTACGTCTAAATGCTGTCCAGGTCAATGGGTTGAAAGTCAGGGCTATGGTAGCGATTGCATTTGACGTCGACATGCATGCTAGGTGCGCTTAGGGAGGGTACGGTGTGGTTGAACTTAGAGCGGGGAGTGGGTAAGTGTATGTGGAGGGTGCAGTGTACTGTCACCCCAGTCAGTCTCGTGCGTGAAAACCAAAAGCTTGTCGAGCGATCAAGGGCAAATTGGGGTCACCACTTTCGCAGGATCAGGTCTGAGCTGATGGGGGACATACCCATAGATGAAGGTTGCCCAATTCATTCACAGCTCGATGTCAGTGGTATTTGGTGATGGAATCTGTCCCACGAGGTCTTTTTTCCACTGTTCTTTTTTTTGTTTCCTAACAGAGGGGTGGTTGAGCCCATAAAGAAACTTTCCAGAGCCCCTCCTCTCGATCGCAATTTTATGCGTAATTGCCCTTTTTCACAACTGCTGGGGGTGGTCTGTTTTCCCCACTTTCGGCGACGCAATGTTATGGGTGCCGTTGATATCAGGGGTTTCTCTAGCATGGGCTGGGAAAAGGCAGAGTGGGACTATGCAAGCACACGGACTAGGACAACGAACGTTGTAAAGCACAAGCTGGCATACGTGTATCAGTCTCATTCTGCTCCAGACCATGCCTAAGACCATCAGAGACCATTCCGGGCTAGCTGGTGTAGATGAGTTTAGCTCAGCTGATGGGACATAGTGTGGAGCATAGGAGGGAATATGACAGTAGTTGGTGGACGGTAGATACAGAGATGAGACAAGAGAACAGGCCACCATGTAGGTACTAGCAAACGGGCTTCTGGGATAAGAAATTCTGAAATGAGATGATTAAGAGAGGCGAAAGGAAGCCGGACATAAAACCCGGGCGGGTGGTGGCAGCCAAAATGAACGGGAAAGGAGTGAAAAGATCAAGTAAGGTGGTAGACGGCGGGACTCAGTGCCCTAGGATCCAAAGTCACTTACCCACTTGTTGCGGAGACATCTCAGGCTAAAGAACTTTGGTTGGCAATAGAACACGAACGTTGTCTAAAATTAGGCGAACCGGCAGGCATTAAACTAGGTATAGTTACAAAAGTCAGAAAACTGTAACTACCGTAGTATATATGGCAGGCAATATAACGTAAAAGGGAGTAGTTGCCCTGGCGTTTGTCATCGGGCGGGAAATGTAAGTTCTGAGCAATAATCCTAGTAATTAAACCCATTTTCGTAAACCACCTCTTCGGCGACGGTCGGGCCGGTAAGAAGGATCACATTGGGAACAGTCAAGAAGTGATTCATTGAGCCTCTGAACTGGGAAACTGAGAGACTCTCGCAGATGTTTACCGGGAGCTTATTCCATAAATGTGAGTATTTTATAAGGAAGAAGCTAGATCTTAACGCTAATTTTGATCTAGGAATAGAGAGCTGCAATGAACGATGGCTTAAAGCATAATTCGTGGAGGGAGTGAGACGAATGGGTTCAGTACACGAAGAGGCCGCACGGTGGTTTAGCTTAAACAGGAAGCATAAATTGAGCTTCATGCGACGCAGCCATAGAGGGCCAAGACTGAGTAGGATGCATCGATCCTTGTAAAACAAACTGGAGAAAAATCCAACTAATTGTTTGGTGAACCGACGTTGCACGGACTCCAGAGGAGTGCAATCGGATTTCGTCATGTTGGTGAAGATAACAGGACAGAATTCAAAGAGAGGCCTGGAGTGAGACTTGTAAGTGAGCAGTTTGCAATCATTTAGTCGAAACGTTCTGGAGATGAGACCAGTGGTTCTTCTCGTCTTTGCAATCTGGAATGGAACATACTCAAAAAACCTAAAGCCACAAGAATAACGAAAACCAAGGTCTCGAACTAAAGGGCTGTACGAGATGGGTAGGCCGTGGATAAGCAGGGTTCCTGGGGTCACTTGACATCTGAATGTTGTGTAGCAGCTCTTCGAGGCCGAGAAGTCCATACTCCATGAATTGCACCAATCCCGGAGTTGCTTTAGGTCACCGTAAATTTCATCCAGCATAATGTTGAGGTTCTGACGAGGAAACTCATAGACAATCTTAACGTCATCAGCGAAAATAATGGGGTGCCATGGTGCAAGATGGGAAATATATCATTTATGTAGATGAGAGATAAGTAAAGGACCGAGTACACTGCCCTGTATAACTCCACTGGTGACTGGAGCAGGCTGTGAGAAACACCCGTCGATGGAAACCACTTGTGAGCGATTCGATAGGTATGATGTTAACCATGTTAAAAGCGAACCGGAAAAGCCGTGAGCTTTGAGTTTGGTTAGTAATGAAGCGTGAGGGACGCGGTCAAACGCCTTTGTCATATCAAGGTATATAATGTTGATGGATTTGCTGTTGTCGGCGGCCGCCGTTATGAGGTTAAAAAAGTCGTACTGGCAAGTGGTGCATGAACGTGACTTTAAGAAGCCATGCTGCCCACTATGGATGATGTTATGGGACAATAGGAAGTCTGACACCCGCTGTTTGATGAGGCTTTCCATCAACCTAGAATCAACTGGAGTGTGGTTGATAGGGCTGCAATTTGAGGGGTGATGTATTGGTCCTTTCTTATGGATTGGGATGATGACCGCATTCATTCACCGTGAAGAAAATATGCCATACTTGATGGATAGATTGTAGACCTTCAACAGAAGGGCTGCAACATCAGTTCCTCCAAGACGTGGAAGTGTCCATGGAACACCATCATGGCCAGGGTGTGAGGACTTCCGGACACGAATAAGCTGGATGGTCACCTCTTTTAGAGTAAATTCTAAATCAGACAGTAAGTGCTCGGTGACAGGGTCTATGCATGGGGGTAAAGTAAGTGGGTCCGTAGTCATGGATGCAGCAAAGTAAGAATTAGGCGCCTCGGGTATCGCTACAGGTGAGGTAATGTGACCGTTATTTTATAAAACTAGAGAGGGGATACCTGCTGGTCTGCTCTGATTTCTGCTCTTCATTAGGCGTGAAAACTTTGAGGAAGTATCATGGCTTTGCAACGCAGGTTCTTCTTGCTTTTGAGCATATCGTCAGCCTTAAATCTGATTGCTAACGAGAGACGTTGGAGCTGCAAGAATGACGATGAGTCACTATTGATTTGATACGCCTTCTGGAGCTTCAGATGTTTGTTTTGCATTCGGCTCAGGACTGAACTACGGACTCGGTTTGATATGATACGAGTTGTAGTGATTTCGGACAGCAAGTATGATAGGTTAGAATATAGAAGATCAGCAGCCAGCTTGGGGTCGCTTTGCAGGAAGAAGTCGTCCCAGTCTAACGATCGAAGCGTGCAGATAAGACTGTCCCAGTTGACTGCTGAAGAGAAACGATTGGGTGGGTGGAATTTATCGAAAGCTTGCGGAACCGCGAACTTGCAGGACACCATTCTGTGGTCACTTCCTGGAAAGAGGTCGAGCGTACTGGCTGAAACATCAGATAAACCAATCGTGAACAACAGATCAAGGATGTTGTTACCTCTACTTGGGACTGTACGTGTTGGATCCAACGCCATACGCGGATGCATGACATGAAATCTAATAAGTTGTTTGGGGCAGATAGATTATTCCAACAGATGCTTGGTGCAATGAAGTCCCCCGCGATGTGTTTGGAGGAACAGGGCAGCAATGAAAGGTAGTTGAATGCGTCAATAATCTTGGTGAGGTCCATAGCTTTGGAATCAGGTGACCGATAGATGCAACCAATATGAAGGTAGGAGTTAGGTAGGGGAATCGTTAACCACAGAGAATCCTGAACGGCGTCCAGAGTTGTGTGTGAGAGTGGAATGGCCTGCAGAGTGTTTTTGACATAAATTAGACAGCCTCCTCCACGACGAGGCCTATTTCTTTGGAACATCTGGTAGCCAGCTAGAAAGACTCGATCTGACCGGACGGAATCCGTGAGCCAAGTTTCAGTTACAATGATAATGTCAAAGTTGGAGGGCTGAGCGATGCTGTGGATGGCTTCAGTTTTGTTCAGTAATGAACGGGCATTTACGAGTATGACGGAAAGAGACGATGCAAACCTCGATGGTGGTGGATATGGTGGGGGGTTCGGTAGTGGTGATGAAGGTGGTAATTCCAGTGGAGAATAGGGCAAGGATTGGGGGAGGACATCAGTTGTTCCACGGATTTGATGAGTTATAACCTGGTGGGGGATAGTGTAAGGAAAGAGGGATGGGGAGGTGCTGTTTAGGAGAGTAGTTTGAATGCGGGGAATATTCTCGGAGGGGGCCGTCAGGAAAAAAGCAGCCACGGATGGATGGCAGTGCTAGGCCAAGAGACGTGGATGGGTCCTGTGGGAGTGAGAAGCTAAGTGAGGCATGGACCCAGCCAGCACAAAAAGTGGTAAAAACATGTTTCTAACATGACTCAGGCAGGCAGACGTCTCGGCTAAATCCGTTGTAGATGCTTCTGCTGTTGACCTGTCTGATGCTCGACGCAGTTGACGCAGTCTTCGTTTCTTAGCGGATTTTGACGAACCAGAATGGGGGAATGTTCTTCCAGGCATTGTTAAAATAGTTAAATCTGCATAATTTAAGAAGAGAGGCTTAAAAGAGACGACCATTAAGGAACTGTCCTTTGCTTCATGGTTTTCAATAATATTATAAAACTGAGCGGACAGATCGATGCCCTGGAACAAAAGCTCACTAATCCTGGTACTACTTTGAAAACAACGGTCCGAAATAAAGTGAGTTATACTACAAAAACCAAATTTAGAGATCTGTCCTGAACTTGGCGAAAATATCGTCACCCGAGGACAGAATCACGAACGAGGAATTAGCGCAAACCATACCTGACCACTCAACAGGGCCGGACTGGCAGGCACGTGCCGAAAACTCGTAACACACTAAAACAAAACAAAGTCAACTAATTTTCGTAATACTCTTTTTATCGAAATTTCTCTGCACAACGACGAGTTCTTATGCTATGTAAAGAATCAGTTTGGCCATTTTGAGAAAAAAACACTCATTCTGGAGAAAAACAGAAATGATATTTATGTGGCGAATCTACTGCACGGAAGGTGGTATTTTAAGCTAGCCGAGGAGATGGTTCCCAGGGAGTGACTGGGTAGCAGTAGAGGTATAGAGCAGTTGGTGTGGCGGATAGTAATGTAATGGAGCGGTAATTGGGGGGAATAAGGTGGGTAAAAGCAGGGTGGGAATGATGAGGCAGTTAGCCGAGATGGAAAAGTAGGATTCACAGCCACACAAGAGGCTGGTAAAATGTCGCTCGACCGAGCTTTTTTCTTATGGTTTGCATGTGCACTATGTTGATGGGTCTTGTTCTTTTGGCAACGAAGTGTTAACTCCTGAGGGTCAGTCTGCACTGACGGGCTAATCAGCTGTGGTGGCCTAGGTGGTAACCAGATACATTCTGGTGGCGAATGGGTGAGTGCAGCGGGTGAGCTTAGGGGCCTGGTTGGGTTATCAAATTGCCAGAGGTAACAGGATGCATGGGTGTAGAGGGAGGTGGGTTGATGGTGCAGTGAATTTTAGGTACGGTTGCATAACCCGACAAGGAGCTAGTAGAAGGAATGGGGTCATCTAGACTTGTGGAGAACATGAGCTCGCGTGTGGATGAGTCGGAGGAACCTTCATCAGTTTTGTGGATGCTAGGGCGCTTGTTCCAGTCTGGAGATTTGCTTGTGCTATCCTGAATATAAGGGAGTTTGCCAGGTGGCTCATTGGGTGAGAAAATTTGCGTACTGTCTAAATCTACGGTTGCATTGTGATCTGCAATAGATGGCAACATCGGGTTATGGCCAGTGATAGGTGCACCGGAGTTTCGGGGTGGATTGTTAGTTGCACTAACACCGGGGTTACTGTTCTGGGCGTGACTCTTGTGCACCTCCCTTTGGAGTGGGGTCTTGTCCGGAAATATCTTGGCGCACTTGAATCCGGTTTTGGCTACGACCAACGATTGCCGGCTGATAAAGATCTTGGCGACAACTTCTTTTGTAAACTGGAAAAGCAGTGGACAGGTGGTGCGCGGGGAAGTTTTGCGGAGTTCAACACAGTGGCACGGTTGTGAGCCAAGGTTGCAAGCGCTTAAGATCATATTTTTAGCAGCTGAGAGAGGTATTCAGTCTGGAATGTTAAACACAATCGCATTGTTTGCATTTTTTATCCTTCTGAAGATCTCTGAGGCAATTGTGTCCACAAATTTCGTGGCCAGTAGTAGATTGGTTGGGGTATGGTGTGCGGCTGGATCAAGCAAGAACGCTATAGGCATCAGTTGACCGATAATCAGATCAGAGGAGTCATTCGGGAGGAAAGACTGCTCAGAGTTTTGGTCATTTCCGTAGATTGTCTATTGGCATTTCCAAGTATATCTACCAGAGAGACTGAGCAGTTATTTGGGAGTTTTGGAATTTAGTGGTCTTGCGACTGCGAGTGCTGACAGTGATTTTGGGTCGGCTGGGAGGAGATGTAGGCATATCTATGGTGGCAAGGATGTGGACGGCCAGTCGGACAAGATGTGGCGATATGCGGGGGTTAGAGAGCTATACGGAAGCAAGGGATTAAGTGCAGAGTATTGCCAAAGTATTTAAGCCTTAAGGGGGAGTGCTCGCCACAGGAGGTCAATATCGGCGGAACTAATTATGGATCAGTTGTTCAGCTAAAGATTGCAAGCAGTTTGTTCGGATGGTGCTGTTTGAAAGTTTCCGGATGTATTACGCAGGTCAAGACGGCTTTAGTCTCTTTACGAAGGTGATTCTCTGAGTGGTATCTTGGAGTCTGCTAGTGTTGTTTGACTGAGACTGATATTTCGCTTAGCTCCTACCCCACGATCACTTTTGTATGTATATTATAACACCAAGTGGCCCCAGGGAATAGTGTTCAGAAAAAAGTGCTTGATTTTTTCTGGGTCGGACGACAAACCTTAGAGCTATAGTTTTAGGGATTAACCTAGATAGCTTAATAAAACTATACCGATAACAGCGAGGAAGCTACGCGGTGTAACGCAGGCTTTGCTTCCACCCCATATTATTGAGACGAACAGTCAAAATGCTGACCATCACCCTTCACTCGGCAGTCGACCTGAGTCTCAAAACTTCGAAAGAATGGAGTGTACTGTAAAGGTGAACCATCAAACTTGGAAAGCTCATATTTGGACAATCCTAATCTTACTGGCCGCCAGCTTAGCCCATTTACCCCAATGAACTGACCAAAGTCATGAACAAAGCAAACGTTGTCACTGCGGCCCCCGATAACCTCGGAAATGTTGCTATCTAGGATGGACAATCGGGCATGAGCGTTACCATCAATCCATTCCCCAACTGATGGCATCTTTATAACAGTCTTACCACTATGTCGTCTAAGCTCCCCAGCCGCCCTTCTGTCGGCTTCAGCCGCCCTGTGAATAGCTTAAGCAGCTTTCACTTCTTACCGGGCACCTTCCAGATTTAGTTTTGCCTCTTTATGAACGTCTGACCAATAGCTACCGACAACAGAAGCAAAAGACCTACCGGCTGTTGCAGTAACGGCCACCTCAGCTGCTGACTCAGAACCCAAATTATCCTTACAATTTAATTCCATTGGCAGTGGCAGAAGACCGAAGTCCAGCAAACCAATAACTCGGAACAACAAAAAAGTGTTGGAAGGGAAAGGAATCAGAGCCGCAGCTGAAGAAGCTCGGGAGGGATTTCTTGACTGGTCGGATATGAAGCCGCCTACAATATCCAGCGAGCAGTTCCAGTAGATCGGCCTGCCCAAAATCTTCAACCAATTGAAAAATGCTTACCGATGCACAGGCTAAATACTGTATGAGGGACTGGAATGTTAGCATTTATGCGCAGTAAACAACGGAGTTTCGCCGCTCCCAAACGCGGAATCAACAAAATTCGACAGGTCACATCCTCCGAGAAAAGGGAAAATTATGAAAAAAGGGTGCGGTATCTAAACGTGAAACGAAAACACATGGGAAATTTACCAATGTTGCTTGGCTGTGTACGTTTCCAGGTTGATTGCAAAAGTGGACTAGAACCAACGCTGTTGAAAGACCGAGAACCAAATGTCCGAACGGTCCATGGAGAGAGGAAATTGAGGCAGGTAAACAACGAGTGAAGATAAGGAGGGAATAGCCACTTACAATGAACTAACTGAATTAAGTAAACTTTCTTTCATTGCAATCAGCCAAGGAGCGTCAAAAACCGTTACATCTGTACTGGTATCGAATAATGAAAGTGGAGTACATAAAAAAGAGGAGGGACTAAAGGATCTGCAAAGGCAGATCAAGCCGATGAAAATTTCTGAAGCCGCATGCTCCGGATCTCAAATCACGAAGAGCCTCTTATAAGAGTATCAGAGCCTGCGCAAAACAGATGAAAGGGGTACTACTGTGACCAGGGTGGAAAGACAGGCGAGAAAACGTGTATTTGGACGGCCGTACAAGTCACGTTCGTGAAACAAGTACGATCATCTACGTGGCACTTTTCCCAAAAGGCTCCGCAACAATCTCGGCCCACCAGCTGCCTAATTGTTTTGGCTGCTTTCTGATCAGTTGTCCTAGGCCATTGGCCTACTTTTCTTGTGCACGTATCTGTTCTTCTGGTTCGACCGTTCCGGTTGACGCCTTGTCCCGTGATCTCCCATGTGGTTGCCTTGCTGGTTGCCTCAGCTCCCGCTGCTTCTCTACTACTAGCTTGCTTTGGGATGCCGTTGGTAAACTATCCGTCCGTCCTCTGATCTATGGCTCCCGACCGGTTTGATACGATTTGATAATGGTATATTTCTCGGCCATGGTTGAGACGCACGCGCTAGCGCATGATCATGGTGTGACACTTCACTCAATAAGGTGGAATATTCACAAATTCAAAGTATGAAAGTCGAGAGTATCAGCGATAGATAGACATAGCCAACAGCAGTTTGAATGGATCACTTTACTGATGGTTTGCGCGGCAGTTTCAAACTGGTTTTGATTCCGGGCTGGGCGGTGGAGATATCGAAAAACCGTTGGCGCAGTGTCAAGGACGCATTATGAATGAGAATGATGCAAGCTAGGAAACGGAGGCCTGCTAAGGCTTTACAGATGGAGTAAATTTTGAACAAGAAGAAAAAGAAGAAAAAAATTGTAAAGAAGTGTTCTCGGGAAAATCGGTGCATGCGGAGAGGATAGCGATCCATGAAGATGATGCAGACCCTGAATGTCGGATTTACCGAAGTTCAATAAATGGAATGAGTTTCGAAACGGTGCCGAGACCAATTTCGTGAAAGTGAACACTGGTGGATGTGGGAGAAACAGCAGTCCATAAAAAGGTGAGTTTAGATTCAGGATCAGTAACATGTAACATTCAGAAATGAGAAAACGCAACTGGAAGGTCCTCGAGGAGTGGAGAGTCAATTTCCAACCGGCTACGGTTCGGAGGAAAGGTGGACTGTGGTAACGGATAATAAAGTGTGAAATCTCCGCATGGACTTGAGCGTTAATATGCTGTTTCACCAACAAATATACATATACATATGTTGACGCATTTGCCTTCAATGATATTCAGCGTCGTTTCTGGTAACGTACAACATCATATGGGCATGTTTCGTCTAGCAGGGCAAAGTATGTGTCGGTCAATCGGCTGAGTGTGGTGGTATATTAGCAAGATGCACATGCACTGGAATGTGTTGGTTGCTTTAGAAAAAGCTGAATGATCTGATAAGCAATTGGGAGTATTTCCTGTCGGGTGGCTTGATTTTGGTCCCAGTTGCTATGGTAGGTTCTATTGAGTCTCTGTCCGTTCGAGTCAAAGTGGCGTCCTTGGTTATTTGGTTTGGTGACTGCGATAGTGGGAGACAACAGACCTGAAATAAAGGGGGGTTGCAGTCTGGACGTGGTTCCAGCTGTGGGTTATGATGATATATGAAGACAATATATAATGGACTGGTTACGTCTGTGTGAGTGAAGCATGGATAAAGTTTCATTTGAGCAGTCAATGGCACCTACTCCACATTCTAAGTAAAAATAGGCTCGCGGTGGATTTGTGCTATACTGCTGCAGGCTAACGGAGTTGCGTACACTAGTTTGGTAACGGTGTATGCATCCCAAATGATTTATGATTTTGCACGTTGGCATGGCATCGCTCGGATGCTAATGAAAGACCTAGGGTCTCACGGTTTAGAGCAGTTAGAAATGATAACCCTCAGTACCGTTTGCTTACGCAGAAAGCAGTTTGGCAACAGTGCGATAAGATAGGTTTGAAATAACAGACTGTGAGCGAATGTGACTGGCACACTGGTTGGGTTTATATGAAAGGTCAGTGGCACATTTCATATTTTGGTCTGGGTTTAAATTCGAGAGTTTAAATAGCGTAGGGCTGATAAGCACTACCTCGGGCTTGCAATATAGCGTAAACCGGGTGGGCTGCTGCGTCTGCATCTCAAAGGATTAATTGTTTGCACGCAATTAGAAGTTCTGAAGAGCAATTAAGGAAGAATGCAGAAAGAATCGCCAGGGCATCAGTGGTGATGCACTATAGAAAATTGTTATTATGCACAGGAATGTGGACGAATGTTGCACTGGCGTTTGTCATCGGGCGGGAAATGTAAGTTCTGAGCAATAATCCTAATAATTAAACCCATTTTCGTAAACCACCTCTTCGGCGACGGTCGGGCCGGTAAGAAGGATCACATTGGGAACAGTCAAGAAGTGATTCATTGAGCCTCTGAACTGGGAAACTGAGAGACTCTCGCAGATGTTTACCGGGAGCTTATTCCATAAATGTGAGTATTTTATAAGGAAGAAGCTAGATCTTAACGCTAATTTTGATCTAGGAATAGAGAGCTGCAATGAACGATGGCTTAAAGCATAATTCGTGGAGGGAGTGAGACGAATGGGTTCAGTACACGAAGAGGCCGCACGGTGGTTTAGCTTAAACAGGAAGCATAAATTGAGCTTCATGCGACGCAGCCATAGAGGGCCAAGACTGAGTAGGATGCATCGATCCTTGTAAAACAAACTGGAGAAAAATCCAACTAATTGTTTGGTGAACCGACGTTGCACGGACTCCAGAGGAGTGCAATCGGATTTCGTCATGTTGGTGAAGATAACAGGACAGAATTCAAAGAGAGGCCTGGAGTGAGACTTGTAAGTGAGCAGTTTGCAATCATTTAGTCGAAACGTTCTGGAGATGAGACCAGTGGTTCTTCTCGTCTTTGCAATCTGGAATGGAACATACTCAAAAAACCTAAAGCCACAAGAATAACGAAAACCAAGGTCTCGAACTAAAGGGCTGTACGAGATGGGTAGGCCGTGGATAAGCAGGGTTCCTGGGGTCACTTGACATCTGAATGTTGTGTAGCAGCTCTTCGAGGCCGAGAAGTCCATACTCCATGAATTGCACCAATCCCGGAGTTGCTTTAGGTCACCGTAAATTTCATCCAGCATAATGTTGAGGTTCTGACGAGGAAACTCATAGACAATCTTAACGTCATCAGCGAAAATAATGGGGTGCCATGGTGCAAGATGGGAAATATATCATTTATGTAGATGAGAGATAAGTAAAGGACCGAGTACACTGCCCTGTATAACTCCACTGGTGACTGGAGCAGGCTGTGAGAAGCACCCGTCGATGGAAACCACTTGTGAGCGATTCGATAGGTATGATGTTAACCATGTTAAAAGCGAACCGGAAAAGCCGTGAGCTTTGAGTTTGGTTAGTAATGAAGCGTGAGGGACGCGGTCAAACGCCTTTGTCATATCAAGGTATATAATGTTGATGGATTTGCTGTTGTCGGCGGCCGCCGTTATGAGGTTAAAAAAGTCGTACTGGCAAGTGGTGCATGAACGTGACTTTAAGAAGCCATGCTGCCCACTATGGATGATGTTATGGGACAATAGGAAGTCTGACACCCGCTGTTTGATGAGGCTTTCCATCAACCTAGAATCAACTGGAGTGTGGTTGATAGGGCTGCAATTTGAGGGGTGATGTATTGGTCCTTTCTTATGGATTGGGATGATGACCGCATTCATTCACCGTGAAGAAAATATGCCATACTTGATGGATAGATTGTAGACCTTCAACAGAAGGGCTGCAACATCAGTTCCTCCAAGACGTGGAAGTGTCCATGGAACACCATCATGGCCAGGGTGTGAGGACTTCCGGACACGAATAAGCTGGATGGTCACCTCTTTTAGAGTAAATTCTAAATCAGACAGTAAGTGCTCGGTGACAGGGTCTATGCATGGGGGTAAAGTAAGTGGGTCCGTAGTCATGGATGCAGCAAAGTAGGATACCTGCCGGTTTGTTCTGATTTCTGCTCTTCATTAGGCGTGAAAACTTTGAGGAAGTATCATGGCTTTGCAACGCAGGTTCTTCTTGCTTTTGAGCATATCGTCAGCCTTAAATCTGATTGCTAACGAGAGACGTTGGAGCTGCAAGAATGACGATGAGTCACTATTGATTTGATACGCCTTCTGGAGCTTCAGATGTTTGTTTTGCATTCGGCTCAGGACTGAACTACGGACTCGGTTTGATATGATACGAGTTGTAGTGATTTCGGACAGCAAGTATGATAGGTTAGAATATAGAAGATCAGCAGCCAGCTTGGGGTCGCTTTGCAGGAAGAAGTCGTCCCAGTCTAACGATCGAAGCGTGCAGATAAGACTGTCCCAGTTGACTGCTGAAGAGAAACGATTGGGTGGGTGGAATTTATCGAAAGCTTGCGGAACCGCGAACTTGCAGGACACCATTCTGTGGTCACTTCCTGGAAAGAGGTCGAGCGTACTGGCTGAAACATCAGATAAACCAATCGTGAACAACAGATCAAGGATGTTGTTACCTCTACTTGGGACTGTACGTGTTGGATCCAACGCCATACGCGGATGCATGACATGAAATCTAATAAGTTGTTTGGGGCAGATAGATTATTCCAACAGATGCTTGGTGCAATGAAGTCCCCCGCGATGTGTTTGGAGGAACAGGGCAGCAATGAAAGGTAGTTGAATGCGTCAATAATCTTGGTGAGGTCCATAGCTTTGGAATCAGGTGACCGATAGATGCAACCAATATGAAGGTAGGAGTTAGGTAGGGGAATCGTTAACCACAGAGAATCCTGAACGGCGTCCAGAGTTGTGTGTGAGAGTGGAATGGCCTGCAGAGTGTTTTTGACATAAATTAGACAGCCTCCTCCACGACGAGGCCTATTTCTTTGGAACATCTGGTAGCCAGCTAGAAAGACTCGATCTGACCGGACGGAATCCGTGAGCCAAGTTTCAGTTACAATGATAATGTCAAAGTTGGAGGGCTGAGCGATGCTGTGGATGGCTTCAGTTTTGTTCAGTAATGAACGGGCATTTACGAGTATGACGGAAAGAGACGATGCAAACCTCGATGGTGGTGGATATGGTGGGGGGTTCGGTAGTGGTGATGAAGGTGGTAATTCCAGTGGAGAATAGGGCAAGGATTGGGGGAGGACATCAGTTGTTCCACGGATTTGATGAGTTATAACCTGGTGGGGGATAGTGTAAGGAAAGAGGGATGGGGAGGTGCTGTTTAGGAGAGTAGTTTGAATGCGGGGAATATTCTCGGAGGGGGCCGTCAGGAAAAAAGCAGCCACGGATGGATGGCAGTGCTAGGCCAAGAGACGTGGATGGGTCCTGTGGGAGTGAGAAGCTAGGTGAGGCACGGACATGGTTCCCAGGGAGTGACTGGGTGGAAGTAGAGATACAGAGCAGTTGGTGTGGCGGATAGTAATGTAATGGAGCGGTAATTGGGGGGGATAAGGTGGGTAAAAGCAGGGTGGGAATGATGAGGCAGTTAGCCGAGATGGAAAAGTAGGATTCACAGCCACACAAGAGGCTGGTAAAATGTCGCTCGACCGAGCTTTTTTCTTATGGTTTGCATGTGCACTATGTTGATGGGTCTTGTTCTTTTGGCAACGAAGTGTTAACTCCTGAGGGTCAGTCTGCACTGACGGGCTAATCAGCTGTGGTGGCCTAGGTGGTAACCAGATACATTCTGGTGGCGAATGGGTGAGTGCAGCGGGTGGGCTTAGGGGCCTGGTTGGGTTATCAAAAATGCTAGAGGTAACAGGATGCATGGGTGTAGAAGGAGGTGGGTTGATGGTGCGGTGAATTTTAGGTACGGTTGCATAAACTGACATGGAGCCAGTAGAAGGAATGGGGTCATCTAGACTTGTGGAGAACATGAGCTCGCGTGTGGATGAGTCGGAGGAACCTTCATCAGTTTTGTGGATGCTAGGGCGCTTGTTCCAGTCTGGAGATTTGCTTGTGCTATCCTGAATATAAGGGAGTTTGCCAGGTGGCTCATTGGGTGAGAAAATTTGCGTACTGTCTAAATCTACGGTTGCATTGTGATCTGCAATAGATGGCAACATCGGGTTATGGCCAGTGATAGGTGCACCGGAGTTTCGGGGTGGATTGTTAGTTGCACTAACACCGGGGTTACTGTTCTGGGCGTGACTCTTGTGCACCTCCCTTTGGAGTGGGGTCTTGTCCGGAAATATCTTGGCGCACTTGAATCCGGTTTTGGCTACGACCAACGATTGCCGGCTGATAAAGATCTTGGCGACAACTTCTTTTGTAAACTGGAAAAGCAGTGGACAGGTGGTGCGCGGGGAAGTTTTGCGGAGTTCAACACGGTGGCACGGTTGTGAGCCAAGGTTGCAAGCGCTTAAGATCATATTTTTAGCAGCTGAGAGAGGTATTCAGTCTGGAATGTTAAACACAATCGCATTGTTTGCATTTTTTATCCTTCTGAAGATCTCTGAGGCAATTGTGTCCACAAATTTCGTGGCCAGTAGTAGATTGGTTGGGGTATGGTGTGCGGCTGGATCAAGCAAGAACGCTATAGGCATCAGTTGACCGATAATCAGATCAGAGGAGTCATTCGGGAGGAAAGACTGCTCAGAGTTTTGGTCATTTCCGTAGATTGTCTATTGGCATTTCCAAGTATATCTACCAGAGAGACTGAGCAGTTATTTGGGAGTTTTGGAATTTAGTGGTCTTGCGACTGCGAGTGCTGACAGTGATTTTGGGTCGGCTGGGAGGAGATGTAGGCATATCTATGGTGGCAAGGATGTGGACGGCCAGTCGGACAAGATGTGGCGATATGCGGGGGTTAGAGAGCTATACGGAAGCAAGGGATTAAGTGCAGAGTATTGCCAAAGTATTTAAGCCTTAAGGGGGAGTGCTCGCCACAGGAGGTCAATATCGGCGGAACTAATTATGGATCAGTTGTTCAGCTAAAGATTGCAAGCAGTTTGTTCGGATGGTGCTGTTTGAAAGTTTCCGGATGTATTACGCAGGTCAAGACGGCTTTAGTCTCTTTACGAAGGTGATTCTCTGAGTGGTATCTTGGAGTCTGCTAGTGTTGTTTGACTGAGACTGATATTTCGCTTAGCTCCTACCCCACGATCACTTTTGTATGTATATTATACCACCAAGTGGCCCCAGGGAATAGTGTTCAGAAAAAAGTGCTTGATTTTTTCTGGGTCGGACGACAAACCTTAGAGCTATAGTTTTAGGGATTAACCTAGATAGCTTAATAAAACTATACCGATAACAGCGAGAAAGCTACGCGGTTGGCCTGGTCGGTTTGATATTCTGGTCGTTCGGTTGCTTCAGCTTTCCCCGCTACACGGTGGCTCATTGCTAACGGCCGGGGGAGGCATAATCTTTTGATATGGAATTCTCCGCCAGAAAACCGACTTACCTGATGGAGGGCATCGAGCTTCGAGCGACCCAAAGGAAACTATCGAAGGGATTTCCAGTGGACGTCCTAGAATTAGGTCTTTTCCACTATGAAAACTGAATGGAACGTCGCGGAACTGAACCCTGTCCAGTTTTCCATCCATCTATCCTCCAGTTCCCCCGCCGCACAGGAGGCTTTGGGGTCAGGGCCAGTATCACGTACCTTATCTCGCTGTCCAGTTATCTACCTTCAAGCTTGCCTGAAGTACCAGAGTCACGACGCTGTCAAGAGTTGTATCATGAACCTTCTTCCATTGTCCCTTTGTCCAGTGTTCCTCAAAAATATTCAGATAACAAAATAAACACGATATCCGTGAAAATTGAAGCTGAAGCCTCGTATCCTTTATTACTTCGAAACTCTCATGCAAGACAACTCGCCGGGAGGGTATCAGATATGGAGCTGACTAGTCCTTTCCCAGCTGGACCAGTGATAACAAAACATAAGGACCACTTAGCTGAGTGAGAGCTATTATTTGAGTGTCAAGTCCCTTTTTGCTTGGGTCAACCCGGAGTAGCCTCGATGTTGGTTAAAAGCTTCACGAATATGGACTCTGTTTTGTTGCATAGTAGAGCAGAGAACCAACCATGGGATGCAGCAGAGGAGGCCAGTCTGGAAGGATGCTGGCAGGTAACCGAGAGATCGCTCATCAATCCCCGAAATGAGCTTGCTTGCTTGAGGTGACCGAAGTGCTAGGACAGGTCTTGTGTTTTTGGGGCTGTGACTGGCGGAGCCGTCAAGCGTAGAAACTAAAGTTGGGCTCTTTAGGGTTTTGGGGTTCACCGGCCTCGGACTGGCCACGCTAAGCGTAGAAGCAAAACTGCGAATCCCTAGTGCCTTGAAAAACGTACCTGCTAGAGGAACTTGACCAGCTGTTCCAAAAGCGCCCGAGACGGTCTCTAGCTACTTGCTACGTAAATGCCCAGTTCCGGACTCACTAGAACAATAAAGACCTACTGTGGTGGCGTTGCAGCAGGCAACCAGCTAAGAGCGGATGACCGGGGTGGCTATCTCAGCAGTGTGCAAATAGGTTTCCCGTCAGTGACTCCTCCTTCGGTCACAAAAGATTTAAGCCTAGCACAGGAAACCGTGCGTGTGCGCCTGGTATGGTAAGATGTCCACTAGCCTGCCGGACAGAATGATTTCCCCCTACTATCTTTAAACCGCTGGGAGATATCTTGTCCCCACCATGGTGCTTGATATGTGTGGCCACAATGGGCAATTGAAGATTGCTAGAAGACTGCAAAATCACAGCAGTGTTGGCTGTGCTTAAGGAGGGACCCCGCCGGGGAATGAGACACTGGAACGTTTAGCCCAAACAGCGACCGATGCAAAGTTCTGCAGAAGATCATCCAGACTCATGTCTGCCAGCTTCTACCAGGGAGCCCTATGCCTTGCGTGGTTCAGCTTGGAGTTCTAAAATTCAGGTCTTGCCTAACCAACCGCTTGAACCTCCTGGACGGAGCTGCGCCTGGAGTGGATGGGGATAAGGAAGCGGAAGAGTGCTATCTTAACTTGATCAAAGCTTTAACCACGGTGAACCATCGGCTTCTGTTAATCAGTTTCAGCCCATGTGGTACAACTGGTTGAACTCAGAAATATATTTGGCGGGAAATCCTCACCGTTAGGACATTCTGCGGTAATACAGGGGCTGGGAACCATAATTTTTGTGAACTTCACCGGTGGAGTGCCACAGGGATCCTTACTAAGCCCGCTGTTGTCCCCTGAGTTCTTTCCTGCTGATGATGTACAATAAGTGGAGGATCAGGGGAAAGGGAATTCGGACAGAAGCATAGCTGCCGTTCCTAATCGGGCTTGCTGGTGAGGCCTATTCCTCAGTGCTGGAAAAAGCCATTTTTCCCGAGCGGAGAGAAGCTTGGCAGTTATACGCGACCAGGGCCCATTCACCACGAATGTGGTAAATATGATTAAGGATGTAAGAGTCTTGGTGACTTTGGACCTCGGGTGGTCGGACCAGTGTGCAGCCAACGCATAAATATCGCCTGGTGAGCCCTTCTGACGGAGATCAAAGTTGTCATGTCAACATCCAGAAGCTTTCTTTCCTCTGTACATGCCATTTCTAGATGTCATTTAGAAAAATGAGTTCAAGCGTGGTCACCCTTATACGAAAAGGAGACCACTTGTTTAGGAGAGGGCGTGGCCTCGCAACATGCCCGACGGAGACAGAGGAGCAAGTACTCCTGGAAGAGACTCCAGGACCTCGGACTACTCCGTGGAAGAGGGAGGCCATAGGAGAACATGATCGAGAAATTTTTTTCCGGGCTCACTCCGGAGACTCGGTCTATTTGGCGACAGACTCCCAAACAAGATGCCACTGGAAGCTGATGAACTGTGGGCTTGGGTCGATAGCCGGAGCTCACTTCTTTAGCGGTGGGGTGGTAGACTACTGGAATAGACTGCTAGAAGTGGTAACAGAACTGGGGACCGTCTGGACATTCAAAGAGGCCCTAGATCATATTTATGAAACGAAATCATTTCTGAGAGTGGGCTAGGGGCAAGCCTTTAGACAGACAGCAGTTAACACTTGGGTCCTTATAACGTGATAAATTATTGAAAGTTCCCGTTTGTTGCACAATGACTCGGTGAACTCTGACGGTGCATAAAGTCTCTCCAGTTGACGTGCGATGAGGTTTCACATTTTTCTCCTATGTTAGCCGGGATTTAACGAAAATGAATTGCGCAGTGGTGATTGCTTAACTAGCGTGAATACCGACGAAGAAATTCAGGACGCTCGATCGGTCCTGGCAGCTGCCTGTTCCGTGTAACCTGACCTGGCTTTACTTTTGAATACAAAGAGCTCTTGCCGTGCTTCCCGGTTGTTTGCAGTATGTCTGCTTATCCGTGCGGCGCTACCTATTTTTTTCTCATGTCTTTCGCTCGGTTTGTTGTATCCAGTTTTTACCGCTTCCCCTAATCGATGGGTTGTGTTTATTCGACCCTGATTTTGAATGAGTCTGCCGTTTTCATGCTTCTAGACCCGAGGCCAAGTGGTTCTGATGCAGTCACTTCTTGAGTCTTCCTTGTTCTGACCAACCAGCGATCTAGGTGGGCGAACGAGTACTCGAGGGCCCAGCCAAGAATCGTAGATAGCCCACCTAGATGCTCTAATAGAGGATTCGCTTCCAACAGCAGCCGCAGCAACTCAAGCAGTCAAAGAACCACAGCAGACAGTCCTGGATGCAGCAATGATAATCAGCAAGACTTCCGACGCAGCAGAAAGGCCTACAGTTTGGGGTGGTTTATCGAAAAACCCAGGCTCAGTGGAACAGGCCCAAACTGCTTAGTTGCCTGACCATTAAAAATCCTCAAGCCATCTGGAATATCGTATCTGCCTTCGAAGTTTAAGAAAAAGACATTAGGGCTAATCTTAGGATTCATCTCTGAGAGTGCTGTCCTGGATCTGCTCAAGCAAGCGAGCAGGCTAAGAAGGACATTCAGAAGAGTCAGAGGGGTCTTACAATACACACCTCTTCATGTCCGCTCAGAATGAAAGCTGGACGAAGTTAACCAATCTGGGAACGGGAAGTCCCCGGTGAAGAACGGTGACTTCAATCTCCCACGGTCCCCCCATTTTGTTGTCCTAACCAGACTGGGGGACAAACTGGAGCCCAATTCAAAGGTTGAATCAGCTGGACTCGCATCCTCCGGCACCTCCTCAGAGGTTTGTTCTTCCCTTTTCCCTACGGCTCAGCCCTCAACCGAGCCTCTGGCGTTCAGCTTAAATGAAACTCATCCTTGCCCCATCCACATCAACCTAACCGGTTCACTATTATTGCCGTCACCTGCTACCATAACCCACGGCTGGAACCACGTCGAGACCACAATCTCCACTTATTTCAGGTTCGCCTTCCTTTATTATCTCAGTCACCACACTGGATAACCAAGAATAACATTTTGACTCGTACGGACGGAGGCCCAAGTGAAACCTTTCATAGCAACTGGTACCGCAGCCAACCTACAGTAAATACCCCCAAATGCTTATCAGATCGGTTGGCTCTTTCTGACTCAGCGCCTCTTCTGCCAATATCACTATCGGAGCTTACACAAACACAGGCTGAAGCCCAACCTCTTACTTTACGGTCAGTAACTGTCTCAGTTTATCCGTCATACCTCGCCACACTCGGATGATTGGTCGGCACTTCCTTTACCCCACCAGATTAACCAAATTAGTATTGACGCTGAATAGCACTGAAGCTCAATAAGTCCATTTGTATTTGTCAGCGAAGCAGCATAACAAAGCTCCGTTCTATGCAGAGGTTTTCCATTTAAGTATCCGTTGCTAGAGTTCGTTTTCCCTCGAGCAGTAGACGGCTGTAAATTGAATATCCACCTTTCAAGGATCCTCCAGTTGCGCTGTCGCATTTCTGAATGATACGGGCCACTGATCCCGAAATTATACCCACCTTTTTACGGAATTTTGTTCCTTTCAAACTTACCACTGTTCCCAAGTGCACTTTCAAAGAATTTGTTTCATGCTGCAGTGATCCATGACTCACTCCTTTTATTGAACCCCGGTAGATCGGTCATTCAGGGTTTGCTTCATCTTCATGGATTGATATTCTCTTCGCGTCCATGGATTTCCCTCGGTGTACTTCTATACAACGTTTTTCTTTTCCTCCCTTTTCTTCCTGTTCAGAACTTATTCAGTTCGCGGAACCCCAGTAGGCCTCCATTTTCTACGGCTCGCGCCGTTTTCGTTTCTAACTCTCCTTTAGCACTGTTTATTAACGATCTCCTCTGTATCCCCACGGTGTACCACCCCCCAAAAGGAACCCGAAACCGGTTCAAAGTTGCCTCGCAAACCATTATTAGAGTGATCCGTTCAAACTATTGCTGGCCATGTCTTTCTTTCGCTGACATTTATGACTCTCATTCTCAAGAGCTGTGAATATTTCGTGTTGATCAATAACGTCGTACACAATGGTCATGCGCTTGCACGCGCTTCTAAAACAGGGCCGCGAAATATACCAGTATTGTTGTTATTATTGGGTGCGGACCCTGAAAAATCGGACAGCAAGCCGCGAGTTACGGTCGCCCACACAACAGCAGCTGCTAAAAAGCCCCAGAAAAATAGGCAGGCAGGAAAAAAGGCAAAACTCCTGACCCAGCTGTCAGGATACCTAAGTTTTAAGGGTTCAAGTGGAACAAGGTAGGACTTTTGCGTAATCCATCTGCACCTCCAGTATTGGTAACCGCTCGTCCATACTACTCCCTTGACCGACAAGGCCCCAGCAGGAGCCGCAGGAGCAGGTCTCTCCACCGTTTACCTTACCACCGCCCCAAAATTCGTTCTCATCTCGTTCTCTTTTTCACTAATCCCCAAAGCAGACCTGTCCTCCGGCAACCACCACGAAAAAGGTAGGCTCAAAGGAGGCGAAACCTCCTCAAAAGTTTCCCTGGACGGGGGCGAACAAGAAACAGCACCTGAAAGATCCTCACTCGGCTGTTCTCCCCTGACCGCAGTCCTCTACCTTCTGAAATCTCTACTGGGCATGCTCTGAGATGTCCTCCTGCAAACTGCTTCAGCATCTCTAATAAGATACTAGAACTGAGGCAGCTGGTGGCTGACAGAAAACATCACATTATGGCGGTCACAGAAATTTGGCTAACCCCAGATAATCCGGGTGGGGAAATTTCTATCATTGGATGGACCTTAGCCCGTAAGGATTCCTTAAGGCTCAAGGCAGGTGGGGTGGTCTTGCATCTCAGCAACAGTCTTTCCTTCTGCTTCATTTACGCTTTTCTCAGTACTCCCCCTAATGACTCTTTGCGGGTGAGGATCAGAACTTTTCCCTCAGAATTTCTCTGATAGATGCGATTTATCGTCTGCCACACACCAGTCTAGGTGAATCTCTATGATGTCTGAAAGCCAGCTGTCTCTTTACGAGCCTCTTACTATTAATAGCTTGAAACTCTCCGAGTGTCAGCTGGGAGAGGAATTCTTTTGGTGGTCCTTCTTGCCAGACACTAACAGACCTGTTAGCCGAATGCTTCTGGTCGTAGCACGTCAGAGAACCAACTAGATACTTTACAGGGTAACTTTCCCCACTGCTGGCCTTGGTGGTCTCCAATTAGAACCACGAAGTATATGCTGTCAGCTTACCTCCTCTTTTAAGCAAGAATGACCACGCCGTCTTCCGATTTCGCCACGTAATCAGCTGGTCAGCCAGCGCCTCTCAGTTCAAACTCACCCGTGCATTCAGGAGGACCAACTTTGGTGGTCTAAGGTCCTTTCTGGCGTGAAAATATGGCACCTTAGACCGACTGGCCGAAGCAGAAACTCTCAACAATTGCACTGAAGATTGTATCCGTCAGACAGATCCCCTTCATGGCCCTAGGAAGCAAGTTTCGGCAAACAGAAACCCCTCACTGTCGCGATTCATCAGAAGCCTGTTGGACGAAAGCTCCGGATGGTTGGCCAGACTTAAATTCACGGGACTAGAAACGGACGCGGCTGAATCTGAACGCATTCGTAATGTTTTCAACGTTTAAATAAGGAAATACTTCACTAAGCTCCGAAGGACTAGACTCACTCGAGCGAACTCAAACAGATCCGCTCTTTTCAGATTCACGCTCGTAGCCAGGCAGTCAGGTGCCACTCCACTCTCGCCGTGCCTCGGAATCGGCACGTTAGCCGCAACATTGTCCCAGGTGCAGATATTTGTAGGCCCCATTTGCAGACCGCCTATGTCTTCTTAACTACCTCCGTCCATCCCCAACTCCCAGGCCTGCCAGCGGAGCAACATTTATGCACTACACCCCTTAAAATGAAGGACGTAGAGGGCTATGTCTGTCAACTCAGTCCACTCAGTTGGATGGGCCCGGACGAGCTATGCTCTCAAATTCCCAAAGGAACTTCTGTAATGTTGGCAGAGGTCTACGAGGAACTCTTTCAGCAATGCTCAGATCTCGGTATGTTATCGAACTTTTGGAAGAAGACCACAACCAACTCTATTGTCAAAATGAGCGATCGCCATGAACCAGGGCGCTGCGGAACTATTAGTCTAACGAGCACTGCCAGATCTTTGGAATGAACCTAAAAGTGTCATACCGACATACCTGCGCAAGAATGGTTTAATCTCTCCTGCTCAACATGGATTCCTGCCGGGTGGGTCATGCATCACCAATATGCTCGCCGTCACGGAGAGTCGCTCTCGGGCCCACGACGAAGGCATTATCCGCAAGCAATGTTTATGGACTTCGCAAAAGCGGCTGAAAGGTTGCCGCATATGCCTCATATGCGCACGCTGGAATCTTACGGAGTTTCCGACAACAAGCTCACACTTCTTCGTATCTTTCTCGTTAATCGTTCGTTCAGGGCCAGCGCAGGTCCTTGCCTCTCGGAACCATCCCATATACACCCTGGAGTCCCCCAAGGATAAGTGATAGGCCCCTTCTTGTCTCTCATATATATAAATGACCTTTCAAATAAAAAATCAGTGAACATTGCAATGTACGCTGACGATGTTACGATCTGGGGCAACAAAGCCGCATAAATGCATTCGGCGATGGACCAAGCCGAGTAAGGGTTTGCAGACTGGAGCCTACCAACCAATGACGACAAATGTGTTCGCATGCTGTTTGGTAATTCCCCGGCTCAGCTCTTCTGGACAGATAATACCGCACCAATCCTGGAAGTGCAACAGCATAATGTCTTGGGATTTCTGCTAAACAAGTTGCCTTCTTTCTCCTACAATCGTAAACTAGCCAAAAGGTCCGCCTTTCACATTATGAACTCGGTAAGGCGGAACTTTCCTTCGACTATCAAAGAAGAATTTCAAATCATTTATGGGACTTACATCTAACCTCTTCTAGAATGTGGCAGTCAGACTGTACACTCTGGCCTGGTCAAGAATCGAGACAACTTATAAAAGTGTACAAGGGGAAGCCCTTTATGTTCACCGGATGGTCGACTTAAAACTGTACCCCTAGAAACTTGCAGAGGTAGAGAAGATCTATTTCCTGATGTAAAACCTTTTCACTGCAGGGCTTTCATATGACTTGTTCACGCTCTCGAGCCTGGGCACCCTCAGAGGGCAAGTTAAGAAAGTGTTCAAGCCTCCTCCTCGTACAAACGTCCGTGAGAACTTTTTTGCGCACAGAAAAGTCTCAATTGGAATACCTTCCTGAAGGGGCCTATGGACGCTCCGAGCAAAGAAGCGTTCAATGGGCGGCTGGACGAGTTCCTAGGACCAACGCTTCCTCCTTGAACCTTTCAAACATTTCACCCGGCGCCTGCTCCCCTTCCAATTTCCCTCAACAGGATTGTCCTTCTACGATCCGCCCCTCCCTTGAAAATGTGTTTATAAAGAATAAAAATTACGAAAGGAGAGCTTGTAGTTACATTTTTGCCCACTTTTATGTATAGATGTTCCGCTTTTGTCGGGCCTATTTATCGTACGCTCTCGTGAATGCTTTTGAGCGCGATATCCATGTCGCCTTACTGGTCACTCTAGACCACTATCTATGCCAACACCTGTCGCACATGCCCCTGGTATTTGTCCCCTGTTGTCCTGCTCTCTTGCTTCCAGCTGAACGACTACTGCGGACAAGAAGATTTTTCCAGAACCGGGGACATATGGGCTCCAGCCCCGAACCTGTATACTGCTTCAGGGCTTTAGGACAACGGAACGCTAGCTTTGAGTGGGAAAAAGGCGGGATTAGTCTTCCAGTTTCCGTTCACATCTGATAAAATTTTGGGTCTTCTTACGGAATTCGGGTCCCGCGGAACAAGAAAAATATAACCGAACCCGCGGCGCAAGGCCGCGGGCGGCGGGATGTCCAAAGTTCTCGCCGTCTGACGTTCGGCGGATTTTCCCCGTCAGAACCGTTTGCTCTACTCAAGCCCAACTGAACGCCCTCTTCCACCTTCCAGTGAACTGTCCTCCAGCTTACATACTATGCATAGGGAAAAATGCAGTCAAGACCATTATCCTGGCCCCTTTAGCCTTGCCCAGTGGTCCATCTTCTAGCTCGCCGGGAGCATCGGATGCAGAATACTGTCGAGATTTGTACTTTGATCCCTCTCTCTTTCCCACTGCCTTTTATCCGGTGAACTATCCCACAGATCACCGGTGACATTCAGATAACTAGGTAATCACATGACTCGGGAAATTTTAGGCTTCAGCCTCGTACTAGTTTTCTACACGAAGACTTCAAGACGTCAAATTGGGTTGTGCCTGTGTAGTAGACAGTCATTGGATGACGTTGGATGCAGAGGTGTACTAACTTTCAAGAAAGCCCTAGATTCACGTTGGAATACAGCTTTCACAGAGCTAACTATTTGAACTAGCGGTGAGGTACTGAGTCCAGTGCTGGCGATACAACACAAGATTACAAAGGCTACAAAATTTTTTTATCTGAACAAGTACCGAATTTCGCGGCGCCACTTGCTCCGCCTGTGTAAACCGTCTGCACGCCGCTGCGTTCCTCCAATATACACTTGCCTTGCTACAGCGTTTTGAGTTCTGCTTTGCTGGCCGCCAATTTTATTCGCTATCGTGTCACAAATCGAGGGTCAGGGGCTATAGGCTCTATACGGGAGCAGGTCCCGACTTAACTCAGGAGAATCCTAAGTGAGCCCCTGGTATTTTTTTGATGAACTTACGCCTGTTGAGGTGATATTGCCCCGCAAGTTCTGGCTTCTAGACAAAACATTCAACGCGCAGTATTGGGAGCCAAGGAAACTTGCCGATAACACAACTATCTGCACCATCGGCTGCTTTCTTCCTGCGAAAACTAAACGGAACTGTACTACTGCTGCGGCGGGTGCCGCGAGGTTTGAATTCATAGTGCTCTTGCCCCTGAATAGAGCTTTTGGCTGGTCTTTTGATTTAACCTGGTTTATTTACCATTACTGAGTATATCAGAATTGCTTTTAGGGTGCCTTTTATACGGAGAATATTTTTATTCTCCTTTTAGTATTGCTGATCAGTGTTCGGTGTTTTTTGAAGCGATATTCTCTTGCTTGGAAGTTTTCTTTTTGTTTTTGTGCTAGGGAGCTTTACCTGCAGGTGTTAGAGTGTTTATTTTGCTTTTGGTTAGCAAGCACTTGAGCCGTTTTCGCTATCGTTTTTTGGTTTTCGGTATGACACGATTTTCTGACCCGTGCCCCGCACCTGAGTGCAAAAAACCCTATGGTATAGAGTACGAGGTGTGAAAGAGGTGGGCTCACTCGAGGTGTTCAGAAACAGCAAAGGACACCTATGTTCTTTATAAACAGAACCCATGGGCTGAGTGGCTCTGTGTTCCTTGCAAAGAGGCTGCCAGTCTGGCCTTCAAACTGCGAGGCCCAGGGGCAGGACCAACACCCACCAAGAAGTACCTCAGTCATAAGCCCCAAACCACCGCAATCAGGTTGCAGTAAGCCGTTTGCGGAAGTAGTACCCACACCCAAGTGGACGGTCAGCGGAACGGGCGGGCTAGTTCCGAGAGCCTACCACGCCGTCGTTGCTTCAACTCCTTTAAAGCAGACCGAGGATGGCCAGTGGACTGAGCAGAAGACTTGAAGAGCATGGCAGCCCAAAAAGAAAGAGCGACTGTAATATAGCGAAGGATGGGCCGGCTAAGGTGGTCGACCCTGCTCTCCTGGTATTGGAAAACGAGGTGAAGGTTCCACGAAGGCAAACCTTGTCCATAGGGCAGGGTCTCAAGCAGCAGGCTCCTGGTCCTAAACCAGGTAAAACCCTTTATAAGGGGATCGGAAGCCAGGAAGGGCAAAGATAGAAAGAGGGTCCACGATTTACTGCGAATCGCAGGTGTTCCGTACCCTACTACTGCAAGAAGGGTGCGCAGAATGGGGACATGGAAGTCGCCGCTTGGGGACAAAGTCGAACATCGTGCGAGATCAATACTAGTGGAGTTCGCTGATGAGGCCACCCGGGATAAACTGCCGGCGAGGGCAGCAGTAGTGGCTCACACCATCAAGAGTAGATACCAAATTGTGCCAGACCAGCACAGGTTGTGGCCTGGCGGTCCACCCCCAGGGAGCTGGTGAGAAACAAACAAGTTCGGCAGAATTCCGCACTCGGCTCTCAGGCCCCGACCCCGACCGTAGTAAAAAAGCCGCGTGCGGGGTAGCGAGTAGTTGTAATTGGAGGCGTGTTGGAAGGCAAGATTTGGCAGTGCTGTTCGAGGGTGGATGACAGCGCGACCCCTGCCAGCCTGGGTGTTGCGGCAACTCCTGTAGAGATGGATTGGGAGTCGTCGGAAGTTCTGGGTCGCCAGCCGGTGTCATGCTTACCACTGAGGACGCTCGAAGCAAAACAAGTACCACCATCTCAGGGGTTGCGCCTGAGAAACAGACAGGAGTGAACAATAAGAGACATCTAAGCGACGGAGAAAACGCGCTAGTGTTATACAATAACGCGCGTAGTATGAGAGTCAAATGGGCGGAACTTGCCAAAACCGCCGACGAGCAGAAAGCGTCAATAGTTGCCGTTACAGAAACGTGGCTTTCTGAGGAAGACCACGTGCCAGACCTAATAAGTAACGGTTTTACAGTCTATAGGCAAGATAGAGAACACGATCACCTTGGTGGAGGAGTAGCCATCCTCATTACGTCAGGTGCAAACCACCTTGAGTCTCAGACCAGGATGTGCACTCGAAATATCCAGTTATGCGCCGTTATGACCATCCTTCCAGGCAGAAGGGTTAACGTTGCCTGTGTCTACATGGCACCAAGCTCTGACCCCGAAGCGTACGTTTGTTTACTGCCGACTTTGACTGAACTAGTCAGGGACGCACAAAAGACCCCCATAGAGGGTGACTTCAATCTTCCGCACATCGACTGGGTGGCTGAGGTCTGCGTGCCGGGAGCGGAGGAGCGAACCCAATTAGAATGGCTGCATGCCAATGCCTTGCACCAGCATATCAGGGTAAATACCAGATATAGGACTGGATGCGTTCCATCCTTGCTGGACCTAGCAATAACGAACTTCCTCAACGACGTGTCTGGACTGCACTATTGTTCACCGCTGGGCAAGAGTGGCCACGTGTGTGTCAATATCGTCCTACGTATGCGGCAACCCAAGGTACCCTCAAGGATGGTCAGATATTTCTGTACTATGGACACAGATAGGCTTCATAATAGGGCGATGGTTCTGACCTAGGACACGATAGAGGGGGCTACTGTCGAGGAGAGCTGGCAGGTCATAAGGGGATCCCTGATTGCCCTACAGGAAGAGTTCGCACCCTTACAACGAAGGAGTGGGGAGCACAAACCCTTTCGGTGGAAGGCTGCAATGGCCAAGACCACCAGATGTAGAAACCGCAGCTGGAACCAGTACAAAGCTTCCGGCAGTCAACTAGTCTGGAACCGCTATACAAAGCTGAGAAACGAGGCTGTGGGCCTTATGAGAACTTCCAAGCGGGAACTTGAGGTCAAACTGGCCCAGTGTGAAAGACAACAACCAAAAAAATTCTACAGCTATGTGCAGTCGAAAGGCTCAACGAAGAATGCTGTAGGTCCACTACCGATAGAGACCACGGTATTGTCACTGATGACCAGGGCAAAGCGGAAACCCTGGGGGAATACTTTGGTAGTGTAAATAGGATAGGTAGTAGGGTACGAGTAGATCTGGCCCTGGTGCATCCTCCTCAGCTAAACGAGCTAGATCTCTCAGAGGAATGCGTGCGTAAGTACCTACAGGAGTTAAACAGCCACAAGTCAGCTGGCCCAGATGGCATTCATCCAGCTATCATCAAGCCGTTGGCGGATATCATTGCTTCATCGGTATGCGGGCTGTACAGACCCACGTTGGACCAGAATAAGCCGCATCAGGACTGGAAGGTCGCGGCAGGTATGGCAGTACATAAGAGTGGACCTAAGTCGGCAATGTATAACTGCAAGTCGGTAAGTCTAACTAGCATCCTATGTAAAGTCCTTGAGATCATCCGTGCCCACATCTGTCAGAGCTTACTGGAGCACTCCACGTTAATTCTGGCACGGCATGAATTCTTGAAAAATAGACCTTGTCTGATCAATCTCTTGTGCTTCTTGGATGAAGTAACTCGACGACTGGAAGAAGGTAAGCAAGTTGGAGTATGCTACCTGGACTTTCGCAAGGGGTTCGACTCCGTTATTCATCGCCTTTTGCTGTGCAAGATGGGGACGTTCGGTATAGGTGGGCCAGTATTTAGGTGGCTGGAAGACTTCCTCTCCCACAGGACGTTTTACGTCAAAGTAAGGGACAGTTGCTCCCGTTTGTGGAATGCCGCCAGTGGTGTACCTCAGGGATCCGTCCTAGGCCCGATCCTATTCCTGTTATTTATTAATGACCTGGCATCCACTCTTCAATCGCCCAGCTCTATTTTTGCGGATGATGTGAAGATTGTTGGATCTGAGGGTAGGGTGGTCTTGGGCAGGGATATAGGTACCATCCTGGGCTGAACACAAAATTGGGACTTATCTCTGAACGCCGAAAAAAGCCATTCCTTGCCACGGGCAAAAGAGAGCCTAACTGTCGCTCAAGTATCAAGGGCTGTTCACCATAGAAACAGTCAGTAGGGCTAAAGACATTGAGATCATCATGACTGATGACTTCAAATGGTCAGAGCAGTGCAACGCTGCAGCACAGAAGGCTAGTAGGGAGCCCTTTAGACTGCGGTCGGCTTTGTCTTGTTGGCAGCCGGAGGTATTCGTACCTATTTACATGACTGTATTACGACCTCACTTAGAGGGTATCCTGCAGGCTTCGTCACCCTTCTACAAAAAGGACGCCGCCTGCCTAGAGAATGTCCAGCGTCTCGCCACGCGAATGGTTGAGGGGCAGAGGGGTAAGACGTATGAGCAGAGGCTCTGTGATCTGAATCTTTTCTCGTCTGAAAGGGGGAGACTTCGAGGGGATCTCACAGAAACGTTCAAGGTAATAAGGGGCTTTTCTGGCCTTAGACCAGATAGTCTATTCCAAGTGGCTTTAGATTCCAGAACAAGGGGACATGAAAAGAAGCTTATAAAGGCCCGAGCCAGGTTGATGACTAGGTCGCGCTTGTTCGGCAACAGAGTAGTGAACAGTAGGGATGGTCTGCCTGGCGGAATCATAGATCTGCAGACCGTCCAATCCTTCAAAGTTGCCCTAGATCGCAAGTGGCAAGAGATATTTCCTCGTAGTCAGCCTTGAGTACGTCAACTAGATGGATGACGGGTAGCACTGAGGTCCTTCCAGAGTACGTTTTAATCGACTTTTTTGCTCATTGCGTAGTGTCTCAGCGAAAGTTTATGATGCTTAATGTCTGTCGTGGTTGATGTGCGATGAGGCTTCCCCTTTTCCCCAGGCAGCACAAAGGGAATCTCGACCGGCTCCTGGGTGTCCCTTAGGAAGACGGTCGCAGGAAGTCAGTGCAATACCCCCAAAAACAACCCAAACTTCTGTGAACACCGGAGAATACGTCATAAATGCAAAACATTTCGAACGAGTCCCTGTCAAGCCATATTTATGAATATTTAATAGCTTGGTCCCCACTGAGTTTAGGTACAGAAATCTCTGGAATTCTGAGCGCATGAGAATTCCGAACCTAATATTCCATGTTAAAAAGCCGTAATAAAAAAGATACTTGATATTTGCTGTCCATTTTACTGTGTATTATAAATTTGGATGTCCTGTTTGTTTTAATGCATTTCTATCATGGCGGCCAGTTTTTGATGGTGGTTGTCCGTTGTCACCTCTCAGACTGCGCCGTTAGAAATTGCACTGCGTTTGGTTGGTTTCTCATGTTCTTCGGACGGTAAATCCCATTTATTTTCATTTGTCTCTTCATCTGTAGATGAAAAGAACCCGTCCAGAATTGTGCGGCTGTTCCAGAACTACGACATGGAGGCGCAAGAAGCTGATCTCAGTTCGTTGTCCTTTTGAACTCCAAATTTCACGCGCAAAAATTCAGCTCATCCGACCAACCAGCACTCGGAAGCACCAGACTCGAGTTTTGCTCTTGTTAGAGCTCATCAGTGGTTCATGTCCTCAGACACACCCAAGGTTTGGACCCGAGCCTTCCTATCTAGAAGGAGTGTGTGTTACCACTGCGCCACCCCGCTCCCGTTCGATCTGATCCGAATCACCAAGTTAAGCTTGTACAGATGTCGACATCTATGGGACCTAGCGTATGGGATGATGGTGCAAAAAGTTAGCTGATATGAAGTTCGCTACAAATTCCATAGCAATTGTTCCGTTTCAACGAACGATTCCGATGACTTAGTTGATGACATCGATAGTCCTGAAAAACCGAAGGTCTCATCGGCAGCAGTTGAGGAGCAACAAGTCACAGCTGCTACAACCTCTATTGCTGTTAGGTAATGCACACTGGATTTCTAAATGTGGGTAGTCGTGAGAACAAGATGGGGGATAACATGTGCATACGAGAGGAGTGGAATTATAATAGTAATAATATTAATGGTATATTTCTTGATCGTGGTCAAGACACATGCACAAGGCATGATCGGAGAATACGGCCATTCAGAGCAATGCTGGGTAAGCACACTTTTGAAGTTCGTGGTTCACAAAACTGCAGTAATAGAAAGATAAGCTTGGGCGGTGTTTAAATGAACTAAAGAGGAGAGGGTCGGCGCTGCCACTGTGAATCGGCTTCGAATTCTGGACGGGGACGATGCAGTTAGCGGGATGGCCTTAGGAATGCAGATACAGAGATACTGAAGAAGGGTAAAAGTGCAGTGTTTGCGAGAACCCATAGAGCAACTGGTGTCAGACATCACAACATGAACAGGGAAATGAGGCAGAAATAATGCACAACCAGTCTAATGGGCCCCGATAGCTGTCTACGACGGATCCAGTAGTCCAGAATGGATCACGGCAATCTATGGAATGTAGTTTGTGGTCGATATAATATTAGTATATTTCTCGGCCATGTTAGAGACGCACGCGCTAACGCATGATCATGGTGTAACACGTTACTCAATAGGATGAAATATTCATAAATTCTGAGTATGAAAGTCGAGAGTATCAGAGATGGAAAAACAAAGACATCAACAGTTTGAATGGATCATTCTGATAATGGTTTGCGCGGCAGTTTTGAATCAGTTTCGAATCCGGGCTAGGCAAAGGTGCTGTAACGGCTAGATTGGAGGCCGCCATCTTGTTGTTCGTTTATTGTAAGTGTTGGTGCCGTTGATACACTTACTGGACTTTGGCTCATGGAGTTGTAGTGACCTCGATCGTTTTGAGAAAATGACTATTTTTTGGACACCATTTTGGATTTATTTTCTCCACGATCTTTTCTGACGTTTGACATTGACCTCAGTGTTCTCCGGTTGCCTACGTTTTACTGGACTGACTTTTCCGAGGTTTCCATCGACCTCGTTTCAAATCACTTTCACTTTCGGTCGTTCGCTCGCGGTTCGCTCTCAGCACAGCCGTCGCGTTTCGTTCCGTTTTCCGTTCGGTGTATTTCTCCTATCGGTACTGTTTCGGTGCCACGATATATAGAATACACCTCGCATCTGTAAACCGACTTACGTCTTCTCTATTCGTCCGATAGAGGGGACATCGTTGGTATTCGCTGCTAGACCCGATAGGAGACACGTTCGCCAGCAGCTCCCGAACGTCTTCTATATTGGTGAGCCCAAGAACTTCAGGAACCTCCTGGATTATTCGCCCGTCCGGTGAGTCTGTGATTTATCGCTGTTTCACGTCCTCCTTTCGTTGCACGGTATATATTTTTTACGAGATATTATCGCAACGTAGCCATGTCAGAGGATAAGGCGCAGCTTGACACAGATCTCACTCTGTCTGCGGTTGCCTTTGAACCGGTGGCGTTTATCCCTTATGATCCAGAGGTTTGGTTTGCAGCCTTAGAGCTGCAGTTTGAGGCACGTAGGATTGTTGGCCAACGCCAACGATTTTCCTATACCTTAGAGGCAATTCCAAGCGATGTTATCGCCTCGGTGAGGGATTTGGTATTAAATCCTCCTCAAGTGCAGCCGTATGATCGGCTTAAGGAGGCTATACTGCAACATTTTTTTCCTTCTCGGGCGGAACGGTTACGTCAGCTACTAGCACGGCACCCCATAGGGGATACTAAACCCAGCCGCCGCCTAGCTCATCTCCGGTCTTTGGCAGGGCCCGCCGATAATGATTCGGAGATAGTTAAGGAACTGTGGTTGGACTCTTCACGCTTCCATGTTCAGACCACCGTTACTGCTCTCCTCGAAGACTCGTCCTTGGAACGAGCAGCCGCCGTGGCTGACAAAATTGTCGCACGTGTCGGCAGTGGGGCTAATCCCATCATTGCCACGACATCGCGCAATCCTAGGGGTGTCGACCTGGATGAATCGCCGGAGAGGCCTCGGCACTCTCGATCCATCCAGCGCCGCCTGTCCTTCAAGGAAAGAGTTAAAATACCTACTCCTCGCAGTAGCCCACGTAAACAACGGCACGGACGGGCGCCCTCCACTGCCCACGTCCGCCGTGAATCCGCCTCACCTGCCTCGTCCAAACCTGATCATCCTACCAGCGGCTTTTGTTGGTTCCATTGCGTTTTCCGACCAGCCGCCCGTAGGTGCAGATAGCCGTGTTCATACGCGGCGAGAAACGCCACTGCCGGCGAGTGGAAGCGGCCGTACTCGCCGGAAATCAGTCTCAGGTTGGCCGTTTATTTTACGTGCATGATTCGTGCACTAACGCTAGGCTCCTGGTCGATACTTGGGCCCAAGTTTCTGTCTTGCCGGTTGGTAAAGACAAGCCACGAGCTTCTTTGCTTCGGCTGTCAGCGGCGAATGGTTCCTCCATTCCTACCGACGGCACGAGACAGCTTGCGGTCAACCTGGGACCGTGACGACGGTATCTGTGGACATTCATTCTTGCGGATGTTCCCACAGGCATACTGGGAATCGATTTTCTGCAGCATTATGAATTACTTATTGATTCACGTAGGCTGCAGCTAATCGGTCCTTCGTCGGACACTAAATTTACGGGTCTTGCAGCTCGAACAGATGCACACCGAATCACAGGATTGTTTTCTAACATTCCGCACGATTTTCAGTCTTTGTTTATTACATTCCTCATATTGACTAAACCATTTGAAGAGATAGAGACAGTGACCGATCGTGTGGCACACCACATTGTCACTAACGGACCATCAGTCACGGCACGACCTCGCCGACTGGCACCGGACAAATTGGCTCTCGCCAAACGTGAGTTTGATATTTTACTTTCTAAAGGTATTGTTCGTCCTTCTCACAGTCCATGGGCCTCACCTCTGCACATGGTTCTTAAGAAAGATGGCATTAGCTGGCGACCATATGGCGACTATCGCGCACTAAACTCGGTTACCCGTTACGATAGTTATCCGATATCCCACATACACGACATCACGGCACCACCTCACGGCACGACTGTATTTTCTTAGATCGATTTGGTGCAAGCCTATCACCAGATCCCAGTCGCCGCTGAAGATGTCGAGAAAACCGCTGTCACGACTCCTTTTGGTTTTTTTGAGTTTCTACGTATGCCCTTTGGTTTGCGAAATGCTGCTCAGACATTCCAGAGGTTTATCGGTAGCATTACACGAGACTTGGAATTTGTTTACGTCTATATCGATGACTTGCTAATGGCATCTTCGAGCGTAGATGAACATTTCCAACATCTGACGCAACTATTTCAACGTTTGTCCGAACATCGAATAGTAGTCAATCATGATAAATGTGAACTTGGCAAACCGGAACTCGAGTTCCTCGGCCACAAGATCACTCGAGTGGATATTAGGCCTTGCGAGGATAAAGTGCGCGCTTTTTCAGATTACGCTAACTTTTATCGTCGTTTCATACTCCATGCTGCTGAACGTTTGCTTTCATTAACTGACCTACTTCGTGGCAATCCACGTAAGTTGTCGCTTACGGATGCCGCACGAGCAGCGTTTTCGGAGATTAAAGCGACATTAGCTCAGACCACGCTCCTAATGCACCCAGTTCCATCCGCCACGCTAAGCATAGCGGTGGATGCATCCGACTTTGCCATCGGAGCGGTCCTGCAACAGTCTGTTTCTGGGATATGGCAGCCATTAGAGTTTTTCTCTCGACGCCTCAGTCCCACGGAAACCAAATATAGTGCTTTTGGTCGTGAACTGCTGGCTGCATATAATGCCGTTAAGCACTTCCGCCATGCAGTCGAGGGTCGATATTTCATCCTCTATACAGACCATAAACCTTTGACGTATGCATTGCATACTAAGTCTGACCGTTACTCCCCACCTGAAGTCAGACATTTAGACTATATTTCTCAGTTCACGACTGACCTACGAAACGTTAAAGGTGAGTCGAACTGCGTTGCAGATGCTTTGTCGCGTATTCCGCTTAATGCTATTAAATCTCCGGTTTTAAACATCCCTGCCATGGCTGCAGCACAGGCACAAGATTCTTCATGTATGGAAGCCGCTCAATCATCGTCGTTACAATGTCAGTCCGTACCTCTGGCCACCAGTGCTGGGACTATACTCTGCGACATGTCTACTGGCATACCTCGACCAGTCGTGCCCTCTACATATCGACGTCTCGTGTTTGATACCCTACATGGACTCTCACATCCAGGCATCGCAGCCAGTCTCCGATTAGTAGCTGCACGATACGTCTGGCCGTCCATGAATAAAGATGTTCGTATGTGGGCAAAACAGTGTCTACAATGTCAACGATCTAAAGTGTACAGGCACGTAGCTTCGCCTATCGGTACTTTTGCTACGCCTGATGCTCGCTTCGATCACATCCACGTAGACATTGTGGGTCCATTGACACCATCACACGGGTATACCTATTTACTAATGTGCATCGATAGATTTACGAGGTGGCCCGGAGCTATTCCCATCTCTATCGTCACGGCCGAATCAGTGGCTCGACATCTGATAGAACGATGGATAGCTTCATATGGTTGTCCTTCCACAATCACTACCGATCGAGGGCAACAATTTGAGTCCGATCTATTCTCTTCATTAACTCACATGATGGGTACGGAACGCATTCGCACGACCGCGTACCATCCGGCATCGAATGGTTTAGTCGAACGTTTTCATCGCCAACTCAAAGCGGCTCTTAGAGCACACGAGAGCCCCGACTGGTACGAAACGTTACCGCTAGTTCTGCTTGGTATCAGGACTTGCATAAAGGCAGACATCCAAAGTTCAGCCGCAGAACTTATCTACGGCACGACATTACGACTGCCTGGGGAATTCTTTAAGCCACGGAGTACAGATTCACTTGCCGTACAGATTTACGTTCACCGTCTGTCTATGTACATGCAAAATCTCGCTCCGGCGCAGACTCGAACGCAGCGACGACAGGTTTTTGTTCCGACCGAACTCGAAACTTGTTCGCATGTATTCATTCGTGTTGATTCAGTACGGAAACCATTACAGCAGCCTTACGAAGGTCCATTTCGCGTGACTTCTCGTCACGATAAGACCTTTAAGGTTGATCGACACGGTCGCGTCGATACCTTTAGCATCGATCGTCTCAAAGCCGCGTACGTTGATGATGGCGTGTCGCCCGCTGACATGAGATTCGATGGTAACCCTGCACTGCCTGTTGACAACACTTCCGTGTCACGTCAAGGTCTGCAGTTAGCGTTGCCTGCTACGACTTCGAATGAGGCTATCGTCTCACGTTCAGGACAGCACCCAGTTGGTACTGCTACGTCCTCGAATGAGAACACTGTCTCACGTTCAAGTCAGCGGAGCATGCCTACGCACCCGTCCGTGAATGACGCTTCCGTCTCACGTTCCGGTCGGAAGATCGTTTGCCCAGCACGTTTTCGCGACTAGGTCAAACACGATCTTAACCATTGCACTTCGCAGTAACAACTTTCGTGTTTATCGTTTCGACACGATTTAACATACCTCATTAGTTATTACTGTATTCTAGTCAAATCCATCGCAGCTGCTACACCAGTTTTCCATTTCTTTTCTTTTCATGGAACTTCGCCATATGGTACGCTTCGCTGGCCCCACGAAATCTGGAGAATTTTGGCACCAACGTTTGCATTCTGGATCGGCCCTGTCGCTGTCGTTCCTTGTCATTTACGAACTTACCGATTTGGCTTCCGGATATCATATTGGTTAACAGATACCCGACGCTGAACGTTATTGGTGTGGCACACCTGGATGACGATTTACGCAACCGATGTCATTGGCAACGAATCTGGTTTACGCTCGACCATCATCCTACGGTTCCTGCATACCACGGATTTTGCCCGTCAGCATCCTACAGCACAGCTAAATTCACGTATTTTGCACGTATTCACACGCACGAATATCGTTTGTATGCCTTCTCCTCCTTGACATTTTTCGAAAGCTTTCCGTGCTTTCTAGCGGGGGCTGCTGTAGTGACCTCGATCGTTTTGAGAAAATGACTATTTTCTGGACACCATTTTGGATTTATTTTCTCCACGATCTTTTCTGACGTTTGACATTGACCTCAGTGTTCTCCGGTTGCCTACGTTTTACTGGACTGACTTTTCCGAGGTTTCCATCGACCTCGTTTCAAATCACTTTCACTTTCGGTCGTTCGCTCGCGGTTCGCTCTCAGCACAGCCGTCGCGTTTCGTTCCGTTTTCCGTTCGGTGTATTTCTCCTATCGGTACTGTTTCGGTGCCACGATATATAGAATACACCTCGCATCTGTAAACCGACTTACGTCTTCTCTATTCGTCCGATAGAGGGGACATCGTTGGTATTCGCTGCTAGACCCGATAGGAGACACGTTCGCCAGCAGCTCTCGAACGTCTACTATATAGTTTTTCCCTTTTGTGCTTTCGCAGATCACACGTGCTATCCTCGTCGAAAGAGCATTGCCCCTGTCTGTTACATTTTTGGCACCCACGGCGGGACTGCATTGAGGGGAGTGGGAGGCCTTGGAGATAGACCTGAAATGGGCCGATGAGATAATTGTAAAGTTATCTGAGGTGTAGATTTGGTGCGGGGGTGTGATTTTGCAGATCACACTTGCTACCCTCGTCGGAAGAGCATTGCCCCCTGAGACAGTTAACGCTCCACTTACCATTAGACCCGAGGTCGTTGCTAGGGATACCAAGGAGAATCGGGAGGAAAGACGTTGGCGCCGGTAGATACGTACATTTTGGACTAAGTGAAGCCTTGTAACAAGCTCTGGAGTGTAGACCTGTCACAGCCCCCTGATGCGTTTATAACCAGTTGCACATTAACGGTTTGAGCTTGTTTCGTGGCTCATCGCATCAAATGTGTCCTATATTGTGTTCTCCCTCGGACCCCACGTCGCGAGTATTTAATGTTGGTCTATATTGTGGAATGTTCAAACCCACCGACGTGCACTAATATTTTGCAGACCTAATACAGGAATTGGCATTATTATTATCCGATGGCTTCGTTAGTCGTGGAGGTGGTTTTCACTGCAGAATTGTATTGCGGAGTGTTGTGGCAGATAACCCAGCCAAGGCAATGCTTAAGCAGGTTGAGCATCATTCTGGGTTATACAGCTGTCACACATGCACACAACGGGGCTATCGCGTCCAGCGCCGTCTCATTTTCCCATCAACCACAGAAAGATTACGCAATGACGCCGACTTTCGAAATTGCCGCCAAGGTAGTCATCATACTGGCAGTTTCCTGTTCGAAGTACTGCCGGCGAACATGATAGCCCTGTTTCCTAACGACCACATGCACAGTGTCTGTCTCGGGTTAATGCGACGATTAATCGGTCTTTGGCGTAAACCTCTTTCTGGACGTAGACCGATTTCGGATTTTAATGGCGCGCGACAGGTAAACGAAAACACTTGAGGGCTATAGAGAATTATATGACGTGTGAACTTCTCGGCGTGTGTTGAACGCTACAGGACATCGAATATTGGAAAGCAACGGAGTACAGGCAATGCTTGTTATATCTCGGACCCGTGGTTTTCAAGAATGTATTGCCGGCGGATCACTACAGGAAATTCATGTGTTTTTCTGTGTTCACTTACATTTTGTGTGGCACCAAGTAGTCTCCCTACTACTTGGACTATACTGAACGCCAGTTGCCTCGGGCTGTCCAGAAATCCATGAGGTTTTACGGGGAAGAAGAGGCAGTATTCAACGTGCACAGTTGGCTGCACATCAGTGCTGATGTGCGGAGTCATGGATCACTGGATAACTCCTCAGCTTTTCCGTTTGAGTCCTGCGTGCAGATCATTTGCACTTGTGTGACCAGTAGACGCCTAATTGCTGAACAAGTGTTTCGTCGCACTCAGAAACGACGTGCTGAGGCCAACCTGTACACGAATGTAAGATTCCGGGACAACGCTTTCTCCGGGTCCGTGAGACGGAGGGGTCTTAATGGCCAGTTGATCGACATTGGTTCAACAATTTATAGCAGTAAGACCCCAAATAACTGTGCACTGATCGACCGCAGGCCGGCCGTCATTCAAAGGATCAAAGGCGAACTATTGCATACTTATTTCTTTGAGCACTGTGATCAGCTCTTCGACTACCCCATTCCCTCTTGGCCGTTGGGCATATTCCTTTGTCACAGTTTGTCCAAGAGCACGGTCTGCTACGGTCCAAATGAGGTCACGTGCAAAGGTTTATTGCTACCTTACGGTGAAAAGTGACTGCTTTATCCCGTATTGCATACATGGGTGAATTGATGGTAAATCCCCGAAGGTAATCTGCATATATTTCATTTCAGATGTTTGTCGTTGTCGAGTTCTTGGTGGATAACTCCGTTGAAATTGTAAATGAAAAGTGGATGACTGACCACAGTAAGGTTGGGCGGCCTCGTTGCCCTACTGGCAGAATCCAGAAGCTCGTTCGTGAGGGCCAGCCAGCACCACCTATCACAGCTGTTTACGATGTCAAGATGAATAAAAGTTAGGTAAGTGTCTGATCAGTGTCCGCCACTTGTAGATGCATTCGACGATGCTCTCTGTTATCAAAGACTTCTGGAAGAATTGTCGGAACTACCATCTTCCTACGTAACAGCGGCGATGGACTGTTTTGCTAAAAGGAAAGGGTACGCGAACTTGTGTTGACAAAATACCTTTTTCAGGAGACCGAAGCACTTTTCAGGTACGAGTTCAGATGATGAATTCAAGCGACGGAAAACACTACCAGCCGACACTGATCTGTCGCCACCGCCGGTTCTGGAACACGTCTCCCGCTGCACCTCCGAAACGGAGTCAACTGGATGCAGCTGCTAATGTAAGCGATCTTTAATGTCCAGTAGTCACCACGTACGTACTTATCTATTTTGATGGCGTGTTCAGATCCCAAGTCATAACTCATTCCATTATACCAGCAATATCAATCCCTTTGCGAGACACTCGTAGGCACTTTGTACATTACGTGCATGTTTAGAATAGATTGTCAACTTTTCCACATTTAGGAAGACGGAAGCAGTAACAAAGGTGAAGAATGCAACATACCAAGTGTCGGAGCATATTACCTTGGGAAAACTTTGGTTTGTATGTCGAACTTCGGATGTTACTTTCATTAATAGCGGCTGTGATGAATGATCTTACCACTCGGTTTGTGGAACTGCAAAAAACCATGAAGGACGTCAAGTATAAAATGTGCAGATTTTAACATGTTGCCGGAGCACCGGTGCGGTTCATGTATTGGGCTATTCCCGTGCGAAAAGCATAGGAGTTCAAGAGGTTGAATGAAAAATTAGATGAAACTTTCTATGAACAAATGGTAGCTTATATTTTTCATAACTTTCTGACTAGCAGCTGCTTTTCCTTGTTATAACGGGAATGCGAATAGTTGGGGATTGTGTTCTTCAGATAATGCGCACGCTGATCTCCGGTTCCTTTTTGCACAAACTGAACTGGCTCGGTGTCCACGGGCGTCAATCGTTTGCCAATACAAGAGTCTGTAGGATAACTGTCGGTGAGTATGCTGTTCTGTGTTATCCTATCCTGTATTGTTAGACGCTGTAACGAGGCACATTTTTCTCGGAGCTACAACACTGTTATTCAAAGGTGCAGACCGACCGAGGTTGTCAGCATTGATTCGCCATTTCAGGACGTGGCCGTCCAAACCGAAAGTGTTGAGGTCAGTTTTGGTTTAATCATGGCTTATATATTATGTATTTCCGAACCTTCTCATTAGCCGATTTCTAAAGTTGACAATTATAAGGACATTTCGTATTGCACCGATTCAACAAGTATCTCATTTTCATCGTTTCAGGTACTGCAAAGTACACAAAAATGGCCCATGATTGGATGACGATTTTTCGCCGACAAGCCCAGTGTAGAGAGGTTTACCAATTGCGAAATATATAATTATCCCTCGTGAAACCTGCATTTTATCTGAACTCCGGGGATTAATTCCGCTAAATGCTGTACGCGGAATTATGGTTGAGCTTGTTGTAGGATGGTCGTGCTGAACTTTGGCTATTCCGTAGATTACCAGCATATTATTTAGCATGTACGTATTTCGATGTTGTAGTTAGTGCTAAAAGTTTATTGGGATCAGGAGAGTGAGTTTGGGTAAGTTTCTGTGACCGTCACCTAAGCGTCCCTTTCTTGTTCAAAAGGGGACACTCAGGTGGCGGTCGGAGGACACTCAGGGAACGTTCAGGTGACGCTCGGGTGACGGTCGTGCAGCTTGGGTCCCTCTCATTTTTAGCGGGGATTCGACTGCGGTACACCAGCGGTGCGGTCGTCTCCCTCTGTGAATGTAGCAGTTTTTGAAATTTCTAGAACACAGCTCGTCCCCCTCCATTTAAGTTGATCTTTATCCGAGCTGACTGGATCCTGAATAATGCCAATGCCCCCCACCATTGATGTAACCACTTGCTCTGACGAGGCTGCTTTCCCCATGAGACAATGTGACTCCCCCTCTGTGGCTAATGTCTCATTCCTCAGTCCGGACGAAACCGTCCTTCATAATGCTCTGGCAACGGATGCACTAAGATGTGCAGTCCGAAGTCAGGCTGCAGAGATAGCTGAGCTAAGGGCCACTGTCCGCACCCTTAAGGATGAGTTGACCAGCTCGAGGAGCTTGATTATCAAATCCCTCCCGGTGTCCCAGGCAGCCGATCAGGCATGTAGAGTACCTGAGCAGCAAATTCTTGATGCCGCCAAGATTTTACAAGACACCGAGAATTGCTCCAAGCGTGTCATCCCTTGGGGTCGCTTCCTCAGCTCGGATCACCCTCATGCCACCTACGCCCAGGTGTTTAACCGCCTTACGCTCCCCCCTCCTCAAACCCAAAACGAGCTGCCTCCGGTGATTCTGCAACAACTCCTGAGCATGTGCTCAAGTTTTTTTACAGCAATTGCCTGAGCGTGTTGAATAAGATCCCGGAGCTTCGGCAGCTCGCATTGGATAAGGAGCCTCAGATCATAACCCTCACAGAAACCTAGCTCACCCCTGACATACTTGATGCCGAAATATCCATTCCGGGATACTTCGCAGTAAGGCGGGACTCCAGTGGAGGACGTGCCGGCGGGGTCATCATATACTACGATAATTCGATCCCTCCTACCACCTTACTGACAGCCCCAACCTTTTCATGTATTGATTGTTTGTGGACCGTGTTTAACCTCTCTAGGACGGATACCGTACTGCTTGGTGTGGTCTATCTTCCTCCCGCGTGCAATTCAACTGATAGCCTAGGTCTCATAGACTTATTAGGCTTCCTGAAAAGCTACACAGATTTCACCCACCTGTTAGTCACTGGTGACTTCAGCTCTCCCAGTACAAACTGGCAAAGAGCTGATGCCCCGGATATCACTTTCGGTAAACCCCTCCTTCATCCCGTACTGAAAAACTCATGGGTGCAGAACGTAAGCGATCCGACTAGATATCGCACAGGCCACGCCCCGTCCCTACTAGACCTGGTCATCACCAATGATCGGTTCCAAATAGATGTGGGGCATTACTTGCCGCCCCTCGGCAGAAGTGATCACATTCTTATTGGATTCGATTATATCGTGAAGTGGCCTCCTCTTCCGTCAGAAACTAAAATTCTGAGATCCTCCAAAAGGACCAATTTTGACCAAGTCTGTGCATCTATTAGCTCCCGGCTAAATTCAACTAACCCAAGTAACTCTGCTGATGAAATGGCAGAGAATCTCAGAGAGTTAATCTCCTTAGCTGATAGGCATTTTGTCCCCAGAATTCGCCGCCCACAGACCGCTAAGCGACCCCTCCCTCGCCCCATTAGACGCATTCTAGACGAACGCGCACGCCTCTTTGCTAGATATAAAGCCACAGGCCTTGCCCGTGATGCAGAAGACTTCAGGATCATACGGAACATATGCAAAGACAAGATTAGGTCCTATCAGAATGCAGTCCAACGATCTGTACTTGATCGAGCACGGACCAATGAGGCATTTTTCTTTCAGTACATGCGCCGTCTAAGGGGCACAGCTCCGACGCCATTAGCTCTCAAAGATAGTGCCGGATCTCCAATCACTTCCCCTAGCCAAGTAGCCGAGGTATTCAGCTCTTACTTCCGTACAATTTTTAGCTCCACTCCCATATCATCCCACCCTACCATGCACCCGTTATCTCTGACCACTGCCCTTAACCGCGTCACTATTCCCATTGATGCAGTCGCTCAAGGTTTCCGACGGCTCAACCAATATTGCTCTATGGGTCCTGACCTAATCTACCCCCGTATTCTCAAGGAAGCCGCGGATACATTAGCTGCTCCTTATGCCTCGCTTTTTCAGCAATGTGTTGATGATGGAGTTTTCCCCCGTAACTGGAAAAAAGCAGTGATCGCACCCATCTATAAGAATGGTAGTAGACACCTTGCCTCTAGTTACAGACCCATAAGCCTCACTAGCATCCCCAGCAAAATTTTTGAGGGAATTCCCATCTTCATAGAAATAAGATCCTCTCCCCGTCCCAACATGGGTTTCTTCCTGGCAGGTCATGCAACACCAATATGCTTACTGTCATGGATAGTCTAACAAAAGCCTATGATGATGGCCAGCTCTCACACGCTGTATTCATCGATTTTGCTAAGGCCTTCGATAAGGTGCCACATGCCCCTCTTCTTTATGAGCTGCAGGTATACGGGATCACAGGCTCCATGTTGGCCATCCTACGCAGCTTCCTCACCGACAGCACCTTTGTGAGTAAAGTCGGGAATGTTTTGTCTCAACCCTCCCCAGTAACAACTGGGGTCCCACAAGGGTCGGTCTTAGGTCCTCTTCTTTTCCTGATCTATATAAACGATCTACCGACAGCCCTTCCTGCGAACATTGCCATGTACGCAGACGATTTGGCCCTATGGAGTTCAAGCGTTGAAGACCTGCAAATTGCAGTTGATGAAACAAAACGCTGGTCCGAGGATTGGAACCTCCCAGTTAATGATGACAAATGCGTGAGCATGTCTTTCGGCGGAGAGACTGGTCACACGTTTCCCATTAACGGAGCAAACACACTGCCAAGGGTTGACAGACACAACGTGCTCGGTTTCTGGTTAGATTGTAACCCGTCCTTCTCTCATCATCACGAACTTGCGAGCAAGTCTGCCTTTCGAGTACAAAACATGATTCGAAGGTCCTTCCCGCGCATATTTAAGGATGATTTCCCCATAATTTTCGGCACGTATATCCGACCTCTGCTGGAGTACGGTAGTCAGATAGTGCACTCTGGTCTTATCCGAGACCGTGAGATACTAGAAAGAGTTCAGAGGGCCTCCGCCAAAGCAGTAAGGGGTCTATCCCATCTACCTTATCCCGTTCGCCTCTCACTCCTCAACCTCTATCCCCTTGACCTAAGACGCGTAAGAGGTGATCTGTTTTTGATGGTCCACCTTTTTAGATTAAGTCAAAGCGATTGCTTCTTCTCCGTCTGTCCAGCCTCCTCTCTCCGTGGTCACAGCAGAAAAGTTTTCAAACCGAGGCCACGCACTTCACTAAGGATTAACTTTTTAGCTATAGGGTTATTACTATGTGGAATGCACTTCCAGAAGATATTGTTCTCTCGCAGAATAAAACTATCTTCAAGAAAAAGCTAGACCTCTACCTGGGTCTCTCCCAATAATTCCCTTTGTCAAAAAAACTAACAAAATAGATGTCTTTTATCGCATATATGTTCATGAATGCCGCACCCCCACTCCGCTTAAGGCACTGTCCACAGTGAGACCCTGTATGATGTTGTGCGTATTTTGTTTTCGCTGCCACCCCGCCACCCGCTTCTCTTTACTCCCGTTTCAGCTCGGTGAATCCGACAGAAGATCGAAGATTTCCTCGAGAAACGGGACAATTGGGCTCAAAGCTTCGAACCCGTGTGGTTCTTCAAGACTTCAAGACGAAATACACTCGGCAGTGGTGGGTGCACAACTGGTGTGCACACCATCGAAGGAACTCTAGACGCTTGATTAGCCATGACCGTTACGTGTCCTGTGCAAACTGAACTGAAGTGGCCGGAGGCACAAATTGGACAGCGTCCTAGCAGGGCCTGGTGTGTTGGTCTTCCCAGGGGCCGTAAGATCTTACAAGGCAAGCCCTTCGTAGGCTGGCTCTTCATATTTGTAGGCTTAGACAGGTTCGGGCCGGAAAGAGCTGTGTTGTGTAAGACTCAGGGCCCTAATCCTGCGAAGAATCCTGTTAACCTGAGGTGGACAAGGCGAATCTGGCCGAATAAGCGAGATGACGATCTTTCTAAAACGAACCCGAGATATACGCGATGTTACTACTTGATGGGGAATTACTGGGCCGACGTCCAGCAAGCCGTTCACCCCACTCACAGGCACACCAAGAAGAGGAAATCGGGGAGAGGGGTGTATTCGGCAGAAGTGGGAAATCATCTTCGTCACCGGGAGTCCTGGGGACGGAGCGTATCACAAATCGAAAGGAAAAGTGCATTGAACTTCGGGCTCATTGGGAGGTTTTTGTTCACTGGACTAGATGGAATGTAGTCCCGCAGAGTAATAAAAGACAAATTGTGAATTGAACAATGAGAATGCCAATATATATATATATATATATATATATATATATATATATATATATATATATATATATATTGCCAATGTGAACATGATATCATGTTCACATTGGCCCTTGGACGACTAAGGCCGTTACACTACTTAAAGAAAGATTTTGTCATAATATACAGCGATTTAGTGCTCCGGATTTCTGGGTACTCACTAGATTCCGAGAATGGCTCAAAGAACGGGCAATTCAGTTCACCCAGTCAGCATAGGGGTGCTTTTTTAGTTCAGAAAAGTCCCGCTTGGAGCAATTTTGAATTCAGCAGTTTGAGATGGGTTTCCGTCCTGTTATTATATCCGGAAAAGTCCAAAACATGGGAAACGTGATTTCACTTTGTTAGAAAACTAGTTTGAGAGCCCGGTCGGCACAAAGAGAGAGTATTTAGTCTCTAAAATGTCCCCCAGGTAATTACTTTGGGACTATTTCATTAACGTACTTTAAGTTGGAGGACTTTGATCATTACCTTAAGAATGGTCAACAACATGGAAATACACTTTGACTTCGTAAAATGCTACATTTTATGAAGATATTGGGAAGAAAAAGTACCCAGGTCGAGCTCTGTAATTTTTGAGGTTGTTTGCAAATCATGTTCTCTTCTCAAATGAGGAATAATAAAGGCTCAATAAATAGTATTTCAAAATGGAATACTATGCATCCTCGATGCGTTCGAAAATAATCCCGAAAAAGTCCCCAGGGTGTTGCAGACGGGACTAAGTTAGGACTTATTGGAAACTGCTGTGCTAATTGGGAAGCTTGCACAAAGGAAGTAGTCAAGACCAGTCGTGTGGCCAGATCTTTGTTGTCGGCGAGTTTCCTTGGCTCCCAACACCGCGTTAAATGTTTGATCTGTGAGGGGGAATCTACGATGCGGTATCACCTTCACAGACATACATTTATCGACAAAAGTATCAGATGATTATTAGCTCACCCCTTATATTGCATATTAAACAGCTACAAAAAAGGACGTTAAATCGATTAATCACATCGCAGTGGCCCTGGATAGTACACGCTATTTTTGAGTACCGCGGATACCAGGTACTATCTAGACCCCGAAAATAGCCTAAGGAACGGGCGATAAGCTAAAGGTTCCAGCGGTTGCCAAAAGGCGGTAAAAATCAGTCGGATAGAAGGACGGTTTGTATTGAAACAGCGTCCGTCACGTTGACGTGTTAGAGCGACACCGGACATGATGCTAGCTGGGGGAGCTAACATTCAACCATCCGAAGGTAGACCAGTCCAAAGTGTGTTTTCCAATGGGCGGAAACCAGTTGTCCTTACAGTAAACAGACAAACAACAAACAGCTCTGTGGCATAGAACAACATTAAACCTGTTAAGAGCCTAGCACTAATGAGTTACGTTTGTCTAAGATAATTAGTGTTCGTGAATTTACACATTCGTGTCCCGAATTTTGGTTGCTGGAAACTTGGTGGCCGGACGTTTAGTCGAATAGGCATTTGGTCGCCGGACATTTGCTCGAACGGACGTTTGAGTGGTTGAATTACACTATATTCACTTAAGTCTGTCAAATGTCGAACCCTAAGAGAGTGGATTAGGCGTAGCCCGTCTATTGGCCATTCCCGGGGTTTACAGTCAATACCTGGTAATTCAGAGTTACCCATCACACCGAGACTGCACCTTGACGTGATGTGATGACTTGCGAACTTCTATGGCCCAAATAGCTATACAAGATGGCTTCTTTAAGCCGGAGATGCAATCATACCTGCCAGGTCAATGGGTAGAGGTCAGACAAAGTCCAGTCTCCTGGTCCTCTAGGTTGGGGGTCGATCTGAGCTGGCAACAATCGGCAAAATCAGGGGAAGAATAGTTGATCCAAGCAAATAGGCTTCCATTTAACCACCCCGCTACCTTGCGGACTGGTTTTTGTTAGAACTAAATGCCTTGGTTGAAAGCCCCAATCGTTCTCCTGCTTTGTGGCTGAACACCCTAGCATTACCCGTCCAACATCTTCCATGAACTGCACGAATAAAAAAATTCCATACTGCATTGGTCGTCGCGCAGGACAATCAGCACAGCGCTTCCTGTTGCATCGAGCGGGGTGGGTAGTGATAAGTAGGCTACTGCTCAGAGTTCTTTCTCTTTTATTCAACCTTTGTCTTCTGTCCCCAACCACTTCTCTTTGTCCCCTATATCGACCCATAATGCTCCCATTGATAACACGGTCTATACTCGCAACGATTCACTGTCGGATATTGTCGGGAATAATCCTCTGTCCTGTAACATTTTCTCAAGCCTCGTCAGCCTCTGAATCTCGGTTCCTTCAACGTGCGTACACTCATACAGACCGGTCAGCAGGCGTGCCTAGCCCTCACAATGACTCCTCTGAAGATTGGTGTCTGCTGTTTAAGTGAAACGCGTATCCAGGATTCGAGCAGTATAATTCAACTAACTGCTCCTGGTGTCTCATCGAGGTATTTTCTGCGCACTTCAGAAGACGAAGTGGCTAGAGCTGCAAGTCAACGTGGTGTAGGAATAGTCTTGACTGACAAGGCTGAGGCTGCCCTTTTAGACTGGATCCCGGTTAACAGTCGTTTATGTGCTGTGAGACTCCAAGGGTCAGTCAGCGTTCGAAAGGATAGTTGTGTTAAGCGCAATTTGTTTGTGATCTCGGCGTACGCCACAACGGACTGCAGCTCAGACGCGCAGAAAGATGAGTTCTATGATGAACTCACCACTCTGGTTCGCAGGAGCAAAGGCTCTGACATTGTAGTGCTAGCCGGTGACTTCAATGCGCAAGTTGGCGAACTTAGTGTGTCAGAAGTTTGTTTAGGTGGGCGTGGTGCTTTACCCGCTGAGCGTACAGATAACGGGAATAGGCTTCTCCAGTTTTGTGCAGACCCAGCTCGCGTCTCACAGCGACATGCCGCTCTAACGCTTCAGGTACTTTGAGTCAGATTGACCATATCGCCGTAATCTACCGGTGGTGCAGTTCTGTTCAGAACTGTAGATCTTACTGGTCCACTTACGTAGAGTCGGACCATGCATTAGTTTTAATGCGATTATCTCTCCAGCTCCGTGGTCGTCGTCGCAAACCGCAACCCAAGTTAGCTGCGCACCCGATCTACGGCGAACAGCAATGCAGATGAGCATTGGGCTCATATCAAACAGGCAATGCACGTATCAGCAGGTTTTGCCTGTGGTCCTAGATCCGTTGTCCATCGAAAACACTGGGTCTCGCAAGAGTCGATGAGTATAATGGAGCACAAGCGTCTCCTCTCGAACTGTAAGGAGATGGATGAGATGCGGAGAAAGCTACAAAGGCAAGTTACGAAGAACCTTAAGAATGATCGCGAAAATTGGTGGGTCAAGGTAGCCGAAAAAATGGAAATAGCAGCTGCTTCAGGTAAAAGTCAAAGACTGTTCAAACTTATTCGTGACACCGGTGGACGGCGCATCCAGGTCAGTGAAACGATTTGCGAGCGAAATGGAGAACACATCCATGGCAAACAGCAAAGGCTTGACCGTTGGGCCGAATACTTCAAGGAGCAGTTTAGCTGGCCGCACGCTAGTGCAGTTACTCCTGTATCAGCAACTGCGACTCCTCGGGTGGTATCACTTGAGTCTCCATCGGAAGTTAAGAGAGTCATGCATTCGATTACTAAGGCGGCAGGTCCCGACGAACTTCCCCCAGTTCTTTTCAAATTTGGTGGTGACATTTGGAACAAGGAGCGTATTCCGTTATTATTGAGCGAGTCATTGATTGTTCCCATCTTCAAGAAAGGAGTACGGAATGATTGTAGTAATCATTGTGGGATTAGCTTAATTTTGATGGTCACCAAAGTATTAGCCTCGATTTTGCTGCACCGTCTTACACCGGCTCGCGAGAAGAATGCCCGCGAACAGCAGGCTAGATTCCGCCCAGGTGATGTTACAAGGCTGGACGTCAACGATTCCGAGCTTGATGCTCGATGGGGAGGTGCTGTCAGTTGTCGACCACTTCACCTACCTCGGCAGCAGCGTGACGACGGATGGGAGCACAGTAGTAGAGGTGAGCACGCGGATATCCAAGGCTCGAGCGGCGTACGCTGGACTGAAGCACTTGTGGCGCCGACCTGATTTTCACGGGAGTTGAAAGATCGTGTATACTGTGCCGCAGTGCGTTCAGTTTTGTTGTATGGTTGCGAGACTTCGAGTCCGCGTGCTAAAGATATTCGTTGTCTTGAGGTTTTCGACCACCGATGTTTGCGTAGTACCACTAAAATCGGGTGGAATAGCCGAGTCAGTAATGATGAGGTCAGAAATCGAGTATTGGGTACTAATTCGGAGAACGTTGTCACAGCGTATCCACCTTAGTAGATTTCGTTGGTTAGGGCACGTGTTACGTATGGTAAACACACGTCTACCATACCGTGTCCTATTCTCCGTTCCTCCCCAGGAGTTGAGAAAACCATGTGGAGGTCAACAGATGACGTGGCGGCGAGGAATGAGAAAATGTACAGCAAACCTAGGAAAAGTAGGTGCTTCACGCCTTCGTGGCTGGTGTCCAAAAGATTCTTCAACCACTTGGCTCTATACACTGAAGGATACGGCAGTGAACCGTGAACAGTGGCGATCGTGATTGATCGATGTGCGTTTGTACAGTTAGACTGTGTATTTTGTGTGTTGGCTATCAGGGCGTTCTTTCCTTTTTTCTCCCGTGTAGGTCCACTCCCCGTCCATATTGTATATTCATACTTTCTAATTCAACGCGCAAGATGGTGAAAAAGGCAGTGATCAGTGGGGCTTGCCCTGTTGTTTAACGCTGTACGATGATGATGAACGTAAGGTCGAAGTCCAGTTTGCCTATCCTGTCATACACGATACCAACAGACTGCGCCGTTTGTAGGTAAATGAGTGAGGTGGAAACGCCATATACCCTATAGCACTGGGGACCCACTGGTAACGAGCCGGGAATCAGTAGATTTCTGTTTACGACTGTAGTGCTACCGATGCGACAGACACTTACACACATTAAAAAATCTGTTTATCTGAACGTTTACCGAATTTCGTGGCGTCATTTGCTCCACCTGTGTACACTGTCCACACGCTGTTGCGTTCCTCCAATACACACGTTATCCCGCTCCAGCGTTTCCAGCTCTTCGTCTCTGCGCGCTGCTGAGTATTACCATTATTGTGTTACCAACCGAGGGCCAAGGGTTATAGACACTATTTTGGAGCAGGTCCCGACTAAACTTCCTACCTAGACCACCTACGTACACCTTCCGAGTGCTTCAGTTTCGCTGGGATAACAAGACTTCGTCGACTGGAAATAATTCGCAAGGCAGGTACGCTGCATTTAAGGACCTCGATCGTGATCACAAAAAACCATAAACGCAACAAAAGCAAGTTGCACGTCCGGGTGACCAAGTCTAACCCATTCGTCGGATCAAAGCGCCAAACTGCCGTTGTCAGCCTCATGTGATGTTGCATCCGTTTCTCACCTTGTCGTTAGACTATGCTATTTCATTCACTTGATTTGTTAAATAACCCATTTGACTTTCACCTCCAAGTACCACAATTTTAACAACTGGGCAATTATTCTTTGAAATGTTGACTTCCATCGAGTTATTTTTAACAGCTGAAGCCTGTGTGAAATCAGTTACTGACCGAGATTACAATCCTTTTTTCATTCCGCAGCCCTCGTTGTCGCTTTCCTGTTTATTCTGGGCCAAATGGCACCGCATTGCTATCTTACGAGAGTGGAACAATTCAGTGCTTGCCATCGACTTCACTCAGCACAACTCGATGATGCCACCAATGAAGCTGTGTTCGGAAAATGCAACAACATCAACGGCCATGGCCACAACTACAAGTTAGAAGTCACACTGCATGGTGAAGTTGATTGTAAAACTGGGATGTTGATGAATATTTCGGATCTTAAAAAGGCTCTAAACGAGGTTACTGATCTCTTAGACCATAAAAATATTGACTTGGATGTGGCTTATTTTCGAGATCGCAATATTGTTTCAACAGTCGAAAATATCTGTATCTTTATTTGGGAACAGCTTTTGTTAAAACTACCCAAAAACTTATTATATGAAGTCAAACTTTGGGAAACTGATAAAAACATGGCGGTCTACAGAGGAGATTAGTCATTACAACAAAACAGACTTCCTGCTGCATTCCATTTGCATTACGAGTTGTCATCTTATATATCGACCGAACAACGCTTGACACTTGAAAACCAAGTTGCTTTTACCATTGCCGAAGTTTTGGTGGTACTGAGAGCTTATCGTGCAAAAATAGCATCAAAGGCCAAGTGTATCAAGCGCGATTTGTAAGAAAATAACGGAAAGAAAGCACCAGAATGGTCAAGTTCAGATGCGCTCAAAGGAGCAGTCCTATTTGCTCGGTTAAGTCAAATGCAACGTGGTCCAGTTGACATTCGCAGACCAGAGGACATTGCGGGTAAACAGATGCAACTGTTCGATCCTACCCGAGGGCTTCATGCTAGATTTTTACCAACGTTTTGAGCTATACATTGTTCGGTTAACAGTATGGCATGGAGCGCAAGTGTTGAATACTGAAAACCTCTACACATTGTCGCAATGATCACGAAGCAGTTCTGGAAATTTGGTTACATTATGTGCACGCCTATATTTTGATTGACTCTGGGGCCTGTTATAAATTCGGATCATACATTATTTTTTGCGAAGCAAAGCATCGGGCACAACAACCGATGATTCATATTAAATTCAGAGGCCTTCCGGGTCCGCACCAACTTCTTCGCCACAATAACAAGTTTAGTATTGCAAGAATATTTCAAATAAAATCCTCTGGACACCGGTGAGCGTGTAGGTTTGAACCGAGTGCTAGTTCACTGTCTTCGCGCACCATATCCATAAAAAGCACTTTCTTTAAGTACGATTATCTTACCAGTCCTCGTATTGGTAATTAACTACTGGTTTACCAAGAAGGCGGCACGGGTCTGTCTATTCGAAAATGTGAATATATTGCAAATTGCCCCGCGGCGGCTGTCACACATAGGGCTGTGGCCAGTTCTTACGAGTATCGACAGACATTCTTACTGGCTAATTTCCAGTTTTTCTTCCGTCAAAGAGCAAATTCGCACCTGATTTGGTTGCTGTCTTTTATCGCAGCCCACTTTTAAAAGTGACGAATCGAAGCTAAAGGGCTACGAAGTAGGGCAACAGCAAGCGTTAGCTTCATTTGATTTCAACAACTAACCGTGCATTAGATGGTGCTGCAACGGGAGCCCAAAGGAAATACTGAAGAGGATCTGTCAAACCGATCGTCTCGCTTTTTGTATGTGTATGCACATCCTACTGGAATGGAGCATTTGCCTGTTACTCGAATGCTCGACTATGCGAACAATTACCCACGACAAGGAGTGGGAACGGTTCAGCGTGCAGAAACAACGGTACAATTTGGTCGCGCTGGGCCCCCGACGCTCAGTTTAAAAAAGCAGTGACGGGTTGAACGAAGTGAAGTGCTGCTATGGAATTACGAGAATATAGTGTAAACGGACATTAGGGTATAACTGACCGCGAAGTGCAGCGATAAACTCCAGTGCTATTAACTCCTAGGCAGGCGGATCATGAACCCCAAACCAAACGAGGTTTGTATACCCTTCGATCACGTGAAATGATCAATTCAAACCTTCTAGTATCTCTTCTGGGAATTTTACCGCAAGACATAAGCAGTACGGGTGTCGATCGATACGATCTCGTAAACTAGACTATAAAAATAAGCAACCACAATCAACCAACATACCAGTTGGCGACCTTGTTTTTCCACTAAACCGGAGCAGCAATGCAGACAGCACACAACGGCTATTGGGGTTCTTTGAAATTAGCCTGCTTTAAGACAGCACTAAATGTTACAATGTAGGCGAAGTTACAAACGTCGCAGTTCTGTGATGAGTGATTTCCCAAAAAGCAAAACTGACTTTTGACCACTTAACGGAAGCCTATTGATATAAGTAAAATGGTAGTATTCCGTCGGGCGAGAACTGCAACACTAATAGTACCATGCTGCTGATCAAAACAACCGTATTGTGTCCGAAATAAGGTGGTTTTGCAAGGGATATGAGTTTGAGTACTTTGTCATAGAATGTGAATGTTAGGTATTCATTTACAGGGTTGTCTGAAATGTTCGCAGTCAGCAGACGTTTTGTTAACCTGTCTCAAGGCAGGTCTACAATCGTGTTTTCGGTATGCCACAACGTACTCGTATCAGATGCACTAACGGCCTTGCCAGGGGGTTCACGGTGCGTTGTTTGTCAATCCGTGCATCAAGAACGACCAGGAAATCTGGTTAGTTGTGCATAAATGAGGACTTTGTGGCGTAGCTCTACTCTACGGTATGGGAAACTGAACCCAGTCGAAATAAGGAACGTAGAGATGAGAATGCATGTGCAGTTGGGCAGCATAGACCCGAGACGTCAAACAATCAAGCATAAAGGGCTCACCATCGTAGTCTGGAACGAATAGACAGATCGATTGTGACTAGATTCAATCTGATGCAGCAGCAAGTAGGTCGAGAGTTTAAGATCCAGAAGTAAACGTGGCACCTTCACTTGTTTATTTTACTACAAGGTCATACACCAAAATGCAAAAAAGTCCTGATTATCATTATATGCAATGAAAACAAAACTTAAGTGGATCTGGGAGGCGAAAAATGGGCTTGGGATTGTCCAGAGAAGCTCACTGTACCATGAATCAGTTAGACATCAATAGGTCTGTAACGGTCGTAGGCCTTTCGATTGACCATGCGCATAATCGTGCCTAGCTGTCTTCCGGGTCCGACTTCAAAGGTGGTGGGAAATGGAGCACCCGGCGGTCTTTCGTAAAGCGCCTGAATTGTTTGCTCCCAAAGCACCGGGCGTACTAACTGTGGACAGAGAAAAATCAAATCACAGGCTATCCGAGTAACAAAATCGACTGTGGTAGTGACATCTAAATGGCAACTGCAACACTAAGACTGTGTTACCTAGATTGTTAAATAGGATTTGGTGATCCGACTTTCCAAATTTTGAGAACATCCAAAAGAGTCTACCGAAGGCGAACACGAACTTATCAGTAAATTATGACACTAGCAACCAATCTCAGCGTCCGTACCGTGCAAATTTAGTGCCTAAGATATATATATATATATATATATATATATATATATATATATATATATATATATTCAGCACGTACATGATTTGCAGTGAAATCCATAGAGAAAAGTATGTGGGGTTAATTGAAGTGCGGGTAAACAGATGAGAAAGCGAATTTAGGCTGGAGATACATTTAGATTCGCAACGAAGGTGAACAATCAGGTCACGAATTACTTTGTCGTGGTCTACAGGTAGGCAACTAACTTAAGCGATAACGTTGTTAAAATATCCAGACTTGTGGGATGAGGGATTTTGAATTTCGAACGAGTTGAAGAGTAAGAGAAGGCTACGGGTAATGCAGCGTGACGGCAATGATTAGCCTCAAATAATAGCCCGTTGCTTACTAGTGATTAAGTCAGTGAGAGTATCTCTATTAATACAATTACGAGGAAGCAATTTCAGAGACATGATAGGACCAAAATCTCTTTTCTTTTAAAACCAGTGAAACCTGTAAAGCCAGTGAGAGAGAGCAAATAGAAGTACAAGACTAGAGGATGCTCTAGGTATCCTAAGTTCAGGCGATAAAAACGTTTCCGGACTTGAGCGAACGCTCGATTGGTGAATCAGCTGAGTAGCCCCTGGTCAAGAAGGCGCTACCCATTCCAAGTTCTGCTTACCCCACTTGGCGCGCAGTGCAAAGGACTGAACCAAAAAAGGATGGAAAATTACTACACCAATGAATGGGGCAGAAAAGCGAAACTGATCTGGAGCACCAAGGTGTTATGTGATAGACCAGTAGTTCCCGGACCGAATTCCCGCGTTCGGTGAATGCCCCACAACCTTTTGAGTTAGACTGCTCAATGAAAGGTTCCGGTTGGCATTGCTGAACAAAAGTCCGCATAGAACCAAAAACATTATCTACGGTGACCGAAAGTTGTCAAATTACAAGATTTACCAATAACGCTGTGTCATTGACATCATAACATTCACAAAAAATGGTATAATCCAATTTTACATTTATTATCGTTCCAACTTTCAAATCAAAGGCCCTTGGCTAGGGTCCTCAGGTAAACCTCTTGTGCCGCATGGGCAGCCACGAACTAACATTTTCTTGTGCGTGACTTGGTAACAGGTTCTTTGGTGAAAAGCAAAATGGAATCAGATTGGTCAGTTTGGCATCAAACGGCTCGCCTGCAATATTCACCTAAAATATCTAGTGCAAGTTGGAGGATTCGATCAGTTCCGCTCGAACAGCCATTAACGATGCACCGGGCGGTTTTAGTTACTACCTTCGAATGGGAACCTGCGGTAATTTGAATGTCCCCATGCGCAGTCCAATACCCTATAGCTTCCTTTTCAATACCCAACTGTAGACCAAAGTCCACGTTTCCCGTGCCGCCATTCGATCCATACTCATCTGGGCATGAGAAACCCGGCTACAGCGAGCTGATAATACCATAGGACTGGAGGTTTTTGATCACTGGTGCATGCAGCGAACCCTCGAGTCCACTGGCACCACAAGGTGTCCAACGACGGGGTGAGATGATCCTCTGACGTCGATGTACTCTCCGTCTTTCTCCAACGTCGACGACTGCAGTGGTTTGGCGATCCGAGTCAGAGATAACTAAACAAACACTGTTCTGTTCCTTGCCCCGGCGAGGTCGCCTTTGTGGGCAGCTTAAAACGTGGATCTGTGCCATAGGACTTGACTGAGAAGCAGTTCCATTCTTAATGTATGTTAATTCACAGGCTTCCTCCAAAAAAGCTTTTCTGTATCTTCTTTCGAAAGTTCCTCTCGGATTCGGTCATCTGCAACACCTGACAAACTGCTGAACCAACATGGACTCTCCAAACTTTCTTCGCTAAATTCCGGGATATCTTTAGTAATGGTTTTCCGTCTTCCTGAATCAGACGGGAGAATCAAAATATGGTGGGGGAAACACTGAGCTGCGAGTCCGCAATGCGACCGAGAGAGTTTAAGGCCGCAGCTAAACTGGGGCTGATATGCCATTTCATGTCGTCGAACTGATTTTGCCCTTCATTTCCAATTGGGTAACACAATAGCGATAGCCTGTTACTTTCATTCACATTGACCGAAGGTTCGGCAAAGGTAGAAGAGTGACGTAATTACTGAACGCAGTTTTCCATCGCTCCTCCATATCAAGCGATGGTTCCACGTCACGATTGGTCCAGAACGGTAGTTGTAATAATTTGAAATTGGGCGTGGAAATTCAGCTCGCCATATCAAGAAAATCTTTTAAACCAGTTCAGTCCAGATCCCATACTATCCGTCACAATTGTCTTGTATTTACCGAACAGTTCGTTAGTTTCTCATGCGCACAAATCACTGGTTTTCATACAGTTCACCACTGCCACGCCCGTGTGACAATTGTTTGTCCACTCCCATTGCCTCACACAATTTTAGCCTTGTTTTTATGGCAAGTGTAGACTAACCACAATCGGTACCTGTATGGGGTCGTTCGTTGGCCTTACCTGTTCATATCAAACTGATTTCTAACAGATTTTATCGCCTACGTAACCATTCTTTATGTGCACTTACCCACTGGCATCCATGACCCGTTCTGTTATGCCATGATTGTCTGGGTTACTTGACTAGGCCCCGCCAGCTTGAGCGTCGTTCTCTCTCTCTCTCTCTCTTTCTCTCATTGACAAGCCTGTGTGAATGACTCAACTTTGGCCCTTCCGTTTTGATCACATCATTCTCATAGCCACGCTATTCTTTTGTCCTTCACCACGCTTGTACGTGCGTTCCCTCGAGCGATTACTTCTCTTCTGATCGCTGATTGATCAAAATTCTTCTCTTGAATAGAATTTTTATGAATCACTCGAATCGCTCCTGCAACGCCGTTTCGAGCGCTTCCTGTCCATTGTGTTCTGGATGTTTTGAAGCCTTTTTGACTGTCCTGATTTTGTGGTCAGTTTGCCCACAATTTTACGTACGTTACTGTTATTGTTTGCTAATTTGTCCTACAGTACACGTAGTAAAGCGAGCTTGTGTTCTCTGTCGTGTGACTCGGGGTTCGTTTGTCTGCGAGCCACTCAATTACGGGACAGCAATCCTGTAAAGAAGCCGTGGAGCTCACAGTTCGAAGCTGCAGCGCTAAAAATGTTTTATTCCACAGTAGTTCAGATTACAGATTGTAGGAAATCCGTTTATTATTGTAAGCGCAAGCTACACACATTCGGCACGACCATCCGGTGCGTACTGAAATTTGATCGAATGAATGGCGCAGTCAGATGCAAGGTGCATGCCTGTGATTAATCGTGGCATAATACGCATGAATCAACGGGCAATCAGACAAAGATCATTCTGTTATCGATCCAAACACCGATGAAGCCACACTGAAATGCCTTTCGCAGAAGTCGTGTAGCTGTTTGTGATTACATCTTTGACGGTATACCGACTGCAGTCACTGGGAGCATACGCTGCGACAATGAATGGACACCAATTTTTTCTTGTTACACACTTGCGCATGTGTGTGATGGCGGAGGTATATCCACGGAGGCCCACCGCACCATTAGGGATAACTGAAAATCAGACCTTAAGAACTGCGGTGGAGAACGACATATTAAGTCATAGCAGGTCAGGTGTGGTAACGATCCGAGCGACAGTGAATTACAGTCTACAACCCAAGTAACCGGCGATGACGGGTATCCTTTTACCTTGAAGAAACCTTCCAAAAGCATGTTTTTCTATTCAGACAACCATTAACCATGCACTGGATGCGGTGGCTTTGGTTGCTATCTCCTGGCGGCAACCTCAAAAGGAAATAATAAAGGAGAAACGAGTATGAAAGGAGTAAGAGGAGAACTACTCTAAGGGAATTAAGTCGATGAAGAAAGTTTGTGAATGCAAGAGTGCCACTGATCGCGGCACCTAGCCATATCCCCCAACGTATCTAACCTTTGAGTGGAAGGGTCTCTTGGACCCCACCCAGGAAGTCTAACACGCCCTACATGGTCAAGTCCACAAGTCAGGCTTCTCATACCTCTGTTCCACGTCATGGACTGACCACCCTTACGCATCTTCCAACCGGTACCCGCCTCAGCAAACATAGCACGCCGAGGTATCCTGCCAAGGGACATGCGCAACACATGTCCCAACCATCTTAGCCTGGTGAGCTTAAGTGTTTTATCTAATGATTTGATTCTTGAACCTAAGACTTTCCGCCGAATCTCAGCATTGCTCACACGGTGTTCCCACCAGATTCGAACAATACTACGAAGACAGTGTTCAAATACCGACAATCTTCGTATGTCCTCCACCCGCAGTGGTCATGTCCCCGAATCATACAAAAGCACGGGCCTGACTGCCGCAGTGTACACTCGACCCTTGATAGGTAAACATATGTCATGTCGACGCCACAGGTGACTCAGGTTGGCAAATGCCAAGCGAGCTTTCTGTATTTGCAGAGACGCTTCACCCGATATCCGACCTCCGGGTGAGATGCAGCTTCACAGATAACAGAACTTGTCTACTACGTTCATGGTCTCCCCAGACACTGTAAAGATTGGCGTTGGATCAACCCAGTCCTGTAACAGCATTTTGCACTTTGAAGGTGCAAAGCGCATACCGAACATTGCTATGCAATTCGTCAAGCTGTCCAGAAAAGCTTGCAACTTACTTGGATCTTCACCGGCACCGGTGTGACATTCGACTGTCTGTTGAGAATCGAGTGTACAATGCGGCGGTTAGGTCCGTTCTTTTATGCCGCTTAGAAACTTGGCCATTAAGAGTAAAAGATAGGTGAAGGCTGTTGGTGTTTGAGCACCGACGTCTCCGCAGCACTGCCCGAATATGGTGGGAACACTGTATCAGCAATGCTGAGGTTGGGAACCAGAGGTCAGTCTTTAGATCATCTAAACAGATTGTGGTTGGGATATGGGTTACGCTTGCCCATTGATCGACTTCCTTGGTGCACGCTGCTCTCCGAGGCAGGTAATGGCTGAAAGGTAGGCTGAGGTGGTCAGTCCATGACATACCAAAAGGATATAAAGATCACGACCAGTGGACTTGGTCAAGTAAGGCGTCTAGGACTTTTAGGACGGGGTCCATGTGACCCGCCTACCAGGTTGATTGGAGACATTAAGTGATATGGCCAGATTTCGCGGCCTTGTCTTCGTGGTTTCCACTTATTACTTTGATTGTTTGAGTCTTTCTATACTTTAGGCTACCATTTTTTGCCCTTTATTCGGCGATGCTGAAAGGTAGCAACCGGAACCAGAGCACAGCAGTGCGAGGTTAATGGTTGTATGAATTGAAACCGAACTGAGGCTTCTTAAAAGTATCTAGAAAAGATCAGCGAAATCCGCGGCATTATAATCCGTATAAGCTGTTACGGAGTGAATTGCCAGGTGAGTGCCAACGGAGAAGAATGGTCACCTCCATGCCCCTTCGGAGGATACATAACCAACAGATTGATAGTTACAAACATACATTTAAAACAACTATATGTAATATCACATAAATGGTTGAACGGATAAAATTTAACTGACCTGGGCAACTAATTTTCGTTTGATGTTCTCCGGATTTCGATAGGGTATCAAATCCACAGCACTCAGCACGGGTATCTTTGGTGCCTTGATTTCACCTACACGTGACAATGCATTTGAAAATGGACCCGTGGCAGATTTCATTAGCGGTGTATGGAAAGGACCTGACACCTGTAGTCGCTTCACACGTCGAATACCAAACTGAGCAGCATTTTGTTCGATAAACTCTATGGCCTACAAATACAAAACACAGCGTAAATAACTTCCTAAGGGCTGCGTGAAAAAGGTTAAATTGAAAAAAGTCGAAACCTAAATAAGTATTATTTAAAGAATAAAACTGCTCATGAGTATACACTAATAGCTACATGTATGCAGAATACTTGTTAGTACGAGGGTTTCTGCAGCAAAAATGAACTGTAAACCAGCGTTCGAGTTGATATATTAACGGTGGAAACGATGAACGAAGAACCGGTGTTTACTGCTACAAGGGACCATTGATTACTCAAAGTTCCTTCTCACTACCATAAATGAAACCCTGCAATCGTTTTGCCGTTATTTAATTAATCCAAAACTGAATATATATATATATATATATATATATATATATATATATATATATATATATATATATATATATATATATATATATATATATATATATATATATATATATATATATATATATATATATATATATATACATCTAACACCAACTTGACACCATCGTGGCGAACAGTAACGGAAGGAATGAAGTACAACGAGGTGGAGAAGAGCAGTTAGCAAAAAGAGCGAATGCATTTTCCGTTGTTTTTTCCATCGTACACTTTTTGATGTTTTTTTCGTTGTTTGTGGGGAACGAAAGTGCAACAGACAGACCGCACAGTATTTGTGCCATTGACTTCTATTCTGACCCAGCTTCCTCAACGTCTCTAACTAACAACAGTCCTCGTTCCTTGAGCCCCAACCAGGGAAGTGGGAAGCACCAACGGAAGCCACTGATGTAACTTTTTCATACCCATACACCAAATCAAAGTATGATCACTGCGTTGTTTATTTCAGCCTTGCCCAGCACGTGCGAATAGAGCATGGAAACGTAGACGGTGGGCATGCATACATAAAACATGTCTGAGCTACCGCAAATGGTGCACAGCGATCATAATCGTTTCCGCAGACGCCTCCGAATTCGGCACTAGAGTAGTGTTCCTTCATAAGATTCTAGATGGCTCAGAGAAGGCAGCGGCACATGCCTCTCACGTATTCACAAACGCTGAAAAGAATTATGTACAGATAGAGAAGAAGGGCTTGGCCTCGATATTCAGAGTCTGTAAACGGCATAAATTGTTTCTTGGTAGTTTTACCCTGTGCACTGATAGTAAACCATTATTAGCTATCTTCAGCAGAAGAAAATATCTTCCTTCATACCGCAGACCGCCCACAGCGATGGGCAACCGTATTACGTGGATTTGATTTTGTGATTGAATACATTCGCACAGATAATTCTGGATTTGCTGACAAACTATCCTGACGTATGAAACGCTAGACTTGGTCATACCGTCAGTTTGGTACAGTTCACACAATCAGCCCACGAACAGCAAGAGCTAGCGCAGCTTTCGCAAACCTGTGACACTTGTGGCGTCGCCGTGACATCTGGCTCTCTCTTAAGGGACGAATGTATGTTGCCGCGATTCGCAGTGTTTTACTCTACGGTTGCGAGACCTGGCCACTTCGCATTTAGGATGCTCGGCGTCTTTTCGTGCTGGACGAGCGATGTATCCGTAGCATTGCTCGCGTCTGGTAGGAACATGGAACGAGCAATGACAAGGTGCAACATCGTGTGTTGGGTTCGGATAGTCGCTCTCTTAACGAAGTGATCGCTCTACATCGTCTCCGGTGGCTCGGACATGTTTTGCGAATGCCCGTCCACCGCTTACCTTTCCGTGCTCTATACTTACGTGCTGCGCAAGTCTGGAATAAACGACGCAGCGTTCAGGCCATGATTTGGCGTAGAGGTATAAAGAAGCCGGTATTAGCACTGGCTTCGGTTGGAGCTTCCCACTTCCCTGGTTGGGGCTCAAGGGATGGGGATTGTCGTTGGTTAGAGACGTTGAGAGGCCTGGTTCAAAACAGAAGTCCATGGCGCGAATGCTGCGCGGTCTCTCTGTCAAACTCTCGTGTCCCGTCAAGTATTCGTTTTACTAACTGGGTACATCATTTTTCGTAATAAACTCAGGTGGAAGATCCTCGTAGGCCCGAAATCCGCCTCGGCTGTTCATGTACACGGATTGTACGGTGGAAACGAATCTCCCTGGTTCATCCTTCAGCGGGAGGCTGCGCCAGGGAACTGCGTGACCGACTGAGCTGGAGGCTGCTTTTAGATCAATATAATTGGAGGTGGTAGGCCTACGGAAGATGTGCCAATTTTATGAAATGTGTCGGAGGGCGTAGATATGATCAACAAAACCTCGACCAGGTCTAAGCTCAGCTTGATTCTCGCGCGAGCACCGTTCGTGAGCGTTAGATAAGCGGTGGAGAATAATACCAGCGAGCATTTTGGGTGTGATGCTAACCAAACTTATTTCCCTGTTTTTGACAGGAGTACCTGTCGCCCTTATAAATCGGTACGATCACCGATTCACACCAACTCTTTGGAACTTGTTCCTTCTCCCATATCAAACCGAGGAGTTTTGTCAACTCCAATGACATGCTGAGACACCGTCTTTGAGAGCAGAAGGAGCAATCTATCCGGTAGCGTGGCCTTACGTCATTCAAGGTAGTTTATCGCGCGGAGAACCTTCGCTTCTGACGGCGTATTGGTACCTACACCAAGAACTTCAGTCGGAGTTGATTCTGAAGTTAAACAAGTTTTTTATGAGTTCCTTCGAAACTTGGTTATTAAGTTCAGCATGATAAAAAGAGTAAATTAGACGATGATCTTCCGCGCACAATTCATTTTCTGCAAAACTGGCTGCCCTCGAAATATCACTGACCATTACTGCGTGTAATTCTATAGCCGGAAGGATGCACTCACGATAGCACATGGCTGTCTGATGTTGGATGAATGCACCATGATTTCTAAACCATTAAAAGCGACAAAACTGGAGCAACTGCAAAGTGGTGATCTGGGTGTTATACCAATGATGACACTAGCTCGAAGTTATGCTAACAGGATCAACACTGACAAGCAGACTGAAGAGTATGTAATACATTACGAACAATGTCCAATTGTTGCTGACGCGCCAACCGTGGTTCCGGTACGCCCTTGATCAATACCCTCAGATATATAGAGCGAACCCATTCATGGCAAAGAGCAAAGGCTTCACTGTTTGCGCCCAGTAATTCAGGGAACAGTTTAGCTGGTCGCACGCTAGTGCAGTTACTCCTGTATCAGCAACTGTTTAAGTGAAGTGAACGGAAAGAATTTCATGGCCATAAAGTTCACCATACTATTTTGAAAGATCGACAATTCTGATTTTGAGGCTTGAAAACGATCTATATGGTTTTAGAAAACTTTTAAACAGCGAGGTTAGTTCATCTGCGATGTATCTATCCTGCATCTACGCCGCAGTTCTGTCTAATTTTGCAGAAACAATTCAGAAATGGAAGCTGAGTAAAAACTCCTTGGGTGGTATCACTTGAGTCCCCATCGGAAGTTAAAAGAGAGTCATGCATTCGATTACTAAGGCGGGGGAAAGCGGCAGGTCCCGACGAACTTCCTCCAGTTCTTTTCAAACTGGGTGGAGATGCTTTGATAAAACCACTTACCGTCTTGCTCCGTAACATTTGGAACGAGGAGCATATTCCGTTATTATTGAGCGAGTCATTGGTTGTTCTCATCTTCAAGAAGGGAATACGCAATAACTGTGGCAATCATTGTTGGATTAGCTTAATTCCGACAGTCGCCAAAGTATTAGCCTTGATTTTACTGCACCGTCTTACGCCCACTCGCGAGAAGAATGCCCGCGAACAGCAGGCTGGATTCCGCCCAGGTCGAGGATGCATCGACCAGATTTTTACTCTTCGCCGACTACTTGAAACGCGTCACACGCACCACCGACCGACAATATTGCTTTTCTTAGACCTGAAAGGCGCCTTCGATTGAGTGGATCGAACAGCGCTTTTCAGTGCTCTTCATCGAAAAGGTATGCCCCAGAAGTTCGTGAACCTACTGAGATCATTGTATTCTCATACTTCTGGCCACGTTAGAGTTCACGGTGAACCATCCGGTCGGTTCGAAACACCGAGCGGCGTTCGACAGGGATGTCCCATGTCTCCATTCCTGTTCAACTTCGTCACGGACGAAATAATGGAGAGTGCATTGCAAAATCTTCAGGATGTAGGCGTCGCACTAGGAAATAGTGGAAAGCTGTGGCCTAGATTACGCAGACGACGTTGTCTACTTGTCCGAATGCACGGAACATGCTCAACGTGCACTAGACAGACTTGGGAGAGCTGTAGCTCCATTTGTCATGCGCTTTGCACCTTGAAGTGTAAGGTGATGTTACAAGACTGGACGTCAACGATTCCGAGCTTGATGCTCGATGGGGAGGTGCTGTCAGTTGTCGACCATTTCGCCCACCTCGGCAGCAGCGTGACGACGGATGGGAGCACAGTAGTAGAGGTGAGCACGCGGATATCCAAGGCTCGAGCGGCGTACGCTGGACTGAAGCACTTGTGGCGCCGACCTGATTTTCACTCGGAGTTGAAAGGTCGTGTACACTGTGCCGCAGTGCGTTCAGTTTTGTTGTATGGTTGCGAGACTTCGAGTCCGCGTCTCGAGGTTTTCGACCATCGACGTTTACGTAGTACCACTAAGATCGGGTGGAATAGCCGAGTGAACAATGCCGACGTCAGAAAGCGAGTATTGGGTACTAATTCGGAGAACGTTCTGTCACAGCGTATCCACCTTAGTAGATTTCGTTGGTTAGGGCACGTGTTACGTATGGTAAAAACACGTCTACCATACCGTGTCCTATTCTCCGTTTCTCCCCAGGAGTTGAGAAAACCATGTGGAGGTCAACAGATGACGTGGCGGCGAGGAATGAATAAAATGTACAGCAAACCTAGGAAAAGTAGGTACTTCACGTCTTCGTGGTTGGGGTCTAAAAGATCCGTCTACCAGTTGGCTGGAGACACTGAAGGATGTGACAGCGAACCGCGAACAGTGGCGATCGTGCTGTCACTTTCTGTCAAATCATAATGATTGATCGATGTGCGTTTGTACAGTTAGACTGTGTATTCCGTGTGTTGGCTACCAGGGCATTCTTTCCTTTTCCCACACGTGTAGGTCCACTACCCGTCCGTACTGTATATTCATACTTTCTAATTCAACGTGCAAGATGGTGAAAAAGGTAGTGATCAGTGGGGCTTGCCCTGTTGTTTAACGCTGTATGATAGTGATGATGATCCACGGAAAGAAGTCCATTTTGCTTCTTCGGTTCCAATGGATCAATAGTATTTCATAGTAATATTTGGTCTTTACTTAAAGTAGCCGGAAATATCTTCTCTGAAAACTATTTCTCATACAAGCACCAGTCATCAGGAGACGCCTCTTCGCTTACTGTTATATCGATCAGCATCACCACGAGACTGCACTTTGGAGTGGTGTAATGGCTTGCGTGCCTCCATGACCAAAAGAGTTATGCAGGATGGCTTCCCTAAGCCGGAGATGCAATCATGCCTGACAGGTCAATGGGTAGAGGCCAGACGAAGTCCACACCCAGAACCAGTTGATGGGCAACATCTGGTTCTACCCACTATGCCCCTGCAGAGGTAACTCCAGCGAATAAACACGGAGAGAAGTAGTTAACCGGTCTACAAACCTCCACTAGATGGGTGTAGGAGTGGAGTACTTGGGTTTGTCTCGATATTGGGTGAAGTCATTGCACTTCATTGGACAGCTATCGTCCGCCTAAGCTGGGCAGCCCCAGCCCAAAGAGTGCTACCAATGTCCACGTTCCGTTTGCAAGCAGAATTATCCACCGGTTTATCGATGCAGCCAAATGCCCATGATCCAAAAGAGCGATGGACAGAGATCAAACGGGCTCTACGTGCGGCTGCTGATGCCACCCAGGGTCCAACGGCTAGACACACAGAAACGATAGATATCTGCATTCTCGAATGCACTGTTAGATGTGCGCAGATCGATTTCTCCGGATTCCAGATACGATGAGGAGCGGAGATGGCTTTAAACGCCAACCGATTCGGAGCTTGAGAAATGATCGCGAGCAGTGGTGGATTGCGAAGTGTAGGGAGATGGAAAAAGCCGAGGCGATTGACAAGAGCCGCAACCTTTTTCGTCTAATTAGACAAAGCGATCCACACAAACCAGGCGTTAGCGAAGTAATCCAACAGACGAACGGTTCATTGATTCAAACTCAGGAGTGTCGTCTAATTCGCTGGACGGAGCATTTCGAGAAGCAGTCTAGTTGGCCTTTATCCTCTTCAGGTTTGATCACTAGCGCAATGGGGACAGCTCTTGTTGTAGATACCAGTCTTCCGTCAGAAACGGAGGTTCTTCGTGAGATAAGCTATCTCAAACGACGTAAGGCTGCCGGATTGGATGAGTTGCTTCTGGCCATTTTCGAAGATGGTGGCCCAGCACTTTTACTGGAGTTGGCAAAACTCCTCGGATTGATATGGGAGAAGGAACAAGTTCCAAAGAGTTGGTGTGAATCGGTGATCGTACCGATTTATAAGGGCGACAGGTACTCCTGTCAAAAACAGGGAAATAAGTTTGGTTAGCATCACACCCAAAATGCTCGCTGGTATTATTCTCCACCGCTTATCTAACGCTCACGAACGGTGCTCGCGCGAGAATCAAGCTGAGCTTAGACCTGGTCGAGGTTGTATTGATCACACCTTCCGTAGGCCCACTATCTCCGTTTTTTATCTTAAAGCGGCCTTCGACTTAGTCGACCGCACAGCTCTCTGGCGCTGCCGCCCGCTGAAGGATGTACCAGAAAAATTCATTTTCGTCGTAAAATCCCTCTACATTAGTAGCCGAGGCTAAGTTCGGGCTCACGGTGATCTTTCGCCCGAGGTCACCACAAGTGGTGCACGTCAGGGTCACCCCTCTCTCCTTTTCTCTTTAACTTTGTGATTGATATGGTCCTACAGACCGCACTTTTGTCAGGTGAGGATAGCGGCATTGAACTTTTACCGGGTGGAAAGGTATCAGACCTTGAGTATGCGGACGACGTAGTTCTTCTAAGTGAAGATCCAAGTAAGTTGCAAGCTTTTCTGGACAGCTTGACGAATTGCATAGCAATGTTCGGTATGCGCTTTGCACCTTCAAAGTGCAAAATGCTGTTACAGGACTGGGTTGATCCAACGCCAATCTTTACAGTGTCTGGGGAGACCATGAACGTAGTAGACAAGTTCTGTTATCTGTGAAGCTGCATCTCACCCGGAGGTCGGATATCGGGTGAAGCGTCTCTGCAAATACAGAAGGCTCGCTTGGCATTTGCCAACCTGAGTCACCTGTGGCGTCGACATGACATATGTTTACCTATCAAGGGTCGAGTGTACACTGCGGCAGTCAGGCCCGTGCTTTTGTATGATTCGGGGACATGACCACTGCGGGTGGAGGACATACGAAGATTGTCGGTATTTGAACACTGTCTTCGTAGTATTGTTCGAATCTGGTGGGAACACCGTGTGAGCAATGCTGAGATTCGGCGGAAAGTCTTAGGTTCAAGAATCAAATCATTAGATAAAACACTTAAGCTCACCAGGCTAAGATGGTTGGGACATGTGTTGCGCATGTCCCTTGGCAGGATACCTCGGCGTGCTATGTTTGCTGAGGCGGGTACCGGTTGGAAGATGCGTAAGGGTGGTCAGTCCGTGACGTGGAACAGAGGTATGAGAAGCCTGACTTGTGGACTTGACCATGTAGGGCGTGTTAGACTTCCTGGGTGGGGTCCAAGAGACCCTTCCACTCAAAGGTTAGATACGTTGGGGGATATGGCTAGGTGCCGCGATCAGTGGCACTCTTGCATTCACAAACTTTCTTCATCGACTTAATTCCCTTAGAGTAGTTCTCCTCTTACTCCTTTCATACTCGTTTCTCCTTTATTATTTCCTTTTGAGGTTGCCGCCAGGAGATAGCAACCAAAGCCACCGCATCCAGTGCATGGTTAATGGCTGCCTGAACAGAATGGAAACAGATATCGATTATCTGCCATTCATCTAAGTAAAACGTGCCTGAGTTCCGGATTTGGGTCCTGGTAGATGTTGGTACCTTGCTGTGGTGATTGACATTGTGTGCTATGATGATCCCGAGGGCTATGCCGACGAGAGAGCAAAGCGGTGCTTCACAGTCACCCATTACGGACAGGCCCAGGATGAGTAGCCAGACAAAAGCAGTGCGCCGTTGTTAGAGGGCTTGGTGGGTTTTTCGTCTAGTAGCGAACTCTCTTCATAAAAACCACAGAAGCCGATGGACAACGACGTGAAGTGCGCGAATATGGCTCACTACTAAATAAGGCAATTGTCTCTTGCCTCTTACTCAGCTATCCTGAGTGGCGTGATGTTCACTAGGACGCGTTGGTTATCCTCGACTGGCAGACCACTATCCAAAAGGCGGATTAACCGCTCGTTTGGTCACCATCTCCCAATACACAAACTTCCTTTTGCCGACATGTAGCATTTGTTTGTGCGTAGGCTAGAGTTCCGACCTCGAATAAAAGTCCGAGTGTCGCTGGGGACGCCACTTCGCATCTTATCACTAGGACTTTATGAACAGTTTCTCCAAACAGCACATGGGCAGGTGCCGTTCGGGACACCTATGAAGCCGTCTCGTTCTTTTGCAGGCGCTAGCCGCATAGAAGTAAAGTAAGTTTGGGTCTGCGAGACTTGCCTGAAAGATGGTTGGATACATTGAGTGACATGGACAATTGCTCTGGCCAGTGGCACTCGGGCTCTTTCTCTGTCTTCGTAAGTTCGGCTGATTGCTCTGTTTTCGGCTGTTTTTTACCTTATGCTCTTATTAATTCTGATCCCAACTTGACGATGCTGCTACGCAGCAACCAAAACCAAGGCACAGAAGTGCGAAATTGATGACAGAACGAACCGAACTGAACCGGTGAATACATACACAGAGTTCATCATCATCATCGTACAGCGTTAAACAGTAGGGCAAGCCCCACTGACCACTGCCTTTCTCACCATGTTGCACGTTGAATTAAAAAGTATGAATATACAAGATGGACAGGGAGTGGACCTACATGGGTGGGAAAAGAAAAGAATGCCCTAGTAGCCAACACACGGAATACACAGTCTAACTGTACAAACGTACACCATCAAACATTCTGATTCGATAGAAAGTGACAACACGATCGCCACTGTTCGCGGTTCGCAGCCATATCCTTCAGTGTCTCCAGCCAACTGGTAGACGGATCTTTTGGACCCCAACCACGAAGACGTGAAGCACCTACTTTTCCTAAGTCTGCTGTACATTTTTTCATTCCTCGTTGCCACGTCATCTGTTGACCTCCACGTGGTCTCTTCCACTCCCTAGGAGGGGCGGAGAATAGGACACGGTGCGGTAGACGTGTGTTTGCCATACGTAACACATGTCCCAACCAACGAAGTCTACTAAGCTGGATACGCTGTGACAAAACGTTCTCTGAATTAGTACCCAATACTCGCTTTCTTACCTCATCGTTGCTTACTCGGCTATTCCACCCAATCCTAGCGATACTACGTAAACATCGATGGTCGAAAACCTCAAGACGACGAATATCTTCTGCACGCAGACTCCAAGTTTCGCAACCGTACAACAAAACTGAACGCACAGTGGCACAGTATACACGACCTTTCAACTTCAGTGAAATATCGGACCGGCGCCACAAGTGCTTCAGTCCAGCGTACGCCGCTCGAGCTTTGGATATCCGCGTACTCACCTCTACTACAGTGCTCCCGTCCGTCGTCACGCAGCTACCGAGGTAGGTGAAGTGGTCGACAACTGACAGCACCTCCCCATCGAGCATCAAGCTCGGAATTGTTGACGTCCAGTCTTGTAACATCACCTTGCACTTTGAAGGTGCAAAACGCATGCCGAATGGAGCTACAGCTCTTGCGAGATTATCTAGTGCACGCTGAGCATGTTCCGTGCATTCGAACAAGCAGACAACGTCGTCTGCGTAATCTAAGTCACATAGCTTTCCACTATCTCCTAGTTCGACCCCTACATCCTGAAGATTTTGCAGCCCACTCTCCATTATTTCGTCCATGTCGAAGTTAAAAAGGAATGGAGACAAAGGGCATCCCTGCCGAACACCACTGGTCGTTTCGAACCGACCGGATAGTTCGCCGTAAACCCTTACGCGGCCAGAAGTATGAGAATACAATGATCTCAGTAGGTTCACGAACTTCTGGGGCATACCTTTTCGATGAAGAGTACTGAAAAGCGATGTTCGATCCACTCAATCGAAGGCGCCTTTCAGGTCTAAGAAAAGCATTATTGTTGGTCGGCGGTGCGTGTGACGCGTTTCAAGAAATCGGCGAAGAGTAAAAATCTGATCGATGCATCCTCGACCTGGGCGGAATCCAGCCTGCTGTTCGCGGACATTCCTCTCGCGAGCCGGTGTAAGACGGTGCAGCAAAATCGAAGCTAACACTTTGGTGACTATCGGGATTAAGCTAATCCCACGATGATTACTGCAGTCATTGCGTATTCCCTTCTTGAAGATGGGAACAATCAATGACTCGCTCCATATTAACGGAATACGCTCCTCCTTCCAAATGTCACGGAGCAAGGCGGTTAGTGATTTTATCAACGCCTCACCACCCAGTTTGAAAAGAACTGGGGGAAGTTCGTCGGGACCTGCCGCTTTCCCCCGCCTTAGTAATCGAATACATGACTCAACTTCTATTTCCGATGGGGGCTCAAGTGATACCACCCAAGGAGTCGCAGTTGTTGACACGGGAGTAACTACACTAGCGTGCGGCCAGCTAAACTGTTCCTTGAAGTACTCGGCCCATCGGTCAAGCCTTTGCTGTTTGTTATGGATGGGTTCTCCATTCCTATTGCAAATCGCTTCACTGACCTGAGTTCGCCGTCCACCGGTGTCACGAATAAGTTTGAACAGTCTTTGACTTTTACCTGAAGCAGCTGCTATTTCCATTTCTTCGGCTACATTGACCCACCAATTTTCGCGATCCTTCTTAAGGCTTCGCGTAACTTGTCTTTGCAGCTTTCTTCGCATCTTATTCATCTCCTTACGGTTCGAAAGCTGACGCTTTTGCTCCATTATACTCAGCGACTCTTGCGAGATCCAGTGTCTTTGATGGACAACGGATCCAGGACCACAGGCAAAACCTGCTGCAACGTGCATCGCCTGTTTGATATGAGACCAATGCTCATCTACATTACTGTTCTCCGTGGATCCTAGCTCATGTGCTAACTTCTGCTCATAACGGGTGCAAACGTCTGGATCACACAAACGTTGCACGGCTAATAGGGTTTGCGGTTTGCGGTTTGCGACGATGGCCATGGAGCTGGAGAGATAATCGCATTAAAACTAATGCATGGTCCGACTCTACGTACGTGGACCAGTAAGATCTACAGTTCTGAACAGAACTGCTCCACCGGTAGCTTACGGCGATATGGTCAATTTGACTTAAAGTAGCTGAAGAGTTAGAGCGCCATGTCGCTGTGCGACGCGAGCTGTGTCGGAAATTTGTGCTAGACAAGAACAATCGATTGTCTGCACAAAATTGGAGAAGCCTATCCCCGTTATCTGTGCGCTCAGCGGGTAAAGCACAACGCCCACCTAAACAGGCTTCTGACACACTAAGTTTGCCAACTTGTGCATTGAAGTCACCAGCTAGCACTACAATGTCGGAACCTTTACTGCTGCGAACGAGAGTGGCGAGGGCATCATAGAACTCATCTTTCTGCAAGTCTGAGCTGCAGTCCGTTGGGGCGTACGCCGAGATCACGAACAAATTGCGCTTAACACAACTATCCTTTCGAACGCCGACTGACCCTTGGAGTCTCACAGCACATAAACGACTGTTAACCGGGATCCAGTCTAAAAGGGCAGCCTCAGCCTTGTCAGTCAAGACAATTCCTACACCACGTTGACCCACAGCTCTAGCTGCTTCGTCTCCTGAGGTGCGCAGAATATACCTCGATGAGATACCTGGAGCAGTTAGCTGAATTACATTGCTCGAATCCTGGATACGCGTTTCGCTTAAGCAGCAAACATCAATCTTCAGAGAGTTCATTGTGAGGGCTAGGCACGCCTGCTGACCGGCCTGCATGAGTGTACGCACGTTGAAGGAGCCGAGATTCAGAGGCTGACGGGGCTTGAGAAAATGTGAGTTACCAGTCAGAGGATTATTTCCGACACTATTTGACAGTGAGTCGTTGCTAGTATCGACCGTGTTATCAATGGGAGCATTATGGGTGGATAGATGGGGCAAAGAGGGATGGTTAGGGACAGAAGACAAAGGTTGAATAACAGAGAGGGAACTCTGAGCAGTAGCACACTTATCACTACCCACCCCGCTCGATGCAATGGGCAGCGCGGTCCTGATTAGCCTGCGCGACGACCGATGCAGTATGGAATTCTTTGTAGTCGTGCAGTTCATGGGAGATGTTGGACGGGTACTGCTAGGGTGTCCAGCCACAAAGCAGGAATACACAGAGTTACTTAAAAAATTTGAGAATCTCCATTAACTTTCGGGTCGGTTGTTTACCTTAGATGAAACCTCACGACTTTGGAGTATTTGGAAATGGATGGAATAGTTAAGAATGTCTCTGTCGTATTTTTTCCCCCAAGAATATTTGGAACTCTGCACATCGCAGCAAACCGAGGGCTGTGGTTCCGGGCCACCGCACGAATTTTTCTCTAGTGCAAATTCATCAAAATCTGTACATGTCACGTCAGCAGTGGAATTTCTCATTTAAAGTTGCTGAAATTCATTGGACAGATGCATATCGCCGGTGGTGGTCAAAGGGTCAGCATGATGGATTTCAGATCCCTTTTAGGCGACCCGAATCCTACCGCAGCCAGCCACTTCCCCTAATTGGTAGCCCCAAATTGGCCGCGGCATCCCTCCTGAAATGTCGGTCCAATGTTACATAATAATCGATTAATAAAGGAATGTGTTGCTTTGTATGATATTTAAAATCTGAAGCTGAACCTGACCATACCATAAATGCCGATCAAGACATCATTAAATTGAAACTGTTACGTAGAGGCAAAAATAATGAAGGATACCGTCCACCATAAACAATGAACGAACGTACCTTCACATGACCCGCTAAGACTTTGCATTCAGCATATAAGTAATTAACTACTGCGCAATGAACATCGTCTATACCAAGCTTTGCCTGGCAGTGGTTCTTCGCGGCCAGAATAGCGAGCTTCAACTGTGATTTATTGTCTAAAAACACTGAACACATAGCACCCTTAACGCGATCACAAGCTTGCTGCATAAACTGGGCGCGCACTCGAACTAGATGCAATCCTAAGGAAATGAAAGTAGCACCAATAGCTTACCCTGCTCAAAAGTCAGAGCTCCAGAGAAAACCAAAGCAGTAATCTCTCCCAGACTGAATCCAGCAGCAGCAACACAATTTTCCACCGACTACATGATGTATTAAAAGGTTTTAAAAAACTCACACTGGGCTCATCTTCTTGCAGTTTAGACACAGCTGCTAAGGATACTGTATAAACTGCTGGCTGACAATGGATTGTCTGGTTTAGTTTTGATGATGGGCCATCCGAACAAGTTTTTAACAAATCCGTCCGAAGAATTTCGTTGGCGCAATTAAACATTTGCCGAATTCGAGGGATTTGTACAAGTTCTTTGCCCATTCCAACGAACTGTGAGCCTTGTCCAGGGAACAAAAAGATCGATGTGGATTCGGGATCCAAGTCAAGCGGTCTTGAAAATAGAAATAGAACGAAAGACAAACCTGTTTTCATACTGCAGCCACTTGGATTTGCCAACGGAAACAGATTCCACAGAAACTTCGCTTTCTTCAGCGGAAAAGTTACATTTTAAATGACGGGAAATGGCGATCCTCGAACCAAAAATTATGAAAGGACTAACTCTGCGAAGCATTTAATCGGGGTCAGTTGTTCATTTACCTGAAAATAAGCAATAGATTAGACTAAGAACAGAAAATGCTGCTAAAACTTTAAATATCATCAACGCGCAACATGGACTGGTATATGATCACGTTTATATAATATAATGTATATATATATATATATATATATATATATATATATATATATATATATATATATATATATATTACACCGACTTGAGAACAAGCACGGTATCAACGCAACAACACCAGAGAAAAATTACAAGGTCGAGCAGCGGGGGACTAAGAGTCAACATAAAGATTACAAGTAGAAGCAAGTTTTTTTTCAGTATTTTTACCGTATATGTTCTGTAATTTTTGTTTTTCAACGGTTCATGGTGAACGGGAAGTCAACAGACAGGCCATACGGTATTCGCGCCGCTGGATTTAGTTCCGAGCCATATCTCTCAGGGTCTCTAACCAACGGCAATCCTCATCTCTCGGGTCTCAACCAGGGAGGCGGGAAGCACCAACCGAAGCTAACTTTTTCATGCCCCGTTTAGATAACCAGTAACAAGAATAGAAAAATGGGTCCAGTCAAATACGGATCGATGATCGGAAGATATGCTGACCGACTTTACCGCATAAGAATTTAACAACAGCTAACAGAAACGATGAAATGCAATAACTATCAGGAGCACACTTTTAAACACCGGTGATACTAAGAATCTCTGTTTAAGTGAAGTGAACGGAAAGAATTTCATGGCCATAAAGTTCACCATACTATTTTGAAAGATCGACAATTCTGATTTTGAGGCTTGAAAACGATCCATATGGTTTTAGAAAACTTTTAAACAGCGAGGTTAGTTCATCTGCGGTGTATCTATCCTGCATCTACGCCGCAGTTCTGTCTACTTTTGCAGAAACAATTCAGAAATGGAAGCTAAGTGAAAACAATCCCAAAAAAATGCCAGTGGAGGATAAAATCATGGATATGGGTCCCCTATCGCCGCTACACTGTTTACAGTCCGGTGCAGACAACCTTTGTGGTCGTATCCCGTAAGCTCTAACAAGATCTGGCGATACGCACACGGTCTCATTGAATTGCTAGGGATCATCTACCAGTTTGACATTTCATAGGCTGACAACGTTTACCAATTTTCGAAACACTAACTGTAGTGCCGCCAGATACGATCGTGCGATTGCAACAGACATGATCACTCAAGAAAGAACGATGCCGGATGACTCAGGCTTTATTCATCAGAAAATCTTTCATACGCTAAGACGGAACAGGCGAAAGAAAATCTACCAAACACAAACCAGGTTGCCATTATAATAATCACCCAGTTAGAGTACATAGCACTAACCACCTCGACCAAGAAATCTACGAAGTAGTGCATCACGAGAAAATGTTAACCACATTAGCTCAATCGGATAAGTTACTTGTTCTAACAGCTACTCAATACTTCACGGCCAACTTCAAGATATATCCTATTACAAGAGTGTTATTCTCGATTGAAGGTCTACGGCACTTCGTCCTTATTCGTCACAATGTTCAGCTCTCATATAGGACTTCATGGAGTTTCCTTCCTGCATATCACTCATACAACGTTCAATCATTAGACAAGCGGAACAAACAAAGTTGGGAGTGGCTGCGACTATCGAACTTCGGAGGCGGTGCAACTCGAACATGTGAATAAAAAGTACCAGAATGGAGTAGAGACCTACATTAAGGTCTAATGACTACGGGGTAGGCTAATCATGATGATCTCGAGCATCATCGACCCCCAAGGGATCGTGCAGTCTAGAATTACCCATATATAATGATATAATAAATTTACGACTGTGATGAGATTTAAGTAGATATAAGGGCCATCTATATTTATCCGATCACTGTGCGGTAAAATATGGCACTTTTGAAACCATCGGTAGCATGAATGCTAGTGGGTTGGCTAGCCTAGAAAAAGGCGCATTTGGGAGAATCTTCTAATCTCGATTCCAGTCGTTCAGGAAAATAGGGAATGGTTGTTGGCTCTGTGTTTAGATCAACGCGTTTCCCGCCGGTACGCCACATGGCATCCGTTCTCTTTGAATCAGTGATAGACCCAGATAGGCTACGTCGCAATTAGCTACAAATAGTGGGGCTGCATACAAGAGTGCCTGTCGTATTGGAGCACTCCCCTTGACCCCACTACACGTTAGTCTACACTAAGCTGTTCATGTGCCTCGGTGGGTGTGTCAAACGTACGATGCAACAGCGGTTAGACTGCGATATGCTGTCTGATCGGTCCTGACCTTCAGCTTTCTGAAACGCGCTAGGTTAAAAATTAGCACCAACGATATCAAATAACATTATCAGTGCTGGTCACTCATTAGGAGTACTTTGTATTCTGTTGACATAGTGAATTGTGGCCTGGCCCGTCGTGTAGTGTCACTCTGGATTTCTGCCGGGTCAACTGAAAACCACAAAAAATTTGCAAAGTTTATGGTGAAAGTATTGGAGTAATTTGCTTTTAATTGTTCTGATCTTTACGTTGACCTCATCCCCCCCCCCATTTTGTAATCCTTTTCCGATGTCGTTGCGTTGGCACCATGCTATCTCCGTATTCCTCAATAACTTGCTAAGGGTGAGTGTTACAGCATCTAGCTGATCCGTGAAGGCCTCCAAATCTACTTTTCGCTTTTCATTTTTTTGACGCATTTCAAACAGTTCTCTTTCAATGCCCTACTGAAACTTTTTACTACCAATACTGCTTGGTATGTGGCTGAGTTTCGAAACTGCACCTTGACGTGGTGTGATGACTTGCGAACTTCTATGGCCCAAAGAGCTATACAAGATGGCTTCTTTAAGCCGGAGATGCAATCATACCTGACAGGTCAATGGGTAGAGGTCAGACAAAGTCCAGTCTCCTGGTCCTCTAGGTTGGGGGTCGATCTGAGCTGGCAACAATCGGCAAAATCAGGGGAAGAATAGTTAATCCAAGCAAATAGGCTTCAACTTAACCACCCCGCTACCTTGCGGACTGGTTTTTGTTAGAACTAAATGCCTTGGTTGAAAGCCGCAATCGTTCTCCTGCTTTGTGGCTGAACACCCTAGCATTACCCGTCCAACATCTTCCATGAACTGCACGAATAAAAAAAATTCCATACTGCATTGGTCGTCGCGCAGGACAATCAGCACCGCGCTTCCTGTTGCATCGAGCGGGGTGGGTAGTGATAAGTAGGCTACTGCTCAGAGTTCTTTCTCTTTTATTCAACCTTTGTCTTCTGTCCCCAACCACTTCTCTTTGTCCCCTATATCGACCCATAATGCTCCCATTGATAACACGGTCTATACTCGCAACGATTCACTGTCGGATATTGTCGGGAATAATCCAATGTCCTGTAACTCACATTTTCTCAAGCCTCGTCAGCCTCTGAATCTCGGTTCCTTCAACGTGCGTACACTCATACAGACCGGTCAGCAGGCGTGCCTAGCCCTCACAATGACTCCTCTGAAGATTGGTGTCTGCTGTTTAAGTGAAACGCGTATCCAGGATTCGAGCAGTGTAATTCAACTAACTGCTCCTGGTATCTCATCGAGGTATTTTCTGCGCACTTCAGAAGACGAAGTGGCTAGAGCTGCAAGTCAACGTGGTGTAGGAATAGTCTTGACTGACAAGACTGAGGCTGCCCTTTTAGACTGGATCCCTGTTACCAGTGGTTTATGTGCTGTGAGACTGCAGAGGTCAGTTGGCGTTCGAAAGGATAGTTGTGTTAAGCGCAATTTGTTTGTGATCTCGGCGTACGCCTCAACGGACTGCAGCTCAGACGCGCAGAAAGATGAGTTCTATGATGAATTTACCACTCTGGTTCGCAGGAGCAAAGGCTCTGACATTGTAGTGCTAGCTGGTGACTTCAATGCGCAAGTTGGCAAACTTAGTGTGTCAGAAGTTTGTTTAGGCGGGGGTTGTGCTTTACAGGGCTGAGCGTACAGATAACGGGGATGGGCTTCTCCAGTTTTGTGCAGAAAATCGATTGTTCTTGTCTAGCACCAATTTCCGACACAGCTCGCGTCGCACAGCGACATGGCGCTCTAACTCTTCAGCTACTTTAAGTCAGATTGACCATATCGCCGTAATCTACCGGTGGTGCAGTTCTGTTTAGAACTGCAGATCTTACTGGTCCACTTACGTAGAGTCGGACCATGCATTAGTTTTAATGCGATTATCTCTCCAGCCCCGTGGTCGTCGTCGCAAATCGCAAACCCGGTTAGCTGTGCGACGCTTGTGTGATCCAGGAGTACGCACCCGTTATGAGCAGAAGTCAGCACATGAGCTAGGATCCACGGCGAACAGCAATGCAGATGAGCATTGGGCTCATATCAAACAGGCAATGCACGTATCAGCAGGTTTTGCCTGTGGTCCTAGATCCGTTGTCCATCGAAAACGCTGGGTCTCGCAAGAGTCGATGAGTATAATGGAGCACAAGCGTCTCCTCTCGAACTGTAAGGAGATGGATGAGATGCGGAGAAAGCTACAAAGGCAAGTTACGAAGAGCCTTAAGAATGATCGCGAAAATTGGTGGGTCAAGGTAGCCGAAAAAATGGAAATAGCAGCTGCTTCAGGTAAAAGTCAAAGACTGTTCAAACTTATTCGTGACACCAGTGGACGGCGCATCCAGGTCAGTGAAACGATTTGCGAATGAAATGGAGAACACATCCATGGCTAACAGCAAAGGCTTGACCGTTGGGCCGAATACTTCAAGGAGGAGTTTAGCTGGCCGCACGCTAGTGCAGTTACTCCTGTATCAGCAACTGCGACTCCTTGGGTGGTATCACTTGAGTCCCCATCGGAAGTTAAAAGAGAGTCATGCATTCGATTACTAAGGCGGGGGAAAGCGGCAGGTCCCGACGAACTTCCTCCAGTTCTTTTCAAACTGGGTGGAGATGCTTTGATAAAACCACTTACCGTCTTGCTCCGTAACATTTGGAACGAGGAGCATATTCCGTTATTATTGAGCGAGTCATTGGTTGTTCTCATCTTCAAGAAGGGAATACGCAATAACTGTGGCAATCATTGTTGGATTAGCTTAATTCCGACAGTCGCCAAAGTATTAGCCTTGATTTTACTGCACCGTCTTACGCCCACTCGCGAGAAGAATGCCCGCGAACAGCAGGCTGGATTCCGCCCAGGTCGAGGATGCATCGACCAGATTTTTACTCTTCGCCGACTACTTGAAACGCGTCACACGCACCACCGACCGACAATATTGCTTTTCTTAGACCTGAAAGGCGCCTTCGATTGAGTGGATCGAACAGCGCTTTTCAGTGCTCTTCATCGAAAAGGTATGCCCCAGAAGTTCGTGAACCTACTGAGATCATTGTATTCTCATACTTCTGGCCACGTTAGAGTTCACGGTGAACCATCCGGTCGGTTCGAAACACCGAGCGGCGTTCGACAGGGATGTCCCATGTCTCCATTCCTGTTCAACTTCGTCACGGACGAAATAATGGAGAGTGCATTGCAAAATCTTCAGGATGTAGGCGTCGCACTAGGAAATAGTGGAAAGCTGTGGCCTAGATTACGCAGACGACGTTGTCTACTTGTCCGAATGCACGGAACATGCTCAACGTGCACTAGACAGACTTGGGAGAGCTGTAGCTCCATTTGTCATGCGCTTTGCACCTTGAAGTGTAAGGTGATGTTACAAGACTGGACGTCAACGATTCCGAGCTTGATGCTCGATGGGGAGGTGCTGTCAGTTGTCGACCATTTCACCCACCTCGGCAGCAGCGTGACGACGGATGGGAGCACAGTAGTAGAGGTGAGCACGCGGATATCCAAGGCTCGAGCGGCGTACGCTGGACTGAAGCACTTGTGGCGCCGACCTGATTTTCACTCGGAGTTGAAAGGTCGTGTACACTGTGCCGCAGTGCGTTCAGTTTTGTTGTATGGTTGCGAGACTTCGAGTCCGCGTCTCGAGGTTTTCGACCATCGACGTTTACGTAGTACCACTAAGATCGGGTGGAATAGCCGAGTGAACAATGCCGACGTCAGAAAGCGAGTATTGGGTACTAATTCGGAGAACGTTCTGTCACAGCGTATCCACCTTAGTAGATTTCGTTGGTTAGGGCACGTGTTACGTATGGTAAAAACACGTCTACCATACCGTGTCCTATTCTCCGTTTCTCCCCAGGAGTTGAGAAAACCATGTGGAGGTCAACAGATGACGTGGCGGCGAGGAATGAATAAAATGTACAGCAAACCTAGGAAAAGTAGGTACTTCACGTCTTCGTGGTTGGGGTCTAAAAGATCCGTCTACCAGTTGGCTGGAGACACTGAAGGATGTGACAGCGAACCGCGAACAGTGGCGATCGTGCTGTCACTTTCTGTCAAATCATAATGATTGATCGATGTGCGTTTGTACAGTTAGACTGTGTATTCCGTGTGTTGGCTACCAGGGCATTCTTTCCTTTTCCCACACGTGTAGGTCCACTACCCGTCCGTACTGTATATTCATACTTTCTAATTCAACGTGCAAGATGGTGAAAAGGTAGTGATCAGTGGGGCTTGCCCTGTTGTTTAACGCTGTACGATGATGATGATGATGATGATGTTCATTGAATTACAGTATCCATCCCTAAGGAACTGGAACAGTTGGTGACCTCCAATTTACCCGACATTTTGACCACAGGTGCTTTGCTTTCGCACTTCCGGCAAGTCCATTTCAGACACCTGTATTCATCGCATGAATTGAAAAGCCTTAGAGACAACGAATTGCATTTCCGGTGGTACCAGTTGTGACAGACATCACACTTAATTCCTCCCTCTAACGCTTGAGGGCAATTTGCATCCCCAAAAGGAAATCAGCATCTATTTACTCATCGGCATTGATGTTCATGTTTCATTATTTGGCTCACTTCAGCAGTGAGCTAAAAATCCTAAGCAGTGAGCAGTGATAAATTTAGGAATGGAGTATATACTCCATACGAATCCACATGAGCGGGTTTTTAATAACTCGTACGAATTTCTGCTGACGTCAGCAGTTTTTGTCCCTGTCTGTGCGCATTCGCTGTAAGCTCTACAGAAACCCTGTGTCACCTGCAAGGATCAGCATACTTCCGCTGGGATTGCATGTGTTCGATCTGCAAAACACAAAGGAAAGAAGACTCCGTGAGCCTAAGGCTCAGTAAGTGCACCAAAAAGATCCTACACTTACATTAGTCGAATACCAATATGGCTGCTAACAACCCTCCAGGCGGAAGGGTTGACGTTGTTTGTGTCTACAGGGGACCGAGTACAAACCGCGACGAGGATGTTCGTTTACTGCGAACCTTAATTGAGCTAGTTAGGGACGCACAAAAATCCCTCATAGTGGGTGACTTCAACCTACAGCACATTGACTGACGATTAAAGTCTGCAGACCGGGATTGCAGGAGAAGCTTTACTTCGAGTGGCTGAAAGGAAATGCGTAGCACCAATATATTAGGGAAGATACCATATATAGGTCTGGATACGTGTCATCCTTACTTGGTTTAGCAATAACGAATCTCCCCAACGACGCATCTGAACTGCAATGCTGTGCACCGTTGGGCAAAAGTAATCCCGTATGTCAAAATCACCCTGTGCACGCGACAACCCAAGGCAGTCCCAAGACTGGTTAGGAATTTCGGGAGTATGGACATAGACAAGTTTCGCACTAAGGCGATGGAGCTGACGTGGGTCATGGTAAAGGAGGCTACTGTTGAGGAACGCTGGACTGTAATAAAGAGACCCCTAAATGCCCTCCAGAACGAGTTTGCCCCCTCGAAACAAAGGAGTGGGGAGGGCAAACCAGTGTGGTGGAAGGCTGCAACAGCCAATGTCTTTGCAAAGCTTCCGGCAGTCAGCTAGCTTAGACTTGTTATAAGAAGCTTCAAAATGAAACGGTGAGCCTTCTGCGAACTGCTAAGCGAGTTTGAGCTTAAATTGGCCAAATGCGTGAAAAACAGCCGAAGAAATTCCATAGTTATGTACAGTCAAAAGGCTCATCAAAAGATGGGGTAGGCCCACTCTGCACCACGGTATCGTCACTGACGACCAGAGCAAAGCAGACGCTCTGGGTGAATGCTTTGGTAGTGTACAAGGAGTAGATAGTGGGGTACTAGTCGATTTGACACCGGTACATCCCCCATCGGAGTTAAATGAACTAAATCTTTTAGAAAGAATCGTGCGTAAGTACCTACAGGAGTTAAATGTCCATAAATCATCAAGTAGAGATGGCATCCATCCAGCTATCATCAAGCCGTTGGCGGATATCATAGCTCCATCGGTATGTAAGCTGTACGGGTTCACTCTGATCAGGGTAGGCTGCCTCAGGACTGGAAAAACGTGGCGGTCGTCGCAATACATAAGAGAGGACCTTAGTCGGCTATGGGTAACTATAGGCCGGTAAGCCTTACTAGTATCTTATGCATAGTTCTTGAGATCATCCGCGCTCACATCTGTCAACAATTACCGGAGCACTCCGTGCTAAACCCAACCCAGCATGGATTCTTAAAAAACAATCTCCTGTGCTTCTTAGATGAAGTGACTCAACGACTGGATAAAGGTAAACAGGTCGGAGTGTTACCCTGACTTTAGCAAGGTGCCTGACTTTATTAATCATCGGCTGTTGCTGAACAAGATAGGAACGTTCAGATAAGAGGCATGCTACCATGCAAAAACATGAAACAGCAAAATAAATATGAAGAACCAAAGGGAAAGTTTCTCAGGAGTTCGAACACAAGCTGTCACAACATAGCCGCCACTGAGCACGACACTGAACCATATCCGACAAAGTTTCCAGCCAGCTGTGTAGTGGATCTCGAGGTCCCCAACCATGCAAGCGCGAGAAACCGACAGAAACAAGTCTTGACACCAACACTTTGACAGACCGGTACCATGTCATGGCTTGGCCTCCACCTTGTCGTTTCCTGCCAAACTCAGGCTCAGCGAATAGAGCGCGACGAGGAAGTCGATGAGGTGGCATACGTAGCACATGCCCTAGAGGGCGAATCCAATGGAGTAATATGGTAGCACTAATTGGGTACGGGGCACGCCCGGTTCCGTAGATGCGCATTCGAACTGCGGAATTGCTTATTCGTTGTTGCAAACAAACTCGCGAGATACTCCTCGGGCATCAATCATCGAACGTGGACAGCCGGTCGACATCGGCCGCCTGAACAGACCAGTTCTCAGAAGCGTATAGGAGCGCACTACGCACAGCAGCGTTGTACATCCTACCTTTCGGTCGGAGAGATGTCACGACGTCTCCACAGGTGACGTAAATTGTAGAACGCTGCTTGAGCCTTCGCTATTCGGTCGTTCACATCATCTCCAATCCGTCCGTCGACAGTTATACAGCTTCCCAAGTAGACAAACTTTCCAACAACTTCTAACCAATCGTCACCGACAGCAAGTGCGGGGGTGGATTCCTGTCAGTCTTGTAGAAGCACTTTACACTTGGAGGGTGAAAAGCACATCCCGCACCGTAATACGTACGACGCGGGGTTGTCTAGGACGCACTGTGCCACAGTAGCATCGTCACAAACCAATGCGATGTCATTTGCATAGTCTTAGTCTAAAAGTCTGTTACCGAGTGGAAGCTCAACGCCTTCGTTCATTTGATTTCTCTGTGCCCCTCTTAGGATGTCGTCGATTGCAAAACTAAACAGGAAGGGTGAGAATGGGCAATTTTGACGCACGCCACTTCCAACTGGAAAGCAAGGTGACGATGAGCCATATGCTTGTACTCGGGCTGAAGTCTGATGGTATAGTTTGGGTGATTTTCACATACTTATCAGGCACTCCTTGTCTGATGAGACAATCCCAGAGGGCTGCCCTATCAACGGAATCAAAAGCTTCTCGGATGTCCAAGAATGTGATTACCGACGGTCTACGATATGTGTGGCGGAGCTCAAGTATTTGACGGGTGATGAAAATTTGGTCGATGCACCCGCGGTTGGGACGAAACCCAAACTGTTCTTCACGGACTTGCTGTTCGCGCACTGGGGACAATCTTCGGAGGATTACCGATGCTAGCAACTTCGATGCGACCGAGATCGAGCTTATCTCTCGATGACTGGAACAGATGTCTCAAGCCCTTTTCTTGAATACAGGGACGATGGATGCACAGTTCCAACTTTCTGGAACACAATCGTGGAGCCAATTCTCGGAGAAGAGACTGCCGAGCACTTTGGAGAGGTGTACACCACCGGTTTTTGAACGGTTTTTACCATTACGCCGGTCGGTTTTCGAGCGGATTCTGACCAGCTCCCTGGCCGGTTTCCGAGCGCTTCGTGCCAATCGTTTATAAGCGTGATATACTTCGTTAATTTCTGCCAATTTTCCCAAATTACGTACTACGATGTTTACTTCCAACTCATAATTTATGATTTTCCGATTAATTGTCCTTATTCTGCTTATTTCGAGGGAATAAAATAGAGCGATCTATATCGAGGTATTTCAGGGTATTTCAATGAATTAAACCAATGTACTTGAGTAAAACGCCAACTAAGCACTACACATTACTCCGGTCGTCGATTCCCTTCGTATCAATTTATTGTTGATCCGTGTAAAAAGGCTACCAAACAAACCGACAGGAAACCGATCGGTTTCGCTACAAGGGCAGATTCCCGAACAAGCTGACGAAGTTTCGGGCTAGGCCGATAATCGAATCGCACTTCATTAACGACATAGTAGCGAACAACTGGAACAGACTGCCTGGTGGAATGACACTTGCAGACCGTCCAGCCCTTCGAGGTGACCCTCGATCCTAAGCGGAATCAGTGTAAGGTTATTTAGACCTTACTTCGCGGTTTCCTTAGTAAACGCGTGCTTCGGTCCTTTGTACTGCGTGGACCACCTGCACGTTACTCTAATGTGCGGCACTGCACAAATATGTTAACCAGAACAGTATTCTCCACGACCCGTGAGAACGAGAAGGCGATTGGGAGAGATAGTGGTTAGCGTGTATTTGGGAGCGTGCGTGAGAGCGTGCGCAAGAGCAACGGTCAAATGGCCACCGCGCTTGGCAGTCAGCGTTCAGTTAAACAATAAACGTGGTAAAAGTATGAACGAAGATGGCAACCGCTACAGGGGCCTCCTCCTAGAAGTCCGACGGAGTTGGGCTTCGATCGTGATGGTAAGCCGGAATTATTGGTTGTCCAGGAACTCTTCATAGCTTCTCCGTTATATTGTTGTTGACGTCGAACGACTGCTGATGAGTTTACCGGTGCCTGCACTCTCGAGGTCCGATGTGCGTGGGTCCAACTGTGTTTTGGCGCCCGCGGGTCTCATACGAATGCAGGCCGGAAAATGCCTCGTCAGGTCCATCCAAAAAGGCGTCCAGTTGCCGTTTCCAGTGCCAGGCTGACCAATCGTCCCGTTGTCCAGTGAGCGGTTGGCTCCTTGAACGTGCACGGGAGTCAGCCAGGCTACGGATGAAGCCAATGTGACTTGTTAGATCCGTCTGAGAGAGGGCAAGGTAAACTGGAACAAAATAGCGCCTGAGGGCGCCGGCGGATGTTGGACCGTAATAACAACACACAAACGATGTTCGGTGTTGTTGTAGTCGCTAGGCGACCAGAAGAAAATGAAATCATAACTACCGATTGTAATTTCCCGGGTCTGTTGTTTGGTAAATCCATGGCGAACTTCCCAACTTATTGCTAACAGTCGGTTGTAAAAATCGTCACGAAATCGGCAAAGCGGACGGGATTTCGTAGTTGGCGACCGCGACGGCTACTTCGCGTTGCGGGTACGGTTGGAGAATCTGATGGACTAGTTGCCGAGTCCTCACTAGGCGTAATTGGGGGTGGTTCGAGTGGTAACTCGCTCGATGCAGGTGACTGAGCGACTTGAGTGGGTGTAAATTGGCCGAGCGGCTTGCACTCAATGACGGCAGGCTTGAGACGGTCGATAGATACGGTGTCGTGTCGTCCGTTGATATCTATGACAAATGTTTTTGCCCTACGTTTTATCACCCGAAACGGGCCAGTGTATGGCGCTTGTAGTGGTGATCGAACGCCATCGACGCGAAGGAATACATGAGTAGCGGTTCCTAACGCAGTTGGGACATAACTTGTAGACTGTTGTTCACGCGGCGGACTGGCCTTGAGCACTCGCATGTGCTGCGTAAGGCGCTGAGCATAGTCACCGTAGTCGAAAGTCACGGTTGATGAGGGGGCTACCAACTCCCCAGGCAGACGAAGTGGACAGCCATATACTAGTACGGCCGGTGTTGTGTGTAACTCCTCCTTAACGGTACTACGCAGGCTTAAGAGTGCTAATGGTAGTGTTTCACTCCAAAGGGGGTTACCGTTTGCTCGAAGAGCGGCTTTTAATTGTCGGTGGAAACGCTCAACCATACCATTGGCCTGAGGGTGGTAAGCTGTCGTCTTAACGTGTTGGCAACCGAGCGTAGCGAGTAGGCTGCCGAAAGCGCCGTCAAAGTGTGGACCGCGATCGGTGGTCACTATTGCCGGGCAACCGAAATGACTAACCCAACCGGTCAGAAAAGCTTTCGCGGCCTCTTCCGAGGTGGGACGAGGGATAGGAATAGCCTGCGGCCAGCGAGTAAAACGATCCACGCATGTGAGTATGTAAACGTACCCAAGCGAAGGTGGGAGTGGTCCTACGAGGTCGACGTGCACATGATGAAAACGTGTTTCAGGTTCTGGGAACCTGGCTAACGCCGCCTTAGTGTGCCTATGGGTCTTAACACGTTGACACTGCAGACAAGCACGAGCCCATTGACGGACATCTCGTTTGACATTGTGCCAAACAAAACGCTCAGTTATCAGTTTCACCGAGGCAGTCACACCCGGATGAGCCAGATTATGGAGTGTCAGGAACGTAGGATAACGGTGGGCAGCAGGAACTACTGGCCTAGGGCGACCTTGCGACACATCGCACACGATGGTATTCTGGGAAGCTGGGATAGGCACTGTGGTTAAACTCAAAGAACCGTTTTGCCGAAGTCGTTCGATGTCAGGGTCCATAGTTTGAGCCTGTGTCATTGCGTCCAAATTGATGTTAGGCGTTTGTGACAGACTTAGTTGATATACGCGCGATAAGGCGTCTGCGACGGGATTAAGTACCCCAGAGACGTGTCGTATGTCCACAGTAAACTGTGAGACAAAGTCTAAGTGGCGAATCTCGCGTGGTGAGTATCGATCCGAAGCTGACTTTAGTGCGTAAACCAAAGGCTTGTGGTCTGTAAACACCGTGAACGAACGGCCTTCGAGTGCATGTCGAAAATGACGGATTCCCAAGTAGATGGCTAATAACTCTCTACCGAACGTGCTGTACCTTGATTCCGCGGGTTGTAGGCGCTTGGAGAAGAATGCTAAAGGTTGCCAAGAGTCATCTACGAACTGTTGCAGTACTGCTCCAACCGCTGTGTCCGAGGCATCCGTCACTACAGAAATGGGAGCCAAAGGGTCGGGGTGTGTCAGGAGTGCTGTGTTGGCGACAGCATCTTTGACCAAGGCGAATGCAGCTTGTGCTGCGTCGGGAAACACGAACTTCCGCTTACCTCCGCGCAACAGGTCGGTGAGGGGTTGCATCATTTCCGCACAGTGAGGAATAAATCGGCGGTAGAAATTCACCAGGCCGGCAAACTGACGCAACTGGCGAAAAGATTGGGGTTCAGGGTAGTCGCGAACAGCGGAAACTTTATCTGACAGAGGGCGGATACCCGAGGATGAAATAGAATGTCCTATGAACGTGATATCAGACCGGCCTAATTCGCATTTCGCGATATTGATCGTAACGCCGTGCTGGCTAAGGCGTTCGAAAAGTGCTCGTAAGTGCGTAGCGTGCTCTTGCTCTGAAGAACTCGCCACCAAAATATCATCCAGGTATACGTGGACATTTTCCAAACCACGGGTTGCCTCGTGCATGAATCGTTGAAAGGTCTGGGCTGCATTGCTGAGTCCAAACGGCATTCTCAGAAACTCGAACAGCCCGAAAGGTGTAGTGACGGCAGTTTTAGGGATATCGGCCTCTGCTACCGGGAGCTGGTTGTACGCACGAACTAAATCGATACGGCTGAAGATGGAGCAACCTGATAAAGACGAAGTAAGATCCTGTATATGGGGAATCGGGTATCGGTCCGGGACGGTGACTTTGTTAAGCGCTCTGTAATCACCACAGGGTCGCCAGTCGCCACTAGCCTTAGGAACCATATGAAGGGGGGAAGCCCAAGGGCTACTAGAAGGGCGTATTATACCAAGTTCTAGCATATGTTCGAATTCGGCCTGTGCAACACGGAGCTTGTCTGGTGCTAACCGACGCGGCCTACTGAACACTGGGGGTCCCTTAGTGTCGATATGGTGAGTGACACTGGTCGTCACTGCTGGGAGAGGCCCGGCCTGCCGAAACATGGCCGGATAGGCGGCGATGAGTTCGCTATAAGGTTGGTGTGCCGGTGGTTGAACGTAAAAGGGCGTGACGTGATTCACTCGCGAATTATGACCCGCAACAGCGAAAGTGGTCTGACGATCCACCACTCTGCGGCGCCGTGCATCAACTAACAAGTCAAAGTGCTGCAGGAAGTCAATGCCTAGAATTGGGTACGGGACGTCGGCGATGATGAATACCCAACGAAAATTACGCTTTAAACCCAAGTTTAAGGTGAGTGACCGCTGGCCAAACGTTGGGATGGCCGTGCCATTGGCAGCGCGTAGTGTTTGGGCCTGCGGTGTGCTATTGTCGTCTTTCGCTCGGGGGACGACGCTCACTTCGGCACCGGTATCTACAAGGAATAGGTTATTTGAAATAATGTCCCTTACGTTCAAAAGACGACTGTTGGTGTGATACCCGGCTTCGTGGGTCGCCACCACGGGCCGGGGGTTTAGTTTCCCTGATGAGCACCGGGAAACGTACACCCTCGTTCGCATCGTTTGGCTCCCTCACCGAAGCGACTGTGGTATTTACAATATCCTTCTTTTGAAGAACCGACGAAACGGCGTCGCAATGACGGACTATGGGGCCTAGGTGAGCGTGCGCGGTGCCGCTCCTGTGACCCACTTCTAACTGCTAGGCGTTGCAGGCTCGCGTCAATTCTAGACAAAACTGACGCGAGTTCGTTAGATGTTGGCAAGGCAGGCACCGTTGCGACGGACGGCCTGGTTACTCCAGCTACAGCGGGGTTGTATCGTGACATAATGTCATCAGCTATCGCTGCAGTTTCCTCCAGCGAGCATTTGCGAGTGGAACTTAGTAAAACTGGAATGTTATGCGGCAAACGCTGCAGCCAAAGTTCCCTCAAGAGCGGGTCCTCACCTATTGTCGGTCCTCTCAAGCGCTGCATCTCACGCAGCAGTTCGGAGGGCTTCCTACTTCCAAGCTCAACGTTTTGAAGTTGTTGCATACGTTGGTCTTGCGTTGGGGTCGTGCGGGCAATGACAGCCTCCTTTAAAGCCTCATAGCTTCGGGAAGAGATTATTACGTCCCTTACTTGCATGGTGACTTCTGACGGGAGGCGGCCTGCTACCCACCTGAAACGGCTGGCGTCGCTGGTTATACGGCAGTTTTCGAATTCTAACTCGACCAGCGTGAACCAGAGTTCTGGATCAGCAGGTGTGAATGCCGGTATGTGCAGCGTGATCGCCCCAACGGTGGGGTCTGAGCAGGATTTCCGTTCGGCAGACATAGCGATTACTTTATGGAATACAGACGGGAAAAGAAATCAACGACCAATGGGGCACTAGTCTTCGCGAAAAAAAAAATCACGACAAATTAGACACACAAAATATGTTTGGACGAAAAAAAAAAATTATTTGGTAAACCAACCGAAAAAAAAAATCAAGATTGGGAAACAATAAAACACACAAAAACGTACGCAGACGGGACCTTGAACGGTAGAAAACAAGGAAACTCACGTGACCTGAGGATCACGTCGGGCTCACCAATTGTAAGGTTATTTAGACCTTACTTCGCGGTTTCCTTAGTAAACGCGTGCTTCGGTCCTTTGTACTGCGTGGACCACCTGCACGTTACTCTAATGTGCGGCACTGCACAAATATGTTAACCAGAACAGTATTCTCCACGACCCGTGAGAACGAGAAGGCGATTGGGAGAGATAGTGGTTAGCGTGTATTTGGGAGCGTGCGTGAGAGCGTGCGCAAGAGCAACGGTCAAATGGCCACCGCGCTTGGCAGTCAGCGTTCAGTTAAACAATAAACGTGGTAAAAGTATGAACGAAGATGGCAACCGCTACATCAGACTGGCCTCGCTAGTGAGTTCTAAGTATGCTACTAGATGGATAAAAGATAAAGCTATGGCACTGCAACTGACCCTTACATTTTGTTGCATAGTGTCTCAGTGAACACTAGCAATCCATAATGTCTCGCAGTCGGTATGCGGTGAGGTTCTACGTTTTCCTCTTACTTTTAGCAGAGATTCCATGAAATACGCTGTGGTAGTGGGTGCACAACCTGTATACGTACCACTGAAAGAATTCCGAATGCTCGATTAGCCGGTGTCATTACATGTCTTGCGCAAACTCAACTGAACTGCACTCGTTCACTCCAGCAGAATCCGGAATCGGTGTAGCGCAATTACCCAGTGTAGCATACTACTCTGTCGGTGTGGTACACTAAATGAATGTCAACAATATCTAAGACGACACTAGCAAACTAAGATGGGCGGAGGAGTGTGCGGTGATAAAAAGGTCAAAAGGGGATGTACATTAGGAATTAAAATGAAATAAAAGGTGTGACTCAAATTCACAGTTGTTCAGTGTTCTTGTGATCAGGAAATGAGCGCCGAAGAGCCAGTATCCGCCAGTGTCTTCAGTTCAGTTCGGTCTTACAGCCATCCATTGAACAAAATAGGATGGTATTGAGCGAAGTGCCAAGAGACGCCGTTGAAGCTTCTAAAATGTTTTGTTTCTCACAGTTAGTTCTGACCGATATAATTCCAAGACACTCCAAAACAGATGAGACCGTGCCATAATGAAGATTTATTTAGAGAGTGGTGTAAGTTCCGACATGGCTTGGCGTAATGCTGACCTCAAACAGCTGACTGAGTAACTTTTGCAATGAAATGGAACAAGAACACCGCAAAAGTGTGCTCTATAGAAACGAACTTTATAGAAGTTCATTGGTAATTTTTGTTGAAACTTGTTTGACTTGGTCAAATCTCGGTAATTAGCTCCTCCGTTATTGGCTTAACCCTTGCAGCTTGTTGATTGGGTTATTGGTCATATATAATCCGTAACCCTAGGCTTGGTGTTCACTTGCCATCTCCCTCTCGCACTGTCCGGTTCCCGATATGGAGCGGAATATCGCTGATGATTCTGCCCAGTTCTGTGCAACGGTTAAGATAATGTACCCGAATTTGGATGCATTTAGTTCCGATTATCGGGACTTCCGATCAACCACTTGTTCGAGTGTGGATCCAGTGGCTTCACCAATTCGGGAGGACGTTTGCAGCGTATGCAGATTGGAGGAACCAACGACGGACATTGACGAGGACGTTCAGTGGGTGCAATGTGGCTCCTGTGGTCGATGGGCCCATTTCCAATGAGCGGGATACAGAAAGGACGACAAGCACGAGTGCGTGCATTGTCTGGCTCGATGACCAACGCGGAGGACAACGATACTGTCAACATGGTCCCTATGGGTCCACCACATTTTGATTACCGTGTTGCTTCTCTGAAGCCATTTTGTTGTTGCCTTTTCATTTCTCTTGCGTGTGGGTCTTGTTTCACGTGCACAGGCCTGGGAATACTAGCATCATATGGGGGGCGATCATTTGCGAGTTTGGGTGTTGTGTATAGAAAACTCCGTGCTTTGTTAAACATCGTGAAGATCGACTGACGTTTAACAGCTCTAGAAGATGGGAAGGAAGTAGCGTTCGATTCCATCCGTTAGCCATTTCACGTCAGTTACAGTACTGATAAATGCGGAAAGCATTGGTAGCAGGAGCGCAGTTATCTACCACGTTCGGACAAGAGGATCAGCTAATTAGTTCAGGGAAACTTTGCAGCTATAGATACGCGGAAGAGAGCTCGTACAAAGGGGCATAATTATATATATATATATATATATATATATATATATATATATGTATGTATGTATATATATATATATATATATATATATGTATATATAAGATATCATTCGGTTACCGGGGGACGCGAAACCAAACCTGCTCTATTTACACCCATCACTTACGTCACTGATTACGCCAGTGGTGTACTAGCAGGTAGAAAAAACAATATCCGTATTTCGGCAGTTACTCTTTCAGCCCAGCTTAAGTGGGTCAGATCACATCAACCAGTGGTCCTTCGGAAAGCGCACCACCATTAGGGGCACGTTTTCCACACGAAGTAGGGATTTCGGGACAATAATAAGTCAGGGGCACTTTTCCAAATAATAAGAAAGAAACAGGTTTTCAAAATATTTCACACCTTTTAGCCGTTGCCAGATAAGATTCGAGACCCCAATTCAATTTTAAAGTCCGCTTTACACAAATGATTATGATTTCGCTGAGCAGAATGTTTTACCAAGGAAAAATCACCCATTTTTTTCGGATTGTAAATATAACAGTTAAGTCACTTACAACCAAGCAAGTAACTCGCATTTCACACTAATCTTGGCAGATCAATTCCGTGGTTTTCAAAACTCCCGCTCCAGAAATCCAGAATGGCGCGCCAATTCAAAAACTTCCAGGTCGGAACTTACACCGCTGGAGGGTGGAGGATGAACGCAGTTCGAGCAAAGATGGATCATCACGCTGGAGGGTTGCCAGTTCCGTAAGATCGAATTTTGTCTGCACCGTGTTGATGTCAGGTCCGGATAAAGCATCGGCCACAACATTATCAATTCCACGCACGTAGCGTGTGTCTGTTGTGAACTAAGAAATATAATCCAAATAGCGGATGTCTCTGGGTGAATATCGGTCAGGCTTGGAGTGAAGTGCGTGTGTCAGGGGTTTGTGGTCAGTGTGCACACGTAACTGTCGTCCTTCCAAAAGGTGACGGAAATGACGGATGGACAAGTAAATAGCAAGGATTTCACGAGAAAACGTGCTGTATTTTGTCTGCGCCGCCTGGAGTTTTTGCGAGAAGAACGCTAAGGGCTGTAATTGATTGTCCACAATTTGGTGAAGCACCGCACCGACCGCAGTATTTGATGCATCAGTCGTTAGGATTAACTCCGTATTTGGATCCGAATGTGGGTGATGCGGCATGGTGGTATCTGCGAGAGCTTTTTGGCTTCTGCGAAAGCTGTCTCGGCCTCGGGAGTGAAGTCGAGCGTCTTGACGTTGAACTTGAGTAGATCGGTTGAAGGTGAAACGATGGTCGCACAATGGGGAATGAAGCGACGGTAGTAGTTCAAAGTTCCCAAGAAACGTCGTAACTGTGTGATCGTTTGAGGTTCAGGAAATGAGAGGATGCTGCACACCTTATCTGGGAGGGGTGTCAGATCTTTTTGATCGACATGGTGCCCGAGAAAGTCGAGGGACGGAACGTCGAACACGCATTTACTAGGGTTCAGCTGAAGTCCGTATTGTTGGAACCGCTGAAAGAGTTATTGCAAAGGAATGGCATGCTCTGATGGAGAGGCTCTGGCAATTAAGATGTTTCGATGTAGCCAAACGCGAAGGGTAGACCTCGAAGTACTTCATCGAGGAATCTTTGGAATTTCTGAGCAGCGTTTCTCAATCCAAATGGCGTGCTTATGAACTCGAACGGGCCAAAAGGCATGGTCATGGCTGTCTTGGGAATGTCTTCTTCGGCCATGGGGATTTGGTGATATGCCTTTACGAGGTCAACCTTGGAAAAGATTGCCTTCCCAGGGAGATTCTGTGCGAAATCATAAATGCGCGGGATCGGGTACCTGTCGGGGACGGTGACTTTGTTGAGGGCACGGTAGTCTCCACAGGGTCTCCAATCACCAGGTGACTTTGGAACCATGTGCAAAGGCCAGGCCCATGGGCTTGAAGACGGCCGAATGATGCCAAGATTCATCATATGTTCGAATTCAAGGCGTGTAACACGGAGTTTGTCGGCGTTGAGTCGTCGTGGTTGAAAGTGGACCGGTTGGCCTTTTGTGGTGATGTGGTGACGCACAGCATGAAGGACTGGGTCAGTGAACTGACGCGGTTTAGTGAGGGACGATAACTCCTTCAAAATGTCAGCAAACGGCAATTGCGGGATAGCCAGCCGAATACCCAGAGAGTTTGTGCATTCACCAATGCCAACTGCACAAAGCTTGGTTGTGGTGTCTACCAGCTTGCGATTTTGAGGTCCACAGTAAGGCCAAAGTGTGAGAGGAAATCCGCGCCAATAATGGGTGTCTAAACATCTGCCTGGATGAAAACCCATTGAAAAGATCGTCGGAGGCCTAAATCAAGAGTGATGGACCGTTGGCCGAGTGTCGCAATAGTTGTTGTGTTTGCTGCTTGCGGTGTAAAGTGAGATGGTTTGAGGCTATGATGTTTGTTTGGGGGGATTACTCTGATCTCGGCCCCGGGATCAATGAGGAATCGAAGGCCAGTGGATCGGTCGACGATATAGAATAGGCGACTTTCATGTGGGGGGCCAGCCGAAGTCGTCGCCGTTACCGGCTGTCCTGGTCGTTTGACTGTGAGGTGGAAGTGCGGAACGAACAAGGAGGATCACAGCGGCGTGCCTGGGAGCCGAACGTGCGGTGGTACCAAAACCAGGTTTGTAACCGGCGGTTTCTGGACCGTGATCTAGGTCGACGAGGTACTTCGGCGGACACAGGTCGATGAACAGTTAATGCTTTGCACATTGTATCGACCTGATTGCACAACATGCGAACGGTTTTTTTAGGTCCGTAATGTCCGTATCGATGTGAGAGTGATGGGATGGGGAATCGGGACTGTGAGAACCGTCGCCACGGCGATCTGGGGCAGGTGCTGGTAATGCCATGGGGGATTCGTGTGTCGGGGTGGTTTCGGCGGGTGATGTCATGTGAACACAGGGTCTACCAGCCGAGTAGCATTCCATTATTCTATCGGCTTGTTGCGCAACTTTGTCAAGAGGAGTAGTGGGCTCCAGCATTGACGGTACCTGCCGCATCTGGAGAGATAGTTTATCAACCCATATCTCCCTGAAAATGGCGTCGTCCATTTGACTTCCAGCCAGTAGCGACCGCGTGTGGCGCATAAGCTGGGACGTAGTTTGGTCTCTGAGCTCCACCGACGTGAACAGCTCCAGGAGCATTTTTCCGGCTGATTTTCCGGTACGCTGAATGACTGCTTCCTTAAGCTTCGTGTAAGGAGCTTCTGGTGGAATGGGATCGAGGAGATCCTCCACGTCAACGGCGATGTCAAAGGGAAGCGCTTGGACAAAGTGAGAGTATTTCACGCGCTCGCTAGTCATTCGTGGAGTGGCAGATACGGCTTCTATTTGCCGAAACCACACTCAAGGGTTGGTCGGGGCAGAACGGGCAGTTTGAGAGCAACCGCGTTGATGTCAATAGATTTGGTGTCAGACATGGTGAATCGTGCGGAACTTGGACCAAAAGAGTCAAGCTAGTGTCAAAGGATGGAAAAACAACCTGGGCTCACCAATTTTGTAGCGTACTACTCTGTCGGTGTGGTACACTAAATGAATGTCAACAATATCTAAGACGACACTAGCAAACTAAGATGGGCGGAGGAGTGTGCGGTGATAAAAAGGTCAAAAGGGGATGTACATTAGGAATTAAAATGAAATAAAAGGTGTGACTCAAATTCACAGTTGTTCAGTGTTCTTGTGATCAGGAAATGAGCGCCGAAGAGCCAGTATCCGCCAGTGTCTTCAGTTCAGTTCGGTCTTACAGCCATCCATTGAACAAAATAGGATGGTATTGAGCGAAGTGCCAAGAGACGCCGTTGAAGCTTCTAAAATGTTTTGTTTCTCACAGTTAGTTCTGACCGATATAATTCCAAGACACTCCAAAACAGATGAGACCGTGCCATAATGAAGATTTATTGACAGCCGTTTTTGTATTGCGCGGTAATGATGACCAAAAGGTTTGTGCGTTTTACGGTAAAACGTCGGTACAACAAAGGATTGTCACACCAAGGGACGTTGAAAATCATGGAAAAAGTCGGAAATGTACAGGTACCTACGCCAGTTAAGCTCATTTCAACACAGTTTGCACAGGACAGATAATGGCCACGGCCAATCGAGCGTCTAGTATTCCTGCGATGGTATGTACACCAGTTATGTACCCACCACCCCCGGGTATATTTCGTCGATTCCCCGCTAAAAATGAGGGGGAAACGGAAAACCCCATGTCACATCAACTGCAAGAGACGTTATGCAAAGTGAGCAGCCACTGAGACACTATGCAATGAGCAAAAAGTCGATTAAAACGTACTCCAGAAGGACTGTAGAAACTATCATGATTACTTGAACCTTCAATATAGCAGAAAACGTAGTCTCACTAGCTTTAGGCACGATATGGGCTGTACACGGCTACGGGCAGCAGAACAAATTCCAAATGTATAACCGTGTTTATCGTAATTTCGTGTTTCTGAACCACAAAGTCGAAAAGGGGTAAATCTGAACTGTGTCAGTACAGTAAAAACAGAGAGTTGGATCACAAGTGTTCGAGGTTCATGAGACATATACACGCTACTCACGAGTAAGACAAGCAAAGATGTCGTCGAAAATACAAATTACAAAATGTAATTTACAAGGACCACAGTGCTACCCGTCGTCCATCTAGTTGACATACTCAAGGCTGACTACGAGGATATATCTCTTGTTACTTGCCATCTAGGGCAACTTTGAAGGATTGGACGGTCTGCAGATCTGTTATTCCACCAGGCAGACCATCCCTACTGTTCACTACCCTGTTGCTGAAGAAGTGCAATATAGCCATCATCCTAGCTTGGGCTTTTATCAGCCTCTTTTCATGTCCCCTCGTTCTGGAATCGAAAGCCACTTGGAATAGACTATCTGGTTTAAGGCCAGAAAAGCCCTTCATTACCTTGAACGTTTCTGTGAGATCCTCTCGACTTCTCCCTCCTTCCATGGAGAAAGGATTCAAATCACAGAGTCTGTGCTCATACATCTTACCCCTCTGCCTCTCAACCATTCGCGTGGCGAGACGTTGGACTTTCTCTAGGCAGGCAGCTTCCTTTTTGTAGGAGGATGACCAAGCCTGCACGATACCTTCTAGGTGAGGTTGTAATAAAGCCATGTAAATAAGTACGACTACCTCCTGTAAGGAACAAACACCGAAAATCCTTCCAAATGTTCGGCGCGCTTTGTGAATTTGACCATATTTAACATTACCTTGAAAAGCTCGCTCATATACCACACATTTTCACGTTTGTTTATCCATGTGAGACATTTGAATTTGGCCTTGAACCGTTTCTGACTGTCGTGCTTGAGCCACAGGGCTTTGAACCTTTGGGTTTTACTGTGAGGTCTACTTGACGGCGTACTTGAGGTTTAGTATATATTTGTACCCTTTGTGAATTTCAATCTAACACCGTAGAAACTACGAATAAATCTTGTTCTGGTTTCGGGATTCGTTTGAATTGGCTACGCGTTGCTCGATTTGCAAGAATTGACTTACAGTGCTCAAGTGAAACCTGGACAAGAAAGCTCATTGGAAGTGCCCAGTCGAGGAGGCAAGGACCTTTGGAGACAACATGAATTAACTCGGCAAGTCTCTGGGGGTGGTTAGAGTGTTATTGGTTCTTTAGATAATGCTAAGTCTACTAGCTCTGTCAGTTCCAAGTCGTATGTTTCTGATCGTGATGAGTTTGCCGATATTAGTACTCATAGAATAAGAGAGAAAGAATTAGAGAACGAGCTGCGGTTAGCCAAAAAGGAAGCAGAGCCTCTTAAAAAAGGAATCGGTCTCAGCGAGCCAGCAAAATGTCCATGTAGTTCACGTTGTCAACATCGAAACGGCACTGTGATCGACGAATATAAATCTTTGAGACAGCCTGAAACTACCGCGATTTTGGCATTCGATCTGCCGACATTGGAGCTATCCCATTTCGACGGGCACCCTTAGCAATACAGTATATCCATGAAACAATTAGAAAATTTGGTTGAGTGCAAAGTTGCAGACCTTAGACAAAGGTTTTTGAATTTATTACTTTACTGTCGTGAGAGGACCAAAAGTGCTATCAAAGGCTGCGCCTTGCTTCATCCGCCAATGGGGAACATCAGGGCATGCAGAATCCTGAAGGATTTGTTTGGACAACCATTCAAGGTGGCTAGAAGCCTGATTGGTGGCCTTTTATTGAAGGCAAAAGGGACTCAGTGCAAGGCTGAATTACTGTCAGATTTGGTGATAAAAATGCTGAATTGCAGCATAACTCTGGAGCAATTAGGATCCCAGTCCGACCTAAATGCGTTGCACACACAGGAATGCGTTGTCCGATGTCTACCTATTAATTTACAGAGCCGATGAACAGAGGAAGCTAGAGAATAAATATGCTTCAGCGGAAACCTGCGTTGAACGATTTTGTATTGGTATATTTCTCGGCCATGGTCGAGACGCACGCACAAGCGCATGATCATGGTGTAACACGTTACTCAATAGGATGAAATGTTCGAAAATTCTAAGTATGCAAGTCGAGAGTATCAGAGATGGAAAAACAAAGACAGCAACAGTTTGAACAAATCGTTCTGATAATAGTTTGCGCGGCTGTTTTGAACCGGTTTCGAATCCGGGCTAGGCAGTGGTGCGCGGTGGAGATATCGAAGAAAAATCGTTTACGCAGTGCCAAGGCGGCATTATGAACAAGAATGATGCAAGCTAAGGAAACCGGAGGCCAAATAAGGTTCCTCAAATGGAGTAAATTTTGAACAAGAGGAAAAGGGGGGAAAATCGACGCATGCGAAGAGGATAGCTATCCATGAAGACAATGCAGACCCTGAATGTCGGATTTGCCGGAGTTCAAAAAACGGAATGGGTTTTGAAGCAGGGGGACATGAGACCAACTTCGTGAAAGTGAACACCGGTGGATGTGGGAGAAACAGCAGTCAGTATAAAGGTGAGTTTAGATTCAGGATCAGTAACATGTACTATTCAGAAATGAGAAAGCGCGACTGGAAGGTCCTCGAGAAGTGGAGAGTCGATTTTCAGCCGGCTACGGTTCGAAGGAAAGATAACCAGTGGTAACGGATAATAAAGTGGTAAGTCTCCACATGGACTTCAGCGTTTTTATGCTTCATTGTTATTCAGCGTCACTTTGACGGAGTTCATAGATCGTCGATGCCATATCGCCAACCGCCGATTTGGACAAATCGTACGCGAAAGTTGCAGGCTGGCTCAAACGGAACCAACATCTGCTCAAACTGTAAAGAAGGACTGTAACCGAATCCGGCCTTTGGCCAACATGCACGTGATAAGTCGAGAACCCGAGAGGTCAACTAAATGCTAGCTATGCAACTCTCTGCATCAGCCACCAGATTGTCCTACCTTTCATGGGATGAGTGTACGCGATCGGTGGTTCGCAGCGAAGAGGATTGGCTCATGCTTTATGTGTTTGAACGACTCTCATCGAGCCTCTGAATGCAGCTTAAGAGTGAAACGTAACCGGGACGGATGCTTGGGTAATCATCACTCGTTACTACATGGCCCTCTCAACAATAGGCTTATTCAGCCGGATGAACCCAGAATTGTCTGCTTAAAGGGGCATGATGGTTTCAAACCGGCCAGATCAGGCATCGTATCTGTTGGCATCGTGACACCTAAAGGACTGAGGAGGGTCAACGCATCTTTGGACACGGGGTCGGATACCTCACTGATTACTCGCGAGCCTGTAGAAAGCTGTGAACTAGTCGGCAAGCCTACCTTGCTCACCATCAGCGCGATTGCAGGGGGCCATGTTAACAATTCCAAGAGACTGACCCTGAGGTTAACGTCTTTATCTGATGAGGGGACCGTAGAAATCACGGAAGCTTTTGAAAAAGACAGCTTGCCAACGAGATCAATCGACTCTATTAGATCGATCGCCAAGAGATGGTCTCATCTCAGAGACATAGCGTTCGAAGAAGTGTCTAGCCCCCCGTCGACATACTAATTAGATGCAATGTACCAGAGGCTCGTTGGGTGCTTGAACAGAGCACAAGCAACCGAAAAGAACCATTCGCTACGCGAAAGATACTTGGCTGGACACTTCTCGGACCCCTGACGAACATACTTTAACAATCGGCATCAATAAATTGCCTAACTGTTGCTGCGAGAAGTGCCTCTAGAGAATACAACCAACTTTTCGATATTGAACCCAACGGTCCATCTCAGGAATGCGAAGTTTACTCAAAAGGAGATCAGTAGGTGCTTTCGATGGTGAATTCAAAGACGGGACTTCACAATGGGCAACACGAAGTTGCTATAACCAAGAGACCACCAACAAGTCACCTACCAAGAAATGGAGAAGTTGCCCGGAGGCTTTTGAAATATCTCAAAGAAGGACATTTTCGAGAAGCCCCATTGAAAGTCGAACACCAGCAGGTCACACAAGACAGCTTGGAATTTGCCGAGCTAGTGACAATGTACCGTACCTGGGTGGAATTGCATGGCCGGCGGCGAAACAAAGTTCCCCCTTTTCCAAAACGAAAATTGCTGAGCTGAAGTCATTATCCCTAAACGGACTCAGAATGACTGCGCTGGTATGGGGTTTTAAGGTAGAACCGATGCCAAAAGAGAACTGTACTACCATCGAACTGAGCCTTGCATATTGGACAGATCCTACAGTAGTGTTGCATTACAGGAAACGGAAGAAACGAAGATCGTGTTCGAAACATCAGAGAGTTAATCCACTCGTAGCAGGAAGCTGCGAGGGAAATGTTGATGATTCGAGCTCGAAACCACACATAAAGGACAGAGCAGTTTGCAGATCGCATTGCTCCGAGTTACGCAGCACTTTATTCCATTTCATGCTCTACAACTAGTCAACTGGACCCATTTTTCCTGAACAGTTGCAAAATGTACTTAATTCCAGTTTCTATCCAGAGTGCACATAGGCGAAAGCGAGAAATTAACCAATATTTCACTGGAACAGTTCAAGTGAGGCTTATTAGCTGTGAGCACATTGTGAAACTATTTGCACCTTTGAAGAACGTTTATTTACATTCAATACAATACTGTTTGTCTCATATTTTGTACACAGAAAAACTTTGAAATACTCTGATAAGTGCCAGTGTTCGGTCAATTTCCGTGTTCATGTGTCTCTCGATACTGCCCGTCGTACACTTGTTTTTCGAAATCTATTCATAATCAGAAACCGATTTTCACTTCTTTCGGAAAATTTGGCGCGTTGATTTTATGTAATTCCACTGTTTCGTGAACTTTCAATTTTACGCGATATCTCACTAGGCTTTGCACCTACGTTCAACTTCTGCGCTCATGCTTGTAAACCAAATTGGTCTAACCAATTTCTGCAATAGCTTACTGCTTGTGATACGTAGACTGAGTTCGTGCGGCGAAATGTTTTACTCTGCAAAGCATTCATCTTCATCGTGCGTCTAACTGTGTGCGACGGTCTCCCGATGAATATGCCAATCTCATGTTGTACAGCGGGATTTGGAATTGATTCCTTATGGATGGTGCGAATGATGACTGCGGCGGACACCTGTTTTACGCGCAGCTAACGCAGGATGTTAGTAACCACAGGCACTGACAATAAGTTATAGGCAGGTAGGGTGAGAATCATGACCCCTTCCTGAACCTTGGACAACCATTTTTGGGGAAGGATTTTGGCCGGCGGTGTAAAGGACAAATACTGAAAATCCTTCCAAATGTTCGGCGCGCTTTGTGAATTTGACCATATTTAACATTACCTTGAAAAGCTCGCTCATATACCACACATTTTCACGTTTGTTTATCCATGTGAGACATTTGAATTTGGCCTTGAACCGTTTCTGACTGTCGTGCTTGAGCCACAGGGCTTTGAACCTTTGGGTTTTACTGTGAGGTCTACTTGACGGCGTACTTGAGGTTTAGTATATATTTGTACCCTTTGTGAATTTCAATTTAACACCGTAGAAACTACGAATAAATCTTGTTCTGGTTTCGGGATTCGTTTGAATTGGCTACGCGTTGCTCGATTGGCGAGAATTGATTTACACCCCCGGCTGCCGGTAAGACAACGCAGATCGCACTCTATGGAACTCCCCACGAGCATTTCGTGCGGCAGCTTCGCACTGCTCTGGCCAATAAAAGTCACTGCTCATGAAGAACTCAAGGTCTTTGACCCTACTGAATGCTTCTGTGGTGAACAGCCCCTGGTCATGAGCGACAGTTAGGCCCTCTTTTGCCTTTGACAACTAATGGATTTTTTCAGCGTTCAAAGGTAAGCCCATTTGTATGCCCAGTCCAGGACGGTACTTATATCCCTGCCTAAGTCCACCCTACACTTAGATCCAACAATCTTCACATCATCCGCAAAAATAAAGCTGGGCGATTGAAGAGTGAATGCCAGATCCTTAATGAACAACAAGAATAGGACCGAGCCTAGGATGGACCTATGAGGTACACCACTGGTGACATTCACCAAACTGGAGCACCAGTCACCCACTTTGACGTAAAACGTCCTGCGGGAGAGGAAGTCCGCCGGCCACCTAAATACTAGCCCACCTATACCGAACTTCTCCATCTTGCATAGCAAAAAAACAGTGATTAACGTAGTCGAACTCCTTGCGAAAGTCGGGGTTGCATACCTCAACCTGCTTGCCTTCTTACAGCCGTCAAGTTACTCCATCTAAGAAGCCCAAGAGAATGGTCGGACAAGATCTATTTTTCAGGAATCCATGCTGTGTCGGACTTAGCATGGGGGGCTCCAATAACTGCCGACAGATGTGGGCCCGGATGATCTTCTCAAGGATTTTACATAGGATGCTAGTTAGACTTACCGGCCTGTAGTTATGCATCGCCGACTTAGGTCCACTCTTATGTATTGCCATGCCTGCCGCGACTTTCCAGTCCTGATGCGGCTTACTCTGGTCCAACGTGGGTCTGTACAGCCCGCATACAGATGGAGCTATGATAGCCGCCAAAGGCTTGATGATAGCTGGATGAATGCCATCTGAGCCCGCTGACTTGTGGCTGTTTAATTCCCGTAGGAACCTACAAAAGCCTTCCTCTGGGAGATTTAGCCCGCTCAGTTCATTTCAATTCAGTCTAGTTTGCATAGGACGAAAGTTGCCGGGACCAATCGTGCTCCCAGCCCGTTGTCTTGTTGGCTAGTTTCTTTGACTCCCGGCACAGTTGGTTGGGTGTTTTGTCTGAAGGGCGGAACGTGCGACGCCATATCACTCACACATACGTAGGATCATTGACATAATTGCCAGGGGCTCACTACCTCACCTCTTGTTTACACAGCTAGCTCTGGGAACACTGTGCTCCAGCATAAACCTAGGGCCTTCCTGAAAGTTTGTACCCTGCCGCTTCCAGCAGCTTCCTCAGACAGGTACAGCCCCATTTGTAAAAAAATTAGCTAGTACGTTAAGCCCTGAGTGTGTCCTCTGTAGCTTAAGACTGTGTCCCCTGGTGCCGTCCCCAGGAACAGGAACGAACAAATCACCCATGCCAAACCAAACCAGGGGACAAGACTGGCGGCCGACACCAACAGTGGTCCAGTTTCTCGACCATTCTAGCCCCTGAATCCCAGCGGGCTTCAAATTCCTGGAATCTCCATCTGTTGGTGGATGGAAGTTCATTTATCGGGTCGCCTTCGGAGGGTCAGCAACAACAACATTTTGATAAAGTAAAGCCAACGCAACCAGCACGTTTACTCTCCATGCAAGCGTCAGTAACCCGAATCCAATCTCTCTTGCATGCGAGGAAAAATAGAAGGTCTAGGAAGCCTCCAGGAGGTGTAATGAAAGATCAGTGGGAAAGAAAGAACAAAAGGAGAACAATAATAATAATAATACTAATGATAATAACAAAGGAAGAAGGAAAGAAAAGTCGGGAAGGGGGTTCCTTTGGCTCTGTCCGCTGCCCCGCTGGCACTCCGGGAATACTTGTGTCCACTCGAAGTCCAACTTTAAAAACGACGACAGCTTCTGCTGCCAAAACATTTGGAACAGTTTATTCCGGTCATTTGTCACTCTGTATGGGAAGGTCTCTTGAGGTGCGCTATCTCATTTCTATGCCTGGCGTAGCAAATCCAAGCTGGGCGACCCCCGGAAGCCTTTCAGGGAGCCCATTTACGGTTTCTGATTTGAGTGATCTGCCCAGGCAGCTCTTCGCCATACCTGCTTGCCCCCACCCCCTTACGATTCGAGGGGGCAAATTCGTATTTTAGGACAATTAGAGATCCCTTAATCACCTGCAATCATCTCACTCTATGTCCCTTATTAGGTCGACTGCTCTGTTGCAAAGCCTAGGAATGTCCACATTTGTGAAGCTCTTAATCAACCTCGGGGCTGCTTTGGTTTGACGCACGCAAAAAGATTTTTACACTCCTTTGGTCTCTGCTACCCAAAGGAGAGAGAGCCTGGAGTTCCCTCACATCGTCCTCATGATTCGTTGCCTCTAGATCCAGCAGGAACGGAATACGGCAGATTCTATAACTCGTACCTTCCCTCATGTGCTGGAACAGGGTATTCGATTGAAGCCACTGTAGATATCTTTCCTCTTGGGTTACCGAGGTACTTGCGTCAACTAGCCAGTCCGAATGGCAAGTTGAAGTCCTCAACTATGAGGGCTTTTTGGCCCCCTCAACCAGCGTGGTAGGTGCTTGCGGAATTTAGCGGTCCTTCTCTCGGTTTGGACCCAGGGCCCAAACACACGAATCACTTTTATCCTCCTGCTCTGGAGTGTGAACGCGGTGGCCCTTTATTGCATACTTTCGGTATAGGCGGTGGCCTGTGATTCCAGATAGTCTTTGTCTTCCCCAGTGAGGATGGCCACTCCTCCTCCCAAACAGGCTACAGCCTACTCCCAATCCACCTCCATGGGTGCTGTCTTCACACCCGAATGAACGAAGATCACGTCGTCCTCCCCCAATTAGAGCCGCAAATTTACATCTACTGTACCCACAACTGCCACCAATGCCGACGCCCTTTATGAGTCGCTTATGGCTGTCGGTTACCAACTCGATTGCTGGATGAAGCGCTCTGTTGTCCCCGGGGACCTTTCGTTAGAGCTTCCACGGGTCCATCCTCGTTTTCACCTATGGGCAAACTACCCGACATTAGTCTATGCTTGTCAGGAGTAATCTTATACCCAACCCAAGTAGTTCGGGATACCAATGCCGTCTCGGCCAGCAAAATGTCCCTAGAACTATCATCAGCAAGTTTGACCTGTACTAGTCATGCGATGTCTCTGCCCGTTTTCGCAAGCCGAGATTTCCACGTCCTCCTTCTGTGAACCCCTTTCAGAGAAACAGGGTTTGGCTTTCTTGCAAGGCGCATTGTGTCATGCACCCGCCTTCCATCTACATTCCTTCTGTCTTTCAATTCCCGTAAATACGGTCCCATCTGAGTCAGCATCAGTAGCCTGTGACCCAAAGCCCGTCCCCGCGACTGGACACGCCTAGTCAGATCATTCAGCTGGGATTCGAGATTGCAGTATCCGGATTCGTCTGTCCTCGTGATGTTGTCCGTCACCTCTTGTAGTCCGTGTTATTACCTTGTTTCTTCATAGGTTACTGTCTCACCCACTCACCTGCAGTAGCTCGACCCATAGAAGTGGAGGCGGCTGTTACGAGAGAATAGCATGCTCGGTCTCTTATCACTTCTCCGGTGATCCCTCAGGCTTCCCCATGGCCTCTGTCTATGAACTGGGAAAGGAGCTTTGCGGCGGCGATTTGAGCTTGGAACCGCTGCAGTCCTCAAGGAGAGGATGAACTTCATCCCGTTCATATTGTTCCAAAGGAGCTGACCTTGCGGCCTTCTTGCGGAGATCATAATCCCATTCGACTCAGCTGCTCCTACTGTGTAACGGATGCTCATCCCTACGGTAAAAAAAAGTTTTGGAAAACCCTCCAAGAGCACTACAATACCCTGGCTTCGTGATGATACCCGATTATAAAAAATATTTGCGCATTTCATAAGGCCTACGTTTTTGTGAGCCAACCTTCGTTTATTCCCGTCCAACGCGAGATTTTTCCATATTCTGTTAAGACGTGTGTGATTCAAGAGCTCGTCTTTTCCACGCCGTGAACTTGGTATTAGCTTTGAGTCCTTTTGATCGCATATCAGAGGTTTGTATGTATTTTGCGATGTTGGTAACTTCACCATCCAATATCGCAAAAGCTGCGGACCACTCAAGTTCTGGTTTTGGAATTCGTGCGAATGGGCTACGCATTGCTCGAAAGAGTTTTACTATTAGTAATCCTGTAACGGTCTTCATGGGTCGACTTACTACATACACCGCTTCCGGTAACTTCGTCCAGTCCCCTCCGGCTTCAGGTGGCCGAACAGGGATACATCTTCCGCTTCACGTCAAGCAAGCAATAAGAGCAAGAAGTAGGTTTAAAAACGGCGCCAGTTGCGAAGACTTTTGTGACATATAAACCCTTGAGCATACTTGTACTAGTACTACACAAAACCCCGAGCGTTTTTGAGGGAATGAAAAGGATTCTCCAAGTAAAAAGCTTATCTCGATGTTAATCTGGTTCATCAAATAGTGCGAAATAACCCTCTCGATTACGCATTACACTTCGAAAGGTAGTTTAGCACAGGGAACTCCAAAAATTCAACCACCGCTGAAGTTATAGCTTCGGAATTCAGTCCAGTTCAGATTTCAGGACTTGACAGCCCTTTGACGGATCATCCAGTTTCTTTCCTCGGTAGGCGCCTTGATCTCCAGGTGCTTCGACATCATGAAGCGTCGGCCCTTCTTCAAAGGCGCGTTCGAGAAGGGTGAGGCAGTGAACTTAGTAGTGGAGTCACGACAATCAAATCAAACAAATTCAGAGCACACGACTGTTTGCCGACACTATTATTATTCCGGTTTCCTGCAGATGTGAGCTCCCGCGCCTTATCGAGCCTCGAATTCTTTGGGTCCTTCCTTTTCGGTCAGCATAGAGAAGTTCGGGCCAGGGGAAACTTATCGGGTCTCCCTCGGGGAAGCAGGCCAGGCCAAGCCACAGGACTTGCGGCTTTGGCCCTATGAGTAGGCTCATATTCGTGCATGAATGAGACTCGGATGAATCCCGCCACATGTGGTGCTCCAATAGCAACATTTCCATAGAAGAAAGCCCACGCCCCCCACGTTCACCTGTCACGCAAAAGCCTAGCCACCCGAAAGTCAACCCTTCCGTGAAGAAGGAAATCCAGAGGGTCTTAGGAGCACCAGGGAGGTGTGGGTGAAAGATCACCGAAGAAAACAAAGAAAGAAGGGGAAGAAAATTCAGGGTGGAATTTTCTTCGGATGCCATCCACTGACTCACGGGGTCTTTGATGATACATGTGTCCAAGTGAAGTTCAAATTCAAAGAGGACGATGACATTTGCCTCCAAGACATCCACGGGGAGTTTATTCCAGTCATTTGTTACTCTTCGCGGGATGTACTGGGCTCTGATAATCTTTTCGGCTAGTGGCTTAACGAGCTTCGGTATATGCCAACAAAGACTGAGGTTTCCGTCAGGGGCGGATAATGGCTTGTTAGATCTCTGCAGACCTTTTAGTTCCTCCAGTTCTTCTGTCAGGTCCCCTTTGAAGGCGAGAACAAATCTGGCTATGCCAGTCTGCCCTTAAACTGCTGTCCCCTTAGAACGCAGACGGCTCTTGTAAACCTCATTCGGACCCTTTCCTGTGTGGAAGCTTCCTAGACTACTATAAAGCCTGGGTCTGGATTGCATACTCTAGGTGGGGTCGTGCCGGTACAGCTAGAAGACTCTAGGGCCTCTTGAAGTGGTTGTTCTTCTCAGATGGTGCATGACTCTTCTAGCCCTGTTCGCCGCAGGCGGACATCGATTCGACGGCTATAGTCTGCCTAGTGCAATTATCCCCAAGCCCCGTACTTCTCTTCTGGGCCATTGGTTCCGGGTTTTCCGGGTTCAGGTGGCGGTAGGTTTAAGGCTAGTGTCCAGTTATGGATAACATCTAGGTCTTCCTGAATGTGAGTGAACTTGGGAGATCCAACAATTTCCACGCAGTCCATGAGCATAAAGCATGGTGATCGAAGAACACCCGGTAGGTCGTTCCCACATGCCAGGAAAAGTTTTGGTCTCGACAGTGATCCTTTAGGTACCCCACCGGTTACCGTCACCTTTATGGGTTTAGCGTCCTCAACCTTGCTGTAGACCCCTGGACCGCACAGGTAGACTTGTAACTAGTCCAGAACCCCTGTGGCCACATTCATCCCACCTGGTTTATGTATCAGCAGTCTGTGGCTCACACTATGCAAGGCCTTGCGGAAGTCGAGATAATTCACCTCAGCCTTCCCGCCTCGGTCTAGTCTCGGAGACGCCCGGTCAAGGCAGCTCCGGAGATTGCTGAGGCGAGACTTTACTTTAGTAATTGTATGCTGTTAGCCTGCAGCCAGGTTGCCAATCTCTAGGCTACTCTCCATTGCGGTACTAATGAATCTGTCCTTCGCTTTCACTACTGTCTGCGGAATGCTAACGGGCCGACAGTTCGCCTCATGGCCCTTTCTACCACACTTATGAACTGGTAAGAATTCCACTACCCTTCACTCAGCAGGCAACCCTACTTACCTGAGGCATTCGATGAACAGCTGGGCCAAAGGCCACGCGGGTGCCCTGGCTAGTGGTTAAGGGATGGCAGAGGGCGTGCAGTCTGGTCCTAGAGCCTCTCCCCTTTCGAATGCTTCCAGGGCCGACAAAACATCTTCCGATGATATCAGGAGCTCCCCCATTAGACTAGGCCCGGATCGCCCTGGGGGTGGCGGGTGACAGTTTTAGTCCACCCTGCGGGCCTCCTGAAAGCATTTTTAAGCGATACTGCCTTCTCCATGTTGCTTTCAGCTAGGTTCCTGTTCCCAAGCCTGACCCCACACACCGCACCCTTCACTGTCGCTTTGCCGTGGGCATGGTTATGGAAAACTTTAGGACGTTTTTTCGCCACCGCAACCAAGCTTAACTAACAAGTCAGTTTCTTATAACTTTTTGCTCCACTGCCTACTTGTTGGGTTTCTTTTAGTGGATGAAGCACCCATGTCACACTGTTCCTGGAATTTCCGTGCTTGGTGTTTAAGCCTCCACGCCCGAGCTGTAACGTTTGTCCACCACCTTGATAGACCCGTTCCCCAAACTCGGTATAGGGAAACCACTACCTTTATTATATTTGTGACTTGCTCCTGAAATCCTTCCAATTTCTTTCGCGCTGCCCCAGGCATCCCAAACGAGTAACTCCGTTATCGTTATCAGAAGCCCCCATCCAATCTCTTGAATGACCTATTCCACTTACTTGTCAGGTATTCTGACCGGGGACCCGGGACCTGAGGATGTCGTGGCTACTTCCCCCAGAGGGGCATCAATTTGAGCTTCGTCTGCTGCTGTGGGGAGTCTGGAAATCACTAGATCCAAAAGCTTTGGGATCTGACCGTCTCCACCCAGTTTGCTGGTAGATGTGCTTTGTTGATCCCCTTTCCCTTATGTGGTCGGGCAACCCTTGGCCAGGAGGCTCTGCCGGAGTGCTTTAAGATTGCCTGGCTATCCCCAGGACTAAACATCACCCTGCGGTTTTGGTTGGCTCTGCTAAGTATTGTACCCCCCCCCCCAAACTCGAACCATGCAGGACGAGTTACCAGCATCTTTTCCAACCGGTACCACAAAATGTGGCCCGCACCCGACCATTTTCCGCCTCATGCTGTGCCTTATCTGAACCCTCCGCAGCTTCAACATCCTCTGCTCCCTTACCACCCAACACCGCCGTATTCCACTCTGACACCATTGCACAATATGCCAACTGACCCTTCACACCAAGGCCTCTTTCATCAGCAGCCCTTCCGCTACTACTCCACCCCCTCACGCTCCTTCCATGGAGCCTCGTGAGATGCCTGCCACTTCAACAAAATCAATCCAAGGCATCGTACCCGCTTCATTAAAATCCCGCTTACCCTGCCTTTCGTCCCTCTCCTCACAAGGCCTCCATCAAAACCATGGCTGCCCCTCCCTTACTGCTCTCCGCCCCCATGCTGACCCCCTGGTATCCTTATTAACTCTCTCCCGATTCACACCTGTTTTGCCTCAAAGCTCCCACCCAGAGTCACTATTCCCCCCTCCAAATCTGTTAGCCCGTGTTACAATACCACCTCAGCATCCAGTTTTAATCTCTACTGAACATCATGAGTGTTCGGCCCAATGTAAAATCTGCAGCGATAAGGATAGAGCAGTCCAAAGGGAAGTAGCAACTCACATCCAGCCTTCCTGCACGGGTGACCCGCCCATTGATCACCGCCCTGCCATGCACACCCTGGCTACCAAATCCACTGACAACTCGAAACCTCCCACAGAAAGGCTTATAGCAGCACTATTCAACTCCCGTTCCATTTTGAACAAGCTTTCCGCTATAAGAAGACTGGCTGTCGTCCACAACTTCGACGTAATCCTGATTACTGAGACTTGGCTCACCGGGAACATACCATCTGACCAAGTATCACTGATCGGTTATCAAACCTTCAGGACTCAACGAATCTACCGTCGCGGTGGAGGTTGCATGGGGTATGTCAAGAGCAGCCTATCTGCCACCCTACTGGAAAATACCGTGCTGGCAAATGTTGAAGATTCTATATGGTTTACAATTTCTTTATCCCAGATGAACATAGTTGTAGGTTGTATATATCGACCATACAGAAACGACACTTCCACATTTAATCCCATCATTGATGTATTTAATTACATCGGTGACCTGTCATTTGGAGGCAAATTTATAGCAGGCGACTTCAATGCCCAGGGCTTAAACTGGTCCCCCTTTTCTGCCGCTTACAAATATTTGCAATTTGCCTCATGCTTTCGCCTGGGCCAGTGGGCCCAACATGTAAAACAACCTACCAGAAAGAATAACATCCTTGATCTGATATTTACCCTGGGACTCACGAACGTCTCTGCCTCCGTACTAAACGGCTACACAGGTAGCGACCGTAAAATCGTTAGTTGCAGGTTTCAAGTCAAGCCACGTACTGTTAGCCTACCATGTAACGGTCCCTCCTTCCGTAACTTCAAATGGGACCATACCCCCTCTCAAATTCGGTCCAGAAACTGGGACGAGTTCTTACTAACAGCAAACCCCCAGGACGCTGCTGACTTCCTCTACTCAAGTTTACACTCATGCATCGAAAACACATCACGCCCCTACAATCCATCCAGACCAGCAAGTTACCATACAACCAGGCTAAAGCAGAAACAAGACAAGCTTCGACGGCGGTACCAACGAAACAGAGACCTTTCTACAGTCTTCAGACTGGAACTCCTCTCCCAAGAAATTCACCGCAAGGCCCGTGACCTACAACTAAAGCAAGAAACCAAAGCTTTGCGCCACCCAAACAAAGCTCAAGAGCTAGCCCGGATACACAGGGCTCGTGCTCTACCATCAACTCGATGCATAAAGCAGATCATCCATTTGGGTAACCCCATAACCTCACCTCGAAAGATAGCTGAAACGTTTAATACTTTCTTCACAACCACCGTGTCTCTCAGTCCATCGTGTACCCAGTTTGTCACCCCGTCTGTCACAAACTCCTCACTCAGTTCTGTCAGGGTTATCACTACGGATATAAATAGATACATTCACACTTTCAAACCAACCTACTACCCCGGTCCTGACGGCCTTCCATCAGCTATATTCGCTCTAGGCTGCCCGGATATTCCCCTACTACTACTAAACCTATACAATTTATCTCTGCAAACCGGGACCTTCCCCAGCCAATGGAAGAAATCCATTATTATCCCCAGGCACAAGAAAGGCGCAGTGCATGACATTGCCAATTACCGCCCGATTAATCATACGCCAATGATCTCGAGGCTGCTAGAAAAAGTCGTAAAACACTACCTGACCGACTACCTTTCTGCACATAAGCTCATCAGCCCAAGACAGCACGGATTTCTCAAATCACGGTCGTGTTCAACCTGCCAATTTGACTTTATGAATTTGGTAACAACAGCTGTAACAGCGGGTCGTGGAAAATCCCTCTTTTTCCCTCGCGATTCAGTGTTTTTCCCAACATCACTCATTTGCCTACACTATTGACTTGGCTTCACGAACTGGTTGTTTTTCTGGACCAATTGTTGTTTGTTCGCGCCCAGAGCGCTACTTTGGCACATCCTTGTTCAGGACCTGCGTGACGCACGTGCTGTTTGCTCACATGCTGCTATTCGGTTTCTCGTTGTTGAGTCCTTTTGATCGTATTATTGAGGTTTGTATATTTTTTATGTCATTGTTCATGTAATAATCTAGTATCGTAGAATATCACGGATAATCGAATTTTGATTTCGGGATCCGTTGCGAATTTGGCTACGCATTGCTCAAACGTTCGTTACAATACCCAATAGATCAATTTGGAACGAGGAAAAACACGCAAAATGCCAAGAAAAGAATCGAAAACAGTGGAATCCGGACAGGAAGTAATACGGCAAGTCCCTGGGGAGGTTTTGGGTACATTTGATTCCTTAGTTAATGCTAGATCGCCTAGTTCTGTTAGTGCTAGTTCATGTGTTAATGAAAGCATTATTGATCGTAAGGATGTTGATTCATATAGGCTGAGAATACTAGACCTAGAACAACAGTTACTATCGGCTAGACTACAGGCGCAGGAAGCGGAGAAGTGTACACAGAAACAGCGAGAGCATGGGACCTGCGACTTCGACACTTCCGATAGATTAAGGTGCAATAAGATAGGGAACCCCATGCCGGTCGCCGACTACAAACCACCATCGATCGATCTGCCTAGAGTGGAACTAACGGTTTTCGACGGGCGAGCTGAGCAATACTGCAAGTTTGTCAAGCAGTTCGAGACGTTCGTTGAAAATAAGGTAGCCGACCCCGAGCAAAGGCTTCTCTATCTTACTCACTACTGCCGAGGCCGAGCAAGAGAAGCTATTGACGGGTGTACCATGCTTGACCCAGAACAAGGCTACACAAGGGCAAGGAAGGTTCTAAGGGACTTGTTTGGCCAACCGTTCAAAGTAGCCCGTAACCTAATAGAGGGCGTGATGGTAGAGGCAAAGAGAACTAAGGGCCGACCTGGTGATTAAGATTCAAAACTGCTCAATAGCCCTCGACCATTTAGGTTACAGGGCTGACCTAGATGCCATGCACACTTTGGAAAACATAGTCCGTCACCTTTCTCCCGAACTACAGGGTCGGTGGGCGGAAGAAGCAGAACGGATAAGCCGAAGCGACAGAGAAGCCAACTTCGAAGGCCTGACCGAATACTTGGACAGACAAACGAAGATAGCTGACAGCAGGTTCGGCCGACTCATCCGAGACAGCAACCGAGCAAACAAGCCCAGTACTAGCCAAGCTCAAACCCCTGTACGGGAACATCCAAAATACCAGCCTTGGACCAATACACACGTCATTTCACGAGATGCTACGGCGCAACCAAATTGCAGATCCTGTGGTACTAGCCATGGCCTACCAGAATGCCCCAAGTTCGGCAACGCCACAATAGACGAACGGTGGGGAATGGCGAGGATTGCAGGAGCATGTTTTACCTGTCTCAACACCACGCACCGGGAAGCAGCCTGTAGGACAAGGAACTGATGTGGTTACGAGGGCTGCACGGGCAGACACCATCGGCTGCTGCATCAGGCGAGAGTAACCATATCCGAGGCGAGTACCAAGCCCAGCGTGATTTGTTCAACGTCACGATCTGCCAGTAAACCGGTACGTTTAGGCGTAGTGGCCGTGGGAGCAGTGACCCCGACTGGGGTGGTCAAAGCTTTGGCTTTCGTCGATAGTGGATCCGACACTACTCTAGTGAAAGAGCGGTTTGCCGACAAACACCAACTGGCTAAAGGTGCGACGTCGTTAGCAGTGAGCACGGTGGGCGGAACACAGGTAATGACTGCCGGTAGATTAAGGCTGCAACTCATCTCTCTAGACACTAACGAGGAAAATGAACCAACGGAGGCATCCACGTTAGCGGATCTCCCCATGCGAGCACCAAGGTCGGTGAACTCAATCTTGACAAGGTGGCCCCACCTGCAGGATGTAACCGTTTTAGACTGAAAAGATGATGAAGTGGATCTCCTCATCGGCTGCGACGTGCCAGAGGCTCATGGGGTGCTTGCCCAGAGAGTGGGCGACCGCCAGGCACCTTATGCCGTACGCACGGCTCTGGGACGGATGTTATGCGGTCCAGTAGGGGTACGCGGTTCCGTGAATTACTTATCCGCCGAAACGGACCGCATAGAGTATCACCTGCAGCGGCTGTATGAAAGGGAGTTTCATGACGTTGGAGACGAAGGGCCATCGCTGTCTCAAGAGGATCACTCCGCTCTACAAACGGTACGGCAAGGCACTAGAGGCCTCAAAAGCAGCTCGAGGTTCCCCTCCCGTGGCGCACATCGGTCGAACCGTGGACTGACAACAGAAATTATGTTCTCCAACGATTACTACGACCAAAAGAGCGCTTCATTCGAGACCAGAATCTGTGGGAACGATACGCGGATTTGATGAAGCGAAACGAGACCCTCGGTTACGTTGAAAAGGTGCCTGTTAACACCGACAGCAGAAGGGGTATCTGGTATCTGCCTCACCACCCGGTTATCAACCCCAAGAAACCTAATAAACTGCGGGTGGTTTTCGACTGTGCGGCCAAGTTCCAAGGCAAGTCGTTAAACGATCGCCTACTACAAGGGCCTGACTGGACCACACCACTGATCGACGTTTTGTGCCGTTTTAGAGTGGGTAAAGTGGCTTTGTCTGCCGACATTAGGGAAATGTTCCATCAGGTGAAGGTTCCGGTAGGAGAACGAGATGCTTTGCGTCTCCTGTGGTGGGAAGGGAGCGACCGGGACAACGCAGTGGTGAACTATAGGATGGCCGTCCACCCTTCGGAGCCATATCGTCACCATTTTGTGCAAACTACGCCCTCCGAGAATCAGCGAACAAACATGGCGATCTAGTACATCGGACGGTGGTAGAAAGCGTCGGCAGGAACTTTAACGTTGACGACTACCTTGGGTCATTCGATGATGTGGAATCAGCTCTAGAGCAGTTCAGGGGTCTGGCGAGATTGCTGGAAGAAGGCGGCTTCCATCTAACTAAATGGATGTCGAAAGCTTCAGAAGTGCTGAAGGTCATCCCGTATCACGAAAAGGCCGAAAGGGTAAGAGATCTGGACGGCTTTCCACTTCCTATCGAGCGCACCTTAGGGATACAATGGGACGCGGAAATGGACGATTTTGTTTTCGAGCTAAACGTTCCCGAGCTGCCAATAACCCGTCGTGGCATATTATCTGCCGTCTCAAGTTTGTTCGACCCGCTCGGTTTCGTCTCACCATGGCTGCTACCCGGAAAGATCTTGCTGCAGCGGCTGTGCCGTAAGAAAGTTGATTGGGATCAGTCACTAGACCGAGGGGACCGGTTGGACTGGGAAGAATTTCTGAACACCTTGAAGAAACTAGGGGACATAAGAATCCCACGATGTTTGACTCCTGGCCATACGACACGGACTGGAGAACTACATGCCTTTTCCGATGCATCCGAAGTCGGTTATGGAGCTGTGGTGTACAGACGGTGGTGCGCAGGAGATGGACAATATACCACGAAGATCCTGTTCGCTAAAGCCCGCGTTGCTTCACTGAAGTCGGTCTCAATCCCCCGCCTGGAACTCAGCGCAGCCATGTTGGCAGTCAGGGCGGCGCAAGCTGTGAAGAGATGTTTCGACCTCTACATTTGGTCGGTTTGATTTTGGACGGATTCAACGATAGTACTTTACTACATTAACAACGTCCGGAGCCGGTTTAGTACTTTCGTTGCTAACCGGCTCACGATTATCCACGATGAATCAGCCACGAACCAGTGGAGTCGTGCCAGGTCTGGCGATAATCCGGCCGGCCTGTGCTCCCGAGGTGCGAACAACTTCAGGCAACTAGACACATGGACGAGAGGGCCAAACTTCCTGCACTTGCCCAAACAGGACTGGCCCGTGTTCGAATTAAAACCCCCTACGGAATTGGAACTGGAGATCAAAGGCGTAGTGATAGCGGCCAACGTCGTTGAAGCGACATCCATTCTATCGCGACTGGTCAGATTTTCTTCCTGGTTGAAGACGCTTCGTTCGCTAGTTTGGTTAACCAGGTTCAAGAGAAATTTACTAGTCAGGAAAGGGCTACGGCCCTCAGGCCGGATATGGGTCGGCTCGATAGGTCCCGATGAGCTACAAGCGGCAGAGTACCATATTTTCGGAATGATACAACGCGAGGCTTTCGCCCGAGAACTCAAGAGGGCGGAAGAAGTGGGGCCGACCAATAAAGACACACCATCTCCAAGAGGCGAGCTGAAGCGTTTAAACCCCAAACTCATCGACGGACTGCTGCGGGTGGATGGTAGGCTGACCAACGCCCACCTGAACTTCGACACAAAGTATCCCATACTGCTGCCTGCGAGACAACCTGTAGCAGAGCCATTGATTCAACACGTCCATGCCGTGGAGGGACATGCCGGGGAAAGTCACGTGACGAGCGTCATCCGAGAGCGCCTTTGGTTGTTGAGAGGGCGAGAGACTGTAAAACACGTAATCCGACGGTGTGTGCAATGCAGGAGACGCAAAGCCATAGCGGGCAAATAACTAATGGCCTCACTACCAGAATGCAGGGTGACTACGGGCTGGTGATCGTTCAGCGACACCGGGTTGGACTATTTCGGGCCCTTATGGATCAAGTGCGGGAAGAGATTAGAAAACCCATATGAGTGTATCATGACGTGCATGAAGTCACGTGCGGCACACCGAGAAGTCGCATATTCGATGACGACCGATTCGTTTCTACGGGCCTTGCAAAGATTTATCAACTGAAGAGGCGTACCGGCGGATGTATACTCAGATAATGGATCGAACTTTGTGGGCTCTCACCGGGAATTGCGGCGTTGGCACAAGAACATAAACAGGGATGAACTGCAGGATCAAACCGTGGCCTACGGCATACGATGGCATTTCAACCCCCCATAGGCCAGCCACCGAGGTGGCGTATGGGAACGCATGATCCGGTCCGCCAGACGGATATCGCTGTCAATCATGGAGCAGCAGCTGCCCGACGACGAGACGCTGAACACCGTCATCACTGAGGTGGAGCGAATCCTGAACGACCGTCCCCTGGTTCCAGTACTGAACGGCGACCCAACCCACCTGGCGCTCACCCCGAACGACTTATTGACGTTAAGGTCGAACGAGGGTTTCCAAGGGCCGGTAAACTTTCGTGGGAGCTACCTCCACGGATGGAAGCAAGCGAACTATCTGGCCAAGGTCTTCTGGAGGCGATGGCTGCGGGAGCACCTACCGGCTTTGCAGACTCGACAGAAGTGGCTGGCCAAAACAAGACCATTCAAAGTTGGGAATGTGGTTATGATCGCCGACGAACGCGCAAATTTCAGCACTTGGTCTTTGGGAGTAGTTACGGAAACCATCAAAAGCACTGACGGAATGATAAGAGCGGTGAAGGTGAAGACAGCTAACGGAGTGCTCATTCGTGACATACGCAGTATTAACCTACTTGAGAGCGAAAACGGAGGATCAGATAACCCTCAGGCCCAGTCATCGAGGTGGATAAAGAAACACCACATATACCACACGGTCTCCGTCAAACACGTTACAGTGCTCGTGGTCTTTCGTTGACATTACAGAAGGTTCTTTCCGATATGTGGTAATGAATGCGATCCCATTGTACATCCCGACACATACACACATGCACGACGCACTCTACATCCCGTAACCCCATCAAACATGTGACAGTGTTCTTTGTTTTGCTTTTTGTTGACGTTACCGAATGCCCCTTGCATATGTGGAAGTAGCGGAGCTTAGGTCACACACAAATGCTACATTTTACCCGTTTTCTTGCCACACGGTCTTTTGTTGACATTGCAAAAAGTCCTTCCTTGGTGTGTAGTCATACCTGTGATTTCATTGTACACCCCGGCACACACACACACACTCAAGCACATACATCCAGGACCGGACGGCCCTTTACGAGGGGAACATCTATGTGACCCTTCACGCCCACCATCGGTCATTTGGTCTCGTGGAAGATGTAGACTAGCCTCACGTCCATGTAGCCAATGGGTTAGGTGCGACCAGTAGTAAAACCTTGACTACGAGCATTAGACGCGCGCACTGACAGCAGGGCCCAGGCAGGTAGAAAGAATCAGTACCTTTATACCGAACCTTTAACTCTGCTAAGGATTCAGGAGGATTTTGGTGGGCGGTGTAGCAGCCGGTCGCGGTAAATCCCTCTTTTTCCCTCGCGATTCAGTGTTTTTCCCAACATCACTCATTTGCCTACACTATTGACTTGGCTTCACGAACTGGTTGTTTTTCTGGACCAATTGTTGTTTGTTCGCGCCCAGAGCGCTACTTTGGCACATCCTTGTTCAGGACCTGCGTGACGCACGTGCTGTTTGCTCACATGCTGCTATTCGGTTTCTCGTTGTTGAGTCCTTTTGATCGTATTATTGAGGTTTGTATATTTTTTATGTCATTGTTCATGTAATAATCTAGTATCGTAGAATATCACGGATAATCGAATTTTGATTTCGGGATCCGTTGCGAATTTGGCTACGCATTGCTCAGACGTTTCGTTACAACAGCTGCCGACAAAGACAGAGCACTCGTCATCATCTACCTTTATATGACAGAAGCCTTCGACAGAGTGCCACATGTGCAGTTACCCAACAAGATTAGGGGATACGGGATTGAAAACCCCCTACTCAGTTGGTTTAACTCCTATCTACAAGACCGTCGCCAAGTTACCTGCATCAACGGTCAGATATCAGACCCCCACCCAGTAAACAGCGGGGTTATCGAAGGTAGTGTTCTAGGACCACTGCTGTTTTTACTATATATAAATGATATTTGCAATGTCATCACTTATGGCGAAATTTTTTTGCTTGCCGACGATATGAAGATGGTCTACGAATTCGAACGAGGAAACCTACCTGTAGCACTGAATAACATCATGGTAAACGTACAGTCCTTATCCCCCTGGTGTGATCGCTGGAAAATGGAATTTTCAGTGAACAAAAGCAATTATCTCTCGCTAAACTGCAATATTCCTTATGATACGCTTAAGATTGGCGGTGTCTCACTCCCATATTCCCCAACAATAAAAGACCTTGGACTGCAATATTCTTACACTTTAAATTTCTCTGAACACACTTCCTACATAACTGCACGGGCAACTAAGCCCCTTGGTTTGTTGCAAAGAAATTTTCTTCTCACAAACAGTAAGTTAGAGGTATACGAAACTCATATTCGCCCAACCCTAGAGTACTGTACACTTGTGTTCTCAAATATGCATAAGGGTGACATTATCGACTTTGAGAATGTACAGCGTCGATCCACCAAAAAACTGTTTGGGCCTTCTACGACCCTGACCTGCAGACAGCGGTGTACACTCCTGCGGCTTGATCCCCTATGGCTTAGGAGAATAAAACTCAACCTCGCATTTTTGTTTACTTTTGCTCCACAGACAAGCCGTATCCTCCAGCCAAGTTCAGGTCAGTATAAAATCGACGCATCAGCTGCGTAATAGGGAACACCGTATAATGATCCCTACTTCTCGGAAATCCTTAAAGCAAAACTTCTTCCTTCTGAAATATGCAACTCTGTGGAATAAACTCCCAGCTGATATCCGTTCCGTAGATTTCCCAATTAGGTTTAAGTCTAGATTACACGCAGCTCTGAACATCCAAAAACTGATCGTTCTTACAAATCCTTATACGTCTTTTGATAGAGCTTATGGGGAGAGCGTTGGATACTAACCTGAACCCCTGATAATCTAGGATGTGCCACACCATACACCGTAGTAGCCATCACCTAAGCGTAAACCTACCAGTTTAAAATGCCTAAACATAATAACTCTCATGACTGAGGCCAGTGCTTCAGAAGTCGTATTTGACTATATGAAATACCACTTGAAGCGTGAAAGTCTTTGCACATTTCCAGTGCTGCTTGTTATTAGGTCCTTGCCTCTGTCTCTAACCCAAGGTGCAGCACGTGTCAGACTCCTCAACCTCCATCCATTAGTCACCATTATACATTCACAGCTCAAATTCTGTCCCTATCACAGAACTTTAGCATCCTCCACGATTGGCCTATACAACATTTGATACTTGGCCAGCAAAACTACAAACCATCTGTGGATCGTACCGACGAATCACGTTGTTAGTGTTGCAAGTTGTACCCCATCTTTGTGCAGACTGGCGTTTTGTTGAACATAAACCCCATGGAATGATCGCAGGCTGTGGTTGACTCTACCTCCCCCTGCGTTTTTTGTCCCATGTAAACGGCATGAGGGTTCTGACTTCACGGATAAGGCGAGTGTTAGTGCGGCACTTCTGCGAACATTCCTGGCCGTGGTGGTCTCCCTGCACAGAGTTGACCACCAATAAGACATGACCACCAAAAAGTAGAGATTGGCATAAAAAACGAGAAAAAATACCCCATTGTTTTGTCTTCCAGGCGCACCAGCCTTGTCACATGTGACCCATGTCTCCGGGTTGTAGTGTTGCTACGGATTGACTGGTGTGGTTGACCTATTCCCAACGCGGCTTGTTACATGCGGTCCATGTTTCGGCCGGGGCTTGGGAGCTATGGTCGCCTACCAAAAGCAGCTCCGCCTTCCCTGACAGCCAAATACCTGACTGTGATAAAACCATTAAAAAAATAATAAGAACGTCTAAAAAAGTGTGGATCATTCTCGGAGCGCCACGTGCTGGATGCCAGTGGTTGTGTATCGTGCAACCTCCCTACCTGAAGCTGGCCCTTGTGCCGCCTACGATGAGCATCGGAAGTAGACCGTTAGAGTTTGCTTCCCTGACGAAAATTTGGACCCGTCTCATTTCCACCTCTCAGGGTTCCCCAAACCAGTCCTCACATCAGTGTTGCCCTGCTTTGCAATACGATAACAACAAAAATGATACCACGATAACCATGCAATCATATCCACATCAGATTTTCTTGCCCACACTGGAGCTTAATCTCAGTACGATAGCACTATCGAGGAAGAGCATAGATGAACTCGCGTTATTGTTCCAAGGCACGTGACCAATTACCTCTAATGTATCACCACTGTCACCCCAATAGTTACTACTATTTTCAGACTCCTCAGAAACTACTCAGTCAAGAATAACCACTACACCGGAAGAGACAGTAACAGCATAGGGCTAAGCAAACAGTGTGTTAGTCCCACCCACCCAGTCTGTTATTTCAAACCTATCTTATCGCCTCGTTGCCAAACTGCGCTCTGCGTAAGCAAACGGCATTGAGGGTTATCATTTCTAACCACTCTTAACCGTGAAGCTCCAGGTCTTTTATTAGTATCCGAGCGGGCAAATCATAAATCCTTTGAAATGCATACACAGTTACCAAGCAAGTGCACGCAACTTCGTCAGCCTGAAGCAGTATAGCTCAAATCCACTGCGAGCCTATTTTACCCATGCCCCACTCACATAGACCTTACCAGTCCATTATTTATTGTCTTCATATATTATCATAACCCACAGCTGGAACCACGTCCAGACTGCAATCCCTCTTTATTTCAGGTTCGTTGTCCCCCACTATCTCAGTCGCCAAATTGGCTAACCAAGGATGCCGCTTTGACTCGTACGGACAGAGACTCAAGTGGAACCTACCATAGCAACTGGGGCCGAAATCAAACCACACAACAGGAAATACCCCTAATTGCTTATCAGATCGTTCAGCGTTTTCTAACGCAACCAACACGAATTCCAGTTCACGCGCATGCCGCCAATATACAGCCACACTCGGCTGATTGACCGACACATACTTTGCCCAGTCAGACGAAACTTACGCACTCGATGTCGTACGTTACCAGAAATGACACTGAATAACACTGAAGGCATATGCGTCAACACATACATATATATTTGTCAGTGAAACAGCATAATAACGCTGAAGTCCATGTGGAGATTTCCCACTTTATTATCCGTTACCACTGGTTATCTTTCCTTCGAACCGTAGCCGGCTGAAAATCGACTCTCCACTTCTCGAGGACCTTCCAGTCGCGCTTTCTCATTTCTGAATAGTACATGTTACTGATCCTGAATCTAAACTCACCTTTATACTGACTGCTGTTTCTCCCACATCCACCGGTGTTCACTTTCACGAAGTTGGTCTCATGTCCCCCTGCTTCAAAACCCATTCCGTTTTTTGAACTCCGGCAAATCCGACATTCAGGGTTTGCATTGTCTTCCTTGGCACTGCATTAACGATTTTTCGATATCTCCACCGAGCACCACTGCCTAGCCCGGATTCGAAACTGGTTCAAAACTGCCGCGTAAACCATTATCAGAATGATTCATTCAAACTGTTGCTGCCTTTATTTTTCCATCTCTGATACTCTCGACTTTCATACTTGGAATTTGTGAATATTTCATTTTACTGAGTAACGTGTTATACCATGATCATGCGCTTGTGCGTGCGTCTCGACCATAGCCGAAAAATATACCAATATTATTATTATTATTATTATCGTTATTATTATTATTAGTGGAACCTCCCCTGCTCAGTGTCAGAAGATAGGTTTTCGCGAACACACGCAGGCGTCATCCACTAACTTAGAGTTTTTACTTTTGCCTCCACTGCCCTTACACTAGGCGCTACATACTTAGTACTCCCCGTTGAGACGTGCGAGGGTACCTAGCTTTTTAGTAAGACGGTGACCCGTTGTTGCGGATGTTGGTTTCTTTACTGCGTCCCTTCAGAGCGGTTCACCGGGCCCCTTCATGACTAGCTTTCCGTCGCACCCCAAGCTATTTCCGTGCTTGCCTGTCGCGTCCTTAGCACACCTGCTGTGGATGCGCCCCGAGCTGGTGGTTTTTCCATTTAAGTGACCGGATATTGAATCACGTCATACAATCGTCTTATCCTTAGTTCAGACGATTCCTGAAGGCTTCACAGGACCACGCGTTTGGTAGGTTTCCCTCTCCTTCAGAGCGAATGATGGGCACCCCACTTCTCAACATGAGAAACGGAGCCTCTTTTATGCTAACTCGAGCCAGCCCCGAAACTCACGTGTTCGTAGGCGTGAGGTGTTTTTCTGTCGTTCTCTTGCCGACGTTTCAGGGTCTAGTGTGGAACCCTCTCGACGTGTCCCTACAACTTGCTATACACTATAAACATGCTAGAGTCAGATCATCACGATCTTATGGGCTGCCAAGGCCCTCTTTGGAGTTTTGCTACATTCCCAAACGCGCCATAACGAGCACTTGTCACAGCTTATGCCATCCTGGATTTCTAAGGAATGCCTCCTTTTACAGCACAGGAGCCGTACTCTGATCCCGGTCTTTGCGGCGCTCAAAGGCCCTGCCGGTGACTTACTGGTGATGGATCTTGTTGTGTTCAAGCTTTCAGAAATACCAATCCACCGGTGCAACTAGCTTGGCAAGGCACACCAGCTATTGGGACAGGGAACTAAAGAATTAGTTAGAGCACATTAGATGAGATTCCTCGCAGATTCAAACGTAGGATTCCAGCGGTAGACCAAACAGCTGTGGTAAAGCAAAATAGTTAGCACTTTGGCTCACATTTCTCTAACGTCACATATCACTTTCCCCTCTCAGAAGGCCAGCCGTCAATCTGCGGGCTCCTTTTGGCTCCTCGAGTTGTACTGAGTTAGGTTTTGGGTCTCTGGACCGTCTTCTATCCTGGTTGCAGCCTCAACTGTCCTCCATGGTGTGAAACCAGGATGATTGTTTGGTGAAACTGATCCAAGCCATCATCGCAGTTTCATTGTGTTATAAAACCAGTCATGAAAAAAGGGTACCCGTAGTGACCGAAACTCCGACAATCTACCAACAATTTCGACTACACTGTGTTATTAAACAATAAAATTTTGCCACAAGATTTCATGCAGCGCGTCGATTTTTCTATACATTCTGAGCCGATCTCGGTTCTGACAAATCTATCTCTACCATTGGCTTGTGGTTGATGATTTATGGGTTGTAGACTGGCCTGAGTGTAACTTTGCAGCTAAGGACCACATACGGTAAAACCCTCGGGTTTCCAGGGGATCCCTAATTCGTTTTTCTCCCTTTCAAGTTTCCCTCTTCCTCTCCAGCTTTCTATCCGCTTTTCCTTTTATTGTTACTTTTTCTATTCGTTTATTCATTTCACCTCAGGTCTTCCTTTTTCAACTGATTCTTTTTCGTTTTTAGAAATTCCACTTGCGTTTTTCACGTTGAAAAGTTGGACACCGCGAGCCGGAATCCAACCGGTGACCCTCCGGATACCGAGCAGATGCTCTACCGGCTGAGCTGTCGCGGTCTGGACAGTCCGGTGTGAATAACTCTAGCGAATGATTGATGAGGCGCAAACCACTATTTCCGTGATACTGAGTACCTGTCCTGGTTTTAATCATTGGACTAGCATTGTCGGTCACTTCCCAATGGGACAAACAGCACACAGGTAGACGTGATCTGTTGGACATTGAAATATATTCAGGGAATGTATTGTTGGCACGAGGAGCCTGAATCTTATGTTTTTGGAGAACTTACTTACATTCTGCACCTCGAATAGTCGGGCGCCGAGAACCGGAATCGAACCGGCGACCCTCCGCATACCGGGCAGATGTTCTACCAGCTGGTTCCTTATTCATTACTTCGTTTTTGTTTCTTAAAAATTCATTTTCCATGGGATTTTGCAGCAGTTGGTGCCAATCTTGTGTCCACAAAGCCGTATTGTCGGTGCACTTCCGTGTCTCTTAATACCACATAATGTTTCCCGTTTTTGGAGGGCGGAAACTACGCAGTATCATTTGCGGCAGAGGAGAGGTGAGAAAAAACCGTTGTATTATTTGTGGCCACAATATGTCTGAAATACCGCCGGCATACTGCCCCACACTACTCGTCTGCTGCCTTCTCAAAACATCCAACTTCGCTTTAGGCAAAGCCTTCTCTGGAAGCTTTTCTCAACCGAAAAATACTGATTTGAGAAGTAATTTTCCCTGAGTTTGGCACTGAGTGCTCTCTTATCAGTCTTAGGCCATGCTCCTGTTGTGGCACTGCGTTAACTTCTGGCAATCGTCATATTTGTTGCTACCCCGTGAATAAACTTTGCCTTATCAATCCGGACCAAGCTGCTGCTGGTTCATTCGACGTTATGACACACGCCGTGAACACCCGCTGGTTGTTTCCCGAGCTGCCCTCTTTGATCCGCAGTTTTCACAGACTTTTCTGCGGACCACTGCCCTAGTTTTCGAACTACTATCAGGGCATCACTTGATTCGTACCTGTAGTTATCAACCACATTCCTAAGTCATTCCTCTCGCTAGCCCAGCGCACGGGAAGAGGAAGTTCGATGTGATATCGATGAGCAGGTACTATCTTTGAATTTCTGATAGAATGCGTCATCACTGATATGAACCTTTATCCTTATCTTAGTTTCACCCCCTTTTAAACCTTTTATTTTGAAAGGAGTGTTTCAAGGTGGGATTTATTGACCCGAATATATTTTGCACACCATATTCACACAAACATAGTTCATCTGTGTGAACGGCCTAAATGCTAGATGCAGCACCATTAGGCTCTAAAAAATGGGAGACGTAGGGCAGCAACGAATACCCTGAAAACGTATGAGGATTCCCCAGCTCTTACCCGCGGATCCACAGTTTTGGCAGGTTCAGGTAGAAGCGCTACTCCGAAAGGCCTGTGTAACCAGTCATCTTCCCAAGTTTACGTGCCTGGTCGGGCTATTTCCGCGTGCCATAGCTCCAGTGGGTAGGCATATTGTTTGCTGCTCACCCGGAGAGTGCCCGTAAGCTGGGCCGCGGGCAACCATATCTGTGAGACTTGGAACCTCAGAAGAACGTCGACCAAAGCCACTGATGTCCTGCTTTAAAGGTTTGCTACCATTACCCTAAAACACAGACGCAATTTCTGCGTTTTATTTGGGGACGGATCTACTTCCTCAGAGGGAAGGATTATTGCTACCCCTGTTTTGGATGCTAGCGCTTGCCAATAACTTTCAACCCATAGTAGGCTTTTTCAAGGATAAATCTACGTTCGATGAATTGGCGGAGGCCGCTGATCGAGTACGAGCGCATGCTTTACCCTAAGTGAATCACATAGCAAAGGGCCTTGAAGCTGACCATATTAACCCAAAGCGGCGTTTAACTAAGCAGATAGAGTTACTTTCCTTCAGGTTCAGACGCTGAGCACGTCGTGGCCGACTTCCGCACTTCGCAGACCAGGCAGCTCAAGCCTTCCACGGCAGCTTAGCCCTACAGACGCTAGCGTATGCTGATACCACAGCAACCAAGGTGGCAAGGCGGAAAAGTGCAACGGGCCCTGAAAGCGCCAATCTGAGTAACAAGAAAGCTCATAAACCGATCGGTACAGGTAACACCCGTATGAGGACTTTCCCCCCGTGGTCTCCTATTTTTTTACGACTGACGGAATGTCCGGGGTACCCTTCTTAGTAAGCGCCGGAGCACAGGTGAGCTTTGCTCAATCACTCTGCACAGACCGCCTCAATGATTAAAAAACCGAGATAGTCTCAGCGAACAAGAGATACTATAAGACATGGGGTAAGCTTTCGCTCACACCAAACCCTGGCTTACGCCGTAATCTACAGATGGTATTTAATATTGACGATCCTCCTGGCGCCATCATCGGCTTTGACTTCTTTCGGCTTTTCAACTTCACGGTTGATCCGCCCGGCTCTTTTCTCGTGAATGAGACTATCCATGTCTTAACCAACGGCACACCGTCTGTGTAGCCATTGCCCGCTCCAGCCTTTTTTACTCCAACCGCTACGGGCCTCTACCAGGAGCTTCAGTGCTAGCTTCCTGCACTATTGCAACCGGTCTAAGTGCTATCACGGGTGACGACTGACGTACTACACAGTGCAGCCAATGTCTGCTAGACGGTTCACTGCTGGCCAGACTCTGACCACCCGACAGAATGGAAATAGCCAAGGCCGCTTTTCAACACATGCTGGATCTCAGCTTTGGTGGACTATCTTCAAGTCCGCGGGTTCCTGCACCGCGCATGATAACAAAACGTCTATAGACTGTTGGTGGCCTTATGACTACTGCGAGCCAACAAGTTACAGAACCAGGTAAGATCGCTACTTGATTCCACATATCCAAGATCTCACAACTAGTTAAAGCTTTGGCGGGGTTTTCGGTCTCATAGATTTATTTCGCGCATACAATTAAGTTAGCTTTACTACTAGTGACATACCAAAGACGGGTGTAGTCAAGCGGCGTGGCCTAGTTGAGTCTCTTTGAATGCCATTCAGTCCTCCCAAAGGGGCACAAACTTTTCAGCGACTAATGGTCCAAGTAGGCCAAGGTCAAGAGGGGGTGCATACCCCTACAGATAATACTTTAGTCGCTAGCGCAGTCTCTCAAGCCCACATCTGCACTACCAAACACCTTTTAAACGTTAGTTTCAGCGTGAAGCAAGCATCAAAGCTAAGAAATATTCTTTTGGTCGAGGTAGTACAACGTTCTCCGGTCACTCAATATCAGCCACAGGCTTTTCGCCCATGGAATTTAGGGTGCGAGCAATTCTCAAATACCCTGGACCTCCATCTTTATGAAAACCGTGAAGCTTCGACGGTTTAGTCGACTTTTGCCTTCTTTTTATTTCTAAGTGTGCCCGGCTGAGGCAGTCTCTCACAGATGTACTAGTCGGCGAGACAAAATTTTCGAAGTTCCTGAGGATGCCCCTACCAATTTTGATGAACCGAAACAGGCTGTCTCGTACGTAGCTGCCTTTGCACTTCACCTGTGAAAAGCTCCCCTGGCATCACAAGCCAGACTTGGCTGTGGGCGCTGTTCTATAACAACAAACACACGGCACCTGGCGACTCATATCGTTCTTCTCTCAACAAACATACACGGCTGAATCCAGGTAGGGTATTTTCAGCGGGGAACTTGTGGCGGTTCACTGGGCTACCTGTCATTTTTGGCACTTTCTGGAAGACAGACAACTGACCATCTTCAAGGACCACGAGCCAGTTGCCACCGCGGGCTCAACTACGGACCATTTCTAGTCCAGAGAATTGAGTAACCTAGACTATTTCATTCGGTTCTCATGGATATATGGCGCATTCCGGGTAGACTTGACCTTGTGGCAGATGCCTTCCCGTATCCACCCCGACACCAGCTGGAGGTGCCAAGTTTGCACCCGTAGTCCCAGCCCATGCGAGTGACCCAGGAGTCGAGCCGCCTCGTCACAGCAGCTTTTTTTACTCGAACTGGCGCCACTCACAAAAGTGTGCTACTTGTCGGAAAGTCCCTCCCTTACACCGGCATTATTTGCGCTTAAAAAGGGCGCCTGTGGGACAATAAAAGGGTCGACATACCCCGGAAAACGATCCTGGGTTAAGGTTGCCACTGAGCGATTCATGCGGCCGAAAATCGTTAGGTATGAGTGAACGAGCACGTAGGTGTCTAGAACTTCGGATATCTGGGTCACCCAGAAGCAGAAGTCCCACCCGAAAGTTTGCTAAGCCAGACGCAAGTTTTCTTGCGGCCCAAGCCAACCTAGCAGGTCCTCTGCCTCCATCTAAAAGATCCACTTATTTCGTTATTCGTGAACCTTTTCTGTAAGTAGGTGAGGAGATAACTTTAAGCGACTGCTCATCCAAAACAACGCTGGGTGCTTTGCCTTAACAAAAGGCAGCCTCATTTGGATGCTTCGTTTTGTAAGCACTAATCGCGAGACCCACCTTCAAGTCTCATCTACTTCCCCGATGAATGTACTGGAACCCAGACAGAGAAGTACGGAGTACTATCCAACCGCTAAAGGCCTGATCGAGAGTTTTCGTAGAATTTCACAGTAGCTTCAAGAGCTCACACAAGCCCATATAGGCAAGACGCCCTTCCTTTTGTCTTGTTGAGTATTGGCATTTCGAAGGTGGACAGTGCACGTTAGACGCCTTAAGAGATTTTTGTTAGGTGTCCCACTCCGTTTTAACGGGAACTATTTGGACCACAAAAGTTGAAGTCCTATAAGTATTCTAACCAAATTCCGAAGCCTGACTCAATGTATCTGTGGCCTACACACAGCACTGACTAGAGAACAAGGCACGCCAGCTTCCGTTCCCGATGAGCTGTGCATGTGCAGGCACATCTCCGCACACAAGGAAAGCACACGAAGCTGGCTTCGAGCTCCCCACTCAGGCCCGCATCGAGTTCATGAACGGTAAAATGCTCCACCTCGTGGAACCGAAGGGAGTGAGGCATGGTTTCTGTAGATAGAATAAAGCCGGCTCCCATGGAACCAGACACACAGTTTGGTTGAACTTGGTAAGCCTCACACTCTAATAGCCGAATCCCGGTCTACTGCGCCAATGGGAACGGAGTAGACGAGCAATAAAACCCTGGTACAAATCGACCACCGACGCCGCTTCTTTCGAAAAGTCGATGGTTTCTAAAGCATCAATTTTACGCGCTATCCTGGGTGAGACTTATCGTAAACATTGAGTTTTCTCGAGACAAACAAAAAAAACAAACTTTTAGTAGACTTTCGGTTTCCGCATACATCAGACTGCTCAGAACGGTCACCGGTAAACGTTTTACCATTTTTTCTGTCCCACTTCTTTAAATATTTGATTCATGCCCGTAGTCCATCTATTTGCGACAAGTGAGTGACTTGTACCTGTATGCGGGGAAGTGGAGCCGCTCTCCTCCCGCTAGCTGCACGTATGTAACGGCTACGGAAAGCCTAGACCTTTTCTGACAAACCCAGACAGTATTTGTTCTGGCAAACAACCCGCTGGGATGATTCTGCACACCCGACTTAGGGAATAACGCATTTATCCACCTCAAATGTCGGAACAATCACTGAGCGATGGAGAAATTCCGCGGACAAACAAACGTGTTGTTCAGAACCTTCTCTTCCTCCCTTCAACACATGACAAACTAGTGTTCGTTTTAATCCCAAATAAAACTGCCATCTTTTGCCGTTTTTTTAATCATGATACTTTCTTCAAAAGAAGCGAACGTTGCCACAATCCAACATTTTGGAAGCATCTCCCTCAACCATCAAGGAGAAGGTTGCATATTGAAACTGCACTCCTTTTTGGCAATCCATAGCTTTATTTGTTAATCCGTATAAAAATTTCTTTTCATCACTCCAAGCCAAATGTTTTCTAGTTCTACCGCCAACGACACGCTGTTGTGTACGTGCTCACGCATAGGTCAGCACGCCCATTTTTATCAGTGTAAGTGTTGACGCTTGCCTAAGTACTTTCTAATTTCCGGCTCAGCGAGTTTTCTTTCTGTCATTGCAGCTATTGCGTGTGCAACCCCCACAGAAGAACGCTGTATCCAGCATAATACATTCGCGAGCCTTACGTAGTCTTTCCTCACGCTGTGTGCTCCGCTCTGCAGGTTTGCAAAAGCGTTTCTGTGGATCGCTACTCGTTTTCCGACGGCTAGCAGAGCACTGTTAATTTATGCCTGTAGTACTGAACCGCTTTCGTGTTCCATTCATCCAGTTACCCAAGAACAATACCGTTTCAAAAAAGTGTTGAATCCCAAGAATTAAAACCTAGGGCACAACAAGGCGCGAAGTTCAGTGTGTATCCTGCGGTTGTGGAAGCTCTTCTCAATCACTGGAACATAAGTGCACACTTTGGAATATGTGGCTCATTATTGTTCATCCTCGAACAGATACAACACACATCAGTTATCACTTTTGGGCCCTTGTTTACTTTTCGCTCACTTGTGCCGTGCCATATTTTTGGCTTGGCCCTCGACTGCCTTAACGGCTATACCAGACCGTGACCTCCAAAGAACCCTGGTTCTCGTTTGGCAAATTGCGGCCGCACAGTCAATTTTTGTACGTAACTCGCGTGTGCATAATTTGTAAATTCGCTAAGGTGGAACCTGCGAATCAGTTTCGTTCTTGGGGTTCGTTAATTAGGTCACGCTTCATGCAGTGAAGGCTGTAAAATTGCAGCTGAGTGATTCTCCGGTACCAAGTTAGACTCCTGATTACAGGATCTTTAAGCATTCCAGGAAGGAAAATGGACCAAAGGTAATGGCAGGAACCTAGCTGTGCTAAGGTTGGGGCAAGCCAGAGTCATGTCATTTATGCGTAGGCACAGAAAAACGCTATGCCCCCGCTCACGACGAGTAGGAAATCGAAGTTGTTAACAGGAAAGTCATGGTTGTGCACAACGGTAAGGCACCTATCCTTCAAGGCTAGGTGTTCCAGGCCCGTGAGCTGGTGAAAAAGGGGGAGTCATGTCAGTGAATATCTATGAGAGTAATTCAGGAGTAAAAAGCGCAAAACATTTATTTCACTTCCTAGGGAACCGAATAGGTGCACCACGGCCTTTAGTCTGGAGATTGAGTGGCATAGCTGATGACTAAAGCAGCGGTGTTCGAAGAAGCCACGTCTACAGAAACGTGGTTGACGTCTGGGAATGAAAATGTACTTTTCTGGGGATAAGCTAGGATCAGGTGAAATGGGAGAGACAGGAGACAAGGTGGAGGGGTTTCATAGCTGATACAGTAGGAACTAAGCCATTAGTACGTCCCGTTCAACGTAGAATCGTATAAAGCGCAGGTCGGCTTGTGCCCCAACGGAGCCCAGTATACAGCAGTCAGCACAGCCTGGGTATCTCATACTACGTGGTAGGAAGATCCATAATCTCTAAGGAGGCTGCGAGCTGTTAGCATAAGCAAGGGTTTTCGAATTAGCAGGAGATTGCATCCAACCAGAGACCAACCAGATAAGTTGAGCGGTACTAAAGGGATTATTGGGTGACGAATTCTGCTGTAGTTTGCTTCGCATGCACATACCCAACGTGTAATGCAAGCCACTAGGCCTGTAGTGAGGAAGAGTTCGTCCCTCCTTGGCTCATTCATAAAGGAGTGTAAAAGAGATGCCAAGCAAACAACGACGAACGAGCCGTTGGGGATAAATGGCCCGGTAGTCCCCAGGGTTGCAATTAGGTTCAGTCATGCGCCGGTCAAAAATGCATCAGGTCAAGGCCGTGGCAGAACAGATGGAGAAGAAATGAAGGAGACAAGGGAGGGAGAAGTTGGACATCAGTTCACGCAAACTCTGCGCGGAAAGAAAGCTGTGGTGCTATCAGAGAGGTATTATTCTCACTGACAAAAGGACTTAAACTCGCGGGGTCTGACAATGGCAGAGATCGACCTCCTTGGTGGAAGGCAAAAGTTCATAGAGCCATAATAACCAGTACGCAACGATGAAAGGGGCACACGTTGTGCGAAACCAAATGAGGGCGAAGCACCTATGAGGCGGCTGGAGAAAACAGTTCTAGAGAGCCAAAGGATAGATGAATATTTTTTCCAGGGCAAGTTAGTTCAGCGGTTTGCGCAAACCTCAAGCCATCGTATACTTATGCTGAGCCCCCAAAAGCCCACTAAAGAAAGCGTACCAAAGCTGTAGGGAGTATAGCGCAGTCTGGAGCCAAACGGGCAAGAAGGACCGATGCACTTCTGGCCTTTTTCAGGGGCACATATCGACCAGCGGATAAGGTTGACACAAGGGCGGAGAAACACTTGCATCCCAAACAGCAGAACATATGGTAGACGATAAAGAGGCTCACGCCGAGGTGCGACTCCCGAAAAGAAACAAGGGTGTTCCTCCACCCATTGTCCATCCTCCAACTTGGATCCCACAGGCTTCGGAAACGGCTGTTGGAAGTATTAGTTGAAAAGGGAAGAATACCAACTTCTGGAGGGAGGCAACTTTGGTGAGAACACGCAAGACTGGACGGCAGAAAAAGGCAAAAATAAACGGACCTTTTAGTTTAACTTCAGTGCTGTGTGCGGGCTTGCAGCGGGCTCTTAGTTAAGAGATTCTGAGGCGGATGAATCACAACAGCCTCACTTTGGGTAAGCAGCAAGGAATTGAGGCAGACCGATCATGGCTAACTTATCTGCAGCGACCTGGATTTGACCCAGTCTGAAAGTATAGATTCATCAACAAATACTGTTGTAGATAAGCACAGCCAGTTAGCACTCAACTCCGGGTAGTTTGCATTTTGTTCGATACCACAGAGTTGTTTTCTGCTTGATGTCTGTTGAAAAAACCAACGGTTCCTGACAGATAAACAATACTGATATGCAAATGAGTAGTAGGAGATTAGAGATTTATCACAGGAGTCGATCGCTATGCGAGAAGCGGGTAGTTAGTGGAAGGGTGTCCGAAGGGTGCAATATCATGTGGTGTAGATGTTCAACAAACCGTTCAGAGCCAGCCCGGATAGCCTTGTGGTTAAAGTTTTCGATTCACAATCGTTCACCCCGGGTTCGAGTCCCCGGGGGGGGCTCGGTGAATGTGCACTGCTGATGACTCCCAACAAGGATGAAACAGCTGTACAGTGCTTCCATGGTTTTCAATGAGTAGTTGAGCTTTCAAGCTGCGTGATGATTCATATTAAAGGGACACACATGTGATTGACATGGTTGAGGACTGTTGGAACCTGGCTCCCCAGCTGGCAAAGTATCCGACGTTGCTCTAGAGTGCACTGGATAGACGTTGTTTCATGGTCAAAAGTCCTTCAACTTTTCCACCCCCTTTAACCGTCTTTTGACAGTTGTCAGAATCCTTGGCTTGTCGCTCTTTCCTTAGGCAGTTTCGGGGCCTAGTCAGTCCCCGATTATCCGGGGCATCAGATTATTGGCCCCGAAGCGACTTTCTATCTTGATGTAGGTACTCGAGTATCGGCAGTCTGTATCATCGAACTTCAGTCGGAAGTAGCCCGGTTTTACGCAACCCGTTGTTCCAATTTTTCACTGTGTTGGCTTTCCGCTTTATTGGATCTTTCCAGCTTTTCTTATCGTTTGCAGTGTGAGCGATCCCAAAATTTCTCACGAAAGAACAAATGCGTCTCCAATTCGTTTTCACCGCTTATAGAAGCAAACCTGGGGTTTGGTTTACATAGCTAGAATCATTATCTGCTCCGTGTAACGTGACTAAGGAAAGTAGCAGACCTCACTACTTGGTCGCAGTTCTTTCTTGACGCATCGTCATCAAGGTACAAGAATTGTTGGGGCTGAAACAAACCGATCCTTACGAAAGTATATCTGCTGCATTCATCAGCGGGTTTGTAACGTCTGACAGACAGCGAGTCACCCGACTGCTTGCAGGCCCTGAAATCGGAGATCGCAAACCTTCAGAGTTGCTTCGGCACATGGGTACTCTCTCAGGAGCTGACAAAATCGAAATTGGTCTACTGAAAGAGATATGGCTTCAAAGTCCTCCCTGCGATAAGCAGAATTTTCTCGATGCGTCTACACAGGAACACCTTGAACGACTTGCCAAAAATGCCGATAAAGTCTGGTGACTGCCTTACAAGCCGTATCTGTGGTTGCCTCGTTAACAGCCACTGAGCCCGACCAGGTCAAAACGATCGAGGCACTGAGTTTGTCGTCGGTTGGAGGCCCACCTTGGACATCACCTGACGGAAGCTTCGCCGAACTGCGTCTCCCTGCAACAAGCACATAAAGATCCCGGTTCAGCCACCCCTAACTGACGCCCCGGCTGGTATTACCAAAATTGTCGTCCTGGGGCGAGTTATTTCATCCCACCTTGATCACCTGTTCCATCTAATCGGAAAAAAGAAGTCAGTGCAAATCTGCGACAAGGACGGTCGCCTATTCCACATTATCGATCAGATCTCAGGGAAACTCTACTCAGTAGACACAGGTGATGGAGCTAGTGCTCCCATTTTTAGTTCAGAGCTTGGGTGGGTGTCTTCCATTTAGTTTGCTTTCCGTTAATGGTGCTTCTGTACAAACTTGAGAACAAATTCCTAAGTCCCAAGATTCCGGACTTCGTCGTATGTTTCTTCGGATTTTCATCACTGCAGGGACGAGGGACACCATATATGGTATTAGTTTCCTGCACCATTTTGACCTGTAGGCTGAATCTCGCCCTAAACTAGTTGCGGGGCGTGTTACCTATCTGTCCTTGAATAGGATTCTAGTTGGTTTTAACCCGTGCAGTTCTTTTCCATTAGGGTCGGCTGGTTCTCACGTGTTCGGTGACGTACTAGATGCATACCAAAAAGTGTTGCATCTACCACCTTTTCTACCAGCGGTAACCATCTTGTTGGGTTTTATTGGCACTTCGGACCCTCTAATCCTAGCTGAATCAAGCTGGCTACCACCTAACGAACTAAAAGTTGAGCCAGTTCGGTTTGCAGGCAAGCTTGTATCAGTTACGTTTCGTGCTCAAAATAGTCCTTGAGCTTCACCATTCGACACAATTTCCAAAATGTCAGGAAATTAACTACCACGTGCAGGCTTAAGAGTCCTTAGCACTGCCACTGTCCGGGTGGGTATCCAATCCCACATACTCAGGATATCACGGCCGACCTCAAAGGTGCTTGTATGTTCTCAAAAATAGACCTGATTTGCCTTGTCGCCAGATTCCCATCGCAGGTGAGGATATATTCAAGACAGCCGCCGCCATTCCTTCTGGCCTCTTTAAGTTTCTACCCAGGCCGTTTGGTCTACGCAGCTCTGCATGAGACTTTCAGCTTCTTCATTGACCAAGTTAGGGGGGGGTGGATTTGGTTTTCCATATAGACGACTTGCCGGTATTCAACGGATCGGAAGATGCTTATCAACAGTACCAATATCGGTTGTTTGAGCGTTTGGCCGTAATGTGGTACAACCGTCAAGGCGGACAAATGTATTTTTGGACAAAATTCAGTTGCTTTCTTAGGACAGGTGATTGACGAAAGGGATATGCGGCCCTGCAAAGGAGACGCTCAGGCTATCCACTTAACTAGCCACCGCTCACAGTTTCGAAGGCTGTTCATCCCAAACTGCTTCCGTTTGATGTTAAGTTTAACAGATTTACTCTGAAGTGCTGATGGTGGTCCCATATAATTACCCGGGAATGCTGAATCTGCTTTCAAACAGTTGGAGGGGCACTGGCTCCTTTTACGTTTCTCCTTCATTTTGACGTCGAGGCTAGGCTCAATGTAGCCGGAGACACAGCTGAAAAGGCCATATGCAGCATGCCCCGGCAGTGGTCCACGTCACAATTGAAACCAACGTCATTCTTCTCTAGTCGTCTTCTCTCAGCCAAAACTGCATTTTGTGGCTTTTGAAAAGGAACTACCTGCCGTTTACAGTACTGTTAGACACTTCCTACAGATCTTCGAAGTCAGGCAAAACCTCATCTTCACCTATCACAAATCATCATCCTACGCCCCCCTAACCGGAAAGACAAAAGAGCATCCTGTATACTACGTCAGTGAGAAATCATTGGGCATTTCTACAGTGATGTACTTTAAGATTTTGATGCCGACGTCAATGTGGCTGACGTAAAGGTCCATTACGGATTGGAGCGAAGAGTACCCAAATAAAACGGCTCTCAAGATGACAAAATTGACCCGAATACTCTATCGTGCTACAATCATAAGTTGTAACAGTACAAGGTATGAGAAAACCTCAGTCATGCAGCCAAACTGAGTAACAGGCAAGAACCGAAGCTCTTCAGTGCTCAGGGCCAAAAGTACTTTCCACAGCACAGCCAGGAAACAGGCCCAAGATGTGTTAAGGTAGATAAGTCAAGATACAAAGAGAAGTATTCACACTTGTCTCGAGGTGAGCCAAAAAATGTGTAACATTTAGCGAAGAACCGATTTTCTTTAGGAACGGGCATATGCGGAAGTATTTGCTGAGGATTTTTCACTTGGGGGTCACCAGTGACTTTCTCCCTCGAGCATAGGCTCTCTCCAGTTACCTACGGGTCAAAGCTCAGCTAACTTTGGCAGCATTCCAGCGGTCGGAATTGGATTTCACTAATCCAAATGGACGAGGCATTGCCGGAGGTCTCAAAATTCCCACAAGCTCCTCACCTACGCCCAATAATTTGTGACCGTTGAAAGGCACCCGCATACCGTCGCACCCACTTTTTGGTGCAGCTCGATCTTCGACGTTTTACAAAATTTAGCCCACCCTGTCCTCCGGGCCACCACCAGGCTAGTCGCAGATAGGAGATTCTGGCACGGCTTGCAGACGAATATCCGCAGCTAAGCTCCTGCAGGTTGTCAGCAGCAACGATCGAAGATACGAGACATTCAGTGGCTCCATGAGGCCAATTCTCAGAAGCATCCTCACCGTTTTCTTATACCTACTTGGATATCCTTTCGTTGCTGTCAGCCTCTGTACCGGATTCTGCTACCCACTCACCATGGTCTACCTTTTCACCGGTTGTTCGACGTCGTCCTAGTTGCCAACATAGAAACAGACAGTAGTAATACCTGGTTTGCGGAAGGTTGGATTTCATAATATGGACGCCCTGCAACGGTAACCACTGGTCGCGGAGCTCAGTTTGAGCCACTCTTGTTTGTACACGCGCTGCGTATACTGGGCTGCGGCCACTCTCGTGGGATAGGGCATCACTCAGCAGCCGATCGTACTGAGGTGGGTTTTCGTCTCTAGCTCTTAGTTTTTCCCACCATTGCTGGTAGCTCTAATTGGTGACAGAAGTTTCTAGTCGTTCTCTCAAGACTGCTCTCGGCTTATAAACCTCATGTTATCACCTCAGCTGCGGAAATGGCTTCTGGTTAAACCATTGGGTTACCCATAGATTACTTTATTATAGCTTGAGTGAGTGACGACGGCTGTGCTTCACATACTCAACAGTTAGCCGCATGGGTGCACCTTTTCCGAGTTCGTTAGCCGCGACGGCAGTCCCCATCGGCCCGCACTCCACCGTCCAAAGGATTTGCATCTTGACTATAGGCTAGAAAGGGAGGCAGCTCTCAATCGTAACGCTTCTGTAACTTCGTCACCCACCACCTCAAACCGCGTAGCCCGGAGAGGATAAGCTGCGGTGATTAATGCGGTTCAAACGTCTTGTACATTGTTGAAAGCGTCTTGTGGATGGCATTCAAGTTTTACCTCACATAACGTTGTTTACACCCTTTGACGTTGCATAAAGTGCTTTTGTGAACCAAGACTATCCCAAACATTTCAAAATGTATTTCTCAGTATGATCAACCGGGTAATTCCCCTTTGTGCTGTCCTACTCACTTGCCGTTTGCGCGGCTTTTTATTTGCCTTCTTGTTTCATGTGCTGGCTAAGCCGATGGAGAGGCCCTCAGATTTAATCATCAAGCGCTCTTTCTTCATCGTTTTTTTCTGCGGCACTTGGGTGAGGGCCTCGTGGATGACAACTAGTACCACAAGCCCATCGGTGGAACTTCGCAGCTGTGCTAGCGGGTTGTGGGGTTGTAAAGTAGTCTTCTGGGCGACGGGCCTCACAAAAATCATGCGATCCGTAGAGGCTAGCGCGCGGTACTTCCTCAGTTACCTCAAGGGTTCACTTTGGTAGTTCTCATCTACGGAAACTTTTTTGTAGCTGCCTGGAGATCACTGAAATCCAAAGTGCAATTTCGTGGTCAGAAACCATTTTTGGATGAACAACAAATGGGTACTCAGTTCCAGGCATCTTGTATTATGTTGGATGCCACAGGGCTGCTCGCTGTTTGTCTACTTGCTGTAATAGCAAATGATTAGCGACTACTGGACAACAAGCTAATGATGATCTGCTTCAGAACCGTTGAACCATCGCTTCCGATGTCACTCTGACGTAAAAGCAACGGGCTTTGTTTCGATACAAAACCGTCCTCCACCTACTCCACCAATAACCACAATTCTTTGAAAGCCGTTGGAAGTTTCGGCCTGTTGCCCGTTCCTTAGGCGCTCTCGGGATCTAGCTATGGCCGAGGAATCTAAGGTACCAAAAACGTAATGATGTTTCTACAAGAGTCAGCCAAGCGGCTAAGTGAGAGGCTTTTATTTGAGGTCCTTTGAATGAACCCCAGCAAAACATTTGGCCCCGTAAACCACAGATTCCTAGAAACCAAACTGCTGCCTTTGGTAATGGTTGTGAAAACGAGACCGTGGGTGAATAGCCTTTTAGCAGGGTGGACATTCATTATTAGGGTGATGGTGACTTCTCTTGATCTAAACTAGTGGATCCCATGAGGCCAACTGCCCGTCCCTCGGATTTTCCCTGTCATCATAAATAATCTAGAGAGTAAAATATAGAAATCTACTTTTGTGTTAGCCGATGATATCAAGGCAGCCGGAAGAGATGTGACGGGCTGCGTCGGCCTCAGAAACTGGTTGCACAAGCGGGACATTCTGCAGAACCTCGCCAAAAGTCATTGCCCGACCATAAATCCAATGGCTTTCAAGGCCGGTCTAGGATGGCTGCAAAAAGCCCTCGAGTTCAAGGGTGTAGATATCGTTCTAGACAACCGTTCCAAGCTGCCGAAGCAGTGCACCGCAGCTGAAAATACGGCCATGAAAGAAACCTTTCTGGTCGGCTCAGGGAAGTCTTGTAAGGGGTCTGGACATTCGTTCGAATCTGCTGAGCCACAGTAAGGCAACTCTTGGAGTGTTTCATGCTCACCTGGCCAACTTACTTCCAGAAAGGTGAAGAGGGCCTACAAAAGGTGCGAAGGCCAGACCTTGGGATAGGAAAAGGCCGAGTGAGAATACTTAGGCAGAGAGCCTTTGAGGCGCACAACTATGTCCCACTGAGCAACGAAGCATCCGCAGGGATGTCGTAGAGTCGTTCAAATAAGAAAGCTTCGCACACAAATCTACAAAATTTGAGCTCTCTAGTCCCAGAATGAGGGACAGGAGGTTTGCCTTTCAAAACTTAAGAGACGAATGGCACACGGAGGCGGTTCAGTACTACAGGCATAAATTAACAGTGCTCTGCTAACCGTCGGAAAACGAGTAGCGAGCCACAGAAACGCTTTTGCAAACCTGCAGAGCGGAGCACACAGCGTGAGGAAAGACTACGTAAGGCTCGCGAATGTATTACGCTGGATACAGCGTTCTTCTGTGGGGGTTGCACACGCAATAGCTGCAATGACAGAAAGAAAACTCGCTGAGCCGGAAATTAGAAAGTACTTAGGCAAGCGTCAACACTTACACTGATAAAAATGGGCGTGCTGACCTATGCGTGAGCACGTACACAACAGCGTGTCGTTGGCGGTAGAACTAGAAAACATTTGGCTTGGAGTGATGAAAAGAAATTTTTATACGGATTAACAAATAAAGCTATGGATTGCCAAAAAGGAGTGCAGTTTCAATATGCAACCTTCTCCTTGATGGTTGAGGGAGATGCTTCCAAAATGTTGGATTGTGGCAACGTTCGCTTCTTTTGAAGAAAGTATCATGATTAAAAAAACGGCAAAAGATGGCAGTTTTATTTGGGATTAAAACGAACACTAGTTTGTCATGTGTTGAAGGGAGGAAGAGAAGGTTCTGAACAACACGTTTGTTTGTCCGCGGAATTTCTTCATCGCTCAGTGATTGTTCCGACATTTGAGGTGGATAAATGCGTTATTCCCTAAGTCGGGTGTGCAGAATCATCCCAGCGGGTTGTTTGCCAGAACAAATACTGTCTGGGTTTGTCAGAAAAGGTCTAGGCTTTCCGTAGCCGTTACATACGTGCAGCTAGCGGGAGGAGAGCGGCTCCACTTCCCCGCATACAGGTACAAGTCACTCACTTGTCGCAAACAGACGGACTGTGGGTATGATTGTAACTATCTGAAGAAACTGCAAACGTAATTTTCCGGACACAAACATGAACCCAGAAGTCAATAGCATTAGATTGCACCATGTATTCCGGACCTTTTTGCTGCATTTTATTTGGTGCATATTGCAGTCAAGGTAATCATCCATAAATGGTAGATTGAACTTCCTCATGAGACCAAAGGCAAAGTGCAAACACACACAGACAACTAACGATGGCAAAAAATACACGTTACCAAAGCAAGACCAATGTAATTATCCATTCTTGGTGTTTGCACGGTTAAGATTGACTTTGGTTAGTAGCTAGTGCCTCCGCTTATCTTAATGGTCGTTGACTGTTTGTGACATAAGTGACGGCGAAATCCATGCTGAGGTTAAAGCCGTGATTTGTCTGTCATAAGAGTTGCACAACGGAGGATGTGCGTGTCCTGCGCGCGCTCGATGACGTTATTGATTGCCTCTGCCTGCGCGTTGTTTTCTATAACGAAACCGAGGTGCGTTCAACCGATATAATACGCAGTTGTCTCTCCGTTCTGCTCATGGAGAGAGCTGAGCACCCAAACTTAGGCAGGTAAATGCAATTTGACTTGGTGTAAAAAGGCAGCTGTTCTTACATCGATGGCAGTTTCATTCAGGGGGGTTGTATAGAGAATGATGATCTTTGATCCCATCAGTTGTTTTTGTTTGCACTTTTGCTTTTGGTCTGATGGGAACGTTCAATTCACCATCTATAAATGGTCGCCTTGACTGCAATATGCACTAGTGAATATACAGAGAAGTGGTCTGGAATAAATCATGCAGTCCAACGCTATTGACTCGTGCGTACAGTATCTGAAGGAAAGTGGCTTAAAGCACTTCCATTTTTAGGGAACTCGTTGCCTGCCTATCCAGGTAAGGACGCTGAAATGGGTTTTATGCACGTGATACCTAAGGATTTCGTTCGGCCCGCGAAATCGAAACGACTTTGTATTGGAAGATACCTAATGATTGTGAAACGCCTTTGGGAAATAAGTAGCCAAATTCGATACGGATCCCGAAATCCGAACGCGATTATCCGTGAAACTCTACGATACTAGATTATCAAGTGAACGGTGACATAAAAAGATACAAACCTCAATAAGGCGATTACAGGGACCCAGAAAACGAGAACCAAGTTGCGGAGTGCGAGAAGGGAGCATATGCATCACGCAGTTCCAGAATAGTATATGGCAGAGTGATGCGCTGGACGCGAACAAAAAACCATTGGTTCACGAAAACATACAGTGCATAAAAACAAGCCAATGGTGTAAAGGGGTGAGCGATGTCAAGGAACATGAAATTTCAGTTTCCGGGGGGGGGGGGTTGTCCAGGACCGGTCTTCACACTGCCCACCAAAGTTCTTCCGAAGCTTGGCGGAGTCAAACTTTTGGAATAGGGGTACTGGTTCTTCCTACTTACCTAGACCGTGCTGTCAGGGCAACTACTTAATACTTCTGCCGTCAACATTATACTCACAATCGCACTTGATCCGGTGGCTACACCAAAGCAATGTTACTCTGCATCGTCCATGGGAAAGGCCGACCTATGGCGGTAGTGAAGAAAGATCATGGGTGCTGTCCTAGGGAAGGCCGTAGTGCATCGGCTGAGTGCGTTTTTGTGTGTGTGCTTGCGTGTGGGTGTCATGGATAAAGCCGCATCTTGGCATATGGGCAAACAGTAACAACTACCACCTACGGGAGGTATCTCCCATAATGCCAGTGATAAACGAGGAACAATCAGCCCTGCGGTGTTTTTGATGGGGTCATGAAGCATAAACTTGTATCATGTAGGTATGTGTCTGGGTGTGCGATAGAATCATAACCACTGCCACGAATGGGGAAAGCCCTATATAACGTCAATGAAGAACAGTGTGCGCTGCAAAGCGTATGATGGAGATCATGAAGCACCAACATGTGTCGTGTAAGCGTGTGTCTCTGGATGAAGGTCTGGTTCAATACTTCAGTATGTCGTAAATGCCCCGCTCAAGGGAGGTGCCTTTAACTCCTTCAAAGACGAATGAGGAATAGTCTACCGGGGTTTTGTGCTTTCGGCTTCTCCTTCTTCACTGTCGAGAAAACCGATACTGCGTATGTTGCGGATTAGCCTTCCTTGATAGCCCCTTACATTTCGTCAGAGCTTTTGATGGTTCTCATAACAACGCCCAAGTGCCAGGTGCTGAAATGAGCATGTTCTTCTGCGATCATTACTACATCTCCAGCCTCAAACGGTCTTGCTTTGATCGACCACTTCTGTCGAGTTTGCAGAGCCAGTAGGTACTCCTGCAGCCATCGCCCTTAGAAAACCTTGGCAAGGTAGTTTGCCTGCTTTCATTCATTAGGGTAGCTCCCGCGAAGGTTTGTCGGCCGGCGGAAACCTCCATTATACCTTAACGCCAATAGGTCGTTCGGAGTTAGCGCCAGATGTGTGGGGTCACCGTTGGCCACTGGAAACACTGGGCGGTTGCTCGGAATTCTTTCAACCTCAGTCATGAAGGTGTCTAAAGTTTCGTCGTCGGGCGGCCGTTGTTCAATGATCGACAGCAGTATTCGCCTGGTGGACCGGATCAGGCCTTCCCGCACCCCGCAGCGATGACTGGCCTGCCATCGTTTGCCATAGGCCATGGTTTGATTCTGTAACTCGTCCCTATTTACGTTTCTGTGCGAAAGCTGCAGTTTCCGATGGGCGTCCACGAAGTTCAGACCCTTTGTCGGATTATATATCTGCTGGCATGAGTCTTCGGTTGATAAAGCTTTGCAAGGCCCGCAGGGAGGAGTCGGTTGTCATCGAAGGTGTACCTTCCAAGAGCTCCGCTCGTGACCTCACTCACTTCGTGATGCACCGGTATCGTTTTTCTATCTTCTACCCACATTTGATCTACGAGGGCCCGAAATAGCCCTATCCGGTGTCACTGAACGGCCACAAACACGGAGTCACTCTGGATTCTGACAGTAGGGTCATGTGTTGTTTGCCCGCTGCTGCGCTGCATCTCCTACAATGTACACAACGTTGGATCACGGGTTTTACAGCCGCTCTTCCTTCCAGCAACCAAAGGAGCTTTCGAATGACACTTGTCAAGTGACTTTACCCGGCATGGCATGGGGGCCCCTCCAGCGAGCCTTCTTGGAAGGAGCTACCTTGTCAGTCAGTGACAGGAGGTGGTTGCGAATGCACCTATGCAGCAACCTCGCTAAGTCCGCCCCCTACTCAACCTCCCATTCGATCTTGGCCCCCGGGTCCTTCAACTCTGCCTGTTTTGCCAGGCAGTGGCTAAGTCCCTCTTTGTTCGGATGTACTAGTCTTTCCAGGGTTCAGTGTAAGGTGGAGTACTCCGTGGTCACCGTTCCTTAGAGGAACCAAAACTTGAAGGTCTGGAACGTCCCGTGGGTATCTTGCGATCACTCGGTTGAGGGTAGACGGGCGTTGCCCTTGTCTCCATCTGGTCCCCTAGGCAAAGGGCTGGGTCACTCCCTTATTATATACGTAATCAAGCAGGCTGAGGTTGAACGGTTCCCTTCGGGCCGTTTTGTTCATCCACTCTACTTTTAGAGCATTGAGGTCCCCATGTACCTTGCCACTGAAATTGATGGAAACGCCCCCAACTGCCAATTATACCTAAGGTTTTCGGTTTCCCACCTGGATTCCACTTATCCAGTGGCCATCCTTCCCCCACATTTGATACCCAGCTTATCGCTTTGTATTCAATTATCGGTGGCTGACCGGCTTACCCTGACACATCTACTATTTACTTTTGCCGTACCTTTTGCATCGGCATGCCACGGCGGACCCCAACTGACGCTCGGATCTCCCGGAGTGCCAAAGTTAGAAAGTCCAGACCCACCAAACCCCACCTCAGAACCGACTTCTGCCCGGCCTCCCTCGTCGACATAGCCTACTCGTCGTGCAATAAATCTAATGACCTGGGAAAGAGCTCTGCAGAAATTAACAACGAGTTGCTGCTTATCGATGGAACCCTACTTGAGATTTTTCCTCTGGTAACCCTAGTCGAACCCCAGGCCACCATCCCTTTCACAGACCGGTGTCAGTGGGGAACTTTCTCTTCTCTATCACAACAGAAGTCTACCGCTGCACTTCCAAATCAAAAGATCCGTGGCCCTTATTGCCTCTGACAGCCTACTTCTATCTCTTGTCAAACAACATTCTCAATGCACTCTATAAGGCTCATCATGGATGTCTTTGTACCAGGCTGCGCAAAAGTTACCAGCACAATGACTGTCCCCTACATTTTCAGTTTGTGGCCGACCTAACAGCTGGAGTATTCAATAACAATAAAATGTCGATTGCTGCCTGTTTGCCGTAAAAGTATATTTAGATATTTCCCGATAAAACACCCCTTCAAAGGGAAATACCCCGATCACCTCAAAGTAACCCCCATTTACCCGCCCGTTCTGGTCCAACCGCGTTGGTGCAAACCTCGCTCGAAACTTCAAAAGCAACGCGCCACCAACGGATCCCGAACCTTCTGTCGTCTACTCTTAAACTGTTGACCTAGACTGTACTAAATCCCACCGTCTGCTCCACCTCTGCGCGTATTTCCCTATATGACATCTCCACCGGTAGCTCCCACCTCTGACTGCTTGAACACTCCGACCACTATCTCCAAAAAACACCTTACCTCGGTATCGACCTCACCCTCTCCCAGCGTGGGCCCAAAGACAGATATTGCCACCGGCCCAATCTCCAACCTCTGCCTTACCTATCCTCTCTCGTCCCTGCACCCTCTACTACGTGATACCAATGGCCGATCCCGCTCTGACGACTCTGCCCACTACTCACTCGGTACGCTTCCAGCCCTACTTCATCTCAGAGCTCAATGCCAGGCTTCTTTGAAACCCCTTGTGAGAGCTCCAGAATCACCGACTAGGTCTGCCACCGGGCAGCCACTCACTTCACCTATTCATCCTAGTTCCGCTCTGAAGCTCCCTGAAACTTCCACCCCCCGCACTCAGGGGAGATAAGCAGTCGCTCCATTCTACCATTCTGTCTGATATCATGGAACCTGACAGCCCTAAGGGCCACCCTAATTGCTCTAGTGCTACTCAAAGCTCCACTTTCTTTTCCTTATTTCGCTCACTGTCCCCTTTTTCTCAATATGCGCAACGTCCAAACCACCCATCTTTCTTGCAAAACACTTCCATTCTCTTCCAGCCTACCACGGCCTTGCACTTAGCAGTCTCAATATGCCCCAGTTACCTCCCCCAACTTTTCGCCACTTCCCACCTCTTGCCGAGGAGACTTTTGAGTACGCCTCCAATGATTCCAGGTTCCGACCTGAATCCCGCCTCCTTACGCCTTGCATGCCTCCACCTTACATATAGGCTCCCGTACTCCTCAAGAGACCCCAGCCCTTTCGAAACATGGCCACTCATATCCCAGGCCCTAACTATCGTCATTCTTACTTATCTCGCTTACAACCCTTCAAACATAGGCGCCCTACCCCTCCAATACCGGCCCTGCGCGACAGGTACATTACCCTGTCTCCAACAACCACGTCTATCCAGACCAAAAGCCCACCATACTTCTGGCCACTTAGCTAAGCACCGTCTGGCCCACGCAAACAGCTTTGCGTACCCATATTACCGACCAACCCTATCAATTAGTAAAGCCTCATGATGAATCTTCGCCCAACGAATCAGGACAAGTAGCAGGGCCAAGTAGTCAAATATCTTCCCCTTCACCTTGTTATATCCCGATATCAATCATTCTGGTTCTTCAACTGCCGAATCCCCCGAAGCCATTGCGGAAGTGTTCAACGTTCATTTTTTTCCTTGAGAGCTTTATGTCAAGCTCCTCACACTGCACTTTCTCTGTCCAGTAACTCCCTCACATTACCTAGCCCGGAAACCGACTTTTGCTTGAATGGGTTAGCCCCGACATTATTTAATTTTCCGTCCGTCCTAAATAAGTCTCATCACTTTGGGCATTGACATCATCAAGTCCTGATTTCCTTATTATTGCAACGTGGATCACGGAACATACTTCCGCTGGCGAAACTCACCTTGGGGGTACAAGGTTTTTAGAGCAAACAAGAATGACAGACGTGGAAGTGGTTGCCCAGTGTACTCACGTATGCCCCTTCAGGATTTCCCCTCAGAAGTTCCATACGTAACTCAATTTGTGATTCTCAATGGCTCACAATTCAGCTCTCCTCTATGCTCATGCACGTTGTTTGTGTCTGTCGCCAGCTCTCCTCTACTACTACAGACTTATCCCTCTTAAGCGAAGCCTTTGATTGCTTTTCGCTACTAACTTTGGCAGCGAAAACCGTAGCCGGCGTTTTTAGCTGGCCTGAAGTATCCTGGATGAAGCTCACAGCACCTCCAAGCTCAGCAGACCTTGTCCCCCATACTCACATTAGGGGTCGGGCGCAACACGTTAAAACCCCTGCTGAAAATGCCAACAGCCGAGATATTATATTCACATACAGCGTTTCCAAATTTTCAGATTCCGTCCTGCATAAATTTACGGACAGCGACCCTGAAATAGTGACTGGTAACCTTCCACTCCATCCTTATCCACCCGGCTATCTGACAAGAGTCTACCACTTTCTCCGTGTACATTGGAACCCTCCGCCTAATCTCATCCACAGTCAACATTGGAGCAGGTTTTTCTGACGGCTGACCTTCACCAGGCGGCTGATCACTTTTACTTTGACATTGAAAACAGCCCTTTGAAGCTTAATCCTACTGTCCAAAACCCCTCGCTTAGACAATCCAAACTTGCCTCCCTCCAACAAAAGTATCCTAGGATGAACAGACTTTACCTCTGAAACCACGACTTCTCCCTTCTCATGAGACTAACATTTCTTCCTGATATTGTCCGGAATCTGAAGGAAGTCCTGCTTTGGAAGAAGAAGCTAAAGCTTCGAGGCGTCCCGACAAAACATTGAAACTCTCACTCTCAAATAAATCCATGAGTTCGTATGCACGAACTACAGTGCTGTATGTTGTGTTACCGAGTAAAACTTCGACCACCTCCTATTGCTACATCTCTGAAGCCCTTAACCCTTACTTTGCTAATTCCATGGCCCTCGACTCAGATGTAGCCCCTCCAAATCCTCTTGATGCCACCGGTTCTTCTCTATTTACTTAAGTATTTGATGCGAACAATATTTCCAAGCCCATTTCACACTTCAAAGCATCTGCGCGTCCTGGACCAGATGCTTTACTCCCAGCCGCAACTACGAACGGTGGATCGGACCTTCCCCTTCTATTGCTAAATCTATTCACTTTTCATTCAATTCCCGTTTGATACTGTTGAGCTCGATGCGTTCAGTCATCGCTCCAAGACACAAAAAGACCCGCCCATGAACTCGCTGGCCACCATCCCACCAATGGCACCACTGTCATTTCCAGAAGATTGATGACGATTGGTAAAGACGTCATTATAACCCATCTTCTCGCTTTTACCCCCCTTAGCTGTGGACAGCACAGGTTTTTCGAATCGCGATCATGCCCACATATCAGCTTGACTTCCTCACTCCAGTCACTTAGGCGGTTGATAGCCAGCAGGATTTGGAAGTTGCCCACCCGGATGTGTCCAAGGCTCTCGACCGTGTTCCACCCCCCCCCCCATCTCATCGCCAAATTGCTTTAATTTGGCATTACTGCCCTATTTCCCTCTTGGATGCAATCTTATACCGCACACCGTTGTCATGTGGTCCTCACCAGCGGATATCCATCGAACCGAGACCTGTTACAAGTGGCTCCATACAGGGCAGTTTATCACGTCCTCTTCTATTTCTAATATACATTAATGAAGCACTGGATCCAGCACACCATGGCACGTCAATCTTTTTGCAGATGATATAAATACTGTCAAATCTTTCGGTTCTGATGATACTATCTCTACCCTCCGCAAAATTTCCGCGGACTTTTCTGCACTTGACCGCCGTTTTCACCCCCGAATGAGGAACTTTCCATTGATAAGGGCGAGATCTCAACCTGCAAGTTCAAATTGCCCCATGGATCTTTATCTCTTGATGGGTCCCCAGTTTGCAGTCTGCCCACCATCCGTGATTTGGGCCCGAAGTATTCCAGCTCCCTTACATTCTTTGTGCAGGCCGCCATCCAAGCGGCCGAGGCTAGAAGAGGTGTGGTCCTTCTCTTCAGATTTTTGCGTCTCAGGGTCAGTGTCATCAAGATCTACAAGTCCCACATCAGGCCTTTCCTTTAATATTGCCCAATATTCTTTTCGAACTTGTGAAACTTGACAGCGTTATGCTTGAGGGCGTGCAAAGGCTTTTCACTGTACTACTACCTGATTGGTCTACCTCGTTAAGCTACAGAGAACGATACCATTATCTGAATCTCGGCTTACTCTGGCTCCGCAGCTTGAGACAAAACTTGGTCTTCTTGCATGACCTGCTCCATAAACAGCCCTTTTCCTCTAACCCATTGGGCTTTTCGTGTAGAACTCTTTACTCACTTCGGCACAGGCCTCTTACCATCCCCTTTAACGGCTTCGTCGGCCACACGGTCCCACTTTTTCCTTCTTGTCTACTCCAAGTTCTGGGATGAGTTGCCCATCAACATTCGAGCTTCTTGGACCAAGTCCCAGTTTCTATGAGTACTCAGTCACTATCTCAACAGCACCAATGCACTTCATTTACATAGTATGTGGCCAGCTGAAGATATAGCATATTAGAGGGACCTCGACTTCTGAGGCTGACTTCTTCGAAGACAATGCACCCTCAGAGTGAGGATACCATCAACGTTAAACAGTTTCACCTACCTGACCAAATGTTTGAAGCTTCATTGGGTGTGGCCATTCCCGCACAGAGTAGATGTAAATGAAGTACCTTTACTTTCCTGCGCGCTGCTTCCCCTATCTCCCCTTGTCTCAGACACTCATGATTCGTCCCCTCTGGGTTTTATTCGCCTCCATTACCAGTCATTCCACAGTATGAGCATACCCTGACTGCATTTCTCTGTCTGTTTTCCCCTTTCATTTATCCTCCTTTGAATACTTAACCTTCAAAGTTGGTCAGCCTCCATAGCATAGCGAAGGCCACTCCCATTGCGAATGCTCCTGGATACGCTGCTGTATGGTCTTTTAGCAACCACCGGTCCCACTGGTTCTGCCCTCCGAGACCCCTAGCAATCTAGCCATGAGATCGCGGATGTTGTACCTTCGTAAATGAACTACGCCTCCTATGCATAGTTATTAATGAACTTTGGTATCTATCCAAAGATGGGGGGCGCTGCTCGGTCTACCTCCTTGGCCTATTTGAGTCGGCCTTGCGGGCCGCTTGCAACTGTGTGCTGGCTTAACTGGTCTGGTTATTCACACCTGCGTTCATTCATGAAAGAGCTTTTAGGTTGGGTTACCAGCGAACCGTTAGCCCCAAACACTAGCACTGTTTGTGGATTTCACGCCGTCACTGTCACAGCTCTGCTCTCTGCGGACTGCATGCCATCATCGCTCCCGCTCAACCGCGGCAGGCTCACTATTTGATTTTTTCTTTACTTAAACGGCTTCTTGTTCTCAATTTTCTTATTCACACCTGGCTACTTCGTCCTTATTATCACCGCCATCGCTCCCTCACCCATTATGCCCGTTCCTCTGTCATTTTTCATCATCCATCTAATTCGCACCCATGCCCGATCCCCAAGTTAGAACTCGGCCTCCAACCTTTGAACCCCTTTTGACCACATTTATCGCCGATTAATAGCCAATGCGTATTTCGTGCTCCGCTCTACTAATCTATTGTGGTCTTTTCATCAGCAAGCGCCTCGATTGGCATCTTCGGTTCCTTCTATTCTTGCGGCTGCCTGTCATCACGCAGCATTCCAGCCCCATCGTCCCATTTCTGCTAGGCATACATATTCCTCGTGACACTGTTTCATCTCAGGTTCTCTTGTCCCAGATTCTGCTTCACAGTCGGCCCACATCGAGCTTCACCTGAGATAGAATGATCTAGTTATCCAACACTTACCTGTACCACTCTGGCCAGTTCTGTGATCTCCCGTTTTATATTTCGCCCACCACATACATCCTTTCTGTGCTTTTCAGGTTGCACTGTTTCTTCACATTTCATCGGTTGTAATGAGCTCGCTGCACCATGAATTTTACAAACAGTTTCTACGTGATCTGCGGGTACCCCTCCCCTTTGATATTTCATTTACACACTTCGTTCCCACGTTGTTCTCCGGTAAAAACGCTCTATCCATGCACCTCAGTCCGACTTACAGCCCAGTTCTCTCGAGCTGCTGTTAGTCCTCACTGCCGAGACCACTGAGTAACTATATTTTCTCAGCCTTTCTCAGCCATTCACATTTTAATCATCTTGCTCCTTCGTAGTGAAAGTCCACTCACTACAACTTCCCCCATTTTCAAAGGTTGTCTCATGGTGCACCTACTTTGAATAAGTCAATCTAGCTACTTCGAGTTGTCTCCTTCTATCAATTCTTCCATCCTTCACGAACTGTTCAACATGGCTGACATCATCTCAGTGCCCCTGAGGCCAATTTTTCTCCCAGCAGATCCACCAAGTTCCTTTCGTCAAAAAACCGGTGTGTCATGACTTTCGGCTGCTATTCCACACTTATTTGTTGACACCGAACATATTTATATTCCACTTCTCCCAGGTTTCGACTGCCATCTCTCATGCAACATGCGGCTACCTCCTCATATGCGATCATTCTGAAAACATCCGTACCTTGCAGCCACCGTAAACCAATCTCTCGATAACATATTTTATACGTGACTCACCTTCTAAAGCTCCCATGATTTGCCCCACGTTCCACGCTGAATTATGCAACCTGACACTGCCATTTATCGCAGTTTAGCAATGCATAATTTCTATCCACTCATTTCCACTCATGAATTAATTCTTCACCGTCATTTGCTGGCACGGCTATTTCAGCCGTATTTCGATCTTCCTCGTATAACATTCCCACTTTATAGCTACATCAACTTAGACCAGTAAGACCCAATCAATAGGCTTTGATTTTCGGATTCGCCGGGCATTACTTTGAATATATCAATTGGCCCACTTAAGACACTATTCGCCATTGCCTGGTGCACATATATCTATCTCACTTTTAACTTACGTTTACCTTACATTTACCTATATTGAATCCATCTATCTTGTACTAGACACACACCATTCTACGTAGTTGTGAAATATTTGTCCATGTGTTCTTCTGTGACATTCTGATCACATATCTGGCACGCGCCTAGCCTCCTCGAAATAAACTGATATTATTATTATTATCGTTATTATTATTATTATTATTATTGTTAATACCATGACCTCTCCCCAAACCCATGAGAAGATGCGAGTATTGCATTAGTTGGTCATCCTCATCTGTTGAGGACGATGGGCCGCGGTGCACAGAGACAACCCCCAGTTTTGCACGGTACGTCCTGAGAAAGATCATCGTTGCCCGTACACGGGGTGGAAGCTGCCTGCTGGTGTTATTGCCCCCACTTGAGAAGCGGTACTCCTCCATTCCGCTGCCTGTGTGGCGTGTTCACGCTGCTGGCTGCAAAGCTGGTAGGTGTTTGGCACGCTAAGCCTTCCTGGGGTTAGAGCCAGGTCTCTGTGACTCCCAGCATATCAACGCTTATTGCGAAAGCTTCAAGTTCTGACAACTTCTAACCCACACCTGGTGCATCCGTGTACTCAACTAACAGTAGCTCAGCGCCCTGCCCATTATTTGGGTTTCCAGATACCTCCGGCTGATGGGAACTCAGGCCCGAGCGACTTTTCCCTTTTTCTGGACGGGCCTTCCAGTAGCCTTCTGGTTTCTCTTTGAGAGAGCTCTCGCCACTGAAGCATGCGAAGGTCGTGGAGTCGACAATACTGGACTGCCCACGTCCTCGGTGGTTAACTGGTAGTAATTTTGAACTTCTTTATTTTCCGTCCCTTGTAACCGGCTCAGGGATGCCTCAAACCACCACATTTCTTCCCCTCCCTAGTGCTGTTTCACTGTCTACTTGGAGTTTGGCCAAAGCCTGGAAGAACATTTTCTTCTCTCCTTCAACCTCCGAGAACCTGCTACTCAAGCCAATGAGTACACCTCACAGAACTATGTCCACAGGGGTATCGGGTATTGGCAAAGCGGTTTTAATTTTCTTTAAAACACGTTTTTGCTTTCTTATTCTGGAGCCCACACTTGGCGTTGTCCTAAGCTCTGGTTTTAGCATCTGAACTGGCAAAGACTGATTGAAGTTCTTAACAAGCTTTCTCGTTCAATTCAATTGGTGTCTTGGCGAATGGAGTGTCCACCCCGGGGACGTTATTCTGAGAGAAGGCCGGCTTTTGAAGCGGGAAGGAGGTTTCGTTCAAACGAGCTATTTAATCCGTTCGTTTCAGCCTAACACGCAAAAGCGTTTAGAAATTTGAACAGGTTCAATCTAACCCCTTACTTCTACAGCAAATGATACATAGGGTGACGTTCTGGCCTCTACGTTCAACACAGGATCTCTACTTCCAGCTCATCCTTTTCACGCTTGTAACTACCACAGTGGTCACTAATCGGAGAATTTCCTACATGCTTGGTACCACTCCCTACTTCTGGTTATCACAAATGCAAGTAAAGGAGAGGGCGAAAAATGGGCCCAAATAGTATGGAAGGCCGAGATATTGGGAAAAGGCTGCGAGAGGTTCAGTTTAAGTGCATGGCTGCGTACCAGTAGGCCACAGGAAACGAAGCCCATCTAAGGCTTATTATCGTCACCACGGAGCACAGGGCTTCAGGTCTTCCTGACTCCAAATTCCGTCCCAGAAAACCGGTTTATGGATTCCCAGTCTCTTTCTTTCTAGACAGCGATACTTTCGTTCCGAATTTACTGTTCTCTTCTTCAAATAAGCCACTGGCTCAGCTTTGACATGTAGTCCAACACTAATAAAAAGTGGTTATTTTCTTCCTGTCTTTGATTGGCTCGCAAGGCCGCGCCATGGCTTAGCACAGTAAACATTCTAGAGCTGTGATAAACTGAAATATAAGCTTTTAAAAATTGGCCTTTGAGAGGAAGCATAGTGATCCTTCCCTCGATTGGATTATAGCTTACCACCTAATTCTTTAGGAAAAGAAAGATTGGTAACGGACTTGGGTATTCCATCAGTACTCAAGAAGTAACAGCAATATCCATTTTGATTCAAACTTCCTCAGAAGTCTTCCAAAGTGAAGTCCCTGAATGCTTCCAGATTGCTTTTTCCGACATTATTCGAGCTGACACCAATTTGTGTTCTGCGGTCAGTTTACACTGGAGGCCGAGGAAGTAGCTTATTTGGCAGGCTGTGCAAGGCTAACTTCAATCACGTTGCGTTACTTCCGGTTCGCTGCTTTGGTTACCAAGTAATTTGACCAACCACTTTATTGGGCTTGTGAACTTAGAGCGGTTAACTACTGTGCATAATTTTCTTTACTGCTTTCCAAATTAGGAAAGCGACCTCGAAAAATGAATTAATTTGGGCATTCACCATTGCCTTGCTAACTCTTTAGGTCATCAGGAACATGACCCTGGGACACTACGCTCATGATACACCAGCGGACTGTCTGTCCACAGAGGTCCCTAGCCCTTTTTTATCTTCAAATCTAAAAGCATCACATCTTGTCCATAAAGGCCTAACTAGAATGCACTTGTCGTGAAAGGTTTGGCCCAGCCGTCATCGTTTGATCCACCTTTGAAATAAACCACATCAGATGAAAAACTATCTGCCACCCTCATCATCGTCACTTCTTCAAGCAGCCCGTCTCTACCATTGCTACCATTATGCTTCTCAAGTCGATCCATAACCCAGTTATCATCGTCTTTAGCCCAACCTGCCTATCATAAAATAAACCATCATTAAGCTGGCAGTATTGCTGCAGATGCGTTGTTCATTTGGTAAATAACTGACCCATCAATACCTAGTCATCAAACCTTGCACATTTTGTGGACTGTTTCTTTTCCTGTACCTAATACAACATTCCTGTTTGTTGCCTTATTTTGGATCGAAATCATCTCCATTTACTTTATTATTCAACGCTTGTGCACTTTTGTTTTGGAAGGTTCTTTTCCGTCCTAAGATAGGCCAAATATCTGTCAGTCCTGTTTAGTTCTCCAGCTTTTGCAATCATTCATTCCTAAATTTCGTGTACATCCGTTACTCCGTCTTGCCAGCCCCACCAGGTTTTTATCGGCTTGATCATCTAATTTTGAGTTTATTTTTGACGGGGTTTACCGTAGTTTATAAAACTTAAAACTCTCCCGTATACTTTGTGTGTTCCCACATTTTTCTAATCCTTATACCTTCCAATCGCGCATTACAGAATACTTTCGGGGTCATCCGAAATACACCGCTGTCATTACTATTTCATCGGTATCAAAAACGGGTTTATAACGATGCTGTCTGAAATGGCCGTCCGTCCCAAAGAGCACTTTATTTGATTCCACCGTCTGTCATTTGGCTTCGGTTTTGGTGCATCTGTCGGCAGTGCTTTGTGGATACCTGTAAGGGTCTAGAAGTGACCAAGTTTGAATGCGCAAATTCACCACCAAAATTTATTGTAGATGAATATAAACTATTGGCGCTTAGCTCGGGGCAGTCTGTTTTCTTCCCAGTGCTGCAGGTCTGTTCGTTGCTTGTCTACTTACTGCAAGGTCCTTTGGTTTCCGACAGATGGAAAACTTTTTTGACTGCGCCGCTTGTGGACGTTTGAACCTTTAGCCCCCTATCTGATGAAGAGTCCACTGTCAACCTAAAACATAAACATGATCCATAAAAATTCAACACATACCGTCCTTCAGCTATCTCGGTAGTTTTTACAGCCTTCCCAAAAGCTTTGGCTCCTTTGGCTTATTACCCATTCCAGAGCATCCAAAGGTCGGCGATAGTGTGATAGTTCGCTCTCTCTATCAGTCCTTCTGTTCGCCTACACGGCTGTAGCATTGCGATATACTCACCTTGCAAAGATTCATGCCCTCCCCATACATTCACATCCGAGAGACATCTGTATCGCAGCGTTTTGATCTTTCGCCGTCACACGATCCACCTTTCACAAAGAATATCAACGGATAGTATTTCACCTGTCAACTACTTCACTACCCAACTTCGCAAACGTATTCATCGGTTGTTTGGTACTTTTCCATATCCGGTATTCTATCTTGGTAAATCCTCTCAGACGATTTTGATTCTTGCATATCTCCGGTCATCATGTTCAGCCCTCAGACAACTACAATTATACGTAAATACGTACCTGTCATTTAAATACTCACCTTCTTTGAAAACAGTGTATCTGCGATCATCATGGCTACAAATCAAAAACTGACTTGTCGAACAGTTCCCATTTCCATTTTGGTGCATTACATTCCACCTTTATGAAAGTAAACAATGTGCTTAACGGTTACGTGTTTACATCCGGCCACTTCTTTCACCATCGCCGAGGCATTCTCTCTATACAAATGAGCCCTTCACTGGGTATTTAACTGACTCAGCCGATATTTGGTGAATGAAAGTTACAAGGGTAATCTTCGACAGATTTTGCTTGTTCTTTTTCTGCAAATTCATTCCTTTCATCGTCTGATTTCCAATCCAAAGCCGTGTCATACTCCGCGGAGCGCTATAACTGGTTCGTGTCTCCCTTGGGAACTTCTTTTTTCCTCAAGGTGAACAAAACTTTCGTCAATTCTGTTTGATCATCTTGTTGCGCAGTCCCTCTTTTTGTAATATTTCAGTAAGAGTCTACTACCTCCGACCACTTTGACCCTAACTTGACCGGGTTGGCCACCCGACCTTGGGTTTGAACTTGATCGGCGCCGCTTTGAAGCGTAACTTAAATACTTTCTCCTGTACAATATCGAGTGCACATACCTGAATCATCCTTTTGGAATTCGGACACTACGTCCAATTGTACTGTTCGATCTTGCTTTTCAGCATGCCTCAGGGTTATCCGAAATAAACCATTGTCATCATTATCATCATCATTATAAGCCTTTCTCGGAATTTGGTCGGTACCGGGTTACTCGGAGTACTAAAGAACTGTCACATCCGGACTTGGGGATGAGGCTATGGCCACTGGAAGGGGAGCTTCCTGTCTCAAGGAAGGGAGCCTCATCTGATTTCTTTGATTAACCTACAATATCCATGGCGGATAAAGTATACTTTATTCAGGCACAACTTCCGTTGTTGTCAGTCAGGTAGGATAATGTTGCAAAGGGCTGATAGTGGCCCGGGCTAATGGAGGGCTCAGAATTCTTAGTGTTGTGCGCAGATATTGGCTATTCACTGCTAAGATTTTGTTTCTTTCCTCCGAATATATTGTTCGAATTGGTTTGTTCCTTCAGTTTGGCCGAAAAAAATTAAAGACTCTTTTCCCACCTTCCGGGCAAAATGCAACAGTAGCATAAGCTTTCTATCATATTTGGTGCCCAGTTCGTGGGAAACGGCATAAGATAACTGAGCCTAGTGTGAACTATAAGTTCATCCAACCCCTAGTATTCTACCTCTGTGGATACTTTGTTCCACCTGGCACCCTGAATCTTTTAGAATGCCTTACATGTTGTGCCACAGGCAATTTTTCACTTAATTCAATCCACTTTCCCACTAGTCCGCTGCTGGATTGGCTAGCTTTCACATTTAGCCTTGAGGCTGGCTTCCATAATTTTATGCTGCTGCCTCTTTTTCTATGAACGGTGGCCATTCCAAATATATATCCCTCACTTGTTTCCGATGATCCCTTCAAGATTTTAAACGTTCCATAATGATCACCTTTAAATCTTATTTTTCCAAGTTCATCCCTCAAACATCATCTATATGATTTACAGTTATGTCCTAAAATCATCCGGATGGCTAGTCGTTGAACAAATATTGGACAGATTGAATCCTTCTTTAAAAATGTTACCCGGGCCTGTCCGCAGTACTTCAAATGCCAACTCAATACTGTATCGTACTTGAGCAAGGAAATGTCTGCTTTCTAACTGAAGAAAGCTAAGAACAACCAAAACAACTCATTTCCGCCTTGCGAACTGCCAGTTTGCACTGTTTGGCCTACTAAAAGTCCCAGTCGTTGAGACACAGAAGTCCTTCGATGACCTCGTCGTCTGAGTTGCGGATGGTTGATAGTCATTCGTGACCTCACTCCTACTAGAATTCTGGTCGGAAAGTGACTTTCGCATTCGTTTAAGGGTGTGGCTCGTCATTTTATCACCTGCTTGAGGTCCCTCGCAAAGGCGTTGAGATTCACTAATCCTACAAAGTTTACGTAGTCGGTGAAAATGAAAAGCGTTAGAGGTAGGTCATTTGCCAAAACACTTATACAGAGTGAGAAGATGGCCGTGGGTCCAAAACTGAAAACTGAGACACTCCTCTGGCTGCCCCGGCCGGGTTTCTTCTAAACTTGCTCTGACGTGAAACGTCGTGTTAGTAAGACAGGCTGGTAATCAGTCTGTCATCCCAAACTCCTTGAGTTCCCCATCGGTGCGCTGGGATTGACCTCGCCAAACCCCTTGCTAAAAACTGGATAACAAGTTTCAACCACGTTGCCCTCGTCCAGACGCATGGTGACTTGGTCCAGGAATACTGTTTCAAGAGACAGGATTTGCCTTTTGCAGACCAGCGCTGTGCCTGGCAGAGCGGCTTGTGGTTCATCAAGTATTCACGCGTGATTTTGTACTGGTCCTTTTAAAAGCCTGCAGAAAATGCACGTGAGGTTCCCGAATGATTATTTTGTCCTTCGACGGTGACCCTACTTTGCTCCAGTGCTACACTGTGGAGAAGACAGCCTGCAGGCTGATGACCCCTGCCAGCATGCCTTCAGATCCCGCCAGGGATTTATGCTGGATCCCTCCGGCAATTTCCCTGACTATCTATTCATTATTTGCAGGTTTTAAATTGGTGGCTGCACGCATTTATGTTTCAACTGATGCTTGTAGTCTTTCACAACCCCTGTGTACCCCATGGAGGGCAGATCCAACGCACGCCTATCTCCCACTCTTCAGGATCAGAGGTCCCATTCCATCCCCAGGCGAAGCTTTTGATTGTTCGTGCCTGTGATATCTCTTTCGCGTTTTGTTTAGTTTATGACCAGTGATAGTTCAAAGGTTTTTTGACTGTTTGCTAGTTTGAAGTGCTCAATTTCTGTCATCCTAGCGCTGTAATCAGACTTTCCCGGTAACAGCTGTCCCGAAGATCAGCCAAGCTGTATCACTTCCTTGCTAACTCCTTGAGCATCTGGTGCCAACTCAGCCAGCCTCGCCGTGCTCTTGCTTCCTTGAAGTGGGGAGATACTCACCCGAGGCCGCTGGTTCCCTTGATACTAAGCCATGTTTCGTCCGCCCTCAGAGCTTTGCCCTATATCCTTAGCCTGCGTCTGCCGCCTAAGCCACAAGTTTCCCCATTTAACCTCACAAATGTCTACATAGTATTCCTACAGTTCCCACATGTCCGATAAGGGGCCGAGGTTTGGCGGTGACGCTGCCAACCTTCTCCGTTGGCAGCAGCAAGTCTAACTAACTCATGTCAGGAAAGCGCTGGCGGGCCCCTTAATGTTCTCTAGCAGATAAGCGAATCATCAATTTTCTTTCCAGATCCAGTAATAGGTATCAACCTGAAGCCTAAATGAGAACCCTAGTTCGAATGTATCTGGTAATTTCTCCTCCCTGTGCTACCCATTTTGATGAACAGCCTTAGCTACTGTTCAAGAGTCTACTTTTCTGAGGGACACCACCTCGCTTTATTTATGGAAACGATCCATTACCATCTGGAGGTGAAGTCCGCAGTTTTGCATCAGGCGAAGAAGGCTAAATGCTTGCTCTGATACTAGTTGGCCTGGAAGTCCGTCGTACGTCGGTTGCAAAGGAGTATGTTCTTTTGTGAGAGGGTTTCTCCTCTGACCGCACTCCCCAAAGAAGTCGCAAAAAGTCGCTGACACATGGTTTCCTTGTTTCCTTTTAAGAAGCCTCGCCTCATCGAGTTCTTTGTTCACCCTTTGCAGGAGTTTGCCTACGACGGGATAACAAAGATTCGGCCAATGTAACTGAAGACTTTCGGATAAAAAACCCCAGTAGTCACCCTCCCGATTGAAAATTGAGCCCTTCAAGGCATCTGGCATCATGACTCACTCCCAGCATGGAACTAGAGAACGAGCTTTACTGTTGGCCGGACAGCCGGCTATACAATCGGGGTTCAGGATTTGCATGATACACGGCAACCCGGTATTCAATCACAGATGTGTACGACGACAATGCAACTGCTAAAACCTTGCTTGGAAGGCGGTCCTCATGGGCACGGATGAGACAGCATGAAAGTGAGCTGCAATCACTGTTTTCTATATTCTTGATGTTCGCAAACAAAACCATATTATTAGCCGACTGCCCTTTGGACTGTACCTTTTACGCACAAACCTCAGGTCATCCAACTAAACCTGAACTGTAAAACGCCAGGCCCAAGTTTCACTCTTGCACAAACGCACAGCCAGTGAGCTCCATCAAGTGTAAAACTCCGTTCTGGTGCTTCCCAGTGCACGCTTGGTTGGATGATTTGAGACTTGTACGCAAAAAATGGAATCTTAAGAACGGTCAGCCAAAGAGGTATCATCATTCCCACACAATGCGTGGAAGTAGTTGAGAGGTACACGAATGTGAATATTCATCTAGAATGTTGCACGACAACCCGGGTCGTTGGCCTCAACGAGCAGTGAAAAACGGGTTTTCTGATCTTCGAAACCCGGAGCTTAGGGAATTCGTCAAATAATATCGAACAAGGAACGGAAGGTTCATCACAACTATTGCGGTGTCTAAATACTGAACAGTGATCAATCAGGACTTTGAAAATCAAACTCGGCTGAGGAATTTCCCAGGCTCACCTTAGGAGTACGATGCAGTCAGTGTTGCCGAGCAACGAAGGACCAACTGTCCGAATAGTCCCTAAAGAGAAAGGAAACTAAGGTAGTTAAACAACGGGCGAAGATGGAATAGGAATAACCACTTGCCATGGCACTAGCTGAGTTTATTGAATTCTTTTCAATATGCAATTTGCTGCGATTTTCCAGCAGCAGTACCACTCCTCCCCCCAACAAGTCATTTGGGTCTCATTCGGTCCAATATTTACCACCTGGCTTATTGGTGAGGCTCATTTTGCTGTTCGCACAAGTGAGCTTGCAAAGCTTTAGTCATGAGACACATAACTGGAAACCACTATCTCGATTAAAGTCCAAGTGTGCCATCAGTGCTCTTTGGTTTTCTAAACGAACAAAGCAATCAACCAAAAGGTTTACAAAATTTCAACGACAAACAGCCAATAGGTTGGAGTGACTCAACAGCGCAGATGTGAAGTATGGACGTGTAACACTGACTGGAAAAAGCTGCCCTGCTGCGCAAAGCGGGAAGTTTATGGTTGGATGTCTAAAAGCTCCAGTTGATAACAGGATTGATTCACGTGGTCTGCGCCCCGATGTGTCAGAATTTAAAAGAACCCCAAGCTAACAGACATAGTAAAGATTGCTGCTAAGTCTACTGTTTTCACCGAACTTTCGCCAAACGGCAACGATCGCAGGTAAAACCCAAACGGTTAATTTTTTTCCGACCAATTAAAACTTGTGCGTAAGTCCGATTTTGAGCTTCACCATTAAGTGAGCAGTGAAACCTCCCCTGACAGCTACTGAGACATGGATCATATGCGACGGGCTTGCTGAGGAAGGCTAACCGTATCAGAAGTTACGGAGAGCCACAGTTGCCCTGATACATGAACTGCATGTGACAGTGCCGGTGGGCCCGAACGAGAAATAACGGCGCCATGAGCTTACTTCTGTTTTATCGGCAACCGACAAAACAATGTTCTCACTGATCGCTGGAGCTCTAACTTGATAGACTTACATCATCTTAGCCCGACATAGGCCGCATCACGTGCAAACAGAACAAATATACGAGCGCAATGAAGTTAACTGAGAGCACTGAAGGAGTAATAGGCTCTATAAATTAGTAGCAACCACTCGCAGGATAAACCCAGTCAAACCATGCAGGCTGCACAACCGACGTCTCATCAAGTAAACGGGGTTGAAACATGCGTGCTTCTTCACCACAGTGGAAAAGCTTCCTACTTTACCAACCATGGCTAATGCTGGCAAACAGACAAGGTATACTACGTGAAATTTGACTAACCATGAGCACTCTCCAACAAATGTAGTTTGAGCAGGTTACGCCACAACAATACGTAGGATATGAAAACCAGGAACTTTCCGACAAGTCCATCCTTTCCTGACCGCTCCTCACTAAAACGTCCTAGCAGCCGTTTGTTCTTATGAAAATAACATTGGCTGAGGAAGCCCAATTTCCCGACTTCAGACCTCCTGTGATCATCCACCACTTTTGGATTCTTCGCTAGGTACTCACGTTTCCAGCCTCTTAAACTTTCCAAAGTGGATCCGCCAAGAGCTGCGGCCCGAACCATCCCCTGAAATAGAGACGGGAAAAATCATGACAATCAAACGTAGCGATCCTACGGCGAGGTATCAGAAACTTGCTCAAAGCCACAGCTCTGGGGTGGAGGCCACTATTTGCCACTGGCCCCAGAGGAAGAGCGTCGATGGTTCTTTCTACTTCTGCCAAATATATCCTAGAATTTCATCCTTTACAAAACGACCGTGTGCGGTTGAATATGGCACACTCCGCGCCGAGTGTACCAGAAGTTCCCAAGCTCCACCCCACTGACTAGCTCCTGGCAATCCGAGTCTCTAATTGATATCACAACTCGATAGGAGGCGGCTCGTTCTGTCATGCGATAGATTTTGACTAAACTCTCGGATTTCAGACCAAGCCCTTTTACAATTGCTTTCGTCATCACTGAAAAAACGTGGTTTACCACTTCTGGCTGTGAAGTTTGTGAATAACTACAAGAAAGAGTCCGTAGACAGCGTGTGTACCTTCGATGTGCACCGCTGTTACTCTCAGTCAGTTAAATACTCTTCCGTATTGTTCCCCCTGCCCCACCACCCTTATCATAAAAGGCCCAGAATAATTTATTCCTACATAAGCATAGACAACCAAAATTCACGTTACATTTAAGGGAGAGAATGCTTTCGGTAGAAAATTGGTTGTAGGTCCAGATGAAATAACTTCTTGATCAGTCGCGGGTGAGTGTCGCGAAGAAAAATAAGGCTTTGTATCGGGAGCAGATTGATGATGGAGAGCCTTCTAAAAACCTGAGCCTCAGACATAATAGTGAGCCAAGGTTAGGTGACGTCCAGCGGGTGAGCATTGTCTTGACGGAGCTTTGAACAAGATTTATAATTGCGGGCTAGGCATCCGTATGCGAATTAAAGTGTAGTATGGCAAGGTCTGGTGAGAGGGAGAAAAGTGAATAGATGAATTCCAAGAAGCGTTTTAATTAGCCACGCCCTGGCTATGGGAAAAGAGGTGAGAAAAGGGGAGGAAATGGAAAATTATTTGCTGCCAGATTCAGCGAAACGGATGAAGGTGTAGCAGAATTCTGGGACTGAAGATAAAACCATTCTGTGGAAAATCGTAGAACAAAAGAAGCCGAAAGTTACAAAATGGAGGGAGAGGAGAAAAGAGAAAGAAAATATCACCATAACCGGAGCTTGAGTCCAGTTAGTGCGGCATTCCAGGAGAAGTTCAACGACAGTGCCTGTCGGACTTTGCCGAAGGAGAAGTAAAAGTGCAAATGGCAGGATCAGTTGTGGAAGAGCAAAACGAATAGGCAAGCAACGCGAGTGGAAGAAACAAGCTCGGCTATGGCCCAAAAGACAATAAAGTTCACAAAAAAGGGAGTTCAAAAATATTAGAAGCCCAATCCAACTTCAAAAGCCCTTCCTTTACTTATGTACTGATTTATAGGTTGGATTATAGCTTATACTTTGAGGTATTTGCTAATGTGGGCCTTAAACGTCAAAGATGGCCTTATACAACGCATATCATGGGGAAATTTGTTCCATGAAGCTGCGTACTTAACCAGGAAAAAGCTGGATCTAAGAGCACTTCTAGGAATGGGCACAGTAACTGTGTTGCCTCTCAGTCTTGAAGGACATTGCGAGTCCGTTAGGCTTCTGAACTGTGGTGCTGATTCGATGATTCGATTTACAACACCATGAAAGAATATGAGTTTCAGCTTCATGCTTCTAAGCCATAGTGGATCTAGCTTCAAATGTTCACAGCCTTGGCTTCAATTGAGTTGAGTGGAAAAGTCAATTTACTCTTTTGTCACTAGCAGTTGAACCTTTCCAGTAGCCGCATGTTAGAGTGGATTATGGAACAGTATTCCAGAAGGGATCTAACGTGGGTCTTATAGGTGCTGAATTTACTTTCTGGAAGGCGGAATGTCCTATGAAGCCGGCCTATAAGCCTTCTAGCCTTCGCAATTTGAGTGATAGTATGTTCAGAAAAAGTGGAGGTGGCTGAATATTGCAGACCTATATCTCGTACCAACGCGCTGATGGAAATCGGGAGACCGTCACTACTGAACATACCTGGAGAGACATTGCATTTGAACGTAAGAATGTTGCTTTTCTCCGCAGAAATTTTCAGCAATGACTTGGTGCACCAAGACCTAAGAGCTGTTAAATTTTGCCGTATATCACTGGTAACTGTTCTAAGTTGACTAGAATCAAAACTATGCAAGATTTTGATGTCGTCCGCGAAGAGGTGGAGACCGCCATGGCAAACGACACTGAACACGTCATTTATGTATACGAGGAAGAGTAGTGGGCCCAAAATTCTGCCTTGTATGACAGGTTTGGGTTTGGAGACAGAACCATTAATCAGAACCAGCTGATGACGGTCGGAGAAGTAAAACCTCAATCAACCGAGTAACGGGTCTGCGATTCCATAAGATTTGGCCTGCGATGGGGGCCGAGTATGTGAGGCTCGGTCGAAAGCCTTCTTCGTATCAAGCAAGATAATGATCATGGACACGCCTCTGTCAGCAGCCGCCGTGACTGAGATCAAGAAGTTACCTTGAAAAGTAGAGCACGAATGGTTCTTCAGGAAACCGTGTTGACCCGCACTGAGCAAGTCATTTGTTAAAATGTGGGCCATTATCTTATTCTTAATGAACTTCTCCATGGTTCTGGAGATAATCGGTGTATGAATAATAAGACGATAATTCTCGGGAACATGAACAGAGCCCTTTTTGCAAGGGGATAATTTTAGAGGTTTTCCACTGAGTAGGAAGCGAGCTAAATTTCATAGACAGGTACAGTAAATTAGATAGAAGGATAGGAATGTCTGGAACTACCAGAGTAAAAGCAGCCAGCGGAATGCCGTCCGGACCTGGGCGGTAAGATGGCGCTATAGAGACTGGGAGTGTAGATATATCATCGGAGTGGAATGAAGCTCTAGACAGAGTCTCACTGGGTAAGCATGCAGAGTGTATTCCAGGAGTGGGAACGCTGGCCGTTAGGGCTGAAGTGGAAAATGTGTTGAAAGCTTCAGCTATTTCTTCCGGTTTATCCAGATGGGAGTTGTTGACAGTAGCGAAAGGCATAATCTTGTGCGGTTGGTGTTTCTTGTTCTCATCGGGTTACTCGGGATCTCTGTCCTCTTGGGGTGGCATAAAGCATTTGACTCTTTCTGGCTAAGCATGAGTTCAGTTTGTGGTTTGATTATTGCTGACAGTCGGTCCGTTTGGATAAATACCGATAGCCCCCGGGGTTTTGAGTGCAAGTCGTCGACGTTTGGAGAGTTTAGACTCCATCCGCGTGAGTTTGTTTGTTGTAGAATTCTTCAGTGCTGGAGTAGTTGGAGTGACATTGTTTAAAGGCTGATCGAGAATAGCATACAGCTGATCTGCTCCACATGAGGATTGGGCAAAAGAAACGATGTATCTCAATTTTCAGATCTGATTATATTTGGAAAGCTGCTACAGTGAGCTAAGTGATATGGTCTGGCAGACGGTACGGAGGAAATAACGATTTTTGGTGCAGAGAACGCGCACGAGACAGCCCTGGGGTCACATCTGGGGAAGCTATCTCCTACAATGTTGGCCTTATTAAGCCCTTGAGAAAACGGAAGATCTAGAGTGTTATTTCCTCTATTATGTGGTTGAACGTGTTGAGTCCAACCACCGAGGTGTGCACAGGTAACGAAATCTTGACAAAGTCGTGGGCCAGAGTGCGATTGCCAGCACACTCCTGAAGCTTTGAAATCACCTGCGATCAACTTGTGGTCGATGGGGTAGGCGGAGGAAAAGTGGAAGGCGTCAATAATAGATACAATATTGTCCTTAATTTATTCGGGCGATTGATAAATGCATCAAAGCAAGAGTTCCGCGAGCGCAGTTTAACTGTTACCCAGAGTGAGTCATCAACCGTGTCAAGGACTTAATGTTGCATTAAATAAACAGGAAAAGATTTTATGCAGTATATTAGGCAACTTCCTCCTTAACACTGCATTCCAGATTTGCTGAAAGCCTCGCAACGAAATATGGCAAAGTCTAAGTTGGGTTTAGTGGCCTCAAGCCACTTTTACTTGATGAGGATGAAGTCGTAGTAAGACATAAGGACCCGGGCACGCGGAGGGTGAAATTGTGCTCGTAGTGAGCGAATGTTGATGACGAAAACAGACTTGCGTGCTGAGCTTCTTTGTACCGTCGCAACAGGTAGTTGTGCGATCGTTGAGGCTGGAGGATGTAGAGATGGTGGCTTTGCTAGTCTTGGTGCTGACGAGATGGATGAGACAGTCCTGGGTAGATTACATTGTGTGTAAGTCGAGGACCAACAGAGGGACATTCGATCAGAATCAGAATGACCAGTAAAGATTGAAGAAGAACTTTTGGGATAGGTAGTGCCATCGAATTTGATGTTTTTTGGGTTCGATTGGGAGCACGTGGAGTGGCCGCCGGCCGCAGGATCAACCAAGAGCTCAAGGGGAGCTCCGCTGAGGGTGAGTGGAGGAATGTGAGACGAAGAGCCAGTGTGGAATGGATGGAAGTTGGAAACATCATTTGCAATTATATGGGTGGGGCCTCGGTTTGTGGAGGAAATACTAGTTGGTGGACTGGTGGTTATACCACTATTGGGGAACAGTTGGGGACAATATACTGGGATAGAGCTGTGGCATAGGGCCATGTTTCGCCCATGGTACATAATGAAAAAAATTAGTATTTTGCGTCGGTACTGATTAGCCGTGGGATGTACCCCCGGTTGTTTGGGAGTCTGATTCGAACGGGTAGCTGATGGTCTACTGCCGCGGTTGGATTGAGGTACGTGAATTGCTGGGGCTCAGGAAGGGGCTGCAGTGGGGTGAGAGGCTTAAAGGAAGGTCTGTTAACTGAATTCAACCGGGCGAAACATTAGGCGAGTACAAAGAACGCTGTGCGTGGAGTACTGGAAAATGAGAAGGTTTGAATGGTGGTGGTATGCACAGAGGCAAAGTTGCAATACGGTGGAGCATCGGTAGACAGGATGAAGGTGAAATACGAGTAGTTGGTTGCACCACTTTGGAGTTGGCCACGTGGGTCTTTAGATGTTTACTTAGGTGCACAGGTGAAATACGGATGGGGGGGGGGACCGGGGAGTTTCGGTGGGTGTGCCGGTGATGGAAATGGCAGTTGAGTAAAAATGTGCTTAGCTTCCACACGAGGGGCTCCGGGCTGGTTTATGAGGCAAATTAAGGGCTTGGTCATATCGAAGCTGAGATGATCCAGGCCATCGGAAGAAGCAGGGACGGGGAAAGAAGCTGCGCTGGATTTCTTTGGGGAGGATAATGTTGCTGGTTGGTTGGTACGGGGTGGTGAGTTGGAAGCAATCACTTTCTCGGCTTGCTTGGAAGACGAGCCAGCAGCTGAGCGAAAGCTGTCTTTGGGAGATGATTGTTTGGCCCAGCTGTCGGTACGTTCTATAGGTGATGGTGGAGGTTGGGGTGCCATGTGGAGCCGTTTGGATGGGAGCTGAGGATTTGGCGACCACTGGGATACCTCGAGGTCTACATCCACTGGTGGCGCATTGATCGATGGCGCTTGTGTGAATGTGTCAACTGCGGTGGGTTTTGGGGGGAGGTTTGGCGGCCCTGGGTCGGGAGATTGTGACGATTAGGGATTGCCGATTACCAAGGGTTATGCCTCTGCAATGGGGTCCCTTCAGCGACAACTTTTATGCATTTGAATGGAGTGGCTTTGGCAATAGCCCCACTTTTTCTGATGAATACCGTGGCAATGTTTTCCTCACGAAACTGAAAAAGAAGTGGACACATGTACCGCTGTGACTTTTTTCTTAGTCGTACGCAGCAGCACTCGTGGTGTGACATATCGCAGGATAGAAGCAACGATTGTTTAACCGAGGAAAGCGGAAGACGATCTGGAATATAAAAAACCACAGCATTTTTGGATCTTTTATTTCTCTGGTGGACTTCACAAGCATTTGAGTCCAGAAAGCGACCGGCGGTTATTAAACTTTGCGTGTTCGGGTATTTTGAAGGGTCGACAATAAATGCTAGCGGTGACAACGTGGTCAGAGCATTATCCATGATACGTACCTGTCCTTCCAAGGATTCTAGGTTTCTTTCTAGTGCAATAAATATAATACCAGCATCACTGTGAATATCATCTAGTGTTACCGAGAGAGGTACAAAGGCTGTGGGGAGTCGGGGGCGTTCAGTGCTCGCCCACTGAGGACGGCTTGTCACTCGGTGGTGAAGGCGGGCGGAAGTCACTTTAGGCATTCTTTGGAAAAGTATTTTTACAGGATTGGAGTTAGGCGTGTTGATAATGGGAAACAGTCAACTACCCTACACTGGCAGTTGGGAAGCTATGCTAAAAACGTTTTACAGATAAGCTGGTTATTATTCAGAAAAAAACCCCAATTATTTTGAGTTGTAGGGATACTTTTAGGAGCTATCATTTCTAGTACCACCCTAGATAGCTTAGTAAAAACTAAACCGATACAGCAGGCAAATCGACTAGGTGTAGCGCGAGATCGAAGAGCTTTGTAATTAAAAGGAGGTAGTAAGTGAACGAAAATTGGGAGCCGACAGGGTCAAAGTGGGTGGAAAAGGAAATATTTGATAGCTGGGCAGAGTAAAATGGCTAAAAGGAGAGTGACATCATGCGGTGAAGGCCGTCTTGGTTAAAAAACGATGGAAACAAAAGCAGAACGAATAGGTGTGCATACAGGGGTGGAACGATGCGAAGGCGAAGAGATAAGACCGCTGACAAGAACGTTAGATTAGTGGACCGTGGCGGAAGAAGAATGGTAGGAGCATGCTATCCGCAACGGACGGTGAGGGATGCAGCAGGGCGGGCAGAGTTAAAGCGTGCTAGAAGTTGAGGCTGAACTTGCGCTGTAACGTACATGCGTGGAAATCCTCCCTAGCCGTTGTCATATACTTGTATTGTTGAGGCTATGCTCTTTATCTTATTGACCCTCGAACATGTTCTACAAGCATCAATCACTACACTTCAACATTTGTTTGCTCACTTAAAGTGGCATAATTCTGATTAAAACTTGGACTGCCGTGACGGTGGTACCTGACACTGACCTTTATTGAACTCCGGTCCTCGTTGCTAGACGTTGTGATAGTGCAATTGAGGTTCGTACTCATTTATATGAGTATAACTTGTTAATCTAGTACCTTAGAAACTACGGATCAATCTGGTTCTGGTTTTTGATTCGGTTAAATTGGCCATGCTTTACCCAAAGCCGGAATAGCCGTCATGGTACTCAACTTGGAATCTCCAGGAGGAAGTCAATCAGAAATGCCAAGAAGAGGACAAAGGTAAGCCGAAGCTGGACAGGAAGTAACCCGGGGTAATTTTTGGGTGATACTGATCCCCTATATATTGCTGGGTCTGCTAGTACTGTCAGACCACTTTCATGTACGTCAGCCCAAGGGTGATGAATTTAAAAGTGATGATATCTATAGATTGAGAATAACGAAATTAGAAACCCAGCTTAGACAGGCTGGGAAGGAAACTGAATCAGCCAGGAAAGATAAACTCCAGAGACGGGAGAGGGAGTTGGTCTTGGAGACCACGGAGCATTCGGCCATTCGGCCTAGCTATTCCGTGAAACGATTGAAGCCGATCTGTTCCAGTTCAACACACCCTATTGACTTGCCAAAGGCTGAACTGTCCCCCTTTGACGGGAGAGAAGAACAGTACTGCAAGTTGAATAAACAATACGAGAACTTCATAGAAAGGGGAGAATCCGATCCAGGACAGTGATTCCTGTGTCTGCTACATTACTGTTGTGGAAGAGCTGGGGAAGCAATCGACGGGCGCTCGAAGCTGGATCCTGAAGTGAGTTAAGCTCGGGCATGTGAAACCCTGAAAGATCTGTTTGGGCAACCATTTAAAGCCGCTTGGAATTTGATCGATGGCGAACTATCAGAGGCAAAACGTTCCAAAGGCGAGTAGGGCTTTCTAGTCAGTCTGGTGATAAAACTGCAGAGAGGCAGCATCGCACTTAATCACCTAGATCACCGACTAGACCTAAATGCACCGCACCCACTGGAGGCCATAGTGCGCAGTTTACCCACAAAATCACAGAAAAGATGGGCTGAGGAATCCGAGTGGATCAGTAGATTTGGGCGAGAAACTACGTTTGAAACAGTCGTTTCGGTCAACTTGTGCGCGAGACGAGCAGGCTACCTAGGATTGCGACGACGCAAAGCTGGACCAGGGAACCAAGCAGAGGCCAAACATGGGCCAACACAAGCACTTTCCCGCGAGGCTGAAAACGTGCCTGTGTGCAAGTTTTGTGGGGTGCTTCATCGCTCAGCAGAATTTCCCCGCTTCCGCAGCGTAGAGGTCAACGAACGACGTAAAAGGGCTAAGAAACTGGGCGCTTGCTTCATCCTTCTCAAAGCTTCACATCGAGCAGTGGTGTGCTAAACGAAAGCCAACTGTAGTCAGGACGGATGCTATTGGAAACACTATTACTTACTGCACAAACCCAAGAAATTGAATGCAAAAAACCTCGAAGCCTAGTGTGGTCTGCTCACTGTCTCGCTCCAAAAATAAGCCCACTCCTCTGGGAGCAATATCAGTCAGCGTAGAAACCCCGGTTTGGGTTATAAGAACTTTGGCCTTCGTGGATAGTGGCTCGGATACCACTCTGGTAAGGAAGGAGTTTGCAGAGAGATATGGGATCAGAGGGATTATATCTTCTTTAGAGGTGAGCACAGTGAGTGGCACCCAGGTCATACAGTCGACCAAGCGGCAACTACAACTTGTTTCCTTGGTCAACAACAATAGAACAGAAACTCTATAAGCTGTCATCCGAAAAGGACCTGCCAGTGAGAGCACCCCAGTCAGTGCAACCGATTCTGACTCAGTTGCCGCATCCCGACGAGGATACGATCGAGGAGTGGCAAAATAACAAAATTGATCTGCTGGTCGATTGTGCTGTACCTGAAGCTCACTGAGTCCTGAATCAAAAAATCGGGAAGCTGCAAAGCGCCCTACGGAGTGCGCACTGTTTTTGGCTGGAATTTTATGGTAGTATAGATGGAAGATGCGGCAAACAAATCTAAATCATTTGCGCTTTGGCGGAAAGGGTGAACCTCGAACAAGCACTCTCACGGCTGCGTAACGCCGAATTTGCCGACCTGGCCATTGATGGAGACGCCCCGTCACGAGAAGATAGGTTGGCCTTGAAAGAAGTGGCCGAGAACGCCAAGTGTGTAATAGGTCCTTTCGCGGTTCCTGTCCCGTGGACACCCAACATGAAATCTATGCCAAACAGCCGAGAAATGGCTCTGAAAGGATTACGGTTCCTCAAAACCAGGCCAAATCGAGTACCACCCTTAGGGATAGAATGCATGCGAGCCATGCAACATAACATAGGCTTGGGTTATATAGAAAGAGTAGATACAGCCGTAGTCAGCGCAAACTTGGGGTGGTACCTGCTTCATCATCCTGTCGTGGACCCAAAGAGACCAGGGAAGGTCAGGGTGTTTTTCGACTGTGCCGCGAACTTCAGGGTGTGTTAGTCAACGACCATGTACTACAGGGCCCAGACTGGACAACACCACTAGTCAAAGCTTTATGTCGTTTTCGGTTAGGAAAAGTAGTCGTCTCTGCGGACGTACGTGAAATGTTTCCACAAGTAAAGATGCCCGTTAAAGATGGGGACGCTTTTCGTCTTCTCTGGTGGCCTGAAAACGACGCAAATCGCGCACCTGACGAGCATAAGCTAACCGTTCATCCCTTTGGGGATGATATCATCTCCCTTCTGTGCTAATTTTGCTCTCCGGGGGACCCTAAAGCGTTTTGGCGGCACCCTCAATCTTTTGAGAAGAGCAGTGTACCACTACTACGTGGGCGATATTTTGTGTTCCTTTGACGGCCCAAATACTGCCGTTCTACATATGTTGAAAAGAAAGGCCAGAGTTGCGACACAGCACGACTGATGTCCGGGACGATTTCCCTGCATCTCAGTATGGTGCATACTACAGAATGATACTGTTTATATAGGTTCATGTAAAACCACAATGTTCGACAAATACAGGGTAAATCACAATAGTCAAGTTACGTCACCATGGTAAAGACACATTAGCAAAGAGCTGTTTCTGCTGACACGATATAGGTTTCCATCGATGTATGGCAATAGCTTCAGAAGACCTCATAAGCCTGGTATTTTTTGCCATGTAAATGACCCGAAAGGCAGTGCTTCGGTCAGCTGGATATTGGGTTATCAGAAGACGACAAGCGAGGCTGACGGCGGTATCTTATTGTTTCGAACAATTGTCATTATACCTTTGATCTGACCCTGATTGCATCACAAAACGTTTTACTTAATTCGGAATGTGTTTAGTCACTCGGTTACGTAACTGCCGTTCTGTTCGACCCACGTAGGCTGCTCCGCAACTACATTGGAATCGGTAAATCGGATTCGATTTGGTGTACAGAGGTGGACGTTGTTTCACCGAGGGAGTGAGGATCTCAGTCGTTCGACAAACAATTTTGAGGTCGGCTGCATAAAATGTTCGGGCAAGCGCTGATCCGAGTCGTCGTTTGAGCAGATAATTGACGTCATCACCTTTAAATGGAAGATGAAGGGTGACTAGTAATTTTTCTACTGAACAGTTTGTTTGCTTGACGACTTTAGGCTTGCTGTGCATTTCGATAAAAGCACCGAGATAAGCTTTTTCACTCAAGGCTCCTTTCAACTGTAGTAGTTCTCTATCGGTCACGTCAATCGTGTGCAGATACGTCGTGTTCTTTGAAATAGTGTTCGGACCAGGCCACGCTTATATTCCGCAGGCACAAAGTTGTCATAGTGCAAGTATTGGCCTGTCCAAGTTTCTTTTCGGTAAACCGGTCTCTCGACTGTTCCGTAGTTCCTTCTAGTCATATTATTGTCGAGATGCCTGATATACCATGTACATCGAGAAGAGGGACACCCAGGCTTAAACCACTTACTGAACAATATACGCCGACGATTTTGGCTGACGAAGGGACCAGCGACGGTCTCGCAAGTCGTAGGCAACTGCATCACTTCTCGTCGCCGGAGGGCGGTAGCAGGCCAACAAATGATGGCCCCCTTCCAGCCGTAAGAGTGCAACCGGGATAGTGCCCGTTCGCGGAAATTGGCGTCGACTGCTTTGGCCCGTTACTTGTACGACAACAGAGAAGCACCCAAAAGAGGTATGGCTGCCTGATAACATGTTTACAACCCAGAGTAGTCCATCTCGAAGTTGTGCATAGTATGACCACCGATTCATTTCTAATGGCCTTTCAAAGTTTCATCGCGAGGCGGGGGGTCCCCAAGAATGTATACTCAGACAATGGCTCGAACTTCGTTGGTGCTAATAAGGAGTTAGAGAAACGGTGAAACCGCCTGGGCCACGCAAAAATACAAAACAAGACCGTAGCAAAGGGGACAGGATGACACATCAACCCATCTTATGCCAGTCATCGCGGTGGCGATTGAGAGAAGCTGAGATGATCGACTAAGACAATACTCACGACCCTGACCTCACAACAAAACCTCGATGAAGAGACACTGGCTACTTTAATAACAGAGGTGGAATGCATACTGAAATACAGACCTCTGGTGCCGATCCCCTTAGACCCGGAAGGCGAACCGGCACTCACTCCCAACGACCTGTTATTATTGCGGTCAAACGCGGGAGCAATCACACAAAAAACCTGCGTGGAAAGTACATTATAGGATGGAAGCAAGTGAACCATCTGGCACAGGCTTTCTGGAAACGTTGGGAGAGGGAGTACTTACCGACCCTGCAGCCCCGGCAAAAGTGGATCTTCAAAGAGAGGTCGTTCAGAGGTGACGATGTCGTCATCCTCGTAAAGAGCCACTCACATAAAGACGAATGGCCGATTGGAGTGGCCAAGGACTGCAGTACAGAAATCGATGGCCTCGTGCGCACGGCGGTGGTGAGAACGAACAAAGGGGACGAATTGCGAGATATCCGTAAGATATGTTTGCTTGAAGACGACAATGGCGCGGGCGAAGTCGACGCTACAGACCAAGCTAAAATCAAGTCTACTGATACCAGTTGAAGCTGAATCTACTTATTTACCCCTCATGCCTTCTCCAGTAAGTCCAAACCCTTCACACAGCCTTTGAAGTATATTTGTGTCAAATTTCATACGGTTTCCACGATTTACAATGGAGTTAGTTGTCCCGTGGTTAATGGAAGGCAAGGCTCTGGTTATCGCGGTTATCACGCGGTGCCGGGCGAGTGGCCTGCACATAGTAAGAGAGATTTACAAACCCGTGCGATAAGGGGCCAGCACGGTAGTTGATCACTGCTGTTCACAGTGTAGATCATGGTCACTCTAAATTAGACTGACCTCGGCCTAAATAAACAATGAAATACCGCAAAACATTCTTCATTGTTATAGTTTGCATACTGGTAACGTGTTCATTGGCCACATGTGCATCACCGTGCCCAGGTAGTATCCTCATCTACTTCGGCTAAAGCGCCCTTTGTACGACGAATTCTGCATACATCTTCCCTGACAGAGGAATCTTGTACTTCCAAAATTCTTTTGCAATTTTTTCTGTACCTCTCGTACTTCATATCGTTGAGGCCCTGGCACCGTAAAAAGTCCACTGAGACGACATAAGTTTCCATATAGGCTTTTTCCATGTTCACCATCACCGGGGCCTTTCCCCCCGAGGACAAAGGCTTTATCATTTGCTTAGTGTGGCCGCAATAGGTTCAACACACCGCTTTAACCCCCCGATCGTCCATGTACTAATGGCCTATCCTAAATACCGTGAGATACTGCTGTCGACTGAAAAATATACCATGGTATTGATTGATTTATCATGACAATAAACGTCTACACCCCCATCGAAACTGATAGCCTCAGGCGGACCTTTAAACTGCGGCAGGGACGCCTTAGGCTTTCTGTATCCTAAGCAGCCTAAGGCGGCCTTTATGCCACCGGCAACATCGTCACATGATGCTGATTTCCTACTTGAACTTGTCACAAGGGTTTTCTAAGCAACGTCCGTACCATTATTGGATGCTCCAAATTTTCTGACGGGCCTTCAGTGGGCACAGCATATTGACTCACTGGCAGCCTAGCAGTGTCGCAATTGGATGTTCACGCTAATTTGTAGGTACGGCTACAAAAATTGTCCACCGTCTACCAACAATACGTGGGCAGTCGGGACCAGCACACTTTGTAAACCTAGCTGGGTGCGACGGTGAACTATTAACCATCCAGCTGCCTTCCAAGGGGACAGTGAACGGACTAGAATGATATGGATGTCATATCCAGCGGCCAAAGGCGCGTACGCACTAGGCCCACCGAAGAAATCGGTACGGTTCTCCATCCCTTGTTTAGCCTTGAGCCAGTACAGCACAGGTTTACCCATTTCTCTGAACCCAGCTTCTTCCGCGTTTTCTGAGCTCTCCAGGACGTGCACAAACAAATCCACTGACGGAGACGTGTTAGACAATCCAGCTTCCGCATACCGACTCTCTACTCCTCACCCATCAAAAGTAAATATGCCGGGGCCAGCACTCGTCCTAAAAATGTAACCCGCCTGCATATAATCAAATTCCAGCCATGCAGGCTTGAAGCCGTCTATTGTGCCTCGAGGAAAACGCCCTCTTGAGGTGTTACACTGAGCTAAACTCCAATCTACGATAATAATCTCAGAATTGAGAGAACTGGTTAACCGGTCACCCCATTCCCTTATGGCATACTCGTAAATGACGCCACTCCCATCCCCGAGAATAGCCTAAAAAGGCGTACCTGACCAACCTTTCTTCACCACCATAGCGTGCCACAAAGAGTAACCAAAGCAATAGAGCTTGTTAGATCCGCGAGCCAATTGGAATGCTATGGAGTGGCCCCGGTGTTCAGACCAGTACTGGAGTTACGCACAACGTCAGAAAACGAAGTTAAAACCAGCATAAGACTTATAAGCATATATATATGATACTTCGTCGGAATAATAATTACAAGATAACGAGTCGTACAAACCTAAACTCATGGCGTCTTCCACTGAGTTCACCGGTCATCAGTATCTCAGATACCGTACGGGAACGAGAAACGACAATCCAGGGCCAGCAGGCCAGTTCAACCGACCAAAGTTCCGATTGCCAAACAAGGCCAACTGGTTTGGTAGAACCGAAACTTCGGTCCAAGAGTCACACTCCGTTCATTCTAGGGTAAGGGTAGGAAACCCAAATCAAGTGACCATTGTCAAACGGGGCCAACACGCGCCGTATCCGTATAAAAGGTCACTGCTACAGGGTGCGCAAAGAATAACTTGTGAGGCGTGTGTGTGTGTGCATGCACTCGTGTGTCATTTTGTGTGCGTGAGAGGGATGATCAAATTGGTCAATGACGAGTCGCACTGAAAGCGGATCATAAAGAAAATAAGCGGCTGCCTCGCGCAAGGCGAAACGGAACGATCTGGCAAATAGTCGCGACAGATTCAGCACCTCCACCCGCAAACGGTATGTGTTCCCTCCCCTCCGCCCGCTCCCATACACATTTCGAACAACTCCATGCAAAAATATACTGCTCGCTCTTGCCGCGATCAAAGCCGTAGAAGTGGTGTGATCCCTACCCACTAGATGTCGCCCCACCGGTCGTGGGCACCCCCCAGCAGACGTGGTTACGAATACCCGTAGCACACGTCCCGCGGGTGTTCACAATGCAGCTTCAAGAAGGCCTCCATTTATTTCATTCGTGATGTTTGTGCCAACTCCCTTCAACCCTTTCTTGCAGGGCTTATTCTCACCCAAAATCAGGGACATTCCATCTACCTGGACACTTTTTCATTTTCAGTGCTTAACGTGAGTCAGTATTCTGGCAGCCACCTCCAATGAAACGTCTGATAGGACTTGACCTTGCCTCCAGTAACGCGTGTACCGAAGCAGTAGAACTCCTGTTCCGATGATATCAGAAATATCCATCGGTAGTAATGGACAACTAGGTGACTGAGCCCTGGGAGAACCCGGGCAACCAAAGATCACGACTTGGGGGTGGGTGGATGGTCTTTATTATAAGCTCCACCCCCGTCAGGTAGGTAATCAGCAACTCCTCAGACGCTGTCCCTGTGGAGGACATATACTGAAAGTGCTTTGTAGTTTTCTACATGCTTTCTGGATGTGGTTATATTTGACGTTTTCTTTCTAACCTTGACAATATGCAACACTTTTGCAAGTTTGCCTTTTGTGTGAGACATTCGAATTTGGCCTTGAACAGCTTCTGACTGCCCTTCTTGGACCACAAGATGTAAGGCCATTGGGTTGAACCGTTAGGTCTACTTGGAAGCGAGCATGAGTTTTTACGTATTTTTACTTTTTGGGAGTTTCATTTTAGTGCCGTAGAAACTACGAATCAAACATTTTCCAGTTTTGGGACTCGTGTGAATTAGCTACGTATAGCTCAAAAAGCAGCTCCTGTGGGCAGCCGTCTGTTTCAGCGATATAATGCTGAAAATTTTTCCGAAAGAGCGTACAATCCGCCCAGCAATCCGCCCAGGTGGCTGGAGTACGGAGGATTAATACACCTTTCAACTTCATCAGGTAGCATCTCAAATCAAACTCAGCTTTTCTCCAAACCTCTATGTTATTGCCGAATTTCTACCTCTGCCCCTATAGAGTTTTAAACCTGAGCGAAGTGGACTCGTGTGAGACATCTCCCTCTGCCCAAAAACTGGTAGACAGCAATGAGAAACGAATTGCTCAACGAAAGGGCCTATTTTTCCAGTAGCCGGAGTGTGAGGGCATGGGGTATTATTGGAAGACTTCTTTACTACGCGTGACATTTTGGAATGTGAAGAAGACTCTTTGTGTGAAGTAGGACAGTAAACACCAGCTAAATCCGGGTTAAACGTGGCGAACGTGGAGTGTAAGTGTACATCTGATAAACGAGGGTCACCTGAGCCCTGAGCGCGAAACTGCGCTACACCACGTTGTCTTTCGAGCTGTTGTTGGTCTGGTTTCCACTGAGCTGTCCAGGGGGATAAAAAAATAGTCCGCAACAATACCTTTCGAACTTTATTTAACTCGGGGATTTTTTCTGAACCATAAACTCTGAGGCAACCAGCTGATCTAAAAATTGCCTTTGAGGCAGCTTCCAAACTGTCAACTTAGGATAAATGAGAGTTTTTCATTATCATCACGTCCACCTCCATTCCCTTAAAAATTCTCTTCAGAAGCATGCCAAAAGCGACTACCTTCCGCTCAAGCTATCGAATCGCAAACTGTGTTCAATCCACGACCACTGTAATCTCCCAAATCCACGCAGCTTTAGTACCATGCTCGGTGCCGTTAGTTGATAAATGCTGTGAGGCTTGTGTCAAATTTAGGGCACTTGAACAAATCTAGCGCCCTTGAAAAGAGAGTTACTTATCTTAGGTGGTGCGCAAACTGCATTGTAACCGCTTGCATTCAAGGTTGACTCTTCAGAACAGCCAAACATCCAAGGTTTACTACCGGCAGGTCGCTTCCTTGAGTCACTTGCTTCCGAAGCTCGTCAAAGGGTTAGAAGATCCAAAAATGCCATAGACTTAAATGTTCCGTATCGTCTTCCACTTTTATAGTGCTGTCGATAGGACACACGATTACAGAGACTAACACATTTTTTACCTGAACAAAAACCGAGTTTGTTGGCGCCACCTGCTCGGCCTGTGTACACAGCCTGCATGCCGTTGCGCTTCTCCAGTACATACGTTGCCCTGCTTCAGCTTTTTGAGTTCTGCTCCCCTGCTCCCTGCGGAATATAAATTCGTTATCTTGCCACCAACCGAGGACCAGAGGCTGTAGGCTCTATACGGGAGCAGGTCCCGATCTTACTTAGGATAACCCTAAACTTTCTTCGAATAAGCAATCTTTGCTTCTGGCTTCCAATGTGTCACACTATGAGTGCTGCTGTATAAGAATGAGAAAGAAGTCACAGTTGTATATGTGTTCGCCTCCGTTGCTGATCCGTGAGGGAAAAATTGTCACGGAACTGATCAGAAAGAGGCAGGCTGTCGCCAAGGCCACCGCATTCGAAAGCATGAAAATTGTCGCCGAGAAAACTCCTTGCACAAGAATGTTTTTAAGTCGGCAATCGGCAGTCCGGCATGACCACTAGCTTCCGATTCAAAGTCGCCCAACCCCCCTTAACAGCCTACCACAGTTGACACATTCACACCACATCCATAGACCCGTCCGCCGCTGGTGAATATGGACCGCGGCTTATCGCTCTCGCCACCAACTCCTCGGAGCCCATCAAAACGGCTTCACGCTGCAACTCAATCTCCACCGCTTTCTATGGTGTACACCAGTAACCGGGTTATACGGTCTTTCCCCACAGACAGCTACCGCTCAGGTATTGGCTTGTCTTCCAAGCAAGCAGAGAAGAGACCGCTTGCAACTCGCCACTCTGTACCAATCATTCGGCAACAACGTAGCCTCCAGCAGAGCTGAATCCTCCGTCCTCGTTGTTTACCGTGGCGAGGATCATCTTTCCATCTACATCACGTCGCCCCCAGTTTGCATCAAAAACCGACCTAGGACCTCTCGAGTATCTCCTAAACAATTTTTCCCCAAACCACCATTTCCATCATCGGTATACCCTCTAGAACTGGTCGTTCTTCCATCAGTAGTCCGCCCTTGCTCTTAAGTCTGCTTGAGGGGACCCATTCAGCCAAACCCAGAGCATTGCGACCACTTACTCAAATATTACCACCAGTCTGTCTACCGATACACCACCGTATCGCATACTTGCCCCTGTGCTTACCACCACCATTCAAACCTTATCAGTTTCCAGTGTACCACATACAACGTTCGTTGTACCCGCTCCGCGTCTCACCCAACCGGCACCAGTTACCAGACCTCCCTCTACGCCTCCTCCCCCTTATCCCACCAAATTGGCTACCCCGGCCTATCCACGGCAGTTTATCGTCAACAACCTGCTCACATTGGGCTCTTGCCTTACCCAACCGACCGGGGTATATCTCATGTCTACCTTGTACTGAAACAAACTAACCAGTTTTCCTTAATTAGCCCTGGAAAAAACGTCCCTAAAACAAAGCTTTACCCCGGCTGAAGCCTCACGACGTGATCCCTATTGGCGGCATAACAACCGATACACCAACTCGTATTTCATCCACAAAGCAGATCCTCTCCCCCGTAGCTTCATACCATATTTCTAATTTCCACCCACCCTACACTGGTTCTTTGCTTCAGGCTCCTTCCCTAATCCTTAACGAACCTCTCCCTGCCTTGTTTGTTGGTACCATGGCGACCGACTAGTCCAAAGTTTCCAGTCGAATGCAGAACCCACTACCCCGATCATGTCACCTGTCTTACCAGCTCTCTTCCAATCTTTACTGGCCGTTCTTATACTGGCCAAATGTCCCTCTATTGGTAATCAACCTTTGAGCACGGCAATCTACCCGGAACTGTTTATTCCACCTCGTCAGCACCAGGGCTGGCAGTACCCCCACCTATATCTCCTTCGGTTTCAGCGTTCACACATCTACCTGTTGCTGCAGTGTGAGATAGCACAACACATGTGTCCTTTTTTGTCATCAACACTCTCATCACGGAAAAGATGCTTAAAGCAGACTCTCCGGACTGAGACGTTGCCATATCTGGTTAAGAGAATCTCAGTGATTCTAAAATGCATCGTCGAGGGTAGGCTTGCCTAATACATTGCAAAGAATATTTTCCTGTTTCTTTGATGCAACATCCAGCCCCTGGTGCCTCTGATGACTCATTCTGGGTAACAGTTAAATTGCAGTCGCAGAACTCTTGTTTGGATGCATTTATCGATCACCTGAATCAACTACGGGTAATATTGTGCATATAATTGCCGCCTCCCATATTGCCTCCGCCTACCCCATCGACCACAAGTTAATAGCAGGTGATTCCAACGCTTCAGAAGTATGTTGGCCATCACTCTCTGGCCCAATGCGTTATCGGGATTCCGTTAACTTTAAACACCTTGGTGGATGGACCCAACTCGTTCAGTCACCCACTAAAGAAAATGACACCCTGGATCTGTTTTTCCAAGGGCTTGATGCGGTGACCACCTCTGCGGGGGAATGGCTCCTCCAGATGTTACCACAGAGAAGCTTCGAGTTCTTTCTCTGTAGAAACGTGGTCGTTTTCTTTGAACCGTCCATCAGACCATATCATCTAGCTGTCCGGAGCTGCCTTTCAAACATAATCAGCTCTTAAAATTGGGATACACCATTTCTTTCGCCCGCTCCTCAAGTGGTAGCAGATCAGCTATATTCTATTTCTAATCAGTGTTTAAACACCATCAACCCAGCTGTGCCACCTCTGGTGAACTCCAAAGCAAAATACTCGCGCATCTGAGGTGCCAACTCTCAAAACTTCGACGACTTGCACTCAAAACTTCGGGGGCTATCGGTATTTATCCAAACGGACCGACTGTCAGCAACAATCAAATCACAAACCGAACTCATGCTTAGCCAGCAAGTGTCAAATGCTTTATGCCACCCCAAGAAGACCGAAATCCTGAGTAAGCTGATGAGAGCAAGAAACTCCCAACCGCGCAAGATTATACCTTTCGCTACTGTCAACAACTCCCATCTGGATAAACTGGAAGACAAAGTTGAATCCCGCACGGCATTTTTCATTTCAGCCCCAACTTCCGGTATAATTACTTCTGGAGCACGCTCTGCAAGCTTACCCACTAAGGCTGTATTCACAAATTCGTTTTACCCCGATGATATTTCTCCACTTGTAGTCTCTATGGTACCATCTCACCTCCCAGGCCCGGACGGTATTCCACCAACTGCTTTCGCTCTGGGTGGTCCCGACCTTCCTATATTTCGACCCTGTTTATTCAAATTATCTGCGAAATATGGCTCGTTTATTGCTTAACGGAAAACATCTACGGCTATCCCCTTGCAAAAATGGCTCCTTTTGTGTTCACGAAAATTATGGTCCTATCGTTCATACATCAACTATCTCCAGAACCATCGAGAGGCTTAATAAAATTAAGATAATGGTTCTACCAACTAACTTGCTCGACATTCTACTCGTCAAGTTAACTTCTTGAATTCAGGCACGGAAGCTGCTGACCAAGTCGTGTCTGACGAACACAGCTTCGGAACTTTCTACGAAGTGCCTCAACAACTGAACTCAACCTCCAGGCATAAAAAAATTTTTTTCGATGTTCTGACTTCCGATTTATTCTGTTCCTTGACTTCTTACACAACTGTTTTATCTTCAATCCGGTAATTCTTTGTTCCACTTTTATCCATTTCTCTGAAACTGGCAGTCAGTGTTCTTCCAGTTGCACCATTCGTTTCCTCGTCTTATCCAAGGCCATGGCATGCCTTTTATTTCGCTGCTTCTTGATATTCAACTATTTTTATTTTCTTCTCCCACTCATCAAACTTCGCCATATTACACTCCAGTTTGCATACGGATGGACCAATCCGCAGTTAAAACTCCATTTCAAAGCTCCTTTAGAAAACAACCTATTCGCTGGGGGTCACTGAACTTTGACTCACTTGTATGTCTGAGGCCCACGGTTTTGAAATGGTTCTTCATCATCAGTTTGTTCTTCACGTGAAGCTTTATTTTTCGGCTCAACACTCACCCACGGCTGCTCGAGAAGTTGTTCCACCGTGATCTATAGCATAATTTCTTCCGGAACAATGCTTTCCTTTATTTATCAATTTTCGGTATGAAAAATTCTAAGGCCCTTACTGTTCATCACTCCTCGTCATCACTGTGCCACTCTTGGACAGAACTCACTAAATCATCTGCGCTAATCCTCCAGTAATACAGCACTAGCTGGCGGGCAGTCTGTGCGAAGTCATTGGTGATACCTTTCCACCGTCGTCGTCATGCCCGCAAAGTTGCCCTGCTTTTCATAATTGGCGATGTAGTCGCCAGATGGCATGCATATATACCGGAACCCCTTCCGAATCTGGTATTGGCGGAAGTACGGGGCTAATTGATAGCCCCAGGAAAGCTGCCATTATCTGAGTGTTCGCCCCATCTCCTGTCCTTCCCTTTCGCAGCTTGCGGCAGCAACACCGCTAGATGTTACGGCATCTAATCTCTGGTCGCCCCGTAATACGGGAAACAGCCATCCTCATCAGTATCGAACCCAGTGGGCCACGTGTAAGGACGATCTAGTCGGGGGAAGTGGGAAGTTTACCCCACGGACCAAAATTTGCTCCTGCTGTCCTCAGTAAAAATGGGCAAAATGGTCATGGGCCAACGCCCTCTGCCCCCTCAGTGAAGAAGGACTTCTGATAATAGTCTAAACTCGACCTTCACAAGGAAAACCCCAGGATTTTAAGGCAGCCTCCAGTTTTTTTGTCTGAACCTGTGCGGGGTGACAGCTAGCTAGCTCTCGACATAAGCTTGCCTGCCCCGCCTTTCTCAGCTTCAATCTTTTTCGGTTCCCTCCAAAACTCTCAACCAGCTTGCCGATTTCTATTGCGGTAGTCAATACGTGGTTTGAATAATTATGACTCAAGGTCAAGGTCATCTTGACGCATGAATCAGGTTGTCTCAAATTTTTCTTTTTTCCGTCGTTAGGGCTTGATTTTGGGTCACATCTATTAGCAACATTTATCCAAACTAAAGCGTCATATTGCCCGTGACAATAACTGCGACACACCATTGTGCGTCCGTAATTTATTACCGCGAGAAATCTACAAAACCCTCTACCTAGAAATCTAGATCTATTACTACTACAAACAGCCCTTTGCAAGCCCAACCTTAAAATACCCAGCGTTCTTTAGCTAGCTCAACTCTTTTGGTGATCGTCCGTTCCTTGGCGCCACCCCACAGTGAGATCGTAAAATATCAACACAAGACCTTTATAGGAAATTAGGTAGGAAGCCTAACTAAAAATATTTCTGGCGACTCCATCTGTGAAACCATTGTCGATTCTCGAACAATTCACGGGAATAACTGAACCATCACATCAATTCGTTTATCGATTTAAATCGGTATAGTTTTTGCTTAGCTATCTAGAGTAATACTAAAAAAATTACGGCTTTTAAGTGTGGTCCCATAACTCCAAAAACTTTCTGAGGATTTCCTCCGGACGCGAAATCTTGACCTAAACAGCTAATTTAAAAATTCTCGCAAAAGAAGTATTTGAACTGCTTCCCAGGATATGCATGAACTGAGAGAAACTTGTGTCTAAAATAAGAAAAAGTTGGCACCATCGTGCGCGACTGTGTGGCAGTCTACCACCCAATTCAGCATATTAATTCAGGGAATTCCCTGAAAGAAGTCCTCGTTTAATTTCAGAGACTCTATATCAACAGTTCCATAGTTTTAAGTTTCTTTGATCCAGAGCCACAGAGTAACACGTTTTTATTTCAGTAAGCCTGTACATTGGGGAACGTAAGACTACTCTGTGTATTTAGCTCTCTAGTGCAATCGCTGTCAGTGTTGCAATGCCCAAACTGCCGGCTAGACAAACCGCATCCTCACTGGTTGGTCGTACCAACATCCGACCAAAAATACTCGCCAAGTCGAAAGTCGCAAAACTCCCACTGAATCCTTGTTCCGTTAGCCTGACCGATGTATTTGGAGGGGCAAACAAAAGGGCAGAGACCATAGAACACAATCTTCTTAATCTCAGTAGCCACATTTCTTTGATTGATACGACCCTATCCAAGCTAATTCCGCTCACGTATATCTCTGACCCTCCAACAAATCCGTCAACCCTAGACCTAGTCACGGCTGGGCGTTTCATAGACGCCATTGCCTCAGAAATAGTTCGAAGAATCAGTAACTCAAAAAATGCTGTGGTATTTAATATTCCCGACAGAATCCCTGTTGAGAAAGTAAAACATAACCTTCTAAGTTCTATTAATATGGCACACCACCCCTGCCAGTGCTTTCGGCTACGAAAGAACATTCAACGCAAATCCTGTCCAGTGTTGTTCAAATTTCTTGAAGAGGAACCCGCTAAACAATTCATTAAGAGCCAATCCACCGTCGCTTTGAGATCCCCGTTCAAGAACATTAAAATTGCTGCCGACAAAACCCCATTACAAAGGGAATTCGCCAGGTCCACCAGCACGCATTCAGCTTCGTCAAAAATTGTCCGCCCTCAACTATCCGCTTCTTCTCAGTCTGACGATGCGCAAAATGCATGCAATATCAATTCGGCTTCATGTTCACCAGAACATCGATCCCATATGTTTGACGTCGATTTAGATATATCCAGTTCAACGTCACCTCACCAGCCAGCGCCTAAGAAACCAAGAAGCATAGAGTTTACCCCGGGCAAGCTGTCCTCTCTTGAGCTGACTAACTCGATTCCACCATTACCTATCACCGAAATATCGGCCACGATCGATGACGATGCGAACCGCCTAACTGGCTTAGCAGCCATACCCAGAGATCCTCAACCCATCAGCGGAGTCACCCCAAATTCTTCTTTGCCATCTCTCCACTCGGCTCCAATAGCCACTCGGCAATCTACGGTGCCTAGGCCATCCCCCAAACCAGCGAAAACATCATTACTAGGTGGACTGCACGCTGTTGACACTACGGTCAATCCTAACTCACTCATCAAGCCACACTCCCAACGGCTAAGGACCCCAAGCGAGGCAACACGGAGTGCAACAATGGACAAGAAAACGTCATTCAAGACCTATCTCCCCAATCCAAACCACCAACCACTAGTTGCACCGTACATTCCACCCAGTATCGCGTTCTCTTCACCTGGTTATCATCCTCATCAGGCTGGTACAACTAACCTCCGGGCCTCTTCAACAACGCCACCATTCATACCAAACGATTACTTTAGTGTTCTACATAACTTCTATCGTAGCCTAAGTAATATTTTCTCACATGAATCTCTTTCCTTTTATCGTTCACATATCTCACCCACCCTGAATCCCTTTTCTACCGCAGGCCACTTACAACAGTACCCACGACCTCCCAGTCACTACGCCAACCAACACCCGTATATCCCACTTCCATTTCACATTCCCCCTCCAGGTTACAGCCCATCAAATTACTGATGTCAAGAGGGCACCTGTGTTACCGCCCGTATTAAGGCAGGTGCCAAGATACCTGAGGCTGCTGCACGTCCTTTTTCTTTCCCACTTAACAGCTACTTAACGCTCCCTCCTCATATTTCTACGCCCCAGCCACCAGTATCTACCAATAGTAAAGCACTCGATAGTGATCTTTCGCGGTGTTGTTCCACGCTAAGTAGACTTACCAACCGCCGACATCCTTCCAATCTAACGAATCTCATCAGTACTAGCCACACCCGGCTTAGCTTAACAACCAAGCTGACCGCCACGCCAGGTGTTTCTACTCAGCTTATTTCACCATCCACATTACCGACTACTCCATCTCAAGAAATAATGATTGCGTCATCCGATCCACCTTCAGCAAATGCAATTTCGGAATCCTATAAAGATCTTAACGTTAACCTTGACTCCACTAAACAGTTCTCATTGTTTATGCTGAATGCACGCTCAATAGTGAATAAGATGCGAATGCTGCGTATATTACTGCTCACGTCTGATTACGATCTTATTTTAATTACCGAAACCTGGTTGACAGACAACACTCCAAACGAGGATATCGCTATCACCGGATACCAAGCTTTCAGGAAAAATAGACTCACTCAGAGAGGGGGAGGCTGTCTTATATATGTAAGACGAAACATGCGAGCGAAAATATTTCAGCACCCCATACTTGATAACTTGCCGGATTCAGTTTGGCTACAGGTCACTACAGGATGTTCTGACTTCATTGTTAGTTGCATCTACCGCCCCCCGAATACTAGTCAAAACGACTTTCTGCCTATCATAGAGGCGTTAAACGTTGTTGCGGACATACCCGGCCCAAAACTGGTGGCCGGCGACTTTAACGCACCAGGCATACGTTGGTCCACTTTGAAAGCTCCACATCACTTAATACACTTCTTGACCAGCATTCGTTTAGGAGGATGGACTCAACATGTGATGTGCCCAACTAGAGGCAGTAGCATCCTTGATCTCATTTTTACGGTAGGATTATCTCGCGTGCACACATCTATCGTAAACAGCATCCCAGGTTGTGACCACTTGCCGGTAAAATGTGAGTTTTCAGTGCCAGCACGAACCATTCACAAACCAACCGTTAAAAGACCGTTCCACCAAGCTAGCTGGAATCAATTACCCTCACTTATTCGCTCGCAGAACTGGGATACTTTCTTTTTATCTGATGACTTGCATACCGTGGTGGATCATCTTTACTCCACAATAAATGCATGTCTTGACGTAATCACCCCAACCCGAGGTCTACCTGGACGAGATAAACCAAACAGTTTTTGTCGACTAAAGCAGAAGCTTTCTATGCTACAACGCAAATTCCTTAGGTCGAGAGACTTTTCGTTGTTCTTGCAAATGAACCGTTTATCTAATTCTATGAAATTGATTGAAATGTCCCGCAGTAAAAAACAGGAATTAAGGGCGCTGAGTCACCCCAAGAGGTCCGAAGCTTTATCTAAGCTGATGAAGCTGAGAAACAGCCAGTGCAGTTCTCCTATCTCATCCGTTATATCTAACAACAATTATATAACGAACTCCCAAGAGATCTCCGAGGCATTCAGTGCCTATTTTGCTTCGTCTCTAACGACCGATGACTCCCTATGCCTATATCACGTTGAGCCGCTGACATCTGCACAGTTCTCAGCGGTTACATTTCACCCGAACGACTTAACAGTACAGCTAACTAAAATTAGGAGGTCATACCACCCCGGGCCAGATGCCGTACCACCGGCTACTTTTAGTCTAGGTGGCACTGATATCCCATTCTTGCTATCAAAGGTTTTTAATTTATCTATGAGCAGTAGCGTTTTCCCCTCCCATTGGAAAACATCAGTTATTATCCCAATTCTTAAGAAAGGTTCACGCCAGGACCTAACCAACTATCGACCAGTGAACCACACCCCTATAGTTTCCCGAATTATGGAAAGACTGATAAAAAATAAGCTGACAACTCATTTACTAAACAATAACCTCATTAACACTGGACAGCACGGTTTTCTTCAAAAAAGATCCTGTGCCACCTGTATGTGTGACTTCCTTAACCTAATAACTACGGCCACTAACAGTGGTAAATCAGTGATTGTAATCCTCCTTGACATGACTAAAGCTTTCGATCGAGTATCCCACAATAGGCTCATGGCGAAGATGAAAACCTACGGAATTGTTGACCCGATCCTGAGTTGGTTTTCGTCATATCTAACATCCCGAAAGCAGGTGGTGGACGTTGATGGCAGTTTATCATCACCTCGACCAGTTACTAGTGGAGTTATTCAGGGTAGTGTACTAGGTCCCTTACTTTTTCTTATATATGTTAATGACATTTTCAACGTCATCACACACGGGGCTGCGTTCCTTTTTGCAGATGACATAAAAATTATGTACTCCTTTGAACCTGACGCCTTAGCTTCTACCATTGCTAGCATAACGAGCGATTTACTATCGCTAGACTCATGGAGCAACCAATGGTTGATGAAATTCTCCGCTGTCAAAAGTTGTATCCTTATGTATAAATGTCAGGTTCCCGCGGGAATGTTTAAAATTAATGATCAGTTCATCCCCAACAGTCCGGAAGTAAGGGACTTGGGATTACAATATTCTTCTACATTTAATTTCTCTGAACATTCGGCCGTGCAGGTTGCTAAAGCTAGACGGCTAATTGGTCTGATTAATAGAACCTTCAGTCTTACAGAGAGCAAGCTAAGCATTTTTAAAACTCATGTAAGACCACTTCTGGAATATTGCACTGTCGTCTTTTCTAACATGCGGCAGATTGACAGATTTGCAATTGAGAATGTACAACGTAGATTTACCAAACAACTACTAGGATATTCCTCGCCTTTAAATTATATGGAAAGGTGTGAAATATTGCACCTAGAGTTCCTATGGCTGCGCCGTCTACGAATGAACCTGTCTTTCTTTTGCAATATTGTAAAACGTACATCTTGCAATTCAGCCCCCCAGGTCAAAACTCCCTCCAACTATTCTTTACGACATAGGGACTCTATGGTCTTGATTCCAGTATCCAGGACTGCGATGCGGTCAAACTTCTTTATTGTTAAATATTCTTCCCTCTGGAACAAACTCCCACCTCAACTTAGGTCAATGTCTTCGGCCTCTTTATTATTCAAAAAAGAAATAAATAAACATCTAACTGTCCAAAAACTCATCCGTATGCATGATCCCTACATGTCTATTACCCGAGCCTACGAACTGGGCCTGGGATACTAACCAAAAGCTTAACAACTTTGTTCAGTACCAACGGATGGTAAGGAGCATTCTGTATTATAGTTAGCAAATAAAAGCAGTCCAACCTATACTCCATGACTGTCAACAGCACACTCCACGTGTTTGTCTAGCCACTTCCTATTTTCAACGCTTCTGACCACGACCCCCTACTGGCCACCGTTACTCCGGTGATTCTTTTTTCATGCTGTCAGATTTTGCCCTAGTCGGTTAGGTTCTTCTTTTTTTATCAGCTGCCGCCAGGTATTAGAGCATTTATAATGCTAGAAAATACATAGCAGCATATATAATATGGTCCTCAAGGTACCAGTCTCATCCACTCTCCAACTACTTACTCATTGAGACCCTATTTCAACACAAGATTCCAGGCCTCGTTCTGATGAACGAATCGCCACAATCGATGTGGTCTTCCATAAACCATTCGTCGAACTACACATAAGTATTTGCCCCCAGTGTCGCCTATTCTCGCTTCCTTGCTTTTTTGGTAACTCTCAATAAGCCTCACAAGAATTAGTCGCTAGTACCGGTCTTCTCCGCTTTCCGTATGTTGTTTAATCCAAAAAAACAAGACCTCAACGTCGCGACCACCCATTTCTGTTACTGGCATGATATTGGTGTTCTGTCTTTCTCCCCTAACCCACAGCTGGTAGAATTGCCAGACTGCAGCCCTCTCAGTTTTGTTTTCAGAACCTGTACCCTAAGGACGATTGTCGCCGTCCACTTCCCAGGAATAACGTGGACCCTCTCTTGCTGGACAGGACAAACGAGATTTACACACAACTTCATTTTCGCCCGTCTCACGATCGCTTTCCCCAAGATTCCCGCCATCGGACTTCTTGAACCTGGACTACTCGATCTCACTGCATTCATACAACTCATTTTAATCCCATATGTCATTATGCCCGTTCCGTGTTAGAACTCGCTAATACTGTTCACACACTGGCACCTTTATTGTCACTGTTCATTGCTTCATCGGTCACCAAAAAAAAACGTCCGGCACTGACATATCTTTCAGTAGTCCTCCAGTGGGCAGCGAAGTAATTAGTAACTACCTGCACTCTTCATCGGTCCATCCGATCGCATCCGCAATGCTGTTGCATCGAGTGTTCGGGCTCTGTAGATCACTGCGTTCCCTCCACGATTGAACGTCTTCGATACACTTCCCATGCTGCATCGCCGCTCCGTTCCCATCATTTGTTACACCTGTCAAATTGGTCATTAGAAATGTGACACTCACCGTCTACTTGCTATACCGTCACCGTTATCGAGACCTTTGATTTTCCAGATGTTGCATTCGTGTTATATTACCGAAACTGACCCCGTATGCAGCCTCTAAATCACACCACTATCTGCACCGGCCGATACATTTTATTTCTATATTCGTTGATCCACGGCCGCTTCCCGCGATATACCTGTGCAGTTTTATTGATCTGTCATTTTTGCATGGTACATACCACACAGCATTCATCTATTGACGTACACTTATCTGTGGATTACTTTACCTTTCCTCTCACAGAACTGAACACCTGTATAATGGATGTAACCACACGGTCAATATTGATTAGTCTTCCACTTCCGCTTTGACATTTCATACCAACCCTACATAAAATTTATAACTTGCCGCACGCTCACCTGTTTTACTCCGGCCGTTCCCTGCCACCATCACTCTGGTAGTATCCCTCCCAAGAAATACGCAATTGTTTGCAACATATATGATTCCTCCAGTATACAGCCACCACTTTATATACTACCATCTTTTCAGACTGAAATATTTCCATGTTAATACTTCTTGACATGCCTGTAGTAAAGTGAATAATTCACCAAACGCTTCGACGAGATTTTTATCCATATGCCTCTCATATTCTGCAGTGCACCAAAAACATTTCCTTCCAATATGTTCGAATTTCCACTAGTGTAATTATTTCATATACCACGTATGCATGTACTCCAGACCAACTGACATCATTCGACCTTGACCTTCAAATTTGCTGGGCATTACTACAGTTTTAGTTCACTGTAACACTCTCTCTGATACTCTGCATGCACTTGTTGTACCCTTTTGTGAATTGTCATTCCGGCATCACTATAATCATCTGATCATGCATTCTAGCATGCTTCGGGCGCATCCGAAATATACAATTATTATTATTATTATTATTATTATTATTATTATTAATTATGTCATGCGAACTCTGCTCTGTCGATGTTCCGGCATTGATGTGCCTGCGGTCCACATCTGCGGGCTAAACCTCGCCTGAATTGGTTGTCGGAAAGGGGAACGCAATTATTACTATTTTACGATTTGTCATCAACTACTTCACTTCCTCTACGTCCTCCCCGAGCCCAAGCGGTAGTAAAACTGTCCAAAGTCAGCGCTGGTTTGCCTACTACAGTGATGACTCAATTACTTGAACAAAATGCTCACTGATACAAGCCCCTCAACCAAAGGCTTTTTTCTTTAATGGTAGGTGTATACCTGCACTCAGTCCTCTTATCTCAGGCCATAACCCAACGGCCTCATCGTCCTTTTTCTTGCAGTTTTCAGTGAACCGGAGCCTAACCGGGCAGAATAATACTCTTCTACAGCCAATACTCACCGATCCAAGCATATGCTGATAGAGAGCTAGGACCGCTCTCCATCCAGCCTTCGTGGGCTTCTGGCTTATCACGACCCCCAAGGAAAACCAGCACCTTAGCAGGTGCCTCGCCTTAACTCCGGGTACTATTTCACTAATTTTGCTGTTCTCACCCACAGATGGTACAGCTACCTGACTGCTGTCCGCCACTTTCTCCATTTCTTTTTCAGATCCTTTCTGACCCCACTCTCTTTTATTCTCGGTCCTCAAACGGGTCCACCCTCTCTTCTACCACCTGTAAAACTCAACTGTTTCTCACTCCGGTTGGGCATACGCCCAACATCTCTCTATGACCCAATCATCACCTAACCACCTCACAAAACTACCAAAGTCCTCGCCCGTTAACCCCAAAAGTTGGGTCCACTGGCCGTCAGGTAACAATATTATCGTTGTCTGATTTCTGTTGAAACTTTACTCATTGCCTTCAGCAGAAACACTCTCAAGACTACCGAACTCCTGACCTCCTCGAAATCACGCTGGTCACTCGGGTAGCCACCAGCCATCTGGACATTCCCCTGGATTACTGTACGGACTAAAAGATCTGGTCTATTGGACTGGCCGTGGTTTAAAGCTACACTCGAGCCTGCTCAAGCTACATGAGGGTAGCGATCCATCGTGCTAGTCTCGCCGGGCCGCATGGCGAGTACCTGACAACATTTATTGTCCCACAAGGCCCCAACATCTGTTTTCCCGTACTCTATAATAGCTGCTCAATTCATTCTGCTTTTCAGAAAGAAAACAGTGACCGGAATCCAGCCTCCGCCGTTCCTTCCCCAACCTGCTCTTTCCATTTTGTCAACCAACGTCAACTCAGCCTCTTCCGCCTTCTATTCTCATCCGTCGCTACTTGCCAATAAGGATAACCGAATGTCTTTATAAAACAACTACCAACCACTCGTAGCCGGTCAGAACATGGTTACTCATTCTTCGATCATGTATGCAAAAAGATTTATTATTTCACTCTTGTTACTTCCGCCTTCGACTTGGGCCTGGTCTTCTCAGAGTTACCGCTGTTTTCCTCCTTCCTCAGTGTCCTGCATACCTATATGGTCGCGTGTGCATCATCTTCTGTCGCCAATAGACTGTTTTTTACCAACTTCTCTTTCAAGTTCTCTGTTCTGCGTTAAATTGCTATTTAAGCCTTTACCAGGGCACTGCATTCCTCGTGAAGCTTTTGCACTCATGTGACTTTCTATATGGCACTAAACTTACCTACACAAAAAATGTCAATCTCATTATCATACCCAATTTACTCACAGTAACTTCAAGGCTTCCTTGATAATTGGTTTTCCAGTGTTTGACCAACATTCTCTACATACCGCTGGTATTTCTGACTGCACTCTGATAACCCCAAGCAGGCTTCCTTTCTAACAGTGTTTTGTGGTAACACCCTCACCCGGTTTCTCGGTACTGATCCTTCATAGGTCCAGTTGATGCACCCTCTCGTCTCTTTTTACACCTTCCGGCCCTTCTGTGAATCTCTCTTTCACTTCTTGACGCCCTCTGCTTTCACATCAGTCGACTGTGCACCAAATTCTGTGGATTGGCGCGATTCAATCCCGCCCACCGGGTCCGTCGCAGCCAATTTTCGGCATCCGAATAAGCACCTTGTGCATTATTCCTGCCTAGCCCTCCAGTTTTAGTGGTGATGTCCGGAGCCTGTTGCTTCCCTGCTTGTTGCAAGCACTACATCTTTGGCGTTCATCAGTATAGATCCGCTCTGCGTTTCTACTTTTAGCTAGCCACCAACGACCTCCGTTTTCTGAATTTGAAATTCATTTGTGATTTCCGCTCTGGCTATCTTCACTTCAGTTCCCTCATACGTTGTCTAGCTTTATTTTTTATTACGGCCATTAGGTATACCTTAAATTCTGAAAACTTGAATATGTCACATCGTTTTGCATTGATGTACTCCACGATTATGTAGCTTGCGTGTGTCTTGACCACGATCAAGAAATATACTATTATTATTTATTTGCCGTTGAAGAAATTCCCCTATGTTTCTCTGAGATACGGGAATTCCTTAGGAGCTGTTCTTTTCAACATTCCTTATTATAGCCGAGTAAAATCTATATCTCAAACGGCACGCGAAATGACTCGATGCAGTGAGAGATTGACCGGCTTTAATAGGCACTTGCCTGTGTTTTGAAACAGGCCACAGTGCACCCGTAAAGTTTTCGGGTTACGCGGCCACCACGGACTTATAACGGTCCAAAGTAGGGGAATTTAGTCACTGCTGATCGATAATCAGGTTCTGTGCTTGCGGCCGGCAACCTAGATTATTTGTTCTAATGGACTGGCCAAAAGTACTTTTCACCCAGGCTTCGTAAAATTACCTGCCCTACGTCGGAGGCACTTTTCTGGCCTAATATGTCTCTAAAAATGCTTGCAAAACGTGTGACAAACCCATCGCCTTCATCCAGATGATAATAACAGGCGTTTTCTTATGTAATGTCAGGCCGACTAACAAGGATCACGGGTCGCATCGGAGCTTGTGTAAGGTTGCTTTGATTCATTCGATCAATAATCGACAACAGTCCATCCTGTGATACAGAACACACATCGAAAACAGGAGGATGATTTATGATGGTCATTCCTACCTCCTCAACCTGTCTTACCGGACTACTCGAAGTACCGGAGGATGCCTGCCGGTGGAGATGAAGTAAAACAAGTTCGACGAATACCAACTCAGAGCTCCCCTCAGTAGCGCTTCCTTAGGAGTTCTGTTTGTTTCTGACTGAATGTAGTTGTGGAATCTCGTCCACCGTGCCCGGGGATGTTTCGGTTTAATCCAAGGGGAATTGTGTGATGTCAATCTGTCTATTGGCTAGATTATCGAGGCAGTGGCCATGACCATAGTGTATCTACTTTACCCAACTGAGCAGACAGTGATGCTTAGGTTCCAGCAGGAATCTGGAGACCCTGCCACCATTGGTGTTGTTTATCAGAGTCGCCACCAGTGATTCTCCTAGAGGCTAAATCAGCTGGAGTATCGGTTGTCAGCACGAGTCTCCGTTGACTGACATTCGTGTTTTCATGTGCGAGCACCGTGCGGTTGGCCACAAGGGTCCCGAATCCAGAGTGAGTGTACAGAATGTAATGGAGTGCTGTCATAGGGTCTAGTCGGAGGTGGACACAACCTACCTTTAAAAATGTTCCTTTCAGAATCTTCAGCAAGGCATTTTCCTTTGGTACAGCGGCAAGTAGCCCTGAGCGCGGTATTGTACTTGGCTCCAAAGAAGTACCTCTTGATTCTCCCGGTAAGAAGCAAGAAAGGGATATACTCGTATCGATCGTGTGCTACAGATACGCCGCTGCACTTTATCCTGGTCCTAAAGTGTTTGAGAACAAGTGTGGGTTGTAAACAGCAGCATCCAACCTGGCAGACTTGAGACACCGCAGTATCAACAGGGGCTCAACCACTAATATTTCCGACTTTCACGCATCCCAAGCCAACCGGCTGGACTCGGTAATTGTCTTTCCCCATCAGCAACTTTTCTGGTGGAGTTTCTGGAGTGGACGTTTTGATAGGGGAAGCTGCGAAGTGGATAACCTCAGGGTACAGTATAACGATGCGGTAAGGGAGAGGATACCTCTCTTCTTGTCACCGAGCCATTTGGAATATTGGCCTCAAAGGTGGAGCAATCATCTTCCAAGTATCAGTGTGGGCCAAAGGTTTTTTGTATCAATGGGTTGGCGGAACTTATGCTAACTGTTATCAGGGCTTTTGGTGAAGGGGCTCAGGAAGCCCCGTCATTCCATCGGCATTCATATTGCAAGCAGAATTATTTAACTCGTGTAAACCACCTTTACCGGAATTTCGGCTGCTCGTTTTACCTCACTTAATCTTTGTCATAAAAGAGGCAAAGAGGTGAAGGACACTTTCAGTGCTCTTCATGAGCTCCGCCGGGCAAACAGCTGCAGAAGACCGTCGGTACTTCTCCCAGCACAAAAGACTCGTACGGCCCCACTTGGGAAACTGTGTCTAGGCCTGAAGTCCACGTCCGGTTCGGGATAGGCAAGTATTAGGGAAGAAGCAAAGAGGATTTACCGGACCTGTTTCCTTACTAAGAGGAAAACTGGGGTGCATCAGCTTACTCCCCAAGGAAAGAGGGAAAAGGGAGAACGGGTCTATATTTTTTTCGTTTCTTTGCCCCTGCCTATCAACTTGCCTCCATTTCGTTTGCATCCTGTAACGTCTCGCTTTTTCCAATGCGGCTTGCATGCCCCGTTCCTTGGTTGGTTGAGGCTCATAAGTCAAAGGTTGCCTTTTGAACTCTCGTTCTGCTAGCCGATCATACCTTACTATTTAATCAACCGAAGCAACTGACCGACACCTGCCCTCGAACCGCTTCGACGCAGACCCAAACTCTCCGACTGGTGCTGACTCCTGGGAACGTTGGTTCTATACCTTTACGAACATTATGGATTCAACCAAAGGATGCCAACCAAACGAACTCAAAAATTCAGTGCACTTTGTTTAACGTCGAGAACCTACAAATTCTTCCACAAGTGCATTGATTGTGGCTCTGCCACCACAGTACTTCAGTTTCTTCACATGCCAAGTAAAAACTTAACTTTCCATCGCTATCCTCTGGCAGCTTGGAAGCAGAACTCCTGAAACCATTGACCGGTTCATTCAAAAGCTTAGAAATCTTATCCGAGACTGTAGTTGTCAGGCCGTCAGTGAGAAGCAAAACGAAGAAGATGCCATTTGCTATGTTTTCGTTAGCGACTTCCCGAGAAAAAAGAGCTATGCCTGTGTACTGCTTTCGACCAAGCTGGAGATCGAGTTCCAGCTCATCAACGATCGCAAAACTTGCTCAATCCAAACCTTCAGCTGCAATACTGCTACGATAAATAGCTCCGGAGCCCCCAGTTAGGTACCTCATAGCGAGGCTGGAGAGACGCCGGCTGCGTCGCAACCTAGCTGTTTCTTTTATAACTAAGGTCCTCATCCTCGTCACCAGCCCCCAGCGGAAGATGCAATATGCAAGTCGTGTGGTCAAAGGGGACACTTTCAGAAGTTCTGTCGGGCTTCTACGAAAAAAACATGCCACGAATCCTTTATAACATCTTGCTTCCTCCATCGTCATAGCTGCAGCTTCAACGGGTCTCAGTAAGGCTATCACGGAGGTGACAGTCAACGGAGTAGTGCTACAAGATCTAGTAGACACAATAAGCTCAGAGAGTTGCGTCCCCAAGGTCGTCGTGCTTCTGAAAAAAAAAATGATCAGCAGTGGAACTCAAAAGTAAGGTTATACTTGCTTCTACCCGCATGATCAGCAGTACAGAAGGTCACTGTTTCGTCTCGTGGCTGCACAAAGGCCCCTGGTACAAACACGTGAAGTTTATTGCACTTCCGATTGTACATTAAACTGTCTCCTTTCTTTTCACTTTCCAGGTGCTGTTGTTAACCACGGGGGCAGCCGTCCGGTGCAGCAGTCTCCCCACCTCCCCCTTCCTCCGAACAGTCCCCTTGACTCCGACCCTGAAAATGTATATAATCCCCCCATGGAGGCCCCGAAGAACGGCACTCCCAGTTTCGACCTGTACCGATCGCTGTGGTCCCTCACGATAATATAAGTTCATTGGTTCCCGAGCTTTGCCCTCTATTGTGACTGACACCATGCTGCATCCAGTTGTGCTGATCTGTGCATCCATCTTCAGACCTACGGACCTCACGTGCACCACAGGAAATATCGATTCTGCCTGACCTACGTACTGAGGCACGGCTGGGGCATGACTTTTTACAACGCAAGTCGGTAGAGGTACCTCTCCAGGGAGCTCTGTCACTCTTCTCGCTTTGTGGTCTTTCCGCTGCTAACCTTTTAGCCCCACCTCTTTTTTCAGATCAGGGTCCCTCTTGTTGTCATACTCGCATATAATCAAGGAGATATAGCCAAAGAGACGGAGCCCTCATGCGATCAGAGATTGTCCGGTCGATGGACGAGGTGAAACTTCCCAATCATTCTGGTTGATACAAGCATTAGTTATTACCAATGAGAGCCGAAAACGACGGATAGTGGTCTACCATAGTCAAACAATCAATCAATTCACCTTCCTAGATGCGCAACCTCCGCCCAGTATAGGACGTTAAGTGAGGCAAATTTCACCGTGCAGCCTTCACAGCATTTGGACAGTCAGAAAGTATACTATCTGATCCCCATAAAGGAAGGAGAGAGGCAGTACTCGGCTTTTGAAGCATGCGCCAGCCTCTACCAGCTTTGCCGAATACCGTTTGTAATTACCTACTGTATTGCCTGTTTCCAGCTTGCGATGGCCGAGCTTTTTAGGCTTAGAGGACTGAAAGAAACGTTTGTACACTTTGACAACATTACTGTCTGCGGGAAAGCTGTCACCGACCATGATAGCGATCTAAAACGATTCCCATAAACAACTGGGATTTATAGCTTGACCCTGAAGTAAAACAATTTTGTCTCAGCTAAACCGTGGGTTGAATGCTAAGTTGAAAATGTCTCAAGGAATAGTTAAGTCTGAATCAGAACACTTTGGCTCTCCTCTCAAACCTCTTGCTTCCAGGAGTTTGGAGGTACACCAAAGATTCGTTGATTTCCCCGTCTTGCGGACTAAATTCATCCACTTATCATCAGTAGAACGTTTCCCTCCCCATAGAAATGCAGCAACCTGGAGGTGACTAAGTTTGAACGTGTAAGTTCATGACCAAAATTATCCCAGATGAACATAGCCAATTACCACTTAGCTCCAAGCAGCTTGCATTTTGCCTAAAGCCACAGGGCTGTGCGTTGTTTGCCTGCCTGAAGTATGGACAGTTGGTTTTGGCCAATTGAAAAACACATTTTTGGTTGCTGTGCTTGCTGGCGGTTGAACTTTTAGCCCCTTTAGCTAGCATCGCGTCCGGTGTCGCTCCCAAACGTAAAGGTGAGCGACAATCCTTCAAAACAAAGCGGCCTTCAACTTTTCCATAGATTTTTACCCTCCTTCGGCACGCGTCGGAACTTTTGGCTTGTTGCCCATTCCATAAACCATCCTCAGGATTCAGTTAGTACTTGGTATCCGAAGTGCCGTAATCTTTTGTAGATCCTTTAGTACCGGTTTATCTTTTTCTCGGTTTTGTTCTGTGGTAACCAAATATCTTCACTCAATTTTATAGCACTTTCCCGATTGCATCGATTTTTTTCACTTTTCGGATAATTTCAGTTTACTATACCATTAGCAATATGAGCTACCCTTAATTTTTTGGCGCTAAGGCAAATGCGCTTGCCGTTCCGTTCGCACCGTCCTGAGAATACAATCCTAGAGCTTGGCTCGTACAGTCAGAATAAACGTTCGCTGTGAGCAGTTTGACTATGAAAAGCAGTAGATTTCACTACGTGGTCGCAGCTCTTCCTCCACACATTGCCGACGAGATGTAGGATGCGCTGGAATCGGAATAACCCAACCGCGTTTTAAAGCAGTGGTTATTGGAAGCCTTGGCATGTCTGGCAAACAAAAAATTGTCCGTTTTTTGCGGACACCCAGCTCAGAGTCCACAAACCTGCCCCGTTGCTTCGGCACACGCAGACTATTTTAGGAACCACTAATACCAGTAATGGTCTCCTGGAAAAGACTTGACTCTGGCGTCTTCCCAGCAACATGCAGAAGGTTCTTTGTGTGTCCACAGGGGAACTCCCCGAAAAGCTTACGAAGACGGCCGACAAAAGCGGGGAAACCTACAAGCCAAAAGTCATTCAGGCGATATCCTTACTAACTGAGTTCACGAGTGCCACCTTACCAGCCGTGTGAAGAATCCTGTCAAAAGTGTCGGGGCACTCAGTGTGTTGCCAGTTGAACGCCCAACCTAGACACCTCCTAACAGACTGAGCCACTCAAGCAGATCTTCCAATAGAAACCCTATAAGAATTCTTGTTCAGCCAACATCAATTGACACTGGTTGTTGGTATCGTCAGCGGTTTCTTTCAAAGACGCGTTATTGCAGTCTGTTTTGTGCCATGATCCCAGCCATCCAGGGAAACGCGGAAGATATTAGGCAGCTGCGACGGATGCTACCGGCCAGGGCAGTTGCCTTTTCTACAAATTCGATCATAATTCAGGGACAACCTACTTGGTAGACACAGGTTCCGAAGTAGTGTGCTCCCACATGCAGGCCAAACTTTAGATGGGTGCCCCTTCTCCGCCTTGACTGCCGCCAACGATGCTTCTATATAGACTTATGGAAAAGTTTTGAAGACATTAGATTTTGGCCTTCGTCGCACTCTCCTTTCGGTTTTATTGATTGCAGGCCTCCAGGACGCCATCCTTGGTAGTGATTTCCCGCATCACTTTGACCTCTTGGTTGATTCTCTCCACAGAAGTCTTGCGGATCGTGTCATTAATCTTTTAGTGTATGGGATGTCGGCCGATTCTAATCCGATCAGTCAAATTTTATTGAAAAAGACCGGTTTGCACTTGTTCGGTGACATAAAATGTGTACCCAAAAGTGTTGCGCCCGCCTTCCGTACTGTCTGCCATAACCAGCTCGGTAGTTAATCACATTAGCATATCGGGCCCTGTAGTTTATGCTGGGGCCCACCTGCTTGCACCCGACAAGCTCAAAACTGCTCTAGCTGAGTTGGAGCGCATGCTTGAATTGGGTATTATTCGTGCATTAAATAGTCCCTGGGCTTCGCACTTCATGTGGTCCCTTAAACCTCAGGCGACCGGCGATCACGTGGAGACTATGCAGCCCTCAATAACTCCACTGTCCTAGATAATTATCCCAACCCACATATTCAAGACATCACGGCCAACCTCAACGGAGCTCGTGTGTTCTCCGAAACAGATCTGGTAGGCGCTTATCTATGGGTTCCTACGGCAGATGAGGATGTAACTAAGAGGGCGGCAACAACACCCTTAGGCCTCTTCGAATTCCTACGAAAGACGTTCCGTCTACGCAAAGCTGCACAAACCTTTCTGCTCTTTATTGACCAGGTTAATAGGGGTTTAGATATTGTTTTCACCTAAATAAACGACTTTCTAGTAATTGATGCGCCTGAAGATGCAAGCAAGCAACACCTACGTCAGATGTTGGAGCGTCTGGCCGCACACGGTATAGCCGTCAAAGCAGACAAAAGTATCTCTGGCCAAAATTTAGTTGGGATTTAAGCCACATGATCGATGAACTTGGTATTCGGCCCTTGAAAGAAAACGTTCCAGCCGTTCGTGCCTTTCCGCTACCAGCTTCACTGGCCACCCTTCGTAGTTTTGACGGTATGGTAATTTATAATCGGTGTTTCATCCCAAGCTGCGATCACTTGAGGCAACCTTTGACACATTTACTTCGAAGCTGTTGAGGTGGTCCCATAGAGTTGCCCGGAGAGGCTAAAACTGCTTCCGATGCAGTTAAAGACGCTCTAGCTTCTGCTACTTTGCTGGCCCATTTGGACTCCAAAGTCCTGTTGTGTATAGCTATCGATGCCCCTGACAAACCCATAGGCGACGTGATACAGCAGTAGTGTACATCACAGTGAAAACCACCAGCCTTTCACCGTCGTTGTCTTTAACAAGCTGAAGCCAAGTATTATATGTTCAATCGGGGACCACTTGCTGTTTACAGTACTGTGGGACATTTCCAACATGTTCTCTAAGGCAGACAATTCGTCATCTTTACCGATCACAAACCATTGACGTACGTGTTTCACAGTCGAACCAGTAAACACTCACCACGTGAGTTGCGTCATTTAGACTTCGCGGCACAGTTATTCAGTGGTTGTTGTCACTTTTCTGGAACCGATAACGTTGTGGCTGATGCAGTTTCTCGAGTAGAAGCTACTTCCAGACAGACACGAGTCATCGACCTCGAAGCTTCGGCTACAGTCCAATTTTCGGGGTTGGACTCCACAGATCCGGGCCAGGTCGCATCTCTTAACCCTTTGGAGTTTCCTCTAGCCATTTCCTCGGGCCCTGTAGTGTGCGACACTACTTTGCCACACCCAAGCTCCAACGTACTCATGTCTTTGTGCCGCACAATTTTCGACATTTTGCATAATTTAGCCCATCCTGGTATCAGAGTTACCACCAAGCTAGTTACAGACAGGTATTTCTAGCACGGCATGCAAAAGGATATCCGTACTTGGGATCGTTCATGTATTCAAGGGCAGCGATCGAAGGTAATTAGACATACCACGGCTCCAATAGGCCAATTTCCCGTAGTGTCCCCACAGTTTTCTCAAATCCACCCGGATATTGTTGGTCCTGTCAGTCCCTGTAAAGGTTTCCGTTGCCTTCTTACTGTGATCTACCGTTTCCCCCTTTGGTCGGGGGCTGTTCCTGCTAACAATGTAGAGACAGAAACCGTAATAGCTGCTTCTATGGAACGCTGAGTTCCATTATACGGTTGTCCTGCAACGGTAATTGCTGATCGCGGCGCACAGTTTGAGCCATCTCTGTTTGGAAAACATCGCGGATGTTGGGCCGTCATATTTCTCGTACGACGGCATATCACCCAGCAGCCAACGGTGTGGTTGAGCATTCTCACAGACAGCTCAAAGCTTCGCTCAAGGCTGCTGACAGCTCTAATTATGTGCAGGTGATTCCAATCGTTCTCTCAGATTTGCTTGCTACTTATAAACCTGGTATGGTAACGGTAATGGTTTACTTCTCGCAAATGGATTTGGTACAATCACCACACATGATCAGAGTTTACAGGACATGCAGATAGTCAGAAGTGGGCAAGTGTGCACAGTAGTGCACACGGCAGAGTAAAATAGAAGGTCAAATTAGATATGCCACCGGTTGAAGTAAATTCCGGGGAATTTGCCCGGCAAATTGGATGTTGAGGTAATTTTTGAAAAACTCATCGGCAAAACCGTACGGGGCAGGAGAAATCTACTTCTGGCGCATCTATCAAACATGCTGGATAACATATACCCATTTTGGCGAATTATACAGCCAACGTTACCTACACTGTCATAAATATAGATAATTCAGTTTCCCTTCGAAACCCCTCAAAGTCATTTTCAAAATCTGCAAAACTCTTTTGCCTATCACAAGCTAAGCCGGAAAATGTTTCAGAACAATCGACCACAGCTGCACCCGTAGCACTGACAGCCAGCTCGGTCAACTCTGATGACAACCTTTATCATACAGTTTATATACCCTTGTGGCGCGCTTCCAAAACAGAGCCACTCTATAACACTTCACGTCAATCTCATCTTCTACGGGCACCAATTCATCAGTTCCAAAGGCTTCACATATTACGGTACCCTAACTATAGTCAGGCTACGTTTAAGCCCGCAAGTTCTGGCACCATGAAAAAGCGTTCGTGAGGATCAGCTGACTGGAACGTTGAACAGTGCGAAACATTGGAGTGAAAAATGAGAAAAATGACCCGATAACGAAGTATGTCCAAAAAAAATCATGACACTAAAATGATTTAGGGACAACCGCCGTCAAACTCCTAATAAACGAAAAGAGCTGTTTTCCGTTTTAAAGTGTCGGAGGTAAAACACCCAGGTGTGGTAGTCGCATGGGACTTCAAGCCTTCAAGGTAGTGCCAGGCGGCTGCCAATACGGCCAGAGGGATAATAACTACAGCTTGCAACAAAATTACATGCGAAACATAATTCCTAATCCCATTCTACAAGGTTTTGGTGCAACCCCTTCTGGAGTATTGTGCGCAGGCATGGACTCCCTATCATCTCAAGGATAAGGAGTGCTTGAAAGGGGTGCAGCGATTTCAACTAGAATGATCACCGGTCGGAGAGGGGAAACCCTACGTTCAGCGTCTAGAGGATCTTAATCCCCTCTCCTTAGACCTGCCATGAGGGCGAGGTGACCTAACAGAAACGTTCAAGACCAAGAAGGGTCCGTCGGGTATGGACGTGGGTGATTTGTTTTTTCTGCCCCTGAGAGAAACACCAAGGGACACAGTCTTAAGCCGCAGACAGCACACTCAAGGCTGGACATACGGGCTTAATTTTCTGCAAATAAGGTCGTACCTTTGTGGAATAGACCGTCAAAAGATGCTGTTAGAAGCATCAACGTACCAACTTTCAAGGAGGTCCTGGATTCATGCCTGTACACAGTGTCTCCTCAGCCAGCTACGTGAACGAGGGGTGAGGTAACGAGTCCCTGGTATTTTTGTCAATGAACTTATGTCTGTGAAGGTGATACTGCCTCGTAAAATCTGCCTTTCAAACAAAAAATTCAACGAGCAGTGTTAGTAGACAAGGAAAAGCGCTGACAACACAAAGATCTGGAAGCTCCATTGGGCTCGGCCACTTTCTTTTAGTGGAAACTGAACTGAACTGAACTGGTAAAAGAGGTGATTTATAATAAGACCATTTTATTGTTTCCCGCTGGCAGGATTACCTTTTCTCGTTCTGCGGAAAGTGCAGGGGAATGACCATTGAGAAAAGTCACGCGAGGCCTTGTGGGGAGATGCAACAGAATTCCCGTTGGATGCCGTGAAGCTGAACTGGGCTGAAAGGCGCATGTACGGGGATACTATGAAAAGCATCAATGAATGCAGCTTTTTATGCACTTCGAAGGAAGCTTGTCGCGGTGCGTCAGCAGAACCACAGAAAAAGCAAAAATAGTTTGCTCAGCTTTTGCATGGTATTTTGCTGTCCAGTCGTGTAGAGCTTTGAATGTCTATAGGCACAAGTCAAGTGGAGTTTAAGAGGCGATGAGAGAAGTATCAATGTTAAATCCCGGAGAGTTTTCGAGTGTTGATTTTGGAGATCCTGCAAGCGATCCGTTTTTTGTGAATTTCTTTCGTATTTCACCAAGTTTCGCGAATTTATGACTCCAGATGCTAGTTACTCGGTAAATACCACCCAAAAAAGATAGGAGTTTCTTTGCGGCATATTGAACGGCCGGATAATCTGATAGTTCCTTTGGTTGTCGACAGTTATTAAGGTCCAAATGACGCAACGAACTTGGAAGAAAATCAAACGAAAGGCGGCATTGTGGATGGGCTCCAGCAGTGGTTAGTTGATCAACGGTGTAAAGTTCGGTAAAAACCAAAAACAATTCCATAAGCCCCATACATCGTGATAAAAGGGTCCATATTACCGATTACTGTAGGCACCACAAATAATTCTTCTACATTTTTCTCATGCTCTGGTGGGTGATCGAGTGGACTAACTTCTAGTGGCATTCTATTCCAAAGTGGAGAGAATTTTATTATAAAGAAATTGGACTGCAGACGTGTCTTAGAAATTGGGACAGCTCCAGAAAAGCTGCTTTGTCGTAATGAGTGCTGAAATTCGATGGGTAATCCAAGTTCTGGTAGCGAGCCACAAATCTTACTTTTGGTGAGTTTTTAGAAGAAAGACATATCAATTCTTAGTCTTCGTAGCCAAAGAGGGTCTAGATATAGAGGACTGCAGATTTTCGTACAGTTCGGTGTTGTAGAACAACTTAGTAATTGCGCTGTGAATGTTCTTTGTATATTATCAGTGTATATTCAGTCACGCTGTCACAGGCTGGAATCGACTATTGACCCATATTCTAAAAGTGGCCTGACATGGGTCTTATAGACAATGAGTTTGCCTTCTCGTAGTGCAAATGTTCTATAAGGCAATCCAATAGGCCTTCAAGCCCTCAAAACTCGAACAGCTGTGTGTTCCGTGATGTTTAATCAGCGAGAGTAGTGATGACCCAAATCTAGCATCGGCGAATTGTTTGCAGTTGTTTGACCATCTACGCTAACCAGCCCTGGTGATACAGTACACTTATAAGTTGGAATACTGCTTTTTCTAGCAGAAAACTTCAATAACGAAGTAGTTTTCTAAGTGCTTAGTGAAGTGAGATCATGCAATATGTTGCTGTTTGTAGTGTTCAAAGAATGGGAGTTAGAGGTATACGAAGTTTTCACGTCATCAGCAAAGAGGGAAAAAGATTCCATGACGGATTACGCAAATATATCGTTTACGTACATTTGGAAAAGTGTTGGTCCCAGAACTCCGCCTTGAACGATCCCGCTAGTCACAGCTTTCGGCAGTGACACTGTGCCACTTACATTTACTACCTGATAGCGTGAAGACAAACAAGAAGACTGCCAAGAATATAAGGGGTCAATATTGCCATAAGTTTTTGCTTTGGCTAGGAGTTGAACGTAGGAAACCCGGTCAAAAGCTCTAGTCATGTAGAGAAAAATTATTATCATCCACCTGCCGTTGATGTTAACCACCTTTTTGGGATTTAAAAAATCAGCAATACAGGCTGAAAATGAGCGATTTTATAAAAACCTTGCTGGGCCGTATTTATCAAATTATTTCTGAGAAGGTAGTTCGTAAGCCCAGCTTTAACTAGCCTTTCCACGATCCTTGAGGTAACTGGGGTGTGAGTAACATAACTTTAGCTTGGCGGATCTTGCTTTGATCCCATTCTATGATCTGGAATACCAACGGAGGTTTTCCACTAACTGAGATACAAACTCTATTGTATAGATAAGCTAAATACTCTTGGAAATAAAACTGGAATATCGGGTCCGCCTAACCTGAAAATGGCTGTAGGTAAAGCATCAGGCCCAGGGTGGTAGGACATTCCAGTACCTGATAACATGGGTGATATATCGTTTGCGTGAGAAGAAACAGTAAACGGACTTTTTGGGTAATTAAGTGTCAGAATCGGAATGGCTGCAGGAGAGTTATTTTCTAACCTAAATGCAAAAAACAATGGAAGCATCCCATATGTCTTGTGCTTTGTTCACGTAAGTGTCACAGTAGAAAAGAGGAGAAATAGCAAAAACGGATTGAGTGTTTCTACGTTTCTTTAGCTTGGCCAAACTCTTCAAAATCTTCGGTTTGCACGAAGCTCTTTTTTCTCTTTTTCTTTTTCCACTCCGAATAAGAGATAACATCTGGAGATAGGTGGGCGGATTTCTTGTTTTGAGAAGGGTAAGTTGTAGTTTCGATAGTTGCTGCTTCATTTGGGACATTTTATTAGGTTTTGCACGTTTCATGGAGCCACCTTTGGGCGTGGTCAAATCGGGATAACAATTGAGGATAAAATAAAGCTTGTCCATCACCTTTTGTGGTTCAGAAATGAGGAAAATATATTCCAGTTCTGGGTACGTATAAACAGACCTTTTAGGTCCCATTTAGCATGATGGCACGGGCTAGTACCGGGTAGATTTTAGTAGGTTATTTAGGGGATGGAGAACCTGCAGGAAACCATGGAGTGATTACTTCCCCGAAATTTACCTTGGACTGGAGAGGACACCTTAGTAACTCTCAGGACAAAGACCGAGTCCAAAGTGTTACCAAATCTCGTTGGAGAAGACGCATGTTGAAACCATCCCCCAGGGCGGATAAGAGTCCCAAAGTCAACTGAGTTTTGTGGAGAGAAGAATGTTGACCACCAAATATCCGGTGTATCAAAGTCACCGGCTACGAGCGTGGGACCACCGGGGAGGTCTGTGACGAAATTCAGTGCGTCAGTATTAGTTAGAATGTCACAAATATTTTGGTCAGGAGGGCGGTAAACAAAGCCAATTAAAACCACCTTATGTTGAGTTTTGATGTGGAGCCACACTGAATCTTCCATACTGTCCAGAACTGGATGCTCAAAGAAGATGCGACGATACCTTTCCTTACATAGATTGGACAGTCTTCCCGTCGCTGGTTTGATCTATTTTCCAGAAGGCCATGCACCATACCACAGCAGCGTCTCCAGTGGGAGTAGCATCAGACAACCATATTTCAGTTATTAAAATGAGATCATAATCTCCTGCGATGGCCATGGATAGCACTGAGCGCACTACGTTTAGTACCGATCAAAAATTAAATAATGTCAGGGATAGGAGCCAAGGTGGGAGTTCATTATTGTGAAAACCAACAGAAGCTTCAATGGACGTATGATCATCGAGTAACTGCAGCGCAGGAGAGAGTAGTCGATTCGGTGGTGTAGATAGATTTGTATGAAATAAAGGTGAAGGTGAAAGAACGTCCAACTGGGCAACGTCCGCCAAACTGCCGAGGGCACTTTTATTTGAACAGTTCAAAGATCCAGGTGGTTGCACAGGAGATACTCCTGGAGATAGAAGCGATTGAGTCATAAAAAATTACATCTTTCCTGCAAAGTTTGCTGTAATCGCTTTTCCGAGCAAGCACTCGATGGAGTATATAGTTTACCTTTGCAAGTTACCTATAAACCGGATTGGCAATGACGGAAGGGATATGAACGTGAGGGTACCAACAAGTTTGATAATAAATTTGCTGCTCTAGCCTGAAGAAGACTTGATCACCGTAAAGAAGGCAATTTTGAGGGGAAACTGGATAAGGAGGTCGAGGAAAGTTTGGCAATGAGTGCATGGGGGTAGCAAATGGGAAAGGCTCAAGTCGTGAGACAACTAATGGTTTATTAGGCATTTGAAGAAAGGCGCCTAAGGAGTTATTTTTCTGCCCCGCGGTAGAAGGTGCAGGTGGAAGCGGTTGGATAAGTAGATAATAGCAAACTGAATATGGATTACTATCAGAAGCTTCTAAAGGGGTCGCCCCTAGGTAGCACTCTTCATTTTTTAGCGAAAGATTCTTTTCACTCGAACCAAATGGGTACCTGTGATGAAAAACGGTTGTATTCTGGTTATTTTCCCAGTGGCTACTCTTTTGCCCTCATTATTCAGGACAGAAGACGATATGTGTTTTTTTGACGGTAATCTGGTGTTTAGATGCGAATTATTGGGCGTGGCAGAAGTGACCGCTACGGAGTTCGCTTGCTTGATGGGTAAGCCCTGAGTGAGAGCATTTTTGGGAATGGGGGATATAGCATTGCTTCAGCCTGGAGAGAAGACGCTAGCAGTTCAATCTATTTGATGTCGCCTACTGGATCGCTGCGTCAACGATGGCGATATAGCTTCATCTAAGTCCACTGAGAGCAGCTAAGCTTCACGAGGTGAGGTTGATGAGGAAACAGGAACCTCAATGCGCGACTGCAGTTCTAAAGATGTGATTTGGGGACCCAAGACAGTAGCTGACACTTTGGAGCTATTTAACCATCAAGCAACCTCTCTCTGCGAGGGTGTTTAGGCAGCGATTATTTTGATGGCTTTGAACGAAGTACTACTCGATACGACCTGCAGTTTACTGATAAATTCTGCTGCAGCATGTTCATTTAAGATTAGGAAAAGTAAGGGAAAGTTGTTGCTTTGTGTCCGCTTACGTAACCTAGTGCAACGACACCCGTAGTGTGCACTATCACAAGTACTGAAGATAGTATTTCTTACTGTCGACAGGGAAAAGCGGTCCGGAATACTGAAACACAACCGCCTTTCTAGAAATTTTTATGCGCAGATGTATTTCCGCGGCCTGGATACGTTACACCGCGCCGGTAAGCTTCTCGTTGTTGGTACAGTTTCCACTAAGGTATTTTGGGAAATAATTTACGGATAGCTTCGCAAGATAATCTCATAACCTGAAGTAAATCGGGGTTTTTTATGAACAATAAAATTTGAGGTTAGCGACCGACTTACAAATCCACCCCATTCAAAATCCTTTGAGATTTCACACCTGAACCGACTATCAATCACCTCATTCACCGAGTGGCAAACCGGGTTCAACCTACAAGCACTAAACGCCCCTGACTTCCTACATCCTCCGTATCTTGTTCAATACCACTGGTCGATATATACAGTGACGTCAGCAACAAATACAGTGAGCTTCACCAAAACTTGTTGTTCTTGAAGAATTGTAGTGCTACCAATTAGGCACTAGATGACAAAGAGTAACAAATTTGTTTAATGAACAATTGCCGATTTTGGTGGAGCCACTCCCTCCGACTGAGTACGTTGTCTGCACGCCTGTAGTGACCGCGATCGCTTCGAGAAAATGACTGTTTTCTGGACACCATTTTGGATCTACTTTCTCTACGATCTTTTCTGACGCTTTACACCGACCTTATAGTGTTCTCCGGTTGCGTACGTTTTACTGGACTGACTTTTCCGAGGTTTCTGTCGACTTCCTTTTAAATCACTTTCAATTTCGGTCGTTCGCCGATTGTGCACGCTCGCGGTTCGCTTTCTGCATAGCCGTCGCGTTTCGCTTCGTTTTCTGTTCGGTGTATCTCTCGTATCGGTACGGTTTCGGTGCCACGATATATAGAATACACCTCGCGTTTTTAAACCGACTTGCGTCTTCTCTATTCGTCCGGTAGAGGGGACATCGTTGGTATTTTTCTGCTAGACCCAATAGGAGACACGTTTACCAGCCGCTCTCGAACGTCTTTTATATTGGTGAGCCCGAAACTTCCAGAACCTCCTGGATTATTCGCCCGCCCGGTGAGTCTGTGATTTTTTGCTGTTTCATGTCCTCGTTTTGTTGCACGATATACATTTTTACTATAAATTATCGCAACGTAACCGTGTCAGAGGATAAGATGCAGCTCGACACGGATCTCACTTTGTCTGCGGTTGCTTTTAAACCTGTGGCTTTTATCCCACATGATCCTGAGGTTTGGTTTGCAGCCTTATAGCTGCAATTTGAGACACGTAGAATTATCGGCCAACGCTAACGATTTTTATATGCCTCAGAGGCAATCCCGGGCGATGTTTTCGCCTCAGTGAGGGATTTATTATTAAATCTTCCTTCTGTACGATCGGCTTACGGAGGCCATACTGCAACATTTCCTTCCTTCTCGGGAGGAACGGTTACGCCAGCTACTGGCACGGCACCCTAAAAGGGATATGAAACCCAGCCGCCACCTAGCTCACCTCCGGTCCTTGGCAGGGCCCGCCGATAAGGATTCGGAGATAGTTAAGGAACTGTGGTTGGACTCTTCACGCTTCCATGTTCAGACCACCGTAACTGCTCTCCCCGAGGACTCGTCCTCGGAAGGAGCAGCCGCCGTGGCTGACAAGATTGTCGCACGTGTCGGCAGTGGGACTTATCTCCTCATCGCCACGACATCGCGCAGTCCTAGGGGTGTTGACCTGGATGAATCGCCGGAGAGGCCTCGGCACTCTCGATTCATCCAGCGCCGCCTGTCCTCCAAGCACAGAGTTAAAATACCGACTCCTCGTAGTAGCCCACGTAAACAACGGCACAGATGGGCGCCCTTCACTGCCCATGTCCGCCGTGATTCCACCTCACCTGCCTCGTCCAAACCAGATCATCCTACCAGCGGTTTTTGTTGGTTCCACCGCGTTTCCCGACCAGCCGCCCGTAGGTGCAGACAGCCGTGTTCATACGCGGCGGGAAACGCCACTGTCGGCTAGTAGAAATGGCCGTACTCGCCAGCAATCAGTCTTATTTTATGTGCATGATTCGTGCACTAAAGCTAGGTTCCTAGTCGATACTCGGGCCCAAGTTTTTGTCTTGCCGGTCGGTGAAGACAAACCACGAGCTTCTTTGCTTCGGCTGTCAGCGGCGAATGGTTCTTCTATTCCTACCTACGGCACGAGACAGCTTGCGGTCAACCTGGGACCACGACGACGGTATCCGTGGACGTTTGCTCTTGCGAATGTTCCCACAGGCATACCGGGAATGAATTTTCTGCAGCACTATGAATTACTTGTTGATTCACGTAGGCAGCAATTTATCGTTCCTTCGTCGGGCACTAAATTTACGGGTCTTGCAGCTCGAACAGATGCACACCGAATCACAGGATGGTTTCCTAACATTCCTCATGATTTTCAGTCTTTATTCATTAAATTCCCCATATTGACTAAACCATTTGAAGAGATAGAGACAGTGACCGATCGTGTGGCACACTACATTGTCACTAACGGACCGCCAGTCACGACACGACCTCGCCGACTGGCACCGGACAAATTGGTTTTCGCCAAACTTGAGTTTGACACTTTACTTTCTAAAGGTATTTTTCGTCCTTCCCACAGTCCATGGGCCTCACCTCTACACGTGGTTCTTAAGAAAGATGGCATTAACTGGTGACCGTGTGGCAACTATCGCGCACCAAATTCGGTCACCCGTTACGATAGTTATCCGATACCCCACATACACGACATCACGGCATCAATTCGCGGCACGACCGTATTTTCTAAGATCGATTTGGTGCCAGCCTATTACCAGATCCCAGTCGCCGCTGAAGATGTCGAGAAAACGGCTGTCACGACTCTTTTTGGTTTGTTTGAGTTTCTACGTATGCCCTTTGGTTTGCGAAATGCTGTTCAGACATTCCAGAGGTTTATCGATAGCATTACGCGAGACTTGGAATTTGTTCGCGTCTATATCGATGACTTGCTAATCGCATCGTCGAGCGTGGATGAACATTTCCAACATTTGACGCTACTATTTCAACGTTTGTCCGAACATCGAAAAGTATTCAATCCTGATAAATGTGAACTTAGCAAACCGGAACTTGTGTTCACCGGCCACAAGATCACCCGAGAAGGTAATATGATAGTATAATAATAATGGTTCATTTCGGAAAGGCCCGAAGCGTGCCATGTGCATGATCTTGTTGATACAGGTGATGGAATGGACAGATATAATTCATGGAAATATGGAAACTTTCAATAAAATATTGGATAAAAAGGCTCGGAAGGGGGAATAAAGTAGGATGAAAATAAGATAAATGTATGCACACCATAGAGATTGTGTGCAGTTTAAATCAGCTCAAGAGCGGATTTGAATGGAAGCCCGGTGAGTTTGAAAGTCAAGGTCAGGTGGCCTGAATGGCTGGTCCGGGTAATCACATATGGAGGCCGACTGTTAAACATGAGAAAGCCTGAAAATCGGTATAGGGAACTGCATTAGTGAGGGAGAATGGAGAAAAATTGAGGTGCATTGCAAAGGATTAGGTATCAATGAAGCATTGGTACTCTGCAGTGGATTGCCGGCGAACAGGACAAAAAACGCATCGTAAAACAGGAAGCGAGCAATGCAAGACATAGAGGGTTGCTCAGATAACAAAACCGATTTAGAGGGATTGGATACAGCAGGTGTGAGGCACAGATGTAGAGTTGATGGATGCATATGATGACGGTCGTTGGGATGATAGCAAGAGAAATGGCCGGTGGGGAACTGCAAGATGCAGAGCGCGTGCACATAGATATATATGCGTACGTTTATGTGTATATATATATATTATATATATATGTATAGATACAAGAGAAGCAGGAGCAATAACAATGGGGTCCAAGAAAGAAATTATCAGTCAGATGGTTGTAGAATTAACTTTGAAATATCGTGGTGGACAAACTTAATGACAAGTGCACATGGCAGCCCAACGGAGAGAAAAATAGAATGCGGAAGCACAGAAGTGATGAAGGCTGTGTGGAGCAGTTCATGGAAGAGTGAAGATGAAAGACAGGATTAGGGAAAACAGGTACGAATGGGTCTAATTATTTGTTCAATGCAGGTGCGACATGTAGTAACGGACCAGAGGAATCGGGTGGTTACAGGTCAAAAGATTTGGAACTTTAAAAGAACATCATGAGGTAACGCTGTCATTACAAAGGTGGAACATGGAAAAGCAAACCAAACTGAAAGGCACACAAGGAATGCCCAAATGAGGACATCCGAAATCCGTCAGGCATGCATGGAGGGGGCTAGAAATTGATATGGGAAAGGGTGGTAGCAGGAGACGGTGTAGAAAAAAGAGGGATCCATTGCTAAGGATCATATAATAATAAACCTGCTCTACACTGCGGTAGATGGTCAGCGAACAGGGCACAAAGCTTATTGTAGAACAGGTGGCGGACAGTGGAAAAAGCAAAGGGTGGTGCGGATGGCAAGAATGATCTGTAGGTATTTAGCCTTGCGAGGAAAAAGTGCGCGCTATTCTAGATTACGCAATACCGTCCTCACTCAAGGAGCTCAAGGCATTTTTGGGGTTAGTAACATTTCATCGTGGTTTCACACCCCATGCTGCTGAACGTTTGCTTCCATTAACCGACCTACTTTGTGGCAATCCACGTAAGTTGTCGCTTATGGATGCCGCACGAGTAGCGTTCTCGGAGATTAAAGCGACATTAGCTCAGACCACGCTCCTAATGCATCCATTTCCGTCCGCCACGCCAAGCATAGCGGTGGATGCATCCGACTTTGCCATCGGAGAGGTCCTGCAACAGTCCGATTCTGGGATCTGGCAGCCATTAGAGTTTTTCTCTCTACGCCTCAATCCCACGGAAACCAAATTTAGTGCTTTTGGTCGCGAACTGCTGGCTGCATATAATGCCGTTAAGCACTTTCGCCATGCAGTCGAGGGTCGATATTGCATTCTCTATACAGACCATAAGCCTTTGACTTATGCATTGCATACTAAGTCTGACCGTTACTCCCCACGAGAAGCCAGACATTTAGACTATATTTCTCAGTTCACGGCTGACCTAATAATATTAATAATAATTATTGTATATTTCGGATGCGCCCGAAGCATGCTAGAATGCATGATCAGATGATTATAGTGATGCTGGAATAACAATTCACAAAAGGGTACAATACGTGCATGCAGAGTATCAAAGAGAGTGTTACAATGAACTAAAGCTGTAGTAATGCCCGGCAAATTTGAAGGTCAGGGTCGAATGGTGTCAGTTGAAGATCTGGAGTACATGCATAAGTGGTATATGAAATAATTACCACTAGTGGAAATTCGAACAAATTCAGAGGACATGTTTTTGGTGCGCTACAGAATATGAGAGGCGTATGGATAGAAATCTCGTCGAAACGTTCGATGAATTATTCACTTTACGACAGGTATGTCAAGAAGTACTAAAATGGAAATATATCAGTCTGCAAAGATGGTAGTATATAAAGTGGTGGCTGTGTACTGGAGGAATCATATATGTGGCAAACAATTGCGTTTTTCTTGGGAGGGAGACTACCAGATTGCTGGTGGTAGGGAACGGCCGGAGGGAAGCAGGTGAGCGTGCAGAAAATTGTTAACCTTATATAGGGTTGGTATGAAACGTCAAAGCTGAAGTGGAAGACAAATCAATATTTACTCTATGGTTACAGCCATTGCACAGGTGTTCAGTTCTGCAAGAGGGATGGTAGAGTAATTCACAGGTAAGTGTACGTCAATAGATGAACGCTGTGTGGAGTGTACCATGCACAAATGACAGATCAGTAAAACTGCCCAGGTATGTCGCGGAAAGCGGCAGTGGATCAACGAATGGAGAAATAAAATGTATCAGCCGGTGAAGACAGTGGTGTGATTTAGAGGCTGCATACGGGGTCAGTTTCGGTAATATAACACGAATGCAACATCTGGAAGATCAAATGTGTCGATAACGGTGATGGTATAGTAAGTAGACGGTGAGTGTCACATTTCTAATGACCAATTTGACAGGTGTAACAAATGATGGGAACGGAGCGGCGATGCAGCATGGGAAGTGTATCGAAGACGTTCAATCGTGGAGGGAATGCAGTGATCTGCAGAGCCCGAACACTCGATGCAACGGCATTGCGGATGCAATCGGGCGGACCGATGAAGAGTGCAGGTAGTTACTAATTACTTCGCTGCCCACTGGAGGACTACTGAAAGATATGTCAGTGCCGGACGTTTTTTTGGTGACCGATGAAGCAATGAACAATGACAGTAAGGGTGCCAGTGTTTGAACAGTGTTAGCGGGTTCTAACACGGAACGGGCATAATGACATATGGGATTACAATGAGTTATATGAATGCAGTGAGATCGAGTAGTCCAGGTTCAAGAAGTCTGATGGTGGGAATCTTGGGGAAAGCAATCGTGGGACGGCGAAAATGAAGTCGTGTGTAAATCTCGTTTGTTCTGTCCAGCAAGAGAGGTTCCAAGTTATTCCTGGGATGAAGAAGGCGACAATCGTCCTTAGGGTGCAGGTTCTGAAAACAAAACGGAGAAGGCTGCAGTCTGGCAATTCTACCAGCTGTGGTTTAGGGGAGAAAGACGGAACACCAATATCATGCCAATAACAGAAATGGGTGGTCGCGACGTTGATGTCTGGTTTTTTGGATTAAACAACATACGGAAAGTGAAGAAGACCGGTACTAGCGACTAATTATTGTGAGGCTTAGTGAGAATTACCAAAAAAGCAAGGAGGCGAGAATAGGCGACACTGGGTGCAGATACTTATGTGTAGTTCGACGAATGGTTTATGGAAGACCACATCGATTGTGGCGGTTCGTTCATCAGAACGAGGCCTGGAATCTCGTGTGTTGAACTAGGGTCTCAATGAGTAAATAGTTGGAGAGTGGATGAGACTGGCACCTTGAGGACAATATTATTATATATGCTGCTATGTATTTTCTAGCATTATAAATGGTCTTATATCTGACGGCAGCTGATAAAAAAGAACCTAACCGACTATGGTAAAATCTGACAGCATGAAAAAAGAATCACCGGAGTAACGGTGGCCAGCAGGGGGTCGTGGTCAGAAGCGTTGAAAATAGGAAGTGGCTAAGCAAACACGTGGAGTGTGTTGTTGACAGTCATGGAGTATAGGCTGGACTGCTTTTATTTGCTAACTATAATACAGAATGCTCCTTACCATCCGTCAGTAATAAATGTCTACTGAACAGAGTTGTTAAGCTTTTGGTTAGTATCCCAGGCCCAGTTCGTAGGCTCGGGTAATAGACATGTAGGGATCATGCATACGGATGAGTTTTTGGACAGTTAGATGTTTATTTATTTCTTTTTTGAATAATAAAGAGGCCGAAGACATTGACCTAAGTTGAGGTGGGAGTTTGTTCCAGAGGGAAGAATATTTAACAATAAAGAAGTTTGACCGCATCACGGTCCTGGATACTGGAATCAAGACCATAGATTCCCTATGTCGTAAAAAATAGTTGGAGCGAGTTTTGACCTGAGGGGCTGAATTGCAAGATGTACGTTTTACAATATTGCAAAAGAAAGACGGGTTCATTCGTAGACGGCGCAGCCATAGGGGCTCTAGGTGCAATATTTCACACCTTTCCAAATAATTTAAAGGCGAGGAATATCCTAGTAGTTGTTTGGTAAATCTACGTTGTACATTCTCAATTGCAAATCTGTCAATCTGCCGCATGTTAGAAAAGGGGACAGCGCAATATTTCAGAAGTGGTCTAACATGAGTTTTAAAAATGCTTAGCTTGCTCTCTGTAAGACCGAAGGTTCTATTAATCAGACCAATTAGCCGTCCAGCTTTAGCAACCTGCACGGCCGAATGTTCGGAGAAATTAAATGTGCAAGAATATTGTAATCCCAAGTCCCTTACCTCCGGACTGTTGGGGATGAACTGATCACGACACGTTAAAGGTGAGTCAAACTGCGTTGCAGATGTTTTGTCGCGTATTTCGCTTAAAGCTATTAAATCTCCGGTTTTAGACATCCCAGCCATGGCTGCAGCACAGGCACAGGATTCTTCATGTATGGAGGCCGCTTAGCCATCGCCGCTACAGTGTCAGCCCGTACCTCTGGCCACCAGTGCTGGGACTATACTCTGCGACATGTCTACTGGCATACCTCGACCAGTCGTACCCTATACATATCGACTTCTCGTGCTCGATACCCTACATGGACTCTCACACCCAGGCATCGCAGCCAGTCTCCGATTAGTAGCTGCACGATACGTCTGGCCATCCGTGAATAAAGATGTTCGTATGTGGGCAAAACAGCGTCTACAATGTCAACGATTTAAAGTGCATAGGCACGTAGCTTCGCCTATCGGTACTTTTGCTGATGCTCGCTTCGATCATATCCACGTAGACATTGTGGGTCCATTGACCCCATCACACGGGTATACCTACTTACTAACGTGCATCGATAGATTTACGAGGTGTCCCGAGGCTATTCCCATCTCTATCGTCACGGCCGAGTCAGTAGCTCGATATCTGATGGAACGATGGATAGCTTCATATGGTTGTCCTTCCACAATCACTACCGATCGAGGGCAATAATTTGAGTCCAAACTATTATCTGCATTAACTCACCTGTTGGGCACGGAACTCATTCGCACGACCGCGTACCATCCGGCATCGAATGGTTTAGTCGAACGTTTTCATCGCCAACTCAAAGCGGCTCTTAGAGCACACGAGAGCCTCGGCTGGTATGAAAAGTCTCCGCTAGTTCTGCTTGGTATCAGGACTCGCATAAAGGCAGATATCCAAAGTTCCGCCGCTGAACTTGTCTACAGCACGACATTACGACTGCCTGGGGAATTCTTTACGCCACGGAGTACAGATTCTTTTCACCGTCTGTCTATGTACATGCAAAATCTCGCTCCGGCGCAGACTCGAATGCAGCGACGACAGGTTTTTGTTCCCACCGAACTCGAAACTTGTTCGCGTGCATTCATCCGTGTTGATTCGGTACGGAAACCATCACAACGGCCTTACGAAGGTCCATTTTGCGTGATTTCTCGTCACGATGAGACCTTTAAGGTTGACCGACACGGTCGCGTCGATATCGTTAGCATCAATCGTCTCAAAGCCACGTACGCTGATGATAGCGTGTCGCCCGCTGACATGGGATTCGATGTTAACCCTGCACTACCTGTTGACGACAATTCCGTGTCACGTCAAGGTCTGCAGTTTGCATTGCCCGCTACGACTTCGAATGAGGCTATCCTCTCACGTTCAAGACAGCACCCAGTTGGTACTGCTACGTCCTCGAATGAGAACACTGTCTCACGTTCAAGTCAGCAGAGCATGCCTACGCACCCGTCTCACGTTCCGGTCGGAAGACCGTTTGCCCAGCACGTTTTCGCGACTAGGTCAAACACGATCTTAACCATTGCACTTCGCAGTAATAACTTTCGTGTTTATCGTTTCGACACGATTTAACATACCTCATTAGTTATTACTGTATTCTAGTCAAATCCATCGCAGCTGCTACACCAGTTTTCCATTTCTTTTCTTTTCATGGAACCTCGCCATATGGTACGCTTCGCTGGCCCCACGAAATCTGGAGAATTTTCGCACCAACGTTTGCATTCTGGATCGGCCCTGTCGCTGTCGTTCCTTGTCATTGACGAACTTACCGATTTGGCTTCCGGATATCATATTGGTTAACGGTTACCCGACGCTGAACGTTATTGGTGTGGCACACCTGGATGACGATTTACGCAACCGATGTCATTGGCAACGAATCTGGTTTACGCTCGACCATCATCCTACGGTTCCTGCATACCACGGATTTTGACCGTCAGCATCCTACAGCACAGCTACATTCAAGTATTTTGAACAATTTAATGCGCACGAATATCGTTTGTATGCCTTTTCCTCTTTGACATTTTTCGAAAGCTTTCCGTGCTTTCTAGCGGGGGGCTGCTGTAGTGACCTCGATCGTTTTGAGAAAATGACTGTTTTCTGGACACCATTTTGGATCTACTTTCTCTACGATCATTTCTGACGCTTTACACCGACCTTATAGTGTTCTCCGGTTGCGTACGTTTTACTGGACTGACTTTTCCGAGGTTTCTGTCGACTTCCTTTTAAATCACTTTCAATTTCGGTCGTTCGCCGATTGTGCACGCTCGCGGTTCGCTTTCTGCATAGCCGTCGCGTTTCGCTTCGTTTTCTGTTCGGTGTATCTCTCGTATCGGTACGGTTTCGGTGCCACGATATATAGAATACACCTCGCGTTTTTAAACCGACTTGCGTCTTCTCTATTCGTCCGATAGAGGGGACATCGTTGGTGTTTTTCTGCTAGACTCAATAGGAGACACATTCATCAGCCTCTCTCGAAAGTCTTCAATAAGCCTTTGCGCTCCTCTAATATACACGTTGTCCCGCTCCAGCGTTCTGAGTTCTGCTTTGCGCGCTGCCAAGTATATTCGCTGTCGTGTCACAAACCGAGGACCAGGGGCTATAGACTCTGCACTGGAGCGGGTCCTGACCTAACTTAGAAGAATCCTAAAGAATTAGTTACGATCCACGGATGATGCTCTTACCATGCTGCTGTCACTCGCACATACTGTCGATCCCTTAAAACATCCGGGTACTGAAAGTCTACTATCTTCTAGCTGCCTCCTGGACTCAATTGCGTCCGAAGTCCATAAAAGGATAAGATAGTTCCAAAAATGCTGTAGTCCTTAACGTTCCAGATCGTTTGCCCCTTTCCTCGGTTAAACGGTCATTGCTCCTGGCGTTTGACATGTCACACACGAGCGCTACTGCAAAAAGCTCAGAAATGGTCACATCGGAATATGTGCCCGCTACTATCCAATTCTTAGAAGAGGGAGTCAATCACGAGGTCCATTTCTTTTCAAAATATAGAAATTTCTCCTGACAAAACTCTGCTGCAGAGGAAGGACTTTAGATCGACTTCCGGCAACCAATTACTCCCACTGCACTCTGACCCAGTGCCACCCATTTCACCTGAACAATTTCATATTGTAAACAACTCGTCGCCTCTCCTGCTGACCAGTGCACCAGAGCAAAATGTGGACCCAGACTTGTTCCGTTCTCCTCCGACACCACAACGTCCCTCTAAAAGGCTGCATGTTGCACCTCGGTCCTCGACACTGTCTGCCCGCAGCCGAGGAACATAGCCCCCTCTCATCCAGCAGCCATTCACGCCATGGCCTATCCTCCAAACGAGCCAACAGATCGCCAGATTCTAATATGCCAACCGGCACCGACCAGCCAGCTGCAACTTTGTCTCCTAGTGCTTCGGTTCCAATGTCACCCCATCACCTGTTACTCCTGATGGACAAGGCCTTTCCTGCAATGACATCGGCAAGCTCCCAGCTTCAATCGACAGTCGGCCTATGACCTCTAGCGCTCCAGCTAACCGGCTTATTACCCATCCGCTTCACGCGCCACGGCCGTATTTGCGAAGTCGCTTCGCTCACCCTTCCGCTGGCCCACCAGACCACCCCCCAGAGATCCGCGTACGCAACTGCTACTTACCGTATTCAGCGACTAAGACGCGGCCGTCATCATGTCTACAAACACAGTACCACATCACACGTTTTTCTCTTAGAGTATTCCCTCCATCGCTTGTTCCACCAAACCAGAATGACTCAGGATAAGTTACTAGCATGGTTGCCAACCGGAAACACAACCTGGTCCTGAGCCCGACCATTTTCTGTCCCATGATGTGCCCCTTTCACCCCTGCGCAACTTCAACATCCCCGGCCCCCTCACAGCCTAACATAGCTCTATTCTACTCTGACCCTACCTCACACTATGCCAACTGACCCTTCGTACTAAAGCCTCTTTCATCATCAGCCTTCTCGCTACTGCTCCACTCCCTCACACTCATTCCTTGAAGCCATGTGAGGCGCCTACCACTTCAACAAATTCTATCATTAGGGTTATACCCGTCTCACTCCAATCCCACGTGCCGTGAAATTCGTCACCCTCATCACGAAGCCGCCATCAAAACCACGGCTGCTCCTCCAACACTTCCCTCTACCTCCATTCCGACACCCTAGCACCCCTATTAACTCTATCTGATTTCTACGCGATTTGCCCCAAAGTTCGAACATAGGGTCGCCATGCTCTTCTCCAGTTCTAGTACCAGCATCACCCAATCACTCCAGCATCCAGTGTCAGTCTGTACTAGACCTCATGTTTGTTTGGCAGTCGCCCAACGTATTCCTAACGACAATTGTAACCCCCCATACCGACCCACTATCGCCTCCAATAACACTCCCCGAATTTATCATGGTTTCCCTCCAAAGGCTCTATTAGACACCGCCTTTATATCTCCTGATCTTTTATCCGGAGCCACTCATCCGCCGCTGCATCCAATGCCGCTCCTCGTTAGTCTTCCAGAGTGTCTCACCCAGCACACATCCTACGACAGTCACCCTTCTGATGTCTCCATGGACTTGACACCCTTCAACCAGGCTTCCTGTAAAGGCGATCACACCGTACCCCACAAACCACCACCATGTAGCCCACCTGTTAATCTCCCCAGCTCAGTTACTGTCCCACCTGGTGACGCCCCTCTGGTTGACAACCCGGCTGCCGGAAGGATACCCGGCCCCATAGTCATCCGCTGCCGTCATATGGAGCCCTAGAGCCCTGTAACCTCAAAAATACGGGCAGAATTTCTCTTCTACTGCTGAATTTCCGTTCGCTGTTGAACAAAATTATAGACGTAGGGAAACATGTGCTCGCTTCTAGCTTTGACTTTGTTCTAGTGACGGAAACATGGTTAGCCGATCACACCCCAGCTGACGTTGTTTAGATGGTGCGCTATAACTCCTTTCGAGTAGGCAGAGTGAACAACCGAGGCGGTGGTTGTCTTGCATACGTTAAACGTAAATTTACTACCACCCACCTCCACCACCCAGTGCCCGACTGTATCCCCGAACCTCTTTGGCTCCCCGTCGAAACTCCTGGAAATGTGTTGTATATTGGGTGCGTCCACCTAGCACCTACTTCTAATTACTCTGAACTTCCGCATATTATTAGGGCTTTCGAGTACATTTCTACTCTGTCTCCAGGCCCAAGGATCATAGCAGAAGACTTTACCACTCCCGGTACTTGTTGGAATACAAAGGCTGTCTCTTCTCATTTATCCGATTTCCCTCCGGACACCTACGCTACTGGATGGATACAACATGTCTCCGCTCCAACAAAGCGCAGCAATATCTTTGACTTAGTCTCCACTCATGGCCTCCGCGACCTGAACGTCTCTGTCACACAAAACCTTCCAGGTGGTGACTGAAAAATGGTCACTTGTCACTACGTTGTTAAGCAAGAATCATACCTAACTGAGTTTGTTGAAACTCAAAACCAAAACACCTGCAGACTGATTAATTGGGCTGACCGAGTCAGTATGGAGAAAGTGCAAAGCCCCTTCACTAAAAAATTACTTGGTCCCTCCAACGTTAACTACAGAGCTAGGTGCGAACTACTCCTGCTTGAACCTCTATGGTTACGTTGCATCAAGCTCAATCTTTCATTTTTCCTCAATCATCTACACTCAAAAATCAACCCATCTTAAAAAGTAGCCTTCTGTGGTCCAACAGCGCGTTATTTGAAAATTTGGCTTCTATTTGGGTATGACGGAGTCGCCCCACCTGGCTTGGCGCCTCTATTTTTTTAGGCGCAAAAATTGAAAATGTCATATTGATCCATATCCTTTTTTTGCTGTAACCTCGGTAATCTTTGCGGTATTTAGTGTAAAATTGCTTCGGTGACAATGTTAAAAATTGTGATAAATTTTCCAGCCCAAGCAGTTTTCTGCCTTTCTCATAATTAGAAAGCCGCATGAACATCTTCTTTTTACAACCTCAGTGTCATATCGATGGATTCGGTGACGTACTGAACATATATATAACGTGTCATTGGGTACGATGCCATAAAAATATAAATCGGTTGCTGGGTCATTGTTTTCTGCATATTCCTCACGTCCATGATTTTTAGTGTGCGACATTGACGCTACAAGGCCTGAGGGCTCCTTAATCATGCTTTTAGGCCCAGAAGACCCCTAGAGAGGTTTTAAAGCTGCTCTTCGTCCATTGTATTTACTAACTGAAAACATGAGGAGAATATGCTTACGAACTGACTCGAAACAGCTCAATGGTGAGATCGAAATACCATTTTTCTTTCCAGCCATTCTGCTACAACGAGTCAGGCGATCTTCATAAGTTATCCTCAAATAACTGAAAGCGAATAGAAGTTATTGTTTGTCGACAAAATTTTATGGTTTCCCACCGTTCATCTGTGGATAACATTCGGAGAATATATATATATATATATATATATATATATATATATATATATATATATATATATCCAAGCAGCCATTGTAAGTGCCTCCCATAGGTACACTTAGTTGTATACAACTTAATGTTCTCCTCAGCGTTATCCTACTTCGCCCAGTGTTGAACTCGTACACTTTTAACTATTTTTAGCAATAATACGTAAGGCGACCAACGGTGCAAATATTACGGAGATTTTGTGACCAATCGCAGGAATTATTCACCGCCCCATCACGGTTTTAACGTACGCAGTGAAGCAATCTAAGTGTGCTACAACCAACCCGTTGATCACGTGAAGGGAGACTCACGCGCTAACGTACTTATCTAAGACTAAGGGAAGCAACTGAAGGCATGGAAAATTCATGGTAATCAGACTGTGGTGGCCCCCTGGGCAGTTTTGCGTTCACTTGTGAATCATCCTCCGTCATCGAGCCAGGCGGTGCACGCAGATGTAGTCTTCGTCACGTTGAGAACCAGCGCATTGAAAATGCGTCCAGCCTCCACAGGACTGGCACTGAACCCACTGTACGTCTTCATCCAGGTCCACTGTTGGTTCCTCCATCCTGCGTATACTGCACACTTCCTCCTGTATCGGCGAGGCCTGAGGATCCAGTCGTCTTCTTTTGTTGGTATTTCGGTATTCGGCAGAGGCTGTGGTCCGCAGCCGTCGGAACTGCACCGCTTGCAGCGGATGCCCAACGACAACTATGTCCTCTTCACCTACACTCCTGACACCCAAAGGTGATTTTCGCTTAGATTTCGATACACCGTTACTGGTGCGAGGTATTAATGAACCAACACCTGAAGAACTACAGGAAGGTACCAATGTCTTGGAATCCTCCCTATCCCTCACGGGGCTATCTTAAGTCACCTCCACTCCAATTCTTGCCCTCGGATGCAAACCAATGATGCGCGTCAAGTGTCTAACCTGGTTTGTCAAATTCCGGTTGTTGTCACCCCCGAGATTACTTAATGCGACAGCTAAGTCCTTCGCGATGTCTTCACATTCGGCCAGTTTTACATTTTTGCCGGTGACCCGCACTCGCTCCAACATTTGGCTAACTCGTGTAGTTTTCACATTCATCGGTGCATGTGTATTTGCCAATGTCCATCGGCCGGTTTGTATCTGTTCCAGAGGAAACCTAGTCTCCTTAACCACACGAAGCATGTGCAGACATGGCAAAGCCCACTGATGACAGAACGAACAGTCACACTGTGGGCGGCTCGAAAGCAGCGATACTCGGTATACACGACCCCTTGACGTACGAACAGCATAGGAGCCATTCGATAAAGTAATGCACAAAACATTTTGGCTATGATGATGTTGCACTAAGACCTCACGTGCAAAAGGTGTTATTTTATTTAGAAGTGAATACGTCCACTGTAGCTCTTCTGGGGCTGTGTACTGGACCATCTTGTCCCTAGCTAGTCGTCGCCTACGCTTATCAGCTAGTGACTCCGAACGATCAACCACTTTTTTAAATACATCATAAACCGATGACTTTCGGGACAGGCCATCTTTCAGATGCCTGTTCTCCACTTCCACTCTATTTGTAGTAAAATTGGTAAACAACATGTAATGAGGCATCATATGCCCTGCCCAGTTTGCCTTAAATGGAATCCAAGTATGTAGGAGATACTTGGTAGCTTCTGGGCTTCTGGCTTATATAGCTTTAAAAAACCTAAGAAAACTTACTCTGCTTTCAGTGTACACCATGTTACTCATCCACTGGAACAGTCTAAGCCTGTCCATATTTGACAACGCACACAACTGATTACACTTATTTTTCATGTCTTGAAGTACATAAAACCTACGGAACACTATCTAAGCACCGGGGTACTGCACCGCTAAGGCATTATACTGTGCTAAGCTCCTATCAACCACTATCGTTTTGCAACCTCTTGACTGAGGCAAAGCCTCACCCAGGTAACCCACAGCTGTACGATAGCTGTTGCCAGTCTGGGAAGAATGGCGTATAACGCACTATGCTCTAAACCCGTTTCCTCAACGATCATTACGTGCCCCAAAGCATATCCACCACAATTCATTTGGTGAGTTGCATCTGCAAGCATAACATCGCAAAGCTTGCTGCTTAGTTCCGTGCCCACAGAGGGCACAAACAACACAAACTTAATAACGTCACCATCACATAAAACCTTGTATTGCCCGCTATCTTTTATTAACTGACCTACCATGGTCGCCTCGTTCCGGCCATCCCAAGTGGTGAGCCTATTTCTGGTGGACCGGAAATCATCATTACAAAGGCGACGACTAAACACCTTCTTCGTATAATCCCTAAGCTCAGACATATGGTGAAAGGTATGCATCAACTCAAACACATGACATTCTTGATCACGTGTCAGACGTCTATTCCTAACATGCAAACCCTGCGCACCGCACTGATAACTATGGTTATGGACCACTGACCACCGCGTCACCATGTACTCACTACCAACGGCACGGAGCGCGACGAAAGCCTCGCATCCCAAGGTTGGGTACCTGAAGCAACGAATGAGTTTCCGTTCGGAAGTGAACAAACATTACCTTCTAGCGGAACAGTGTCTCCGTCTGCGATGTACGCAGCCGTACTTGATGAAATAGTACTCCACGTTGCTCGCCAGAACTATGCCACGTTTGTGAGCCGCTTCAGCCATACGAGAATTATACACGTAGAAACTTGATCAAATCGCCCATTAGAACTCCCGAAAATCAGAGTTGAAGCACTCTAAATTCAAGTAACTTCTCCGCATCAAAGGCCGAAATTCACTGGCGTTGTCCACACCTGCCGGCTCCATTGAGCCAGCCGACCAGCGAAACAAACCCGGAACTTGTAGCTAACATGGCGTTCGACCTGACTTTTATATGGCCAACTTACCAATGAACTTGTAGTGACCTCGATCTTTTTGAGAAAATAACTATTTTCTGGACACCATTTTGGATCTGTTTTCTCCACGATCTTTTCTGACGTTTGACATTGACCTCAGTGTTCTCCGGTTGCCTACGTTTTACTGGACCGACTTTTCCGAGGTTTCCGTCGACCTCGTTTCAAATCACTTTCACTTTCTGTCGTTCGCTCGTGGTTCGCTCTCTGCACAGCCGTCGCGTTTCGTTCCGTTTTCCGTTTGGTGTATTTCTCGTATCGGTACTGTTTCGGTGCCACGATATATAGAATACACCTTGCATCTGCAAACCGACTTACGTCTTCTCTATTCGTCCGATAGAAGAGATATCGTTGGTATTCCGCTGCTATACCCGATAGGAGACACGTTCACCAGCCGCTCCCGAACGTCTTCTATAAACTCACAAACATCGAAACACACAAACAAAAGTTTCATTTTCAGCCTAAACATTTGATTTGCTAAGTCAAAGTTAACAACTCTAAATAAGCACCATTTAGAGCAAGTTTGAGACCGAGGAATCATCCTCCCAGTTCCAAACTCCACGTTACACCAACCCAGGTGGGACAAGTCCACACTTTCGTCGATTTGAATGGGTGCGCAATAACACAGTTGCAACTTTTGGTCAAAGTACAGCAATTTGTACAAAGATACAGCCCACCGTAAGCGATACGCAAACTTGGGAATTGTACAGCAAAACCGGGAACTATACAGCTAAATTGCTCATAAGAAGGAATAAGCTCCAATTGTATTTGTATTCCCAAATAATGTAGAAAGGTATGGTTTATTCACCATATATATATATATATATATATATATATATATATATATATATATATATATATGGATACGTATATAACCACAATGAAGATTCGATATGTATGGGGATTAATTTTCTGGAATTAGTCGATCAACTCCCGCCTGAACGATTTTGTTTCCGTGACTGCAATAGTGTAAGATTGCACGCACCTAAGCCAACCTATACTTACGCGAGCTGAAGCATGAAGCCCATTAGGCGCACCTGCCTACAAATAAACCACCCATATCGTAATACGTTGCACCTCACGGATGGACCCATTCCGTAGCGAATGCAAAATGGAGGACAAAATGAAGAATAAGAATTGTATTGAAAGATGGTGGTTCAATGGTAGAAAATGATCCTTCCATGCACACTTCCGTGCAGAAGTTCTACGGTCATAACGGTGGATCGAACGGCGTCCAGCACCCTCGATGTTGTAATGTTTTGCCGTGTTCTGTCTGTAAAGTACAAATGGAAAAAATTATTATCTGCGTTCACTTTGTACAAGGCAAAATGAAAATCGTAATTGTAACTCACTTATTTTCATCAGTCAGACAGTGGACTCAAACGTAGTTCTCCCCGTTTCCGAAATTTGCACACTGATAGTGCGTCCAACGCGAACAACGGCTGCACTGCACCCACTCGGTTTTCTTGTCCAAATCCACTTCGGGATCCTGAAAATGACAGACACTGCACTCATTTTCCACGATCGTGAATGCGGCCTTTCCAGATGGCGCCTTTTCTCCTGGATCCGGTATTGTGCGGAGGTTGTAGTATGTAAACGTCTGAACCGTACCAGCTGCAAAGGATGCCCTATCGGCTGGATGGCGCCTAGCTTCATCCAAATCCTCCGTTCGTTTTAAAATTCTAGTAAAAACATCTACTAGAGACCATCTGGCAGTTAGCCCTTCCTTTAGGTGGCGATTCTCAACCTCGACCCTGTTGGTAGTAAACGTACCGAAGGTTTCCTTATTCAATACACTATAACCCGCCCACATTGCTTCATATTGCAATCAAGTTCGGTTCAAGTAACTAGCAGATATCTGAAAAGTAAAGATAGATTTACTGTGCTTTGCATACCTGATGGCTGTCCTATTTCGGCGTCGATTGTGCACGCTGCAAAATTTAACCCGGTGGTATGGGAAATGTTTCGGCAGTGCACCCGGATGCGTACGAAGTCAGTTCTCAGCGCTAACACTCTCATACACGTAAAACAAGGTGAAAGTCTGCTGCGGAAATAACCGAAAGTCTTCCTCGAAACTTGAGGACAATTTATAAGCATCTTTTACGTGTCTTGAGAGACTCTCAGAGTCATCAACGAAAGCACGCGCAACGGCCATGACAGTCAACAGGTCTGAGCGGTAACAGCCTTGCGCAACCCTTATATACTACAAAGTGGCTAACTTAAACAAAAGTGGCCGCAAAAGTAGGAACACCATTCTTATTTTCCGCAAAAATGACTTCATCAGATCGAACCATTTTCTTCAGCGTTCACGAATAACGCCAATTTGGCCATCATTAAGGTTGGACCACAAGACACTATCCATCTTAAAACCCACTTGGTTTCTCTAGTGAGACCCCCTACTCCCCCAGTCACACACATTTCACCAATACAACCTCCCAATCTATGCTCTTAATCAGATCTAGATATTTCTCGGTTATCTATCCCAGCCACCGGAATAAGCCTCCTGACTCGCTGCGACCGTGTCGCACGCCAGAACAATTTAAAGGAGCACTGAGCAGAATACTTGACGCGTCTTCTGTAATCAGCGTGACCCGCAATAGCATAAACATAGATGAAGCATATGAAGTTTATCATGATTATTAGACTACATTGAGTCACATTTCTTTGCGTCCGACCCCCGTCTCGAGGCGCCCCATTTGGTGCCCCATTCGTGATGAATTTCAGCAAAAAGCAGTATATCTGATTATAAATTTGATTTTTGTCACTACAGATGCAATCACTTCGTCCAAGAGACCGGGGACCAACAGTGCAAGCCCCACTATCACATTATGCGCTGGTTTGCCAAAGCAAGGGATTCCTGAGAAGCTGGGAAGCATTGAAGGTAAGCTTCGCATGCCAGTTTCACAATAATCATCGGACTGTGGCGTATACACGTTCTCGTTTGCTTACTATACTGATTTCTGACTGACTTTCACCACTCGGGTCAGGGCATACATGAACTTGTGTATTTTTTCACTGTTTCACAACTAACAACTTCCTGGAACATGACGACTGGTATGAACGGTACATACCAATTTTAACTTATCAACACTTTATATTTTGTTATCTCTACTGTTCTTGAATCTAAGATGACTGATCACACCAATTTATGCCACTTAAATCCAAGTACCTATCCATTATAGAAAACAATTAGTTTCTTTCCCTTCTCTTCCAGAAATAAATCTAAGAATTGTGCACGAGGACATGAAAAACCGGCATGGTATTTGTAAACCTCAAACTTTCCATAAGTTATTAATTCCTAATAACAAAACGGATATTATTTTTGGCTAATGCGACTTTTCAGGGCACATGTTAAGAGCATTTTTATCCCAGCTTTAGCTTAATCTTCGTCCAACAGCGCTGGGTATTGTGCTAAACCGATCCAGGGCATGTCTATCCTCAATAGGTTCGACATTTCCACGCATGGGCTCGCTTGAATTAAATTCTATCTTACAGAGCGCTTCTATCTCTTGCAGCGATTCCACACTGTGCACGAAGTTGATCATCGCAACTTTATCATGAGAATCACCATACAATGAACCTCGCAAGACCCAACAATCGGGTGACTCAGCTGCAAACGGTTGATCCTTTGCACCAACCCTTTGACCAAGAACCCTATGAACTTCCGGTAAGTCACGACTAAAGAAAATCCTAACTCTGTTACAACTGAGTTTGTTAAACTCCAAACCACGTAGATGGGTCCATCTTTTAATCTCGTTGTCGTTGGGTGGATCTACATCAAATGTACGAAAACTCCAACAGAACACAATAAAAATACGGAGTGACGAATAAGCTCGCTTTCAGTTATTCGTACTCTTACCAATATATATTATTAAATAACTCAAGAAACTGCAAAGGGGAATGACAATACAGAGCTGTCTGTGCACAAGCATTTGTGCGCGTGAAACTGATCACAGTGAAGAAAGTTCGAATAGTTGCGCACGTGTTCGGGAAAAAGAAGTCGGCCATGGAAGTTTAAGGGCTTGCACAGAATGTTTCCCAGGCCACAGAACAGTATTGTGGAGAGGAATAATCACGGATTCGTTTGTGACGATACTTAACAAGTCTTGATTGCTTGCCCCGGAATTTGTAAATGGTGGTGGTGGTTTGACTCCCCAATGTATGAACACAGCATTTTTAATTGTTTTCGTTGCTCCAGCGTTCAACGGTTTCGGGTGGTGTTTACGAACACGTTCTGATAAGCGCCTGGTCGTGCCGCCAGCGTACCTAGTTCCACAGGAACAGATGAATGAATACACACAAAAAGAGGCTACAGAATCCTGCACTTTGCCCTTCAGCCGAAAACACACGATCGGTTTGACTAGATCATAATTTGGGGTTGTGCAACGTAAAATATTCTACTGACTGCTCCTGTTAGTTTGTTAAATAATTCCAGTTTTCGTACCTCCTTTGAACGGAAGTGGACGTACACGGGCTTATTTTTGACTGCGCTCTGTTTTGTCCGCTCTTCATATAGTTGCGTCCTTTTATCAATAAACCTTTCAGGATAGTCGTTTTTCAAGAAGACACTCCTGAGAAAATAAAGTTTGTTTTCTGTTGTGTCTTTCGTGCAAATTTTCCTTGCTCTATTTGGCAAGCAACGTACTGGATTTCTTTTCACTTCATGTACCGTTTACATAAAATGCAATCTTTGGTTATTGACATCAATTGATTATTTTCAAGTTTTGCCATCAACATATCACCAAATGAAAGTCCTAAAGGTGACCCTTCTTGTACAAGCTTGTTTGCCACGATGTTTTATTCTCAATGGGATCTACATCACCTATTGGAAGCTCATCAACTGTGAAGGCTTTATTTACATCGATGAACGATCCGTCGTAAACAGAGAACTTCGTGAAGCTTACTGTAGAATGTTGTCCCACAGAACCAATAAGAATAGCAACCCCTTATCCAAATGGACTATGAACACAACCGAATTTGAGGCACAAATTGTTATTATTCACTTTTACAAATCAAGGAGAATGGTATTGAATGTTATCAGTTATGTATCACAAATATAGTTTGTTCACTATCACCACACCCACCACTGCTCGAATAAATTTGAAAGTGTTTGTAGTTTTGACTTGGCTGACTGGGCAAGCGTTCTAAACGTCTGCTCACAGCGGTATCATCAGTCATCACGTCTTGATTGGGATCAGATTCATTTCTTATTTCAAAGTCGATTGGAATTTCTGGAATGTTGTACCGAATTCGGTCAACCTGCCTGCGGTGTAATGGGTCATCATCCACACCCAGGATTACCACTAGCCTCGTGCCAAGTTCATCTAGAACTATACCAGAGGCTGGTCGCGAAAGGTTACCTTATTGATATGATATCTTAGTTGATTCCAAGCATTTGAATTCAAACCTAGTATGCAAGACTGAGAAAGCTTTGCGGAACTTGAATGTTTGTTGCCATGACCAGAATTCCTGTATTGAATTGGAAACTTATCCCTTATTCTTTCGAGTTCTTGAAATGTGGACGGATTGATTGATCTGATTGCACTCTTGAGCGTGCGAACGAAGTTCACTGTTGACCACTTCGACTGGGGATGTCTGGTGCCGTGAACGAATGTCTGTGTCCTAAACCTTTCGGATACTGCATAACCTTGCGAGGCGTAAAATGACTGTCGTTGTCAGTAGCCAACACTTCTGGTACACCTTCAAGAGTGGACAACTTACGCAGAGCTTTGCTCGGGAACTTCGCTTCAGCAGACGTAGTGAAATACACATTTCATGTCAACCAGAATGTGAAACAGTAATCACAGGAGCCCAGTGATTATTTCGACGTGGGCCACAATAGTCAGCGTGTATTGTTTCCCATACCTCAGAGGGCACAGGCAAAGACATCCACCGCGATGGTTAGGAATGTGTCTTATGAATGAATTAACTACACCAATTTACATGCCATGAAATACTTTGATCAATTCCGGGCTTCCAACAAGTAAGACGAACTGGGACCGCTATCTTTTGAACACCCAAGTGACCAGAATGTAAATTACGAGGAATAGGTAAACGAAGAGGTGGAGGAATTAGACAGCCATCATTTGAACACATACGCCATCAAGTGTTGCGGTTAGATCCTCTCCCCTAGATTAGAATACCGGAAATCGGTGTTTGGCAACTGGTGTCCATCCGTGTTTTAATGACAGCAAAACTGGACCGAAACAACGTAAAACCTCATAAATCAGTTGTTGGTGACTGACAGGAAGTGGTCGAACTAGTACACAGACAGATTTGCAGTCATCAGTAGGACACGCATACTGAGAAATGTAATCAACATGTGGAATATGATTAGCATGACGCTGTTCGACGTCAGTCATTTGCAGATAGGGAAATACATCAAAACTGCACCATAAAATGCACTAAATAATCCCATTTCATTATATATAGAAAACACGAATGAAAAACAAGCTCGTTTTCGGTAACAACATCCTCGTGGCTAATACAGCTACATTTATAGATTAGACATGCATGAACTATGAACAGTGTCTGCGTGCTTAAGTGTGGTTCGTAAGTCATCAAAGCCAGTGTTGCGTAGTTGGGAAATATAGGAGGGGAAATGTCGTTGTTCTGTGATTGAAATAAAGGAACAGTGAAACAATGAACATGGGTTTCGGGGATTATCCATTTCCGGATTCAACGAAAGGGTCAACGTGTGAGTCACACTGTGCTCCAGGGTCGGTCTCGGATCGCGGCCAGGGCAGCTTGAGTGCCTTAACGAAACGTTTCTGAGAACAAAGTGATGGATTGAATAATCTGATCACCACAGACTCGGTCATTGCTAAATGTTGTTTTCGAGCGACTTTCGGCTCTTTCGTAGGGACTCTGTAGACTATTTTGAACGCGTCGTCGTTAACGTAATGTCCATTGTCCGCAAGGTGCACCACAACTGCACTGATGATGGATTTTCTGCTTCCCGTCGACAGTCAAGTTGGTTTGTGCTCTTTGATTCTTTGTGATAGTTGACTTGTCGTTCTACCTATGTAGCTTGCCAAACGTGAGAAAACAAACGACTGGGTTAGCATTGATGAGGCGAGGACAGGCAACTTGTCTTTTAGGTTAGGCAAGACAGCTGATCGACTGGTGAAGTGGGCACGTAGTGTAACGGCTGGAAAGGTGCGAGAGATTGCCCCACGAATTCCACGATGATACTGGCATAAGCTATCAATCGGATTTGTTATACGTTTTGGATCGCGTATATTTCGTCACTTTCCTTCTACGTATGATGAGAAACGGCTTGCGGTAAACCGCGTGAAAGGTTAACACAATGCGTAAATGGTTCAAACGTGTAAGTCTTAGATGGTGAATTACATCTGAATGATGAGAGAAAAGAGATCGGTCACTAAGTTACTCTTCGAAGCCTGAAAATAGAACTTAAAAAGAGTAGTATGTATGGGATAGAAACTGTGATATAAGGATACCCTGAAGAACTCCTACCGTTGAATGTAGTTAAGAAATTGTCACCACGACCACGTGTCAGCTATTCGCGGTTGGGGAAGAGGTCGGAATAATGACATCCGTTAGACGGTGGGCTACCATCCACAGCTGGTATATTTGTAAATTTTTTTTCTCGTCACACATCTCAGTGCATCAGTTTAGTCCCGGTCACAAATACTGGCGACTGTACATATCCCGTGAAATGAAAAACAAAATAATGTGTGACATATGTTGACATTAAATGGGACACTCAAGTGACGACAGTAGAGCTGGCCGGACCAGTCTTTCTTATCTAAAAGGACTTTCGATACCATAGAAGTCTTTGAAAGCACAAGTTCAGAGCTTTAGATAGCACGATATATCTTCCCGGAAGTTAACATGCACTCGCATCATGGATGCCACTCTAGCATAATCCAGGTTATTTCCACGAAAAAAGTTGAATGTATAAAAAAGTTAACACTGAGGATGAAATGAGAGCAAACTCAGTTTGCACTTGTGGCGACAACTAGTCCGGACCGTTAGTACCCCATATACTTAGAAGGAATAAGCCACTTACGAACTCTTCGTTCAAGGTCAGTGTGGAGTCTGGAACCATTATTCGACGTTAAATACCAGCCATGTCCGCTGATTTGCTTCTCTATCATGCAGTTTTCGCGCACATTTTTCTAACTGACCTTATAATTTACTTTGTGGTATTTGCTACTAACAAGGTCTTGAGTAGTGACTTGAGAAATTCGAGCTACTCGCTGGGTTGGTTCCCTCACAGTAGAAAATTCGGGAACTGATGGGAAGTAATACTGGAAAGATCCCACTAAGGAATGGAGCTGCTGAGGTTTTTAGGATTATGCATGCTGAGCAAATGAGTCCAAATGTCGAAATCCGGTTTAAAACCGTCTTTACCAATGAAATAACCGAGCAATTAAGATTTGCTGAACTCAGAACACACTTGAACGGTTGATGACTGCACTGAATTAACAGATCATAGTGACAATGAATGTAATCTCCATCGTGGGTTGCTTTTGTGAGATCATGAATCACTATATCGTACTAATGACACTCATTGCCAACCAATCTATTAATAACCGAATTCGTGACGGATGGGAAAATGACTGTGGAAACTCTCATTCCGAGTGGCAAAATTTGTACGAATACAAAACAAAAGAGTTGTTGATTTTAATAAATTCACGATAATCAAGATGAAGAGAAACTCGTAGATAGACAACTTTAAGATGCAGACTCGAGAAGTAACCACTGACCAATTATAGTTTTTTTTTAATTGCATCATTTCTAGTCTTCTTGGACTGGAATTGACAGGTATCCCTCTGTTTAAGTTGGCTGCGAATCACTAGATGATTTTTGAATTGCCCCGACTTCTGACTACAAAACGTGATATAAGGTGTGGATTCTGTAAGACTATTCACACCTTGATGTTGCTCATAGACTTTATGAACACGCTGAAGAGTATGGCCAAGAAGTGGAAGCAGTTATTTTGGCAACTGCTGACTATTGATACCGGTAACTAGGAGGACATGAAGTTGTGTTTTTATTTGATCTCCAAAATTACTAAGCGCAGCTTGCCTCTAAAGCTGCAGAATAAGCTCGCAGATATCCTGTAAATCTTTCCATTTAGACTGATGAAATTTCGTATGGGGAAACAGTTCTGGATATGGATTCAATTTCATTAGGCCTGGCGAGATGCGAGTCCGTGCAAACATTTTGCTTTCACGTTGAGCCTTGACATCACTCAACGCGAATCTTTACCGGCATTGCACAAAGATTCACCTGCAAGTGACAATTTCAGTGTTAAACAGCTATTTGTAAATACTTTTAAAACTCTTGATTCTTGATAGTCTGGGCCCGGGTTACGCCCACTTCAGTAAATTCAAAGCGAATTCCCACTCATCCGATGGACCGCAGGCTTCAGTAAACGCGAATAAAACTTGTCTAATGAATACTCGAACGGTGACCAAGTCCCACGGAAGAGAACGGAAGTTAAAACTTTGAAGTCTCAATGCTTGTGCGGCGGTATTAAAACAATCAGCAATAAATAAATGAGCACAAATCACGAAAGTGAGCCCAAACGACAATAGTATCCAAAATCAAAGGTGTGTAGAACGCGAGCGAAAACGTTGTTAAACGGCGGCCAAAGTAGAGCGTTTTATTTACAGTATCGGTTACGACACATTGCGGTCAGTAATGAAAACGTTGCGAGTTATAGAGCGTCACTGCAAGCAACTTTCGATGTCAGACGAACTCCAAAACAAAGTGACAAGCAGTCTCAACATCTATTGGTGTGCTCTACGCGGCGGATGGAACTGGGTGTATTAGGAGCCTGGTCTGTGATAATGTCGCTTTGATTTCGTGCGGCATCCGTAAACTACAGCTGAAGTGGATTGGCACGAGGTAGGTCAGTTGATGGAAGCAAACACTTAGTGGGGTACGACGTGAAACGACGATAGAAGTCCACTAACTCCTGAGTCCTTTGCCCTCCTTGATTGAGGACAGCACGGCGTAATCTAGAGTAGCCCGTACTCTATCCTTGCGTGGTTTAATATCCCCTCAAAAGATCTTATGGCTGAGGAACACGAGCTCTAGTTGGCAAAGTTCATATTTATCGGGACTGACTACTGTTCAGTCTTCGAAAAAACGCTGAAACATTAGCGTCAGATCATGGAAACGTTCATCGACGCTCGACGGTGCTATTAGCAAGTCATCGATGTAGATGTGAACAAATTCCAAGTCCAGTGTAACGCAATCGATAAACCTCTGGAATTTCTGAACAGCATTTTGCAAACCAAATGGCATTCGTGGAAACTCAAACAAACCAAAAGGAGTCATGACAGCGTTTTTCTCAACATCGTTAGAGACGACCGGGATATGATGATAAGCTCGTACCAAATCAACCTTCAAAAATACAGTCGTGCCGTGAAGTGATGTCGTGATGTCGTGTGTGTGGGGTATGGGATAGCTACCATAACGGGTAGCCGAATTTAGTGCGCGATAGCCGCCACGTGGTCACCAGCTAGTGTCCTCATGTTGTGAGGGCATGTGTTAACCCATCCCTGGCAGGCAGCCAAGTCGCGTCGGCAGTCAGCACTGGTGCGGTACCAAAAGCAAGGCTTGAGACAACGGAATCTCGAGTGACATGACAGCCCTTCGATGGAGTGGGTCGATAGATGGTAGATGAGTCTTGTCCGCGTAGTTTAAGCCTGAAGGTGTGGTCATCCACACCAGTCAGATCAATGCATTGTGTGCAACGAGTGGGCGAATGTGAGAGCAACCTATAAATTCTTTGTTTTGTGGTAATAAGCTGAGATGATTCTGAGGCGGATCTGAGTTCTCAGTAGAGCTAGTGATAGAAAATAAATCACATGTACAGGGGTGAGGCACATGGACTGTAAAATGGACGAACAAGACTTTCAGAAAGTAGGGTCAAACTCATGTTTGGCGGAAGCTAGTTAGTCCGGTGTCAGTCAGCGAGGTCGTTCCATGAATAGTTGTCCGTTACTGTGGTGCGTCACACAATCAGTCGGTGAATCTTTCAAATGTTTAAGTCAAGATGAGGAATTTGATAAATAAAGGCTGGGAATCTTAAGGAATTTTGGAAAACAAGCCTGTGATTCAGAGTGCATCTTTATGAGCTGCGAGAATCGTAAATCTAATATCCGACAAAGGATGGGTAAGCTGCAGCCTACGTGAGTCCACAAGTACTTCAGAGTGCTGCAGCAAGTTGATTCCCGGTAAGCCTGCGGGAAAGTTCGAACACTCGGTGGAACCAACGAAGGCCACTGGTTTGACAGATTCAGGTGAGGTGGGTTCACGACTGACGTGAGCAGTGGTGGTGCCCGTCCGTGCCGTTGCTTGCGTAGGCTGCTACGGACGGTAGGCACGGTGGCTCTGTCTTTAAAGGACCGTCGGCGATGGACGGATCGGCAAGGCTGAGGCTTTTCCGACGATTCGTCCAGGTCAACACCCCGATGATTGTTCGATTTCGTGGCGATAACGGGGTTAGCCCCATTACCAACACGTGCGATAATCTTGTCAGCTACTTAGGCTTCTCGTTCCAAGGACGAATCCTGGGAGAAAGCAGTGACTATGTGGTGAACATGGAAGAGTAACGAATCCAACCACAGTTCCTTAACTATTTTCGAGTCCTTATACGCGGGCCCTTCTAGGGACCGAAGATGAGCTGGATGGTGGTTGGATTTCTTGCCACTGATGTAGTGCCACTCCACTATCTGACACAGACTTTCTTCCCAGGGGTTGGAAATGCTGAAAAATAACCCTTTAAAGCCGATCTTATGGCTGCCTCTGTGGAGGAGTCAAAACAAAGTCCTTTACTGGGACGATGACATCACTAGGGGCCGCCGGTAAGAAATAGTCAAACTTTTGGCGTTGTCCGAGGATCATACGCGCCTCAAATTGCGGAAATAATGCTGAGAACGAAGCCACTTAATCATAAGAGTTGAAAACCCCTTGTTTGAACGTGACGGCATATAATGTGGTCTGTGTAGAGTTGAGTCTTATTATCAGATTTGTTCACTTTCCGATAGTATATCGTAAAACACTTATTTTGCAGCGAAAAGAGGACGTAATATTCAGCAAAATCACAGCCACGTCCGATTGCCTGAATGTTCATAGAAGTACGGGCTCAACAACACAGAAGAGGTTCGACTAACAGCCTAGGAATGTGTCTTCTATCGGGTTTCGAAGCGAACCGCGAACAAAATCCTCTAAATCAAAAGAATATAGAAGGCTTGTGCGCGTAGAAAGATGCTACTGTGTATTCTATATATCGTGGCACCGAAATACCACCGATATGAGAAATACACGGAAAGCAAACGGTGACAACGGCAAAGCAAAAGGCCGGTCGAGCGCACAATCCGCGAAAACCGAAAGTGTGTCAAAAGCGAGGTCGACCGAAACCTCGCGAACGACAGTTCAGCATAACGAACGCAACCGAAAAACAGTGCAGTCGAAACCAGGAGCCAGAAAAGATTACAGGGAAAATAGATCCGAAAAGATGCCAAGAAAAGTTTGATTGTCTCAGAACGATTGAGCTCACTGCAATCTGCATACACGAATCCATGTTCATTCGTGTGCAGTTCGTGTTCAAGAATCCCGGCTGAAAGTAAATGTTGACGACTGTTTGGTACGCATAGATGAATTTCAGTGCTCCCGTCAAGAGACGTTACCGAGGAAGAAACAATATACAAGTGGAGTGACTATGTACGTAAACTCATCTTGGAGCACCAAGTCTACCATGATAGTTATATACCCTTCGCTCGTTATAGACCGTTTGACTATTCAGAGTTTTCCGCGATTTGATTATTTTCGAAGTACGGCAAATACCAGCATTTATGTTGCCCCCTTCTACCCACAGTCAGACATCAGTTCCTTTTCCGATGCACTTATATCATTACTATTTACTATTTTGGATGAAAATTTAGTAGTTGTCTATGATACGTTATGGATTGATGGAGTATTATCCCGCACAGGATACCGCGGAACCAAGATACGGATACGGATCACAACGTAGCGTAGTATTTCGTATATTGCGCAGGGGAATGTACAAAAGTGGGGTAAGTTAAAGCAACAGTAATGGTAAAAGCCATATATATAGTCAGTCGTGAGTACCACATTGTTCCTGGTGATTTTATTCATGCTATTACGTACCCGCTACTTTCTTTCAATCTAAAGGACATCAGTAACCCCCATGAGAGCAAATTCTGTGTTAGATCAAGTAGTCATAAATCATCCCCAGTTATTCTCCCTTAGATGGAAAGATCTTATTTCAACAAGCGATCATACCCCCTCTGAGACCAAAAATGTATTCATGTGCTAGCCATGAATTCTTCATAGAAAGGATCAGGTGAAATTTCGCCTTCGAAACTTTTCGCCCAGAAACATCTCTCTACTGACCTTAGCCACCGGCTCTGCCTATTCAGGATTTTCTCCTATTCACTCTTCCGAGTTGCTGAAATCTTCCCTGATAACCTCCGTACTATCTTCAACTTCTGTTGCCCAATGTAAAACCAGTTTGCTTCCGCCAGTAAGGTGACTTCGCTACTACTAAAGTTTCTCAGAAGGTAAAGGGAACGGGCCTACGTGCCTTGCCGAGGTTTACAAGTCAAACACTACTAGCACCTAATCAGGGCAGAGATAAAAAGATTGTATGCCGTTTGCCGCACAGTCACTGAAAATAAATAATCCTGAATTTTCTATGGCACTGTAAAAAGCTACTTCGTGGTCAGAAAACTGAACCATACTATGATGACATTGATTTAGACCACCTCATTACCACTTTTACACATGCTTCCAGTGGCCGCCGCCCCCCTTCGTATTCCCCGTGCGTTTGTGCAGGCCTTGAATCATTATTCCCAACATATTTTTAATCCTCACGTCTAAAGCTCCGTCTTCTGCAGGTCCGGATGTCCTCTCCCTTGCAATTTTTGGGCACAGTGCTGTCCAGCTTGCAAAGTCCATGTCAAATTGGTTGAATAAATTCTTATCAAATTGTTCAACCCTTGATTTCTGGCTACCAGTTGCCATTATCCCAATTCCCAAGTGCCCCAACACAAGCGGCACAGAGGACTGTTTTCGTGCGATAGCTCTCACATCAATGGCTTTTGAATGGTTGAGAAGTCTATAATTTGTCATCTTCAAAACCCTCCTGAAAATACCTTCGGATCTTTGTCAGTTCAACTACCAACCCAAAAGGTCCACTCTCAATGTTGTGGCTTTCTAAGTCCACTTTATTATTTGATCCTTAGACAGATCCGCCGGATCTGTCTGCTGTGTTTCTTGATTACTCATCAGGAACTCATTCTCTTCTTGAAATGCTTGAAGCTTTTGATTGACCCTCTAATTCTTCCCTGGCTCTCTAATGATTTTCCCAAATGAATGCAGATAACCGAGGTAGGACACAACTGTTCCAAAAGCCTTGCCAACAGTTCTAGAGTATTCAAGGATGCCGTGCTGTCACCCTTGTTATTTTGTAGGCATATAAGCATGCTATCAGTTTCTTCCCCGTCTAAGGTATTTAAATATGCTGACGGTGTGTCTCTTTGTTAGGTTATTTGCCACTCTTCCGACGTCAGAATCCTCAGTGAAAATCTATCACAAATAAAACATTTTTAACCCCATCTGGTTTAAAACTCAGCCCTTCCAACTGCCTCGAATGCTTTTTCAGCAACTTCCGTTTTCCTCTCCCTACAGATTCAGTTTTTCAATTCCAAGTCTTCATCCAGAGTGAGCTGTGTCAAATATCTGGGTGTTAGCTTAGCCACCTATCTAAGAAGAGCATCTCACACACAACACAGTGTCGGTAAACTGCAACATCTATCTTTTCAAATAAGAAAACGCAGGCAGTTTTAAACACCGCAAACAACTGTTCCTAAATTTATTATTCAACGTATTCTTCCGGTCTTATTGTACTGTTCACCCGTAATTTGCCTCAGACTTTTGAAACAAGAACTCGAAACCTTTCGCCGCGGACTGGTAATCTCTAGCTACTTTTCATCCCTCCCTTCTGATTTTCTTTTGACTGAACCTGCGGACCAACATACTGAATCTAGTGTCTCCCTAGCCTATAAGGTATTACAGGATCCAACGTATATACAACACCCTGAATTATCTCTTTGTCGTTCTCATTCATCCACCAGATCTGAATTTCGACAACTTTCTTCCAGAATTAAAGTACACAAAAACTACCGTATGCCCCAACTGGAACCGGTACTGACCAACAAAGGCAAGAAACGACGGGAATTACTCTCCAAATTTTTTTGGATTTTTTCTTTTCTTTCGTTCCCATATACCTTTAGCGCCCATTGCTGTAAATTTTAGTCATTTTACCCCAGGTTTGTCGAGACCCTTTTGACTGAAATGTAAACATGCTGCTTGTAAGTCGGTCGAACACTTACAAACACAAAAAAGATCACAATAAAAGGGACAAAAAATACATGAAACGATATGACGATCGAAAAAATTACCAACATGTTCTAAGAACGTCTATAATAATGAACACTTAAAAACGTACGCAGACGGGACACAGGGTTAGGACGTAAAGCAGCTCAAGTGAACTGTGAGCCGCGTCGCTCCGGTCGATCTTATGGTCAGCCCACCTCACCACGTCTTTTGTTTGGTAAACGTGTTCCTCAGTCCTTAGCAATACATGCGTGTCACCTGTACGGCATTACGCAAGCACGTTAACCAGAACAAAATTCCCCACGGACCACGAGAACGAGAAAGCCGTTGGAAGAGTGAGTGAGTATTGTGTATTTTTGAGTTCGTGCGATTGGCAATCAGCTTTGAGTTAAAGATGACTTTTGATGAACAAATAGACGAAGGGAAATCTTGATATAGTATTCACCCAGTCAGCACAAGTGCAGTGAAAATGTGGTAAAGTGCCGGGTCATTTGACCTCGTTTGACCACTCCACCATTTCGGTCTATTACTGGGCGCTATGTGCGTAACTAATACCCTGTTCTGTCTCACTGGAAAGCAATGATACTATGCTTACGACCGCACCTGTGCTAGCCAGACCTGTACACAGACCACGGTAAGCCGCACAACGAACCCTATGCACCGTATAGGCGTGGACGTTCGTGTGCGTCATGAAGTTGGCACGGAGTCAGCCTCCGGTGCTTGACAAAGAAAGTGAACCGGAACACACGAGGAACTAGTGAACTACTTCATATTTTAGAGAACTGTCTGGTCCATCAACAAATACTATGTTGGACCACAGCTTAACTGATGGCGGGACAGAAAATAGCAAGATATGCTTCATTATCATTCTTGAAATATTCACTTTTCACGGCAACAAAAGTCTGACGATACTGATACTCCTTCGTCGCATATCTAAGCTAGTGATGAAAGATGTGCTTGGAGGAAATTTACAGGAATTATGATAAATGAATTTTTAAACACACGTCGTCAGTTCTACGGGCGACATTGATAATATTTTTGTGCTCAGTCGGACATGGTTGACTGCTGATGAAAAATCTGTTTTCCTGATTATAAGACGAGCACACCAAAATCCTAACGAGAATGCTACATAGAGTGAAATCATATTTTAAAGATCCTCGTAAGTATAGTCAGAACATGCCCCCGTAGAGAGTCTGTAGCCCTTAGTCCTCGATTCACAACACGATAACGACTATACTCGGCAGCTAGCACAGAAGAGCTGGAAAAGCTGGAGCGAGATAAAGTGTGTACTGGAGGAACGCGGGAGCACGCGGGCAGTGCACACAGGCGGAACAAGTGACGCCACCAAATTCGGTTGTAGTTCAGATAAACAAGTTCGTTAGAGTGCGTAAGAGTCGGTCATATTGATGGCTCTATAGGAGTCTCCCCCCAGAAGGCCATCGCAGTTAGGCTTCGATCCATGATTGACAAGTCAGCTTTGGTGGAGAGAGACGTTTTCCATGCCTCCCGCGGCGATCAAGCACAACGACGAAACCAACACGAACCGCTCTCCACAACTAACGTTGGTTGCTGTGCATCGATAGCAAAATTGCGTCCTCCTCAGCAGTGAATCCGACGTGGGTAGATCCTACTTGCGAGTTTTTGCACAGTCAGTGACAATTACGCTGTTGGATTCGTCGTTGTCGGCATGCCCCAAAGTTCCATTGGCCCGTATTGGTTGTTGCTTTGGTGAACAAGGCAGGGTCCGGCGTCAAATCAGTCCAGTCACGATTCAATGGACGTTGTGTTCAAGCCATGCGAGATCACGGTAGTCCATGTGGTTTTGTCTGACGAGACTAACTGGAAGGCATGGAAAGCAAGAAAGGTGTGCCTAGGATAGCGGTTAGAAGGTCTACTGAGATGGAAAAACCAGCACAGTACAGGTTGCCGTTGCTCCTGTCGTGATGATCTACGTGGTCCTGCTGTCGTGTGTTACTGAGCTATATACCAGTGAGATACGAAAAATAGACTGGAATATATACAACGGTTACCATTTCTGCAAAACTCGTTGGTTGTCACTGCTCCCAGGCTCGTCGATTCCTTCGGTTGACGGGTGCAGCTGTATCTTCCGTGGAGTTTGGTATTGCAACAGGTACTGGGGAGTCGCTAGTGGGAGTAACAAGGGCCGACTCAGGACGATTAAACGAAGGTTGTGAGTAAGTGAAGGCATTGAGCGGGTTGTTCGGGGTGAGTTCTACCTCGACGAAGGTTGGTTTCAGGCGGTCTTCGACGTCTACTACGTATTTCTTTTCCTTTCGCTGGAAAACGCGGAAAGAGCAGGAGTAAGGCGATTGTAGTGGTGATCGCACAGCATCTACACGGATGAACGCATGGCTGATACTCGTTAAAGCGAGAGGTATGCAGGCATTGAGGGTTCGTTCCCTTGACGGGGTGGACCTTAGCATCCCTATTTGGAGTGATAAACGTACGGTGTAATCCCCGTAATTACTGCTCACAGGTGGTAATGGAGAAAGTAACTCACCTGGTAGTCATAGTGTGCAGCCATAAACCAGTTCAGCCGGAGTAACACGCATGTCCGCTATGACGGTGAGAACCGCCGGTAATACTTCACTCCATAAAGGATAATCTCGAGCACGAAAGGCAGCTTTCCGCAGTCGGTGCCATTAGCCTGAAGATGATTGGCTGTATTCTTGTTGTATCTGTTACCGAATGTGTTCAGTAGCTTGTGGAAAGCACCATCAAAATAAGAACGGCGGTCGGTGGTCACGATAGCAGGTCAACCGAACTGACTTACCCAACCAGTTGGAAAGGCTTTTGCAGCCTCCTCTGACGTAGGACGGGGATTAGGTATGGTATGTGGCCATCGAGTGAAACGTTCTACGCAAGTGAGGAAGTAGACGTAACCATTGGATGATGAGAGGGAACTTACGGGATCCACATGCACTTTATGAAAAAGTGTCTGGTTCAGAGAATGTGCCTAACGTGGATCTAGTTTGGCGGTCTATTTTACCTCGTGGGCATTGAAGGCAACCGCAGGCCCAAAGACATAAGTCAAGTATGGTGCAAGCCAAACGGATCGCTGGGCGATTAGTTTCACCGAAGTGATCACACCAGAATGGGACAAGCTGTGGAGACTGATAAAATACTTCTCCCTGGAAATAGGCAGGAACTAGTCGTCGGAGCTGACCCTGTGACACATCGCGGGTAATAGTTATGTCCAAAGTTGGTAGGGTCACTGGCACTAGATACAGGAAGCTGTTGATTTTGAGATGCTCGACCTCAGGATCTATTTCATGGGCTGCGGTGATTGCTGCTAGATCTATACCCATTGAAAATGGGTCGTCGATATTGTGGATGTGTGAGAGGGCGTCTACTACGGGACTGTGCTCCAGAGACGTGTCGGATGTCCTTGGTAGATTGCGGAACTAAGCCTGAGGGGCGAATCTGGCATGGTGAATATCGATCAGAAGCTGACTGGAGAGCGTACACTAGTGGTTTATACTCTGTGAACACTGTGAACGTTCGGCCCTCGAGTGTGTGCCAGAAATGTCGGATGCTCAAATAAACTGCCAGTAGTTTTCTGCTGAAAGTACTAAATCGGAGATGCCTAGAAAAGAAAACTATTGGTTGCCATGAACTATTACCCAGTTGAAACCGATGGAACTGATCGTTCCACTGATGTCCTGCAACTCGACTCTTTGGATGTCAGTGGATTGTTGATCATCAATATCAATGTGGATTCCATAGTGGACGTTGTGAGTCATTATTCTACCAGTGAAACGTTATCGACAACTAGTTTCTGCGCCTAAATCAATGTGTGTTACTGCATGGGCCTATTGATTGATCCTGTAGTCATTCATGACAAGCAACTAATTCATTCGTGAAGAAATCAATCTGAGCACGATCTGTGAAGATTCAACTAGAAATTTTGAGCACAGCGTAAGCTGAAAGTTATGCATGACCTATGTCAGATTCTACAAATGGTTCATACGTGCATTTATTAGAATTACTCTCCGCAAATTTAGAAAACCGAAGACTGAAACACAGAGAAACGAATCAATGAAATAGATGCCGACAAATTATTTGATGTAAACCTTCTTAATAATCTTTTGAAGACCTTATTAAAACAACCTTCACCACCAGGATTTTTTAACTGTATGAGTAGAATAGACGAGTATGGACTAAAATAATACGATGACAGTCTTCTTTTGCATATAATAGTAGACTGGCATATCTACTTAATAATCTACTAGGATGCTTATTCAACAATCGATAGTGGATGGGTCAAGGATTGGTAGACCTGTCAGGTGCGTGAACAGACAGAGGGTCGCGCCAGAGAATGGAATATTCCGATTGGTCCAGAGGGTAGAATGTGTGCTATAAAGTTGAACGCCAACCTCGGGCATTCCTTTCATGCTGACTGGTTTCCAGAAGAAGTGAACGAAATTATAGTCACACGTTCGACGTTGACCGAAAGTTTATCTATCTCATATAATGACTACGAAGCTGTCAGAATTAAGGTCATGACCCATTTTGTGCTAGGCGGTGCGGGAGATATACGAGTGATAACATGAACATCTCGAAATAAAACTAAAATCATGCTTTGGTTGTCAGAAAGAAATTACAATGGAGAAAAAGAGTTTGGTAAAAATCATTGATAAACAAAGGAAAATAATGTAGACTTAACACATAATTTCCTCAGCTATTGAATTTGAAAGATAAGGCAGCGCAATTCAAGCGCACAACTAACACAATGAAATCAGCCTTTGTGTTCACTCCAGGGTATTCAGTAGAATTAAATCTGTGTAATTGGATGGTGCTCCAACTAAATTAATCATTCAGGAAAGCTGAGCGAGATTGGTTGAAGATGCATTCAGAACACTAGGAAGGGTGACGGTAAAGGTCAATCTATTCAGAATGGCTAAATGTTTTGAAAACTATCGCGAAGTTAATCAATTCCTCTTAGGTTGATAGAATATGACTTGACAGCGTGGAATTCAACGGATATGAACTGTCCCCGGATTTATTGGGTAGACTGCACAATTGTGAATTGGAAGTAGTCTTTACTGCAAGCAGTTATTGCCGTTAATCAATCTGTCACGTTATCGTTCGTGAAGCTGATCGCTACAAGAATGCAAAGTATTGTCCAGAATTGGTTGAACGGCGTCATGCTTCAACATGCGGGATTCGAAATCCAGTTTGAAAATAACTCAGCATTGAAATATTTCGAGATTCATGTGGACTGGGAAGAGACAAATTCTTCGCCAAAGAATAATCATAATTTCAAAGTATTGCCAGGAAATATGCAGCCTTTTCGAAGAAAAAATTCAACCGCCATTGATGAAGTCTTTTTGATTGTCTCCCACTTCGTTGATAAAATCCTAGCCGCTTCTTAGCCTTTCTAGGTTTCTTTCATTTGAGTCTGTTTACTTCGTGTCACACCCGCCTGAAAGAAGCACTGTCAATAGACGCGATCGGTATTGAGTATGGTTTTTTAACTAGTGAAGGTCAGTAAGTAAAGTAAACGAAAAGTACATCTGAAATTCTGCAAGAGCATAGACAGCAATGGTGCTGGGCAGTCAAGTAGAAAATACGCGGACATAGATATAAGGGTTTTCAAAAACAACTCCGAATGAACTGGGAAATAAGCACTTAGATTCAAAAGAACACACGGGAAAGATATAAAAAACAATAAAACATAGTCCGTGGATGTAAGATGGTTGCTATCCGAAGTGAACCAATTTCGACCGGTCGGAAAATGTAGAACCCACCGGTAAATTCTCGGAGCTAACAGATTATAGAAATTTAAGAAACAACGTTTCCCTACTGTCAATAGAAAGTAGTGTAAAAAAGGGGATAATACATGTAACGAACACATCCTGTCTCCACGGCCTCAGAGGAGAAAGCTGTACTCGCAAAGCCATGCAGAGCCTTACAGGTGAAACGCCGTGTTTTAAATCCCTCTTCATATTCCTCTACCTTGCGCACATTACTATGAATAATCAGAGTTTTCAAGTCATAGATGTCCATCATACTACAATTACCGTGACGTGGCGGCTTCTGAACACTGAGCTGGACTTTTAAGTCGCGAAAGTTTCACCACTAGTTGAAGAGACGTTGTCACTGCACAGGTGGCGATCCCTCTACTCAGTTGCATACAAACTGAGCGTATCCATTGATCCGACCTTGACCTTTTGGACGAACTCGATTGTAAGTGCGATCACATTCAGTGCATTTACTGATTGAATTTTTTGAACAATGCCAGGCATCCAAAAACTCTCTTGCGTATCTGGTGGTAGATTAGTCCAAGATATAAACCTCCTCCAGATTGAACATTGGTCCCTCTTGATCATTACAAAAATTTTAGCTACCTCACGAAGGAGAGAACGAATAGAGAGAACATTCATCCTACCCGTCCGTAGCTACGAAACCTAATTATTCAAAGTGAACACATCAACCAAACTAACTACCAGAAGACTCAGTGAACCGGGAATGTGAGAAAAAAATACAAGAGAGTACAAAACACAAAAAGCATACACAAATAAAAAATGGTAAAATTTTATTGTTTAATAACACAGCGTGGTCGAAATCTTTGGTAGACTGTCGACGTTTCGGTCACCACGGGTAACCTTTTTCGCGACTGGTTCTACAACCATATACTGCTTGGGCTTCATCATTCAAGCACTAATCTCAAGTCATCCGATAAGCCTTACACTCGTAAGCACCAAACTCGATTTTCACTCTTGTTAGAGCTCGTCAGTGGTGCGTATCCTCCACCGTGCCTAGAACTTCCACCTAGATCTTTTATCTTGGAGTCAACAAGACGGTGACCGTGTCTCCTTTGTTAACGGTCCTACAGGAAGACATCTGAACCAACTTAATTTGATGATTTGTATCGGCCTGGATGGCAGTGGGATGGCGCATTGGTAACGTGTAACCCACCATAACAACAGTTGCCAAATAGGGGGAAGTACAACAGAATGTACGAAGCAGATAACAAAAAATATTGTGGGCTTTTTTGCTATTTTGCGGTAAACATTGCAATATTTTTTCATTTCTTTTGTGTGAGTAGCAGTTTTGTACTTATAAAACATGAGAGTTCGACAGGAAGACCATGCAGCGTTTGCTCCACCGACTTCAATCCCGGGCCAGGTCTTACAACGTATCCAACAGAGAACAATCCTCGTCCCGTGGGCACAGCCAGGAAGTCGGGAAGCCCCAACCAAAGCCGTTGCTGAAATAAGCTTCCCCATACCTCTACGCCAAGCAACGGCGTGACGTCCACTTTGCTTATTCCAGCCTTGCTCAGCAAGTGCGATTAGAGCGTGGAAAGGTTGAAGGGGGGGGGGCAGGCATACGCAACGTATGTTCGAGCCACTGGGGAGATGTGGAGCGATAATTTAAATCGGAGAGACAGATTCTCCACTCTCAAAACACGATGGCGCACGTCGTCATTACCCACTGGGTGTTCCCATCAGACACGAACAATGCCTCGGAGATATCGACTGTCAAACACAGAAAGACGCCGAACATCCTCAAAGCGAAGTGACCAAGTCTCTCAATCGCATATTAAAACGCTGCGAACCGCCGCGATATACACCCATCTCTCACAAGAGTGCCGAATGTCATGGCAGGGGCGCAGATGTAGCAGCCTGTGGAAAGCTGCTATAGCTCTCACTATTTGTGATGAGATCGCCTGCCCGACACCTACTCCAGCTGTAATCAAGCTCCCGAGTTGCTTGAAGTTATTGGCCAACTGTTGGTGATCACCACGAATGGAGATTGAAGACACAGGCTCCTGTCAGTCTTGCGGAGGTGCTTTGCTCTTGAAATGCTCAAAATAAGTAACTTATCTGAATACTTCAATCGGTATAGGGTTCAGAGCTTGTTGTATTGTCCGTACTTTATCACTCAGCAAGGCGATATTATCGGTATATTCCAAATCCAAGTCCTTTTTCTCTAGGATTAATTAACCCCTACCGCTTGGATGATCAGATAAGACATTCCGTAAAAACATCCTATATGGCAAAGTTGAAGAGGAAGAGGAACCGCAGTGTGTGAAAGTCGGTCGTAGGCTCGACCTAAAAAGAGGGGAGAATACATTTCAGGTGCTTCATGTATCAACAGTGCCACAGTAGAGTCCTATCGAGAAGGTCGAAGGCCTTGTAAACGCCTAGGAACACGACGATCGTAGGCCTTTTGAAGGTATGACGGTGCTCTGACAGCTGCCGGAAGGTGAAGAATTGATTGACACATCCAAGACCCGCGCGAAACCCAGCCTACTCCTTACGGGTCTGCTCTTCATGCCTTTTGCACAAACTGCGAACTGAGACAGACGCCGGCAGTTTTGACCCTGTTGGGGAAAGGCTGATATAAGTACCCAATAAATGAATGAAACCAAATGGAATTTTTAATTAGGAAGCTGTTACGAATAGAACAATTATTGTTACTAGTTGTGAACTTTTTCTATCCTTTACTTAACTAGCCGTAAGTTTGAAGCAAAAGATCTGATGGGATAATGAAAAAGTAAGTAATAATAATTTGTTGTTTTGGCGTGCAAAATTCTGAATGTACTCAGTAATCGTTGAGAAAAAAGTACTTGTAGAGATCGTGAATCATTAGATATTGTAGCCTTGTAAACGTGTTTACTCGCGGAAAATTTTTTATGAAGCATGAAATTCATCTTCTATTCACAGAAGCTTCTACCACGCTGTAAAGTTTAACTAAAAGAGTGATTGATCAACACAAATATTTTCAGAAACAAGCATACCTAAGGACAAAATATGAAAATAAGCCCTTTTCACGATGAAAATCGGAAGGGAATCAATTTTGGAACTATGCACGATATGTCCAGGACAATTTCAATGCATCTCTACTGAAATCTGGTAAAAAACTGTTCACTGTTTATATTAGTTTTTTTTAGTAAAGCTAAAGAGGTGCAAAATTACACGAATTGGAGCTGTAAGAGCTGAGTAGTCGGTTTGGTGAAGTCACTGTGGCGCATACGCCCACCTGTTAGAAAAACAGGGAATACAAACAATTGGCTTCACTTGCTACCGCATGTATAAGCAGTGGCGCATTTTCTTCGTGGATAACACGAAAGATCTTGACAGTGATAACGATGTTTCCTTCAAGACTAGGTGTCTGACAGTAGACGACGCTGGAGTTTTGAGCGATTCACTGCTTTTGTCAAACAGCTTTGTGGGTACCAACTTGTAGGCGCTGAGTTCAACTCCATTTATGAGGTTTCGATGCCAAATTTTAATTTGTTATCGTTTTAAGCTATCGAAGAGTTTAGAGCGAGAAAGGAAAAAGCTATTGTCTACCTTGTGTAAGTTGTTCTCTATGTAGTGGGTCCACTATATTTCGGATCAGACAAGTGAACCATACCTAGATATCTGTACTGAAGAAATATTTCTATGTTCGAGTAGGCAGTCATGACTATCGGGTACTTTTGTTGATGAGCATTTGATTTTATTCTCAGCCAGCAGAAAACAAAAGACCCATACATTTGTCTGAACAGAGAGTTAAGTTGTCAGTTTCGGAACAGTACTCGATGGAATTAGTCGATTGCCCAGCTGGACAGATGCGAGTACTGTTCAGAAATCTCTCTCGAACTGGGTCATCGGCAGACTTTGTGTGCAAGGAGCTGTTTTATGATCGCGATACGAAAAATAATGAAAAGATTACTTCCTGCAGTGAACAGTTTTCTGATCACTCCCACTAACCCTAGTGAGAGGACTCTTCTGCCTTAGAAACATTTTGTTTTATTAACAGGAAGTAGATTTTCTTTTATTTCAGAGAATAAATGATCACAGTCGAAGACATTGTGTGAAGCGCATTGGTCCCAAACTTTTTCCGCAATCGGGTCTTTTGCCCGGCTCCTCCAGTTACAAACTCGATTGGTTGATTTTGTTTCCTTGTATCCAGAACTGATTGGACCATTGATCCCCTTCGGTGGATGCTGTTTTGCCATCAGTTTTGGACACGCTATTATAGGTGTTCTGATAACGGAACTCGGCCTTCTGTTAGCTACGTGCCAACCAAAACCTTCACAAAGCGGTGTTATCGATGTCCGCCAGAGATCTTTGATGGTTCGAAGAAGTCTGGTGTCACAAATCAGCAAGGTGGACCAGAGACCAGATAAAAGTTCTGGCGTTATGCTTATTTTTTCAAGGACCATCATATCCATTTTTCCTACTAAGGACGCAAAAAAGACCAGGCAAGTGACGGATTCCAATCATTTGACTTTGTTCGTTATATACAAATTGTTTTGTTTTGGATGATCATCCCTGACTTTGTCCGTATATCTTAAGTAGCATACGTAAGACAGTGGCGGACAAAGTTAGTTCTCTGATAGATTTTGTGCAAATGCTACGCAAACAGCAAACTAGGAATGGAAACATTTTTCCCGGAAGAAATGCTCATTGAATACTGAGAAGAAAATAGAAATCATATCATCCACCCATACGTAAATATTACTTATTTCAAAGATACCAAATCACTGCCACATCGTAGTCGTTCTTGAGGTTAGCTGCTTTTAGCTCACACAGTGAATCACCGTTTTGATTCCCCAGAGAACTCTTTCAAGAGGAGCATCCACTCCCATTTCTGATATACAAATTGGGTTGTTGTGAACAAACACCTGTAGAGTGCACAAGTATCAGAACTAATGGATGGACCAAGGAGTACCAGACACTCGCACCTGAAAAGCGGCAATAACCACGAAACTATTCGTGTACTTCCAAGAAACCTTTCCCACCCATCTGTAGATATTTCTCATATCAGCCAGTGAAAGACTACTGGGTCTTTTGGGCTGTCTGATTCACATTGAGCTTAAAAACCTTTAAAACGAATTTCTAAATTTTTGGTACAAGTGTTGACAAGACTTGATGGATGATTCGCGGGACTTTCAGCGGTGTTATTTCCTATTGCTAAAGGTCTGTAGACCTATTCAGGGTCACGCGTGATGATGTGTGTCAATAAGAAAGGAGCAAATAAAGTAGTCTTAATTCCTTCGTGTGTAGTGTCCAAATAAGATTTTGTTGTTGAATAAGCAAAGTAATTTCTCCTATATATGACGATTTTGAAGTCTGCCTAAAGGCGTTTTAGACGAGCGGTTTGCTTTCCCGTTGATTCTCCAAAGTCATTTAAGATTTTTCTTGATTCAGTTAGCTTGAATTCATGAAGACCTCCGAGGGTGAACAACAAGTTACATAACCGGCAAGTTCATAATTGATGGTATTTTCACAATCAATAGAAGCAATAAAATGATAAAATTATCGTTCAAATATAAATACTGGAAAGTCCTCTAAGCCGGAGGTGGGGTACTTCAAGGCCTGAAGGAAAAATGTCCTCCGGCTCTTCTGGAAACTCGCGTTTGTCATTTTTTTGTTTCAATTCAATTAGTGAGGCATTTATTGCATCAGTAATAATGAAGACAAATTTACTGAAAACCGATGGAACTCTGATTGGTGTCATGGTAGCACTCTTATTATAAGGACTGAAACACGTTGTGCACCAGCAAGAATATACTTACACATCAATACAAGAAGTAAGTAAAATCTGTTCTGTCTGTGGTGAAATATTACACACTGATCTACTTGCTGGAAAACACGAAAGCATTTGGTTGTCGAGCTCAACCCCACGAAGCATTCTGCTGAATGTATGGAAAAATGTATCAGAGTAGCACTACAGTAAGTAACTTTTGGAAAAATCTTGTGTAGTAGAAACGGATCATTTGTTTTTATTGAACGCCATAGGCTAATAGGTCGATTCTTTCTGATTCGATGGCCTCCAGCTCAATTTTTGCGGACTTGAGGACGGCCAATGTTGGCTTGTGTCATAAACCCTAAGAGGCTGTTTTCAGTTAGAACCTCTAGTTTTTTGGCGCACGACTACTGGCTTTTTCAGACGTGAATCCTTAGTTTGAATTGTTTAACTACGTCAAAATTATGCCAAGAGAAGAAAAAGTCGATTGTCAAAGTTTATGGAGGTCTTGACTGAAAGAGAGACCCACAATAAAATGAAGAAATATTTGAAATAATGTCTTTTCATGCAAGATAATCATAGAAGTAGCAAACAATGCCCTGTGGTGGTTTTTAAATGGAAAAAGAAGTGGGTTACTCAGAATTTATTTCTTTTTAAACAAAAATGTCAAACGTGCGCACCTTGTGCCGCGGATGCTGGTGTCTAAATCAGGCGCATTTTTTACGAACTAGCAATTTGATGGTTTCTTTTGACCTAATCTTTTTGTTTTAAAAACCTGACTGCCTTCATATCAGTAAGGGTTCGGCATTCAGAAGAAGTGTTTTATTTTTGGAAAACATTCTGTAATACAACTCGAATTCCTCATATTTGGAAAAAGAAAATGTAGCTATGCATGTATTTGACTTTATTGGTTGGATACTTTTTCAGCTCTAAGTTTCCCAACGGTTTTGATCATCTGAATGCTTTGAAGCAATTTTATGACTCCTTTTTATGTCTTTTTTTGCAAACATCCGTTTTACGTTTTGCCCAGACCTTTCGAGTGGTGCTTGTCAGCCTGCAATCGTGCAAGGCAGACTGGATTAGAGTCAGCCGTCAAACAACACGATCAACCTTACTTCCAAACGGGGCACGAAGATCAACGCACCTGATCGAGTGTGGCTCTGTAACACGGCGGTCTGAAATAATAGAAACTTCAAACAAATAATTTCCTCTTATGTGTCACAGTCGTTTGCGCCGGCCATGAGTATGCTTCAAGAGTTTTTTTTAAAAACGGTGTGCGCTTCTGACACTCAAAAACTAAAAACAATAAAGAATGACTGCTACGCTTGTTTAAACTGTCCGGTCTTGCTTCTAAGCCCAGCATGGATGCTCAGAGTCTTCTGGTGTGCAAATAATCACAGAGTTTGATAGTTTGATCGGTAAGCTGAGCAATTTCCTGACAAAGCACTCGGATTCAAGTCAAAAATAATTTTTTACCTGGCTACTTTTCAAGGAGGCACAACTTTGTTCGATAAAAACGTATTCAGCGTGCTTTTTGCAAATCTTAGCTGAGGACAATTGCAGTTACGTGTGATAAAATCATTGCACATACGTTGCCAAGAGCAGTGGGAAGGGATGCTGTGTTGATGAAAATATCAGAAACACACAACTAGTGTGATAGATTGTTTTATTTGCATGGAGAAATTGAGAAAACATTCTTCATTGATCCCGGCTTTTATAGACTTTAAAAAAGCACCATTTGTAAAGTGAGTTCTCCTGAAAACTATTATTTAGTCTATGTTGGATTCGACTACTATCTTATGTCAGAACAGTATTTTTCATGAGCCATTCATGTCGGTTTACCAGATTTTAGGCCCCATTGAACGAGGAGTCATTATAATGAATTGATTATCGGTCTGGAATTTGGGAGTGGCCTCATAACTCAGCGCGTAAAAGTGGGCCCGTCATCAAGTACGGAAGGCATCCGTACCTAACAATATTGCACTGCTTATCCGAATTGCTTACTTAAAGGACGTTATCCTTCTATGTTCAGAAAATATCTGTTTTAAGTTTGAGGAAAAGGCATATATACACACTGATGGTGTGGAAATAGGAATCTCTCTAGTTTCCATCTTAGTAGATATTTTCTTGGGGATGATGGAAAACCGCTTGACCAATCTAGTTAGCAAGTTTATTTTGTACAAAAGTTATTTCATGATATTTTATTGATTTCGAATGATGAAAATCTTACCCATTTCTATACTATTTTTTGTTCTTCACATCCGAATTTATCTGTGTACTATGAAAATAATGCATATTGAATTTAGCCCCAGACATTTTAATTACAGGGCGTCCGGAGGGCACACTACAGTAGGCTATTCACAAACGAGCAACTTATAGCGGACGTTATATGTGGAATTGGTTTCACCCCGGTTGCATTGATCTAGTGACAATGCTACCTATAGAGACAGGGAAGATCTACATCATGAGAACTGGTGCGAGGTAATTTTCCTTACCAGAGTAATCCTACTCAGTGAGTGATATTCTGTCTTTTTGACGATCTTGGGCATTAGGAAAGATGAAGATAGGTTTTCGTATTTCGACTGTGAATACATCGAAGCTGGATAGTAAAGTTGGTGTGCTTAGAAATTTGAAAATAAAACGGTATTTGCGAGAGTCATGATATGAGGAAAAACAAAAGACCGCTAGAATTCTATGGAAATTATGATACCACTTTTTTATTAGCGTGTATCACCACAAACAAGAGCTGAGTTCTGCACTTATCTTAAGCTCATGACTAATGAGTTTACACTGTTGAGTAAAGAACTTTCAACCCAAACGTCTTTCGGTTCAAACCTATACCAAATCTGATCGGTAAGCTTTCGGTGCACCCAAACTTGATCACAATGATTGCCCATTTTCCACAAAAGCTACCAACAACACAAATGAAAACAATTCATAGAGAAGATTTGGATTTCTGTGATTCCTTTCCAAGTTAGAAGAAACGATTTTTAAGGAGTAAAAATTGCATCAGCCCACTTATAGATACAAAGTAGTGGCCAATCTGTCAATCGGTGATTCATCGAACTAAGTATATTATGGGAATCGTCAACAGTAGATAGTCAGTGACTCGGAACTAGAGGGCTCTCCTGGCTGAGGTCATCGATATCTGACGGTATTAGCTTTAGGACCAGGAACCTATTGAGCTTGAGGAAGCACTGGATTTATCCATCACTGAAGTTCGGAATCTCTTTGCTTTCGTGCTTTTATCGTACCGCACTCCGCGACTTTCTGCTGTTTCGCTGAATACTTCAGTTCAAATGCCCCCTATCGTGGCCAAGTTCGCCAGAGCTCTGCCGTTCATTGCGACAAACGTCCCTGTGTTTTAATCATCACGGATTCTCCCGCAAATGCATTTGAAATGTGTACTTCTGGCTTTTCTCCAGATGGAGACATCTGTAAATCTTGGCAATTTAATACCGAACATCATAAGGTGACTCACTTACCAGCGAGGTTGAAAAATCTGTTTTTTTTCATTTTGCTTGATTCATAGGTGTAATTTCAGAAAATTAATCCACGGATAAGGATGAAACAGCTGTATAGGACTTTCTGGTATCTATAAAGGTGAGCGGATCGTTGGGGTCGACTGATAAAACTTTATTTCCCTGAGACTCACTCGTTATCTCAGCGAAACATTTGATCAGGACATCTTTTGTTGACCTAAATGACCGTCATTTTTGCTCACAAGAAGCAAACATAAGAGAAAAACCCCGTTGTTAAAAGTTTTTAAGCTTTATGATGACATTTCTATGTACGAGCCGAAAAAGATGGTACCGATTTGCTATTACCAAGACTGAAATCGCCTCCCAAACAACGAGGCCAGAAACTATCACTGAGGTCAAACTCGACGTTGGAACGAAGTTTTACGCTTGTGAAGTGAAAAAAGTCGGCTTTGTGATCGCAATTCTATCTGATATCAAGTGAATGAACATTTGAAACCAGCAACGTAAAATAACTTTTGTGCTTTTTCACGAGATTCTGTATTTACATGGTCTAAATTCTATTTCACAGTGGACAATGTACTATCGATCTTATGAAAGATGCTGTTGTCAGACCACAAAATCTTTGTTGTTGTGCAGTAAATTCGGCCGGTTGGCTAGCTTTTCTTGTTACTCTTAACGAGAGAAAAGCAAACACAAACTTATTTACACAAAACTTGTCTGTGCCCTCAAATGATTAGGAGATCGAGTTTGTTCTGAGATATTTAGTAATGCATGGAGATTTGGGCTGAGCTCGTTCTTCAGCATGGATCTTGGGGTTACAACTTCTGGGGTGCATTCCGATCGCTTTGCTGCTCTCAAGAGCACGTGCGCATCAAGTTGTTCTACACCAATGCTATTCCCCTGAACAGGATCAATGGTCTGCATTTTAGATCCTTCGTTTATATCCGTTGACGCATCGTTTGAATCCTCCGGGCTTTTCGGAAAACCACTCGTTTTCGTCAGTGTCAATACGTTTGACCCCTCTGATTGTGCACACTGCATAGCACTGCCAATTAATGGTTCGTAGCTTTCCACTTCGGCTTTTTGTTTACCTTGCGGTAGGCTTGAAATTGGCGGCGCTCCTACCATCATTTTCATTTCTAATGGCGAGTAGTTTGGTTTGGTGTAGTTGATCAAATCTCGATGGTCTTTGCAACGGTCATAGTTCGAATCGGATTGTTGCCCGGACGTATCCTGCATATACTCGGTCCTGAACGGAATTTCTCGCCCTGGGGCAATCACAGACGGAGACAACGACTTGAGCTGATTGTTGAGCAAATGTAGCTCTGGGGCGTACATCTGATTCACGTCAACCGTGTGCGACGACTTGGTAATGCCTCGGTCCAGTGAACCTTTAGTCCACATGTATGTTTGTGTGGCAGGCTGAACAAGAGGAACAGTAAGGTGATTAATGAGCTCAGATCTCTGTGCTGCATTTCGTACATGAACAATGCCGGTCCAATAGTACGGAGAATCGAATTCACCGACAAGTCATAAAAAATATTGTACCACACTTCCGCAATCATGAAAGCGGGAAAATTAATCAGTTTCTTATACAATTCGTTTTGCAAACTGAAGTGGTATGGGCATTTTATTGGTGATTTACCGTTTGAATGAATGGACGTTTAAAATCTTACATGCACTTTTATCAGATGGTTAGCTTAGGTTAACTAAACAAAACGTGGACGGAATGAGACAAAAATGGTGCCGCTTGTTTGCATAGATTTAACCAAGGTCAAATTTGCTTGACTGGCTTCATTTTTGTGCTCTACGTGTGATGAGTTTGGCGATTTCTGCCGAATAAAGAACTCGGAGAATTTCACATCATCGATGCACAAAAAAACACCATTTGCCGGACGGTGATAGCTTTTGTACGTCTATATGAAGTTAAATTTTTAGACAAATGGTACATTGAAAAAACATCCCATTTCCGAACAATGTTTCCAACAATAAAAGTCTCATAATGTGCTCCCCCCGCATTAAGTCTTTGTTTACAAACTATGTTCGCCGACAACGTCTTTCTCCAGGTAAAGTGATCAGTTCAGAGTATGTATGCATTCTAAACACGCCTACAACAACTTCACTTTTATGTGCTACAGTCTGCCCTTGTATGATTGGGAATCAGGAGATATGTATCAGGTCAGACACATGTGTATTTTATGGTTTGAGTTCATGTGATGCTCACAAAAAAGAGTGGTGTCAGGAGTGCAATCAGAATGTGGAAATAAGGGCAGTCACATCAAGGGATTGCCAAGCATTTTGGTCTTTCAAGACAGACTCTGATCAGACGGATCGATCGGTTGAAAGGTATATGTGATTATCAAAGGCGCCCAGAGAGTGGGAACACACTCAAAGGCGATTCTAGGGCTCTCGGATGCCTACTTAGAGATTTCATGTCTGGTTAATACTGCGCAACAGCTGCAATAGATAAAATGTAGGGCTGCCAAGCCTTCATCCACAGAGTGCATCTTTGATTCAAAGAACATAGGTTTCAATCAAGGAGGTGCTTCCTATTTCTCTGTTGACGGAACTTTGAGTTTGGAATGGGTACGGAGAAGATGCGCTTGGAAGGATGAACAACGGGAATCGGTCTTTTAAACGGAGGGTATGATCAGAGGTCAAGTTTAACTGGAAGCCGTGATCCTACATATATTGCCATTATTGAGTAAAGGTCATGAAGCGATCTTCAAAGACGAAAATCTGTCTGGACATCCTTCCCTTTTTGTACTGAAAACTAATGCGCATCAAGGCACAAAGACTCTCATGAGGCCTTCTCGATCACTTGGTCTCAATTTCCAACGAACATGTTTTGGGTCAGCTCGGGAGAAAAGTGGGCCAGATGCAGCAATAAAAGTCTCCAACAGTGATGAAGACTGCCTCGAAGGATGAATGGGACCCTATCCCATGAGATATTGTCAGACGGTTGATGGCAGTTTGTTTTAGTTTAGTTCAAACCACAATTAACCATGCTTTAGGTACAACGGTTTCGGTTGCTAGCGGGCATGGCTTGACGAGTAAATACTGTAGTATGATTCAAAGGTGGCTCAACTATTGAGTGACCGTTCGGGAGTATTCTCATTATTTGAGTAATAGCAAAACACTCTGATTTCAATGAGGGATTTCACTGGCGTACTATGTTTTACTTATTTTCGAGCAGGGCTCTTTTTGGCGATTAGTATATTTACTTCTTCGGCTGTTCATATATCATTGTCTGAAAGCGGTTAAGGCTCTTTATACTGTTCACCTCTTGAACGGAAGCAACAGTAACACAGAAAAACCATATTTAACAGTATCAAGGAACACAGTGGAAATAAGTCTGACGCCAAAATTATTGATCTGCTCCAGATCGAGTAAAAATGTCAATATCTAGGAGACCCACAAAATATAACGTCATTCTTCAAGTCCTATGACTATTCCACTCATTTCAACCAAAAAGTTTTGCAATACGTAAACAGTGAACTCTTTTACCAGAGGAAAAGTTTTCGCATTTTCACATGATGTATTTGGAAACGATGTGAGCACTTTGTCATTTTGTTGTTTGTTGCGTAAGGATCACAGTCATCGGATCTAGGTGTGCTCTATATCGTTTGCCGTGATTTTAAAATAATTGTTTGAAACCGTTTGTATATATGCTCCTTTTATAGTCACTAAAGGATAAAACACCAGGTACTTAGATGTGCTTTCCTGACCAACGAGAACTCAAAGAGGGGAAATAAAAACACGAACAGCTTGCTGCATCTAAAAACCAAAAGCACAAACAATAGGAAATCAAGGTCGATGCGTCGGTTCAATGGAAGTCGGGTTTCTCGATGAAGATGCTGTCATGAATGTGCCCCCGAATCTTGCTTCTATTATGATTGTATAAAGAGGTACAATTCAACTCCCGTTTCTCGTGCACTTTCCCGATTTCCAGAGCTTAAGTTCAGTGAGAGAAGCAGAATGCGGTTACACCTAAATGCCAGGTTGATTTAAATGTGCCACACTTGGTTAGGGATGTGCGGTCATCGTTACTTCATTTCTGTTTGAATAAGTGAGTTCGAATAAAATGGCCGCTTTGATGGCAATTGTTATACAAGATGATTTTTACAATACGTGAAATCAGTGCATAAAGTATTCCAATGCTTAGATCGCAATTTACACTCATCTGTCATCCAGCAATTAGGATCATGTTACAAAAACACACGGAACTATTGAAAATCAGCCTTTTCCTGAGATACTTCCAGGACGATCGATAAGGCTGATATCTGGTGATAGTACTTCGTTTGTCGTGAAATTCTTTGAGTTCCTAGGAACAAGTGGCTATAACGTCGAGGTTATTTGAAATTCGTACGAGTAATTTTGAGAATCCAGAGTCAGTAATTAAATGACTTGAGTCCTTGGTTGTTGAGCCACAAGTGTGTCATTATAAACGCACATCTCCGACCAGCTGATATTGAAGACACCACTTTCGTTTTACCGAGCGGCTTCTCATACCGAAGCTTTGTACAGCCTTCCACTCCTGATCGCATGCCTCTGGTTAGCAGTTTCGTTTGTCCGTGGGATTGGTTCGTGTGACCACCTTAATTTGCTTTACTCACGCGTGGTTTGGGAGTAAAAACAAGACCAAAAATTCACGGCAATTCAACACTGACATAAATACCTTTCAAACAGATAGCTTTTTCAAAGGAATATTTCGTTCCTTTTTTTCTTCACCTAAAATCCCAAAATTGCTGAAGAATTTCCTCTACTAGCATTTTTCAGCATGAACAACTTGGCTGTTCGTTTCTCATTCGTTTGCAGTTTGTACCCGAACTGAATCTGGGTAAGGAGGTGAACTTTTCGACAAAGCTAATACTGTGGCTGTCAGTGCAGATTTGAAAACCCGCTTTCCTTATTTGGGTTTCTTAGACTGTCAAGCAGTCCACTAGAGGAAGTTTTGGGAAGATTTCCTCCATTTGATCATTTGTCTGTTCGTTTGCAATTCCCAATTTCGCCCGGATGAAGAAAGCTAAGAAGCGAGCAATCTTTCACAGCCGAAGTGATAGCGGCAGCAACAGGCAGTAGAAACAACCGCAGCAACTCAGCCTAATTCAATTGTATCCCATCATAGGTATCCTATAAATGACATAATTAGATCTGTTATGTCAGGATAAGCGCCTCCTCGTCTGGAAATGAAGCCCTTCGAGTATGCTCCCTTGGGATGTGGTCAAGTACACGAGGTACACTGTCAACGATTTGACTCGAATAATTTGCACAAAATATAAGGGCAAAAAATACCACTTGCAAATTGATCACTGACAACTTATCAACTCACTGGGAACCGTTCAGCTGAATTGGATGTCCGATAACTGGCCGGCGAGTACCTTGAAGCAAAATAGATGTGTTGCATTTGCGCACGCTGTCCAGGTAATCCCGAATTGTCTCCGGCTTCTTCCTCACAAGGTTTTGCAGGGAAGTCTACAGGGGAAAATTGTTGTAATAGTGCAGCTCGCAGAGGCGCGGAGAGACGGAATGGGACTCAATAGCACAAAAATTGCAAATTAGCCTCAAAAAGGTATGTTAAAATGGAAACGGATTTTCAAAAGATGCATGAATGAAATCCCGTCGTACACGTTTATTCTGACATCGTTGATGAAACTTTATTTATCCCTCTGCAGACTTCTTACTATGTGATACACTTTATCAGCCCCGACCAATTTGCCGAGAAAAAAGATAGCCTAATTTCAGATCTGAATAAATAGGTGAACATAAAGTTTCAGAGGAGATGCAATCATATCCTTCTGCTTCTAGGCAGGGAAGGTTGAAAACGAATAATGAACCAGTAAATCGAATTATCTTTCCACCGGTTAGTCATGCAATCCAGTGATCGCAATCGGTTAGGGGAAATGAATGTGGCGGTTGTCTTCGGGCAACAACCAATAACCTAGATCGTCACTGAGCTCGGGAGTGACATTGCTGGATTTTGTCTGAGATGAGCAATAGCTTCCGCTACGAGTAAAACCCGAGTTATGCAGTCACTTTATCTGTTGTCATCGTTCGCTATTTAACTACTTTGGACTGATGCATTACAGCATACAGAATATCCTAACCTTTCCAGTTAGGCATCCTTATTCCAATAGACGGGAAGTTATCTAACTGAAAATCATACTGTCACCCGCCTATTGGTTATCGGTCATCTTCATATTAAGATTAATGCTCCATCGTTTGACTAGCACAGATGGCCCCTCAGATACTCTTGAACTGATAGATGAACAACGGAGTGGTCGTTTCGGGAAACTTATATATATTCTTATGCCTGATTGCAGGAAAACGCTAACTATTGACAACGTGACTGAGCATTACTTCTGATGTTGACTGCATCAGATAGAACTCTGATAGAGCCCCATTCGTGGTGCCAGTTTTGTGTAGCAGGCTGACAAAATAAGATCTGCGAATTACCCACCCCCGGCAAGATGGAGGTTTTTCTTCACATATCATGCTTCGATTCGTGTTTTTTCTAGTCGTCCGAATTCCGAAAAGAATTCGTAGGTTTTCTACAAGCCTGTTTGAGTCGTATCATTGGAGCGTTCGTGTTGAACCCTAGACTTGGAGCAAGTTATTGGGTTTCCTTTTTTGACATACAAGGAGAAAAATCTGAATGTCAGTTATTTGACCAGCTCTTATCTCACTTCTTCGAATAATTTTCCAATTGATCTATCAGGAAGCCTTTGTCAAACTTTCGTCTGGTTTTATATGCACTGGACAGCATTATGAGAGGAAAATCATGTTTTATGCTGATTTGAGTAAAATACGAATGGTTATGAAGGAAAAGTTGAACTTGAGAATACGTGGACTAGAAAAAACGGGGATGTAAACAAAACGTTTCCCAAAACAAAATAGAATATTTTATCGTTTACTACAGCCCTCGAGTTTTGTTTCGTACATAAGTTGGGAGAAATAGTGATTGTTTTTCATAGAAACCCTCACATTAACCTTCTGAATATTCCACGTGGAATAAATCCTTTGTTTTATAAAAAGTTACCCCTCGGTTACAGGAAATAGCCAGAATCACAGTCTACATGGTTCAGTGACTAGGTAACCCGTGAATACCGTAAAAATCCATTTACCAATCATCCCGGAGCTTTTGTGGGTAATATAGTCTACCGGAAAAAATCACAACTTACCGGAAGAAGTATTATTCCTGGTTGGTGTTGCCTTCCGCAAAGCAAATACAACACCCAGCAAGAGAAGACATAGCAAACCAGATACCACAACCAAGATGGCTACTATAATAATGGTAGCGCTAGAATTCAGTGGCTTTTCACTGTGAAATTCATTTTTATCCACCCTGTTCAGCTTCGTTCCGGAATCTCTGATCTTTGATTTTCTCCCACTTTTGCTGTGCTTTGTTAGCCCTGGTTTGGTTTCAGTTTGTTCGATACCAGAAAACACTGCCGGATTTGAACTGAATCGAGACACCTGAAATTGTTCGAGTTGACGTGAACCATCGATGGGGACTTTGTCCTTCACAAAATGAATCCTTATAGTATATTGACGTTTCAAGGTTTTTGTCTTATCCACAGGCTTGTCTTGCACGGTGATAAACAAATTCATCTGATTTACTGTTGGCTGTTCGATTCTTTTCTTACAAAGAATCGTGTTGTCTAAGCGAAACTCAAAGAACGCATTGTTCTCCAACAGCACCTCGGTCTGTCCGTTTGCGCCCTCATCTCTATCAACTATCACATACGGGAACTCGATGCATGGATTGTTTGTCTCATTTTGGTCGGTTTTGAATGTCAAGTCGATCACAGAAGGAGTGAGTTCTCCACCGCCTATCACTCGATCATTAATCGACAGCCCGCGTTGTACAAGTGCTGGGGCGTTGTCATTCTCGTCTTCCACGGTCACAGTCACGCTAACTTCATCGAAGAAGGTGGGGCCTTTGTCTGTGTTTATAGTTTGCTTGCCACGAAACAACTCTCGCACCGGTTGTTCATTTCTCGCCAGGACAATGAAAGAAATTTGCTTTGTAGCTTCGCAATCCAACACCTGACGAGTTCGTAAGTAGCCCGTATGTCTTGAAAAGTGTAGGAAAGGGTGAGAAAAGCTGCTTAACTTATTCGCTTGACTTGTATGATAGACTTCTAGCATGATTACGGGACATTATCAGGCTAATTTCGGAATCTAGTAACTATATGTTTTTAGCTGTCTGTGGTGATAGCAATTTTACCGTATACATTTGAAACCTAAGAATTCAATAGAACTCCGAGGACGGCACTTGTTTAAAACATGAATTCAATGACATTAGTCAATCTACAGTACAGCAGCCAGTACATGTACTAGTTTACAAACATTTTACCGGGATTATCATAGTAGTCCTTGAAATGGTTGATCAGAATGTGTTACTTCAAGAGTCCTGAATCACCTCCAGTAGTTGGGTCATTGAGTTTTTTTGAACTTGATAGGGAACATGGGAATTTGCCGACCAGACAACAACAGTTCCTCGAACTATTGTCAGTTTTATATGGAAAAGTTAAAACTTATTCAAGAAAAAAGAATTTTCGTTCCCAATGTTAAGACGATCAGGGGTTTGTCCTCATGAAAGGTAGCTGCCAGCTGAGCATTGAATCCGAGCTCTAGGGAGGAAACACGTTTATTGCTTCTCTCATTTAGAAAACTTGGGGCGGTCAATAGCCGAACTGTGGGTGACACAAATCAGTTCAAACAAGGATATAACTACTTGGGTGTAGTGCTACAAACATTAGAATCTTCTCCGAGAAGAGATTAAGTAAGAAATTAGCCGTCAAAAAGCTGTACGAAGCAATCTCTCCATTATTAATTGGCCAGAATGCTACTAGTCATTAATCTAGTGTGGTGTCGTACCCAAGCACTGACGTATTCCCAAATATTAAATCGCAAGCACTCTGCTAGCTGAGAAGCGGCTCTTGGAGTAGCCTCGTGGCGTATGTTGTAGAGCACTTGCAGTACCTAGTCTTAGATCGCTCCCGTAAGTCAGTTCGACTCTAACTGAGATCTACAAATTTTAACTTTTGCATCAATTCAAAGTTTATTGAATCTTTCATACTTCAACTTGTAACTGTCTATTGACCGTACAAAAGTTAAGCAACCGAATTCTCTTCAGTTGAGAAATTTCATTATTCACTTTTGGATCATCGCTAATGTGATATTTTTTTATCTATAAAGCCGCCTAACTGAAGCCAAACTTTTGAACAAGAAAAAGTACGAAACAACCACCCTTCATTTTTCCTAATTTTAATTACTCATACAAAATTCGGTTCCATATTTTAAACTAAACAATTCAGAATCTAGTGGCTTGTGAAGGGAGTTACTGTTTGTTCGTTGACATCAAACGACAAATTAAAATTTGGGTTTTTAACCAAGCCAAGTTTCAGTATTTCAATTTTCGGTTTTATCAGACTGTTTGGTTTCCGAGTTTCCAAGATATTTTATCATTAGAGCTCCAAAAGGAACCCAGGAAGCTCGACCGGTGTGTGCACAAAATCAGCAAAATTCGTTTAACCACGATCAATAAAAACATGGACTTCTGGTGATAAGTGATTTGCATACAGACTTCAACTTATTTTATTAGGTGAACATGAAAGAACTGCAAACTATGGCATCGTTATTATTTTCAGTAACATCGTCTGACTAAGAAAAGAAGCTGGGTAATTTCCAAGTAAAGTGGGAAAATTCTTCATGAATAATCTGGCTGGAATGTCCGTTGGTTTCAGAAAAGGTCAGAATACATACTATGGTTGTCGATGGACATAATGCTTTAGGTTCACTTTATGGCAGGACAAAATAAAGCTGTTTCGGCTGTTCGTAACTGCACTGAAACTCACGATTCGACGAGGATAAATTCGGATGCGTTGCAATTTTCCACGTTTTTCAATTCGTATATAGTGCGTTGATTCTCCGAATTAATGTCGGCATCCACGGACTGAATTTGGCCTATGCGCGTGTGACGAGGCAATCCTTCTTTGACAGAGAATGCATAATGCCGTTGTTTGATGACCGGAGGATTGTCATTTTCATCGCTTACCTGTACCAAAGGTGGAGAACGGGACGGCAACAGTATCTCTTACGCGATATTTGTTTCTGGTGATCATGCAGTAAAACGATTTATTTCAATAAAATTTGTGGAAACTCCTCTCACGTTTATTTTGGTCAGTAACTTTGCTTTTGACATGGTAGGTGGTAGTTTTTGGCTTGTCCGGTTCGAATCAAATTTGATTTTAGAAACTCTTCACACCACATTTTTCCTTTGGGAAGCGAATCTGGTAAATGTAATCAGTGATGCTCAACCGCGTCACATAATCAAAAGTACGGGTGCACAAAAGCAGAACGAGTGTTATTTGTGAAAATCATTCAAAAGAATTGTCAGGTTTTGTAGTCTTGTCAGAGTGCTCCTCACATTTTCGAATGGAACATGAGTGGAAAATTTGCATATTTGATAATAACGTTCGCGTGGATAAAAAATAGTGATTTACTATTTTTACTAGAAGACAGATACTACACAACCACTAGACCGTAATCGTAGACGAAGCTGTGTAGCCAGCATTTGCCAGAAACGTCCTTATGATGCCTGGTCATGGCTACCAGAAGAAGGATATAAAAGTCAGATTTTGCCATTCGGAACCAAAATCCTACTTGTTTACATTTCAAGCTTGCAGTATCCTCTGTTCAACCGCTAATTACCTAGTGAAGAGGAATACAGTGGATCTTTAGTAACAATATTATCCACGTCGAATATGCATAGGATAATAATCCTAAAAAATACAGCCGACGCAGCCGAATTTATGGTCAGTAAGTGTCAGGCACTGCACATCGGCCTGCGTAAGCCCGTTAATACTGCTTGGTTGATTGCGAATAGCTTCTTATAACAAGTACTTACAAAATCTTTGAACGAAAGTAGTCAGTGTTCTCATTAGTCCGTTAGTATCATGTACTTCTCAACAGACGATTCCGGATTTTGGAAAAGATGAACGGGTCTAGTTTTGTCCAGTTCAACAGCTGTTTGAAAAGCAATTCCGACGTTCATGAAGTTTTTGTTTTACAATGAAAATGTTATCAAGTTGGAGACGATTCTTTGGTAATAATTCATAAAAGCACGTGTTGTAAGGCAACAAAGGGCTTATCGATTTTCTGAAATTACGACTCATCGAATGCAATATTAAAAGACAAAGGAGATAAATATCTCACAAACCTTACAGTTATTGAAAAGCTAGAAATATTTATGAACATAGAAGTCAATAGCATTAAATTGCACGATGTATTCCGGACCATTTCGCTGCATCTTCACTAGTGCATACTGCAGTCAAGGTGATCATTTATAAATGGTAAATTGAACGTTCTCATGAGATCAAAGGCAAAAGTGCACACTCAAAATAGCAACGCAGTGAGCTGAAGTCTTCCAAAATGTGTCAGCGTCCGACTATATAAGTTTATTACCGTACAGTGCCCTTGTATTCATCGGTGAATGGTGTTTGAAACTGAGAAAGGTAGAGTTGAGAGCTGATACTACGGTGTACAGCTGAGTGAGTTGCAAAACTTCGTCCGTATGTTTCGATTAAAAGGTTTACGAACTTACTAGCCATGAAAGCTGAATTTTTAAGAAATAACTGTAAGAAAGGACAAAATTCGTTTTCTTTTCTTCTCACTATGGTATGTTAATAGCATTATCATTCGAACAATTTTTTACGAACTTCTAGGCGACATAACAACGTATCGTGGGCTTTGAGCATTCCAAGAAATGGATCTCAATTGATGCGCGTTGCCCAGCAGAATATTCTGAGGTTATCCAACCTGCCAAAAGCGTGTCGATGTTGAGAACTTTCTAGCGACAGGATCTCTTCTCCTAATCTTCGCCAATGTCACCCCTCGTTGGGAAGCAGAACAAATTTGGAATCACTCTGAGACGATGGTAACTTTGATGTGGAAAAGAAGTTTCCCCTTTTCAAGAAATATCGATGGACATTCGACCACATCAGTCTCGATGGTCATGAAACTGTTTGTGGATTCAAAGTAAATAATTTTTAAAATTCATAAAGTTGTTCGCAAAATATTAGAGTGAAAACAATAGGGAGTGGAAATTAAAAATACATATTGATTCGCCATTGAAAGTGATTTCAGGTATAGGTTCGCTGTTCCGCGTCAGTTCTTTGCAAGGTCAGCTGTGGTTATTCGAAGTTATCAAGCAAAGGAACTCACTCTTATAGTGACCCTGGCTGTGGCTGTATGCCGCGACTCAAGTTGTTCGGACTGATCGATTGCCAAAACTAGAAATCGATATACTTGTTGTCCTTCGCAATCCAACGCAATGCGAGTGCGTATCTGTCCGATGGCTTGATCAATATAGAACTTATCTACATCTTCCCTTAAATTATGCGAGTGCATTTGTGTAGAGGTATTGGTAGTTCTTCCAAACTGAGTCCGATCTGGTTGAGTATCTGTGTGTGTTGCGTTAATTATCACTTTCTCAGCTTCACCTTCCCAGGCCGTGTGGTTGTCGTCGGTATCATTTATCACCCAAGGCACAAGTGAATAGAATACGAGTGCGTTCATTCCAATATCCATATCTGTGGCTTGAACTCCATGGGTAGGAGTCTTCCCGGCTGGTGAAGTGAAACTGATCACGGCATTAGCTGAGTTTTCCGACACGCTTCCATGATAATGTTCTTGTGTGAACATCGGGGAATGATCGTTTACATCCAGGAGACTCAGCTGTAACTGATTTTGGCTGACCAAGCTGTTGGCCGTTTCCCCATCTCGACAACGTACAAGGATTAATAGCCTTTCGTGTGCCTCACGATCTAGTCTGGCTGTCGTGAGCAGTTCGTAGATTTTACTTCTTTGAATCAGTCTATTTGTGGAGACTTCTCGGAGAAAAAAACTTCTCTCGGTTGACTCGACCGTGCAATTGATCGACTCGAACTCACTATCTGCATCGGTGACGTGTACGTGACAAATTAGTTTGTTCTCAACTTCCGAGACTGATTCGTGCTGTTCGAGAACACTCAGACGGGAGTAGTCTCTGTCCAATGGCTCACCGTGATAGTAGAAACGAATCAAGGGTGCAAAATCGTTCACGTTGATTACGGTCACGTGAACGTGAGCTGTGGCCGACAGTGCTGGCTGACCATGATCAGAAGCGACCAGGTCGAAAGTAAACTCCGTCTGTTTTTCGTAGTCCAACGGTTGACTTACACGCAGTGTGACCCCGTCATTCACGGGGATTAGTTGAATATGGGTTCGGAGAAAGTCTGCCGATACCGAAAACCCTTTGGTTGTGGTTAAATCCAAACGACTTGGTTGCATGGTGTAGGACAGACGACCATTACTGTCCGAATCGGCGTCATGGACTTTCACGCTCAGTAATGACACACTAGCCTGGTTCTCTCGTAACCGGACTTGATAGTTAGACCTCTCAAATATAGGTGCATTGTCATTTTCATCCAAAATCTGGAAAAGAAAGGCAAAATATCGATCAATGATAAATAGGTCGAATATGATAAAGGTAGATGTGTCGAAAAATGATTTTTTTTTTGAGATTCTCTTCCAACAATGTGTTTGATCATGAAAAACAACAGAGAATTCTCGTGCATTTCAGTTATCCTAGACATTCAAGATAAAAGGTTTCAAGGAAAGGAGGACTCGTTCGTACGAGATCGGAAACAATCATTTTGTGTGCCTTTCCAAGTTCAAGAAGATGATTTATGGAAGTTTTCAGTATGAACAACTTCTGAAAGGAAACAGTTAGTTAATGATCGCATGTATATGCTGTCTTTACCATACTTATAACCAATCTTATCGTCAGTTTTGTCTCCGGACGACAACATTAAGCTCTGTTTGACGGGTGAAGCTTGAGAGTTTGATGATCAAAGTGGAAGAGGTTTGATTCATTGATGTTGTTGCAAATCCCATGATACAATTGTTCCCAGCGGTGTGACGGCTAGGATTACATCATAGCAACAAGAACATCTGATTGTCACGGAACAGCTGGAAAAATAACTATGATCACGTTATTTATGGCTTCAGTTTAGTAAATCTTCTTTCTAGTATGTCTGAAATGGTTTTATATATCTTCAATAAGCACCATTGTGAACCATTGAGCCACCTGTTCTTTTATCGTTGATCTGGACAATGTCCAGTTTTTCTTGTCAGATCTTGATACAGATTCCTGGAAAAGTTTCTTTCAATATGATTCGAGAATGTCCAGAACACAAAGGTGGTCAAGTCGCTTGGACTTGTTTGTGACGTGATCCTAGTGACAAGGTTCGTTATGATGATTCCGTGCAACGGCGGTTAATGGAAACACGATCATGATCTAGGGCCCAGTGTGTGTAACAACGGATGTTCTGCAAGTCAGTCAAGCTACAACGGTGTTTCTGGTGAGACCAAAAGTATATTGCCGTTAGGGTCAAACAAGTAATGGTGAAGATGATCGTCCATGCACTGAAACACATGGTCCACCCAACATGAACAGGTCAGAAGTGGTTAGTGATAGAACGAAAAACCTTTGATTAGATCACTAAAAAGAATTACCTTTCGTTTACCCAACACTGGAAACACTGCTGCAGATTACATGTAACCAGATGACTGGCCCCGAAGTAAGAAAAATCTAAAAAAGTAAGGAAGGAGAAAGAATTTTCTACCGTGTTCTGAAGGTGAAGAGTAACCTGTATGCAAGCTTTAAGCAAAATTAACTGCCGCATTTTTAAGATGTTTAATAACACATCGTTCCTAGACCCGCCGTGGTCAAATGGTTATCATCGTCACCGCAGGTTACTTCCCCATTTTGTAGTCTCTCGCTGACAGCGGCCCTCTTCCTGAATTATTACACATTTTTATATGAAGAAAATAAAGTGGAAGTAAAAAAAAATACTTTTACTGTATATATATATATATATATATATATATAGTATAGTATAGTATAGTATAGTATAGTCTTCTTCCAGAAATTGAGCCGAATTTTCATTTTTTGGCACTCAAAGTACTTTATGAGGTTTATCGGGGTAGGTGGATACGGCTTTCTTACCATTATGTCTGCATCTACTAAGAGTGATTATCTAGAATTTGAAAAACCAAGTCCATCAGTAATTGTATTACGAGCAGCCGGGTCAATGGACGCTCTAACTTCCATCTGTTCCCCTATTTTTCAACTTCCGTCCTCCTACTTTATGGGTTATCACTGTCCTCCTATTTTACTGAGCTGAACCCAAATTTTGACTCCAAAGTGAAGATAATCAATGAAAACTTTGGCCTTCTAATTTATACTGCCATCTTTGTGCACATCAGGCAGTTGGATCAGATTTAGCCATTTAAAAGACGAACACGGAGGTTCCGCACATTTTCGTGATAAAGAATGTCCTATTTCACAAGGAGTCGTTCTCAGTTTGCGATCCGAACTTTGATATTTTAGATGTCATGCGGCGGCCAAACTGTTGTGTCCTGAACTTGAGACCCTTCTGTCCTGGGTTCGAATCCTCAGGCAGCTGCCGCCACCGCCGTTTAACCCCTAACGAACAACATCTAATTGATCGCGACTCCATCTCTGAAATATTGCATTACTGTAATTGGGAAAATAAACAAGGGAAATATTACATAACTAAACTTCATTCTTCTTCGGGAACATACGAGATCGGACAATTAACATAATGAATATGTTTACAGTGAGAGCTTGAGACGCAGTGGCCAATAAAACCGATCGCCAGCATTAGATTATGAGTAGGCTTAGAACTCCTAATCGGCGCAGGTGGCTTGGGCCGCTTGGACTTCGGTTTACGTATCATATCCCAAGGGTAAACCCAAAAATTAAACACTATCATATTGTTATATCATACTTACCTCCAAGGGTCGGTTTTGAATACAAATACCAGAACAAAATGAACAGATTTCCATTTCCAACAGAACTAGGGAATCTCTCACAAAACTGGGTTACTAATCTAGCACTTTCCTGTTTCTACTTAATCGACAGATTTGAGTAATACCTTTGTGCGATAAACTAAAAGTACTATTTTCATTTTTTCTGGGCAGCACGGAACCGTGCCTTCAGTACCAGTGCATTTATAAAGTCCCTACGAAGCAGTTGGAGCATCTTGAAGTGATATGTTTCTCTCTGAATCCCTGCCGGAGGTCGTGTACAAACATTGAGGGTAATAAATCACAGTTTCTTTGCTACAAAAACGGAAATGAGGTGTCAGTCATTTCCCCACCCAGCGTCTATGCTTCATTTAACACAGCAGTCAATCCTTCATGTCTTTCATCGAACCAGTGTTCAATTCTGCATGACAACCATTACCAAGGAGCCGTAGGTACTTTAGAAATGTAAATTTCAAGATGAATGCATTTCTATAACTCATAGTAATTTCAATCTGCTAAAGATGTTTTCCATAATTTAAAACGCATTTAAATGCCACGGAAGTAGAAAAACAAATGTGAAGATGGGTGGTACTGAGGTCGTAACGGGAAATACAGTTGTATTTTTCGCATCCAAAAATCTGACTCCAAGACACAGAATCGAACCGGTAGCATCACGCGCACCAAGTAGCCTCACTACCAGCCAAGCCATAGCAGTACGGCCAGTCGGGTGTGAATAATACGAGTGAATATTCAAAGATGAGCAAACCATTGTCCTCATGACACGCCGCCAACGTTCTGGTTTTATCCACTGAAATAGCCTCGTCGGTCAATACCCAATGGGACGGAAGAAACGTTACTGAACGCAATCCAATGAATATTGAAATATACGCATAGCATGCACAGGTATGGTCGAAACTGATGCTTACAGGTGTCCAATGAGCACATTTTGTGCTCGTGCACGACAGCATAACCGCAGAACCATATAATTTTACATGTACTATAACCAGCAAGTAGTGACAAAGTTTTACGACAATAACCCTCGTGGTATGCTAGTATAGGGTGAATACTCTTGCTCAAAGTGCAGAAAAAGCCATAAATATTTGCCACCACCAGTGGGCCACAAGTATAACGGAGTATGAACCTCTGAGGGAAATGGAACAAGATTTTTCCACACTGAATTTACCCAAACATTATTAAGAGTATTGCATTCACACAGGAAGTTGAGCGTTTGGTCTACCTTCGTGTATCTTGGTTTTTCACCATCACACTGACATATAGCCCGTCATTTTGGTGATGAAATAATTTCCTATCTTATGGGCCATCCATTGTTGCACTTTTGACTCAGACGGCCAGTAGGCAGGCAGACCTTTGAATATCCTCTTTAGAGCACAAATATTTTTACGAATAAGTTTAAATGTGCCCCTTACAGGGTGATTGCATGAACTGGGCCCTGAAGCTGTGCATGCTTTCACAGGTCTTAGTCTAAACAAAGAACAAAGAAATAGTTCCGCATGACTCTATTTACTAATCTCTCGTGAAACATAGCATCAAGCGTCATCCTGAAATCATACTACCTACCAAGGTGACTTGCATTTATTGAATTCGAGGACTTTCTGAGTCACAGCGGCCAAGATTCTTCCACCGAAAAACGCTAAAATTTCCATTCCAGTCGAAATCAGTTGTCCTCGTTTTCGTGATACATGGGCTTACAGAATGATCAATTTCAGGGGGGGGGGGGGGGATCTGACCCCAAAGGACCATTTTCTGAGCCTTCCGAAGCTCACCGTGTGCCAGACAGTCACAAATATGAAATAAATCCATTGCCAAAATGACAGGCTTCGTGATCTGAATCCCCCGATAAAATACGGACGAACCTTCATTTTTTGGGCTTGCAACACAATCTTCATATTCCGTGATACTAGTCTCTCTGAAGATTGTCACCACCTTAAATCCAACCGAGGGTGAAACTGCCTCGGGATCATCTCGCGGGGGACAAGGGATAGGGAATTCCGCCGCTGCTTTTGAACGTTTTGCGTATAGAATTGTCCCGTTGATTCAATTTTCTAGGTCTTCTACCTCTGATATCCTTATTTGTGAGGGGGGGGGGTTCCTGTGATTCATCCGAAAGCTGATGTTACTTTTCACGTTAAAACACTGAGCAAGATGCAGCACAAAAGACGAGAAATTATAGGTCACTGTAATTCAGCTTTGATTCCCCTTAAAAGGGTGTCGGGAAAATTCAATTTCAACGAGTTTTCTAACTGCTAACGTGATAGCAATATAAGCGGTTGACCAGGATCGCTCATACTTTCTTGAGTTCGGAGCTCTCATTGATGCGAACTAGAATTCCCCATTTTTCGAGATGCTTGACAGATATCGTTGAGAGGCTATTTTGAAGCACACATCCTTAAATTCTCGAATAATGAAAGGATTTCCCTCGACCTTCTTATACAGGCACAATGGTGAAAAACACATTGGCCGAAGAGACGGCTTCTACGAAAATAGGCAGGTGGCTACCCTATCTTAACGTAACCTAGGATAGTTTGTGATCCCTTTTACAAGTTCTATTACAATTCCATACCTTGTTACGTTTTAGCTCACTTTGCTCAGGGCGTTTTAATCTGTCATCCTAGGTCACACACACACTCATTTGCCCATAGCGCAGCGAAGAATCAACATCAATGAGAGGACATTGGGGATAGATGAGTACCTTTACCCAATGGACTGATATACCCTAATTAAGTCACGAAGTTCGAACTGTATACCAAGTAAATTTTCAAATGCTTCACAATGGACACTACAAGTAATACTGGTACCAGGAGCACGAATATTATATAAAATGGAAAATTTGATGGCTGATTAACAAATGATTCATCGTTCAGCGAAAGTGATTAACTCATAACTATAGCAATGAACGCTCTGTAGAGCAGTTTCAACTTTGTTTAGAATGATCAGGTGCACCGCACAACCACTGAACCCCCACGGGGAAAGAAACTCAAGATGGACGATTTTGAGTCGAACGAGTAGCCACCAGGCTGCCCGAGCTGGTTCCTAATGGTTTGCTCAACTTCATCATTGGTTTTTCAAAGGAGACAACCAGCAGACCTCTCGACAATCGACTCCTGTGACGGACTGCCCCTATTTGATTCATTTTATTACTCCGAGACATCCCTAATTTGCACCTTGAAAGTAATACATTAGGCTCTATGGTTCGTCTACTTTAGTTCCTTGTTCACTTTGAGTGGAATACTGGCAAAGAACACAACTGCTGTTGGTGGTACATGGAGTAAAATATATGACCTAAAGGTGATTTCAAAATTCACCGAATGACTCATTTTCTTAGCCCTTAAATGCAATGTCCTGAATCTGCTAATTTGCTTCCCAACAACTCTAGGTAAAATATGAAATTGTACCTAAACTATTATTCTAAAACTCAATTTTCCGTCGTATTCCGTATATCATAAATCGACTTTTGGGCTACCAAAAGAAATTAGCCTGAGGCTCAGAAACTCAAAACGAGGAAAATTTCAAATACTACTTATCAGTTATCTTCTGAGGACCGAATTCACCAGAGGTGGTTTTCGTCACTGATAAATAGATGCTAATCCTACCACAAATATTTCGTTTTGCTAAAGTGTCCACTAGGTGTTGGCCTGACTTACAGAAGCATAAAATTGGATACATTTATAGAATACTAAACAGCGTCATACGGCTTGATAGTAGATGCGCGATGATAATAAGCTGACTGGGAATTGCCAATTGATTTACTTGTAATGCCTGTGCTCGAATACAAAGTCACATGGGAGCTGTCTGCCGAATGTCCATTTGGTTTTCACGAGGACCGAGAAGAGTAAGGCCAGGAACATGAAATTTAACTATTTTTGTTATCAGGAGAGATGTAAAATCCCTAGGATACAGCAGATACTCGTTTCTATGACATACTCTGCTCGAAATCTATCCCCGGATGATCATACGGCTTCTTCGTATCGTTCACGTAAAACTCGGTGTCAAAACAAGAAACTATGATCCGAGGACAAGCACATCCTGTTGGGATGGTGATGCTTTTGAGTTCTGTTAATAAAGTGTATCGAAATATCGGCAAATATACTGGCGAAAAATACTTCTGAGTAAATTAACATAAACCGTTTCGAAACATGATGAAGAAAAATAAGCTGATTCATTTTTAAGCATATCCAAATCCAACATTTTACGCGAGACTAAAGAGGTCTTTTTGCAATGGCGAAAAAATTCGAATTACATTGTAGGCTGTTTTGGCTGCCGATTTACTTTGGATGATCAATGGTGGGACTTGAAGGGTTCGCAAAAACGTATTTGGAGAAAACATGCACCAAGAAATCCATCAGGAAATAGTGGCTTATCTTGACATCAACCTAATGTACTCCCTCTGCTTCACGGTACCCACTGTAGGAGCTTGCACTCACCATTGTTGCATATGCCCCATTAAATGGGCTGTCTCAAATTAAGGATTACCTTGTTGGGAAGTGTCAACCGCACGGAATTCATCGAGCTCAAAAACAAATATTGCAGTGTTATATCGGAAGTCCTTCTGCGAAGATAACTTTTCTGAAGGGTAATGCGTGAGAATAAGCCTCGCGTTGGGAAGTACTTCTGATGGCCATTCACAAAACCTATTCCATTTAGTACCGTTTTGCAGTAGTGCAATCATCAACACTTTTATGGTTTTGTCTCCACATTTGCCCTACAACTTCCCTAATCTTATTGTGAAGTAGAATCTATTTCTTACGTATTTTCTCTAACTTAACCTTTGGAGACAAAAGTATGGCACGCAATGGAGCACAGAATAATTAATGGTATGACTTGTTTGGTAGTACCTGTGACTACAAAACTGAAATAATTGAATGATTATTGAGACATGTCAGCATACAATTAACGAAAGAATAATACGCGCCTGAAACATGGTGGAACAAGTTTGCACGTAAAAATAACTCTAATTCTTCTCCTAGTGTTTCACATTCATTTATGTTGTTGGATTCATGATAGATATGTAAGGGGAAATGTACTGGATTCAATGAACTGTGTTCAATACTGAGAGGAAAGCAAATGGGAAAAGCTTCTGTGTTTACCATTCACGAAGCGATCAGTGCCGGGAAACTAAATTGCTTGTGTCCGTAAATCGTAATGTCTGGAGAATTTCGACAACACCCGAATATTCAGATGAGGCGGTTGACTTCTGATGTGTAGAAGTGGTGGTTTCCAATCTTGTGAAAACCCTCCAGGAGAAGCTGCTTTGCACCTGTGTGTGATGCCTACCGTTCTCCACAGGATTTCATTGTGTTGCATCAATTTCGCTTTTATCTGCTGACGCTACACTTATTTTTGTCTGACTGCATTAGTTGCAACACAGTACACTTTCGTGTGTACAACTTCACTACCACGAGCTGAGCCAATTCGTCAGGTGATTTACGCGTTTTGTATCACCTCGGAGGCAACACCTTCCAATCCAGCCACCACCGGCCGCCGTATAGCTGGTAGACATTAGTCCGTCTACTTACGGCTTCTCACTAAGCCTGGCATACTGAAGCCTTTCGTCCGGTTTTTAGGATGTGTCTAAGTCGCACGTTGCTGGCTATCCTTGACAATGCAGTGGGCCTTTGGGTCTACGGGGTACGCCTCTTCAAATGCACTCAGGCTGAAGCGTGGAATGGAAGAATTTTTCCGGAATGAGCTACAAGTCTGCCCTAATCAGCTCAGTCGTGTCACACCGATGGGAATGCAAACATCGGTCGTAGTCCTATTCGGGAATAATTATTATAAGGCTAACTGGATGTTGCTTTTGGCCAAACCGATTGCGTGGTTTGAGCATATTCAGCTCAGCACCTTGGTAATTTAATCCGGCTTTCGATCCATCTGCGACATGGCTAAACAAAAAGGACGATCTTCTATTCCACTTTTAATTTCCAATTCAGGTTTGCCTTGCTAAAATAATAAAGTACAAGTTGGTAGCGTTCAGTTTAAACCCAAAATACCTAGGTTCTTACTGTGCAAAAGCTCTTTTTAGCTATACTACTGGCCCGATTCTTGCTTTAAAAATAAATTTTCACAGAAATTCAGCGTCTTCTTCCTTCACTTCATAACGTCGTAATTGACATAGCGAATTATACAGCATATACGATTTTGTCCTTGGTTTGTGCTATGCCAAAGTACTTCGTTACTTCTCATTCAGGTTTCCGAAGGCTTTTGAAGTTTTTTATCCAAGGTCATACTTCTTGTTCAGATGGCTGTATTCTTCTACGATATGTACTGTTTATCTGAAAGCACTTTCCATTAGGCAAATCTTTAATCCTTCAAAGAAATCTTCGGATTTCTCGCCACCCATTTCTGTCGATCAGTTAAAAGGGATCTTTATTCAATGAGCGGTATAGACTGTGGCTACTTCATGCAATTCTAGTTGTCAGGGTTCATTTGGCAAGATAATGCACTGTCTTCAATAAGTATCAAGAAAACCAGACAAAAGGATTACTTTGACAGTAGAAAAACTTTCTGATGTGAAAGAATGCTCTGCCGTTGAGAGAGAGCAACGTTGACAATACAAAATTTGAACAATAAATTCTTTTGCTTATACTAATTTCAGCAGGCAAGGAGTAGGAGAACATATCTTTGTGGTGATTTCATTCTCAGGCCAATTATAATCACAATTATGTGAAACAAAATAAGGGAAGAAAAGGACACAACTAGTCATTCATTTAATCAGTCAGTCAGTCCATCGATTGGTTAGCAGACCAATCAGCAGATAAGAGGGGAAATGGTGAAATTTTGCTTCGTCGTCAGAGGCCTGAATCGGCGTCACATTCAGGAATGACGTGATCAACATTCGGTCACGGAAGTTCAAGTGCATGTATCACATTATTTTGTATACAAAACTTTGGCCGTAGTAGCCGGATGCTGATTGCCTCGGCTGTCGCTAATGTCCTATATCTGATTGATTTGGACTCATTCGGTTGGACCCTGTACAGAGTACTGAATGACGTAATCGGATCAACCTTATGGCCTGTGTCTAACAGATCAGTGACGATAAAGCTTGATACAGCTCCTCTTCCTCCATGTTGAAGCCAACGTGGTTTGTGCTCTTTAATGCGTTTAGGTAAATGCCTTGTCGTTCGACCCACACAAGTGACACTACAGGTGCACTTGAATTGATAAATAATCATCAGAGAGGTCAACAGAGGCAATTTATCCTTGTTGTCGCATTTTTCGATGATCGATGTTTAGAATAAGCATCTCAGCTTGGCAGCTTCGGAAGTGGCTTTGCTTGTGGCAGATAAAACCGTGCTAACTCTCTCGGCAACCGCATACCCCTGGTAAGGGAGTATGAAGAATAGGGCTTTCTTTTCTACCTATTATGTTCTTTGAGGTCTTCTTCAGTATTTTATACTGCTTTCAAAGAATCTGTCGGGGTAGCCGTTTTCAGACGGGATCCGAAGAATCGATCTTAATTCAGCCACTTGTGCGTCGTCCACATTCATCACGACGAGATTGCACCTTGGCATGGTGTGATGACCCAAACAGCTAGGCAGGATGGCTTCCTTAGCACGGAGATGCAATCACGCCTGACAGTTCAAAGGGGAGAGGCCAGACGAAGTCCATCCCCAGAGCCAGTTGATAGACAACATCTGTTTCTAACCACTACGCCCCTGGAGAGGACATTTCAGCGAATAAACACGGAGAGAAACAGTTTATCGGTCTAAAGAAAACACACTAGATGGACTTAAGAATGGAGTATCTGGGGTTATTCTCGACTGTGGAAGAGGTGATTGTACTTCATTGGACAGCTATCACCCGCCTTATATGGGAAGCCCCAGCCTAAAGGATGCTGCCCCGTACACTTTCCGCTTGCTCCAATGGAAGCATGGGGCTGAGGACTGAATCCGAAAAGAGGATCGAAAACAAAGCATCAACCACGAAAAGCCAAAATACGTGTAACTATCAGGTCTCCCGTGACTGATCAGAAGTTACCTCACGGGTTCTTCGGTCACTTTTCCGTGCTGAGTTAAAGCACCACTGCCAAAGGGGTCAAACCTTTGAGTCGAAGGCTCCTGTTAGAGTTCCCAAAGAACAACCCTTTCTGCGGTGTGCGCAGCCGCGAAGTATGATTCGCCCTGAAACTTCCAATATCTTCCCTGTAAAGGGCCTTACCGATTTTTCCTCCTTTAATTTGAGACCGAAGCAAACTGCCACGGGTAGATGTGGCTTCGAAGAAAGCAGTAGTTAAGCAGTCAGGTATAAATCGAAAGCACTTCTTAAGCCTTAAAGTACACTTCACCTGGCTGCCTTCAACGTCTGCACACTATGTCAGATAGGGCCATAGGTTGCTCTCTCTAAACCTTTTAACACTTTCAAAATGAATGTATACAGCTTCTCCGAAACACGCATACAGGACCTCACTTCTCTGATCACTCTTCGCACTCCAGATGGAATCCCAGCCTTTCACCTCATTCTTCGCGTGTCGGGTGATTCGTTATCTAATGCTCGTGGTTAGGCTGGTTTGGGATCGCTTTGAGCAGGAAAGCTGATCGTGCACCTCTGGACTGGATCCCAGTCAGCGAACATTTGTATACAGTTCTGCTGGACGGTTCTGTTCGTGTCAGCAACAACAAACTGAAGAACCGGTGCTTGTTCCTCGTGTCTCTGTACGCGCCCACCAAGGACGAATTCTGTGCGATTTGCCTCAGAAGCTTCGAGGCCCACATTCAGCGGACGTGGTGGTTATTGCTGAGGATTTCAGCGCCCAAGTTGTTCCTTTGTGAGATTCCGAAAGGCACATTTGAGGCCCATTTGCTATCCCAGCTGATCGTGCCGATAATGACGATCGTCTTATTCAGCTGTATTCTGACCACAGATTGTTTCCGGCAAGTACAAACTTTTGCCATAAGAAGCGGCACAGACTCACATGGCGTCTCCCTTCGTCTTCACAAGGTTTGACTCAGATTGGCCATATTTTGATTGGTCACATTTTGCGTGTATCTACTGAAGATTGTCGTTCATTTTGGTCTGCAGCTGTGGACTCAGACCACATCTTGATACGTGCTCTCTTCTGTGTCCGTCTCGTCCGTAGCCGCACCAACGTAAATGCCACCCGTCTCGCGCTGTTGCTTCCGGATGATAACCGGTGAAGTGATTTCCAGACGGAGATGTCTACACTATTTTCTATACAGCAGGATGCTCAGGACCCAGATGAAAGCTGGCAACAGATCAAGGAGGCATTGTATGCCTCTTCTAATAGCACTCAGGGCTCAGGTTCAATAAGGCCCACAAACGATGGATATCTTCTGCTGGATGCCCGCAGATCCGTTCCTTGGGATGCCACATTCAATGGAGTGCGTAAATCTCTGAGACGCCAACTGAATAGGAGCCTGAGAAATGGTCGAGAGCAGTGGTGGATGGCGAGATGTAGGAGAAATGCAGAAGGCTGCTTTCATTGGCAATACTCGCAACCTTCACCGTTTGGTTAAAAACACCGGTCCAAGGAAAAGCGGTGTAAGTGAGTTATTCAAGGGATCCGACGGCTCACTGATTTACTCTCAGGGACCTCGTCTGGATCGTTGGACGGAGAATTTCAAGGAACACTTCAGTTGGCCCACTTCTACAGTAGACCTCCCAAATATACCTGCCAGAGAAACGATGTAGTTGGATATCATTTCTCCATCAGAAACAGAGATTATGCGGGAAATAGATTACTTGAAAAGGTACAAAGCCTCTGGACAGAATGGGCTGTATCCACCTTATTTCAAGGATGGAGGCGGAGCTTTGGTGTCGGAGTTAATAAAACTCCTCCGGGTAATCCGGGATGGTGAGCGGATCCCTAGGGCACTGTTTAAACTGGTGATTGTACCGATTTAAAGAGGATGACAGATCCGTTTTTGCGAAAACCACAAAGGACTTAGCATGGCAAGTATCGCGTCCAAACTGCTCATCGGGCTTATTCTCCACCGTTTACCCAGTGCCCGCGAAATGTTTACGCGTGAGAATCAAACCGGTTTCAGATACGGTCGGCGATGTACCGACCACATCTTTACTGTTTGTCAAAAGTTAGAGAGCAGACACATCTTTCGTAGGCCCCGCAATTATTGTCTTTCTTTACCTGAAAGCAACGTTCAACTTGGTCGACCGCACAGTTCTCTGGAGCTTCTTTTCATTGAAAGGTATATCACAGAAGTTTATTTATCTTTTCCAATGCTCGTACGCAAACATCCGAAGCCGATTTAGTGCTCACGGCGATGTTTAACCTGAGTTCACCACGGAAAGTGGTGTTTGTCAGGATTTCCCCCTTTCGTCTTTGATCTTCAGTTTTGCAACTGAATTGATTTTTATATCGCCCTATCCTCGTCAGGGAATAGTGGTGTCCGTCTTTGTTCAGACAGTAAACTGTCTGACTTGGAATATGCGGACGATATTGTTCTTTTGAGTGAAGATCTAGGTAAGTTGCAAGCTCTTTCAGATGGCCTGAACAACAGTGTGGCGATGTTTTGTGATGTTTCGCACCTCTAAAGTGTAAAATACTGTTGCAGAAGTGGGTTGGTTCAACACCAAACCTTTTATTGGCAGGAGAAGCTCTAGCTGAAGTGGATTAATTTTGTTACCTGGGCAGTTACATCTCACCAGTTGGTCGGATAACAGATAAAGTGCCATTGCGTATACAGAAGGCTCGTTTGGCTCTTGCCAACCTCTGTCATCTGTGGCCTCGAGGTGACATCGGATTGTCTGGTGAGGGTAGAGTGTACATTGCGGTGGATAGGTCTGTTCTTTTAAATGATTCAGAATCATGGCCTTTAAGAGCTGAAGATAGGCGAAGACTGTTGGCGTCTGAGCTCCGAATTCCGTGTAGCATTGCCGGAGTATGGTGAGAACAGCGTATCAGCAATGTTCAGTTTAGACGTAAGGTGTTGGGAATCAGAGTTCTGTCTGCGGATCGAGTACTGAATCTAAACAGGGTAAAGGGGGTTGGGACACGGGTTACGCTTGCCCACGGATAGATTTCCCCGGAGTTCGCAGTTAGTGGTTGGACGGTAAGTCGAGGTAGTCAGTCCACGAGATGGCAAAAATGTACGAAAACCGTGACCAATGGACCTGGTCAAGTAGGGAGTTTGAGACTTCCAGGTCGGGGTGACCGGTCTACCAGGTTGGTTGGAGACATTAAGCGATATAGCCAGGTGTCACGGCCAGTGGCGTAGTTGCATTCGGACTTCTTCTTTGTCCTCTTGATTTTCGCTCAGAACTTTGGCTTTTTCTGATCTTCCATTTTATGGTTCTGTTCTTTTTGCCTTTTACTGCTGCTCACCAACACAAAATGCGTCATCTACTCAACGGTAATAATCAGGCAAACACTTTATACTTTCATTCAGTTCTCGAGATTCAAATCTGGTCATGAAAATATCGGCCAGAAGTGGACTTGAGGGAGATTACTATTAGGACACCATCTTTTTGCCCGTACTATGATTCATTGAATAGGAATTCTACTTTAAGAGTGCACCACAACAACGATTATTTTAGGTTATCTGTCGGGATTAATATCGATATACCTTTTCTGACAACAAGGATAAATTGCCTCTGTTGACCTCTCTGATGATTATTTATCAATTCAAGTGCACCTGTAGTGTCACTTGTGTGGGTCGAACGACAAGGCATTTACCTAAACGCATTAAAGAGCACAAACCACGTTGGCTTCAACATGGAGGAAGAGGAGCTGTATCAAGCTTTATCGTCACTGATCTGTTAGACACAGGCCATAAGGTTGATCCGATTACGTCATTCAGTACTCTGTACAGGGTCCAACCGAATGAGTCCAAATCAATCAGATATAGGACATTAGCGACAGCCGAGGCAATCAACATCCGGCTACTACGGCCGAAGTTTTGTATACAAAATAATGTGATACATGCACTTGAACTTCCGTGACCGAATGTTGATCACGTCATTCCTGAATGTGACGGCGATCCAGGACCCTAGCGATGATACTTCGCAAAAAGTTCAACATCGCTAGTTGAAAATGAGCCGGCGACATCCCATTTACCGGATAGATACTCTACCAGCTCAAGTATAACGGTGTAACCAGTCGGGTGGCGATATACCAGTGAATATCCCATTAGGAGCAAACTGCATTTTGCCAGCTTGATTCAGCCTTGCTGTGTTGCACTTCTGGAAGTGAAAATTGCAATTGGATTTTCCATGAAAGATAATATTCATACTCTTCGTGTCATTAATAGATTCCATGAATATATTCCAAGTTTCCACCAGATCACGTTCTGCCTTGGGCTGTTCGTCCCATTTGGAAGTGCCCAACGAGACTAGCCCAGTGATTAGAACCGAGACCTTTCTAGTAAATCGACGGAAAAGGGGTTCGCGAGTCGCTGGATTTTCACTTGCTTTATTAACATACGACGGGTCATATCACGACAGCTCAGGTGGCAGAATATCTGCTCGTAGGCCGAATGTCACCAGTTCGATTTCTGCTCGTGGTGTTGGACTCATGAACGCAAACAAAATGCCAGTGGGTTCCCTATTGCATTTTTATTGGTCTAATTTTCTACAACGGCTGATTAATTTTGGTATTTACCAGGGACTTTAGCGGAGCGAATTTCTTCCGTCAAATAATACGACATGTTCCACAGCTTAGTTAAGTTCTTCCTTGGATTCCCAAAAACTACGGCTGGAGTCCGGGATGTGAAATTTTGGATGTAGTGAATGCAAATTGATTTTCTGTTTCCGAAAAAGCAAGCGAAGGTGCTTAGCCAATAATCTGAAAAAGCGACCATTACTTCATGAGTGAGTTAGCCTAAATCCATTGAGGAGGCGCAGACTGCTGAACCTCAGTCCCATCGGCTATCCGGTGAATAAATTTACCAGTATGGGATTTAAACTGATTATGAGATGAAATAGCTAAACTCTGTAGGGTTTTATCACATCCTTGTGCAGGAGTGCTCCGTGAGGGGAATACCACAGGGAATCAAAGGCTCAATGTACCAAAAGGGATAACTGACAACCAGACAGTGAGACATGGATCGGAGAGCCACTTAAGGTCCTAGTAGGTCAGGCGTGTTAACGAGCCGAAAGACAGTGGATTACCGTCTCCCACCGAAGTGCCTGTTAATGGTGCTCTAAACCGCTCAACTACCGCCGATCAATTTGTTTGCAGCTCCTTTGGTTTACTTGGTCTTCTAGCGAAGAAGACGTTTATCATAGAAGCCCATGCTTTGGCTGGTGACACGTTGTCACATTTCCATGCTCGTGAAAATGAAAGTAATTGTTCGGGGCCCTCTGGGACTGTCTAGTGGTTGCGACTGTGTGGCTTAGACTCAAGCAACCTGGGTTTGAATCTCAGCTGAAACTCAGCTGTTTCGTACTTTTTTAGGAATTACCAGCGGTCAACACCCACCAAGCCCTCACTGGGGCTCGAACCCGGGGTGGAAGTTTGGGGGTGAAGCACCTAACCACCAGGATATCCGGCCGGGCTGCCAGATAGTGTATATGTTCGACAAACTGTCGAGAGTTAGTCCAGAGAACACGGTGGTTAGGTGTTCGACTCACAATCGCTGGGATTCCTTGGATATGTACTGCTGATAATTCCTAACGAGGATGAAACTGCTGTGCAGTTCCTTCATGGTTTTCAGTGGTTAGTTGAGCGCTGATATTGCATGATGAGTAATACCATGCCATTCCAGTCTCCTTCCACTTATATAGTCATAGTTATTAACTTTATCAACATTTCTACAGATGCAGTAGCACTACCAGAGAGGATGATTTACGTGGTGAACACTATTCAACCAACTTAGAGTATCAGAGTTTGCTAAATGTGTGAACAAGTCTATTGTATTGGGTCATTGATCACATAACGATAAAATCAACGATCTTTCTTTGTTCTGATAGCCCCAGTGGATTTCGTACCAAGAGGTCTTTCATCCCACAATGTTGAGTCCGACTGTCCACACAAATTACGCGGAAACTAAGACAAACAATTGGGAACACAAATAAACACAGCCATTATTCAGGTTCCTCACACAGAGCATTATGATGGAACATTATCTGTGGAGTCTCTAGGTCCTGTTTTATGTCAGTTTCCAACTGTTCCACTAACTCTAGTGAGAAGTATATAATACCTGCGAATCATCTCATTCTATCAGTGTAAAACAATGAATACGTAGGTTGTTGAACCTGTGGGCAGCCGTTGCACACAAAGTATTGGTCCGACTGGTGTGGGCGACCAAGACTTGAGGCTTGAATACAGCTGACCGGGCTAATATCTCATTCCGTTCATTCACGTCATCCATCGGCTTTCCTGTAGCTTGTGATCTCGTGGGCTCCGTACTGGGCATATGCTGACACACTGTCTGCCAGTGAGATTAAAACGTCTATCGAACGATGCGTCAGACCGTATCCTAAAGACAATTTAATGCCTCCCTGAAACTATAAACATATTTGACAACAGAGTTAACTGTCTAATAGGTGCACGCTTATCTGGAGCTGTTGTGCTCCAAGAGCATAAAAGGCTAACACATATATCCATGAAAACTCTCTTTTTTAATTCTTATTCGTCAGGTTACTTTCAAAGTAAACGATTTATTCTGATTCGCAATGTAACATTTTAACAGATAAGATTAGGAGAGACTAGCAACCACCACTCTTGGACAATAAGACACGACAAATATTCGTCTTTTAATTTTTTACTATGTACTCTATTAGTGTTGTTTGAAGAGAGCATAAACATTGGTAGGGAAACAACTCAACAAATAAAGACCACTTTATCAGACGTGGAAAAAACACTAAAGTGACTTTGGATTATCCTCCCAACCAAGTTCGAATAATATTTTTTAGTATCGGTCGACAAGCTACACTTTTTCATTTTCTTTCTTTTTAATTACTTCCTTTTTATTATATGATAAAAATATTTCGGAAATAGGTAGCTACAAGTTCAAGGCTTCCAATCTGGTAGTGACCGGCGGCCACACGGAGATTCGAGCCCGGAATTGGGGTGTCCGAATCCCACGGTTATGACCGTTTGACCACTGCCGTCGTGCTCGACCAGTTCGGTGAAACAGCTTCACAGCATCCCCCGTGGTTCACAGAGAAGAGTAGAGCGGCCAAGCAGAATTTTTATCTGCTTCAGGGACAATTCACATCTCCCACTACCTAGGTTAGAAACAGAATTCGTAGCAGGAACTTTCTTTATATCATAATCAGAGGGTACTCAACCGAACTGCCACCCTACTGGCGCGAACGTGGGATGGAATAACGTTACTTTCTACGACCAGTTCAATGATACTTTTGAACTGTGAATTCTGTTCAGGTGAATGGTCCTCTTGGTACTTTACCTATTCCAAAAATGAGTCAGTGTGTAGTATAATTTTACGCATGTATACATTGGTAGATTTATAAACTTACCAAAATACGGATATCTACAAATGAACTCAGTTGAAATGTAGATCCCAGATCCGTTGCGATCAGTTTGAATGCGAAAGAAGCTACCTTCTCGCGGTCCAAAGACTGAAGTATCAACAAACCAGGACCGTTGTAGTCATTGGAATCAAAATGTTTCACATTTTTTAGATTGTTGATGATAAAAGGTGCAGAGGTGCTGTTTGTTGGTAGACCTGCTTCACGAATATTATTGATCAGTTTGAAATAATCCGTCCACAGTGTGTTCCCGTTCAATGCTTGCATAATGTATCGTACAGCTCCGTTGGGTCCTTCATCATGATCGACAGCTGCAGGAACTGGAAACCACGAGCCAACTGGGGTATTTTCTGATATACCAATCACGTTTTTTCCGAGGACATTGGTGAAATAAGGCAGGTCGTTTGATGCGTGTACAAGCTGATTGAATCTGGGAGCATTATCGTTCACATCATTAATCTGCATACGAAGCACATATGTTCCCCTAGAGGCAATTGTGATGCCCAGAAATATGCAGCACGGCTGATTGACAGCAGCCATCACAACGTCCGTAGGCAGATTAAATGTTTTTGAACAACAAGCGTAAGCCAAAGCTACACGCTCTGGTTGTAAATTGATGTTACACAACTGCTCGCGATCCAGAGGAACAGTCGATATCAGCTCATACCATCGATCAAATGAGATGGATTTATTTTTGTCTCGATTTATGGGTCTTGGCTGAATCACAAACGGTCGACTTTGTTCCGCGTCAGCGAAGAAAATCGATGTGTTTAGATCCGTATCGGTCAGTTTAAGGTTTTGCAATAACAGCTCTGTGAGATTTACAGAAAATAATGCACTGCTTGTGAAGGAAAACAGCTGATCGCTTATCAGTCCAGAAGCTTTCGAATTTCTCAAGCCTCCGTTGTACTCAGTCACTTCCACAGTGGCAAAGCTTTGACAGGCCAAGCCGTACCTCAGCAGGATAAGCCGGGATAGGATATCCAGCAGAGTAAAGTTGGTAATCCACAGCTGGCGAATCGCTAACAGTTCATCAATTCTCATTATGAAATGCAAACTCGGGTTTCCGAGAAATTATAAATCTGGAATGAGAGCAGATTTAAAGAATACGGCGACCTCAGATATTAGAAAATCTAGAAATGGAGATCCAGTAACAACTGAAGGATCATAGTGGATGAATCACACGGCCAGGAAAAAAATCCGAATCACATTTAACGGATTTAGAGTGCGTGTATATTGGCGAATAAAGCTCATATTTTATCCAATTTTTAGCATTACTTTCCGCCAAAACAGTCTCTATCGAAAGGTTATTGATTTCTGCATTTTGCCGTGAAATATCTCCACAAGCAGCTTAGCTATTTTGCTGAATAAAGATCTTTAGGACTATAAAGAAGACATTTAAAAATGACACTAAATAGATAAGTGGGGGGTCAAAACTTCCTTTAACGAATTGCGATCCGAATTCCGTTTGAGATTTGAGAGTGTGATAAAATAAATCTATTTTGAGGGCAAATTTTACAGTAGATGGAAAATAATATGTGAATTCAAATACGTCTGTACAACATTATAGGATGCAAACTGTGTCCACAATGGTCATCTGTTATTATGCACCCAGCTCTAAATGATAACAACTAGTTCAATAAAAACGATAAGTAGTTTCATTGAAGAAGGCATATTTGTATTATTTATATGTATGTTGTATTTGCATTTAGGAAGGATGAAACATTACTGAAAAATGACAACTTTATCCGGTGGTTTGTTCACTCCGAAAGCCTCTAATATCTTCCTCAGTTATGTGCATAAGAAGCCTGCGTAACACTTATTTCAACGGAAATTTGACGACTTTGGCACGTCAATCGGATGCACCAGTTTGGAGTAGCCGAAAGAACAGCTAGTTGATGGAAACGTTTCACCTTGTTTAACTGGACCCTTCTTTTCACGGTTGTTTATGGAAATGGAAAAACTCCGTAGCAGGACATTTGTGCTGAACTTCACTATGAATCGACATGCGATTTTCCGTTTATTAAAGGAATAATAGAAAATAGAGTCCCAAATTATACATAAATAACACTTGATACACGGCTACGTTGTTCTTACTCTCCAGCATCAGCTGACAGTCATACTTGTCCCGTAACTGTTGGAAAAGAATCAGTTGGTGACATTGGATATGAATCTGCTCGCCGACAATATTCGCAGCCAGCCTACTAAGAACGCAATACTATGAACAGGTCACATACTCTGGGCTGCGCAACTTCAGAGATACGAGTTCCTGCCGAAATTTCAAAGGTCCAACAAGAGCATCCTTATAGAGTGGCACAATAAATAAAGAATTTAAGCCAAGCTATCATGCTGCCTGCAGTTCAACTGTAGCTGAAACAATAACGTTTTTTGTCTTCCATCTATGAAATATCCCTTCTATGATGAGGCTGGATGGCTATAGGAAAACAGTCACCACGACTTTGGATATTATTCAGCAGTCCGAAATCGGTGATCTCAAGTATAAAAGTAGGGCGATTCAGAAAGCTGAACTTTTCTTGGTTTCGCAAATGATGAAATTAATAACCTGAAACTAAATCGTAATTATCATGTATCCAATTGTTATTTGTTCTGAGTCGGGGAGAACATACTGTCAACTGCCTGAAGCCGTAAAAGAGTTACTGTCTGACTGAGCTGTGTCAAATGAAGTCTTGTTTCACGCTAGCAAAACGCATAAGGCTAGCCTATGTGTAAGATCTGGAGCCACTTAATAGAGCAATAAATTTATCAGATAACTTGGAGATACTAAAGTTGTAAGATATGCAGTTTTCGTCATATTCACATTATTTGTTAAAAATGTCCCTCATTTGATTATGGATGATAATTTATGATTCAGCGTGATGATTTTGGACTAATTTCATCCGGAACGGACTGCGTACCGTGATGAACAACAGGCCGTCTCACTCTGGGCTTCTTTGCTGAAATTTCGACTAGGTAAAGGGAATTTCATTGTGCACTGAGCTGATATCAGAACAATTGCTATTTTACTATAATTTATACCTTGGCCAATAAAATTGGTTACCCCGTGGTTGCTATGGGACTTCAACAATAGGTTCTGTTTGTTACAAATTGCTTCATTTTTTCTCGTTCCCAGAAATAAGGAAGTAGTATACTGGCAATAATGTAATAATTTCAGCTGTGGTCTTCGCTGATTATCAACGGTTAGGGTCCGTACCACTCAACGTGACCAGGAGGCAGTACCCGAATGATAAACTGAGGTCAAGAAATTTTGTATTGGCATACTGGTACAAGGTGATTTCATTTATTTCCAAATGCCCTTGCCAGATTCTAAATACACAGAGCTGTTCTACCTTGGATTTATGGACGCGATAATGCATAATGCTATCGAAGTTTCAAACCATATTTTCTCAATGCTCGTAAGATTGCGAAATCAGATTGCCACCAGTAAAGAACAAGAAAAAATAAAAGTACTTCAAAAAGTATTGACTGAAACGAGATTCCGAACCTAATGGGAAGAGGAACTTAAGATAACTTATTCCAGCAGCACTTATGATTTGGATAATCTACTACTTGCCTGAAGTGAAACGAACTTCTCACTGCTAAATTATGCCTTCTGGTCGCAGAATGTGTCCTCAGTAATTGACGTTCCAGCAACCGCGGGCACTGAGTTCCGCGGATGGATGCAATCAGTCATCAAACGGCCTTTCATTTATATCTACTTTCAGCAACAAGTGCCGTCGGAGTGGAAAAACTAGTTGTTGAATCTTCGTCAGTAATGGGTAATCATCGCTGCGAGTTAAGGTTTGCTGATCCTAATTTGTTACCAAATAAACCTCAGTTGAGCAGTTGAGCTCATTAATTGAAATCAGCCAATTCAAATTTTCTGTAAAGTGCTCAAAATATCCTTTCTCTGGTCTGGTTCGCAGACCGAAGTATACGTCACAATCGCTTGTTTGTCAAGTCGTGTTGCATGGCTGTCTTTCCCCTCCCCAGTTTGAGAACGAACCTTAAAATAAATGAGCTTACCTTAGTCAATTTATTCGGTTGTAGAAAATGTGTTCGTTCCTGCTTTTTTCAAAGTGCACTTGAATATCATTGAGACATAAGTGCGTTGAGTTGAACAAATGAATAGACGTTAGCGTGAATGAGGGGATAAAAGAATGACTGAGCGATTGAACGAGTGAACGAACCAGAGCGCGTGCTTACCTGACAATAAGAAACAAACCAGTGAGGTGAGTAAACGAAGTCAAATTTTTAAGTAAGGTGACCGAATCCAGAAAAGCAAATAATGAAAAAGGAAGTCAAAACCTGAAACTCACAGTGGAGTAAACTGTTTGGTACCCCTTTTCCTATCTCTCCTCCTGTCATGCGCACAGACAAACAAAAATGAGATGCCACGGAGTGTACAGACGTACACGAACGCGTTCGCGCACGCCAAAACTTGCGCGAACAAATTGAAGCACAAGCAAACTCTCTCAACCAATTTATGTTTGCAAATCTGTCACAAGGGAAATGAACCGAAATAATGAGCTACCTTGCTACTTTTTGCCTCGCAGTATGAAGTATTGGGACAATTCAGACAATGAATTTCGGATCGCCGTGCTTTTCGTATGTTTCTGACTGAAACCGTCTCCATCTTCCTCATCGATAATTTCACAGCAGCTGGCCAACGGCAAACCGGATTAACCATCGTTGGCACTTTCATTGTCATAATCAGCAACAACAACAACAACACAAATAACAACACCAAAACCATCGGGATGGTAATCAGAGTTCTTTTTAGTTTACTTTTGGTTAAGTGATGCGGACGACTGATTGATTGACATACATACGTAGAAGCAAGCATATTGTTCTCCCGCCGGGCTGATACAGACCAATATTGGGCTAAACGTCTCAGCGCTCGAACGGCTAACAAATCAGCAAACGAATCTAATGAACATTCCTAACTCGACAGGAAGAAGTGGAGGTCTAATTGGATAAGGTGGAGCCTGGTGGGCTATGTAGTAGGCTTAGTCTGGACAAGATAGCCCCGGGGGATGTGTAGAGGAGGTTGTAATCTGGTACTGGTCGACGCATCACTCGTTGCCACCCCCAAAAATGAACGGTCTGCGGGATGACACTCACTCCGGCTCAGATCCGTAAACAAATGCGATACCGTTTGTAATTAGTCTTGAACGTCTGCTTGTTCGACTGAAGTAGGTTGTAAATGCTCTGTTCTCGAGAGGTCGTTCCATGTAGTGAATTGTTTTGTGAACTACGTAGCGAGTGTTTGAAAAAAATGATGCCTTAAAGATTTTCAACCAGTAGAAGTCCATTCGTAATTTTTGAGGTCTGCTGCGGTTGTATTTCCAACTTGAATGCAGCAAACTTATCACACCTTTTGTTATTTAAGTAACGGCAAAAAGTCACTGTACTAAGTTTTTCCGCAGTGCTCTGCCGATTGGGACAGTCCAAGCATAACTGTAGGCTAGTTGAGTTCGTGACAAAACAGTGTGCCTCAGATACCCGTGGGCGATTTAGAGATAAAAATGATACACTACGGAGCCTTAGAAACGAGGTTTTACCTCAACATCATCCATCATGTTCATAAGTAGCAGTCGTTTTGTCACCGGTTCTATTGGGACAGTGGTAGGTGGTTCACAGCCATGGTTACCTGTTCTGAGCTAAGGAACAATGAACCTATATGGGTGTGTGGTACACCCCGCAACTACGGCCTTGCAAATGAGGGTAATTTTTGTTAAAATATTCCCTCTGTGAAGATTTAAGATGATATAAATTAGGAAATTTCGACAGGATAATAACTTAGTATGACGATTTGGTGATGTTCCTGTCTGAATTATTGCAAAATGCATCTGCATGTTTCCTAGATAAGTAGTTTTACCTTCCGTGTCAAAGTTTGTTTCACCTGTTATTCAAGCCAAACAGTTTAAAACAGTTTATCAAGAAAAAGAGTTCAGAGTTTTGTAACGGAAATAATACGGGCTGTACAACTAGTGACACAATTAAAAAAGGTCTATATTACATGTGGAAATCAGGGATTGGTTGTCAAAACAAACAGAGCTCATTATGCGTTATACGTTAAATAAATTGCTTCATTTTTCCAATGATTCGTTTCTCTGCATAAAAAAGTAGAAGACTACCCATTTCCTCTCGAATAATACCAGAAATAACCACGGAAATGAAACAATCAGGTCGTCTGTTTCTGTGGAAGCAGTGATGTAAAACTAGTGGTTGGATAAATAAGTCACTATCACCATTGAGGCACGCGTTTCAAACCTCTCTACAGCCATTGAGTTTTTGTGATTTTGCGCCACTCAAATCTCACGACTACCTTTAATCTTCTTGTCTGATACCTCAGCGATCCTTGAGGCTTTGGGGAATGACCAATTTACTGCCCTATCATTCACACAATAATTGAAAACTGAACAGAAAATAATGTTTTGTTTTAAATATCACTGGCTTGTACATCGTATTATAGTTTTCTATCCGGAAAAAAGAAAATATTTAGAATAATCTTGGACAGAAACATGTCGACCTCATAAATGCATGCATATTTGTAGGGGAACACCAAGAATACAGCTTACGTACTCTTCAAAAAGCTGGATAATATATTTTGCTCGGGACTTTAAAATATTTTCGGATGCTTCGCATCTGTTCCTAAATATTGCTACGTAGCGTCTCGGTTTACAAACTAATGAAAGGGAAATTGTCGGTCGTGTTAAATGGTATTTTTCTCGTTTCAGTACGAGCATTTTTAGTAAAAAGTAATTTTCTAATTTTCAAATATTAAGAATAACACCTCTTTGAAAAATTTCGAATAATCTAGTTGGTCACTGTCTGCGACCTCTGTGGATGCAAATCAGACAGTTGTATCGGCTGTGATACATCATCTGGGGTAACCGGGAAACCACGCGGAGCTTAAAAATCAGGCTTCACCAACGACAATAGTCATCAGCACATGTTCCTTTACCGTGTACTAATAACCTCGATGGTACAGCACTGATGAAGTTTGTATGAAGAGACGAATCCTGCAAGGGCTAGAAACTGTTACCATTTCAATTCGTTTTCAGAATAAAAATTCCAAACGAAGGTAAATATCTGACATTTTTAACTCCAAAACTAACTTCTATACACTTATTGCATTGTAAACGATAGGGTTTTTACTGTATGTTTAATCCCACACAGATGAATGCTTGACACAACCCTATATAGAAGGGATGCTTTGTATCGCCTCCGTGAATAGCCGATTGAGACCTTGTGTGTTTATCCACTCCAAGACTCAGGTTCATTATCCTGGTTATCTGTAAGGGTGCATTCCGCTATCGATACACTGGCGTAAACGTACTTCACGGTGCTCTTGGGCAGATGTGATAAAAAATTTGACCACCTTCAGCTTTATGACAAAACACGGTTAAAATAGCGCCCTTTCAAAACCAAAACTTGATTTGATTTTTCGCAGTTTTTTTCAATCAACCGCCCATCTAAAAGGTTCTTTCGTTAATGAAAGCCAACTTTTTTTGGATCTTAGTGATTACCATGTAAACTGAAAGTTTTAATTCTTGAAACATGTTCCTAAAATGCTCATATTTAGTGAAATCACAGTGCCACCATTTGTCCATGGTGAATTACAAACAAACTCTAAGATGTCGAGAATATCCAGTTAGCTTTTGTGCTGTCACATGAATGCAAACGTGAAACGGCCATGTACTCATGCAAACTTTCCCCTCTAAATATTTGGTAAACTTTCGGTTTTGGATGGAATTAGATTTTAAATACCCACTGGTCGGCTTTTCTACAGCTTCTAATCTTTTATTATGATTGCTGAGAAAGTCCACCACAAATATTTGGCAAGAGACGCAGTCTTCGATTAGCAAATTGAAAATTTCAATACAGAGCGAATGCCATCTGGATCACCTACTGTCTGTCGTTTCCTTCTGTTTTGGAGCGTACCGGATACGACCGACCCGACAAGTTATATGTTCCAACCAAACAGTATTTACTTTTGTAGTACTTTTCATATAACAGCTATAGTAAAAGAATAAAAGTGTGGTACACGTTGGACAATAATTTTTGGCACTAATATTGCCATAAATATTCTTTTTTACATATTCTCTGACTGTGATGCAAAAGTGTGATCCAAAGTTTTTTAGAATGAAACACTTCTAGAATAGCCAAAACTAGAGTTTCGCAAAACTGATCAGTTGACGTAACACGGTATATTTCTATCTCGCAGTTTCTCCTAATTTCTCCTCCATAAGTGAGTTAACAAAGGATCTGTACAGTCGCTACTTTTATGTACATAAAACTATTTTCATCGCAGTCGTGTTTACACAATAACGTTTTGTCTACAGTAGAGCGCAAAATTTAAGCTAATCGGTTGTTATTTCCTAAGAAACGCAAACCACCGGCATAAATTCAAGCCACATATGCGTCAGCTCACCTTGAATTCACGCTCCATGACGAACACAATCATTCAAATATGCCACATTCATGACTCCTTTGACTGTAAACGACACGGAGAGACTCTTTGTCCTTATAGGTGGTTCAGTTTGAGCATTCCGGACGCCGTAAATACTCGGCTTTCCGTTCCGTGTTCTGATTGGCTGGCCAACATTCCAGTGATGGCCTCACTAGACAGAATTACCATTTTCAACCAATTTTTCGCCTGCTGATTATATCTCATTGCTCAGAACACTGAATACGATTAGAATAACTTGAATTCAATTTCTAACTGAACACGATGAAGATATAAATAAGTTGATATTAACTATCGTATAATATAAACCAATTTCGATTTATTATGTTTGATACAAATACTACTTAGTTATCGCAACCCGTAAGTTATTTTACTTGAAAAAATCCTAAAGTTTTTCTTGTTTTTTGAGAGAGAAGAAGTCAAGTTTTCCTTGAGAAAGATCTAGGCACGCGGTTTCGCCCAAGTTTTTGATGACTTTCTAAAGTATTTTTAGTTCTACAAAACATCCACAGTAGTTATTAATTTTTTTCGAAAAATTCCAGTACTACAGTAATCTTCAAAATTAGGTAGATGAGTATACCTGAGAGAAACTAGTGCAAGTTCTCAGTGAAAGAGTAACATTTATTTTCCTGAATATTCTTTCAGTTTGTAAAATCTATTTTATTTGAGTTCTGTCCGCCTCTAGACTGTAAAACAAGGTGTAAGTTGTTAATCTTCCTAAAAGTGAAGTTTAAGCGCCTGATAATATTTCAGAGAGCGTTAGTGGAAAATATAGGTTAAGTTAACTGAATTATGAAATCAAATCTTTCGGCAAAGTGACTTGAATTATTAGACTCTCATGCTTTTTTTATTGATTCAGTAGTTATTTTGGTTGCGGCGGACACTAATCGATATTTGCCTTAATATCCTCAGAATAATCACTAACTTTCAACCTACCTCAAAGAAGAACGCCTTGCTCTGAATTTAGATAAATAGTTTTAAACCTGTAAATTCTACAAAGAACTAAAATTTTCACCTTACGAACATATATATATATATATATATATAATTTATGAGTAGAGTATGAAACAGGTTATGTAATAGTACGGAAATCATATTTCATTGTAAAAACTCGACCCATAGGTAGTTCACGCGATACATAAATATGCACAACAGATTTCGCTGATCCATTCAAAATGATCCATGTTCCATTAATTTTTAACAAGCTCTAAAGCAAACAAGAAGCGCTGAAAGTCCAAAGACTCGGTCCTGCCTGATCCGGATTTGATATGCTAAAATGAGTTGGCTGGAAATCGCGAGAAAACACCTCGAAATAGTTCAGTGTTTAGGCGAGAACATATCACCGCCGTATTTTCTCCTCTATTAGGTGCTGCCAGATTGCATTCGACCAAAGGGATTACGTCCTAATACACATCTTGTGAAATAGCTTGATGGTGCTGAGGCAGTTATTTACATCCCGCAATCAGCCCACGTTGGTTTGCTACAGGATTTCTGAAAACTGTATTTGTCATATCGATGTAAATTAGGTTTTTTCACGAACCCGGAAAATCTACAATATCCTCCTTTTTTGATGACTTCTCGATTTTGCTTTTGTTGACAAGTGTTTCAGTAAGATTAACGTTACGGGAGAGGTAACAGATGCCTGATTTTCACTTTAGCCGGCACATATTTGACTCATAATTTTACTCCTCGTTTTTTTGTACTTCGTTACATGTGTGACTGGCAATAAACGCCTGGCAATAAACGCCTCTCTGATTTAGTCACCATCAACTGTGACAAGTCCCCTTGATGTGTACATTAGATTTGTAACAGTCTTCTTGCTATTGTATCGGAAAGCCCCGTGTCCGTGACAGTCAGTGTAATTCCAGTATACATTTTACATCTGAAAGACAACTAAGTTCCTCTCTGGTTATTCTTACCACATAGTTTTTGATATGTTTCAGTCGGTCATTCCTGTAGAATGAGTCACCTTTACCTGATGTTTATAGGTCAGAAATTAGTAGAATGTCGAATGTCAGCATTTTTTAAGACCACGGAGCGGAAGTTTTTCACGTGATGTTCTTCCTGTTGAATAATTACTAACTGTGACCAAATCAATTCTATCTGCTAAATAAACAGGGCAAACTCTTTTAGAGGACACCTTATTATCTCGACCCGATGACTAATTCACAGTAGATGGTAGGCTCACTGAGGAGAACATTTTGTTTGGTTTTCCGTTGTACGACTTACGCACCAAGATCTTATTTGCGGAGTCCGTTGTTGTTCTTTCTGTTTTCGCTGCTTTAGAGAAACATTCATGAAAACAGAGGTAAAAATTGTGCTAGAGAAACAGGGATAGCTTTCTGCAAATCCTTCGGGCAAATATAAATATTCTTGCTGCAATCTTTCCGCAAACAAATACGTTTTCCAGCAACATTTTGTGTAAATAAAATTTTCAAAACAGGATGCACCGGGCAAAATTTTATCATTTCCAACGAGGATGATGATGTTATCTGCATTGCGAAGAAATAGGGTCTAAGGATCAATAATTTTGTCATAAGAGAAAACTTACCAACCAGTCACCACAAGCCGTTGTGCAGAACTTGTGGTAAAATCAGGCTGCTTTAATTTCCGTGCAACCTTAAACTGGCCCTGGGTACCCAAAGTGGTTGCTCAACAGCCGCTTTTGCAAAAGAACCTAGGTCCCTTCGTTAATCGCTGTGACTGTGGATTTATTTACCACAATCCATAATGAGACTTGGAGCTTTCACAGAAAAGTGTCTTTTTCTAGCCGGCCGAAGAAACGGTTCATTTATTTTTGTGTCGTACCAGGCAAATTTGCTTCGTGTATTCGGAAAAGGGTTGGATATTTTACATACCGTGTATATTTATCTGTCCCCGTGTCAAGCTCCCTATCGCCAAAATAATTTTGTGGACGCGTTAAATGCTAAAATTTCACAAGTTTCCCGTAATTGCCCGTACTCACGTCTGATAGAGAATGTTTTCTCAGTGCTCGAGAAGGAATTAAGTGCTTCTTGGAATCATCAGGTTCAAAGTTGGATGAACGTGATAAACCAATTCCAAAAAACGCACGTTATTCGAATTGTGACAGAAGCCGTACTTTCTTGGTTTTTGTGAGTTAGCTGGATTATCTGGAGATAGATATTTTAAGACCCTAATCGTCTATCACTTGTCCGTATTCTACAGCATGAGCCCATTATGTATAACTTTTTACGAGACGGAGACAACCAGTTCATTTGATATCATCCCATCCCAATATCGCTGAATAGATCCTGGAAGTTGAGTCACACGCCTTGCAGTTCGTCTCTCTAGAATGAAATCCACTGCTCTGCTTTAATCAACAGCCATCGTAAAACACATATAAGGATGTTAGATAAAAAGCAAATCTGACTTTATTGAGGTCGAATTCAAACTGAAATCATAGAGACTGGCCTACGTGTTAGTTAATTTGTCAAAAAGAATTCTCCGCTCAGCACTAGGATCCCATTTCATTAGGAAAATAAACGTGAAAAATAGTAAGGTTCGGACTATGGCTATTGAGAGTTTCAAATACAACACAAATGTGAATACGTTTTAAATTCCGCACTTTGGATTCGCAGTAACCGATCGGTCAGCGGATGTGATAGCGTTGGAAAATTGTTCCGTAAAATTTTGCAATTTTGCAACAACATGTTCCCCTTTTTCTGTTGGCGTGCAATTTGAAACAAACCTTTTTGAGATTACACAAGATTTACAAAACGAACGAAGTAAACACAACAAATAAACTCAATGATGCACTTATATGACCCTTGTGTATCATTCCTAATGGATTTCAAACTCATTTTGCTAGCTTTCACGAACTTTTAACTTTTATTTATCCCTGCCATAAAAGGATTAAATAAGTCCAGTTTTTTTAATTTTTACTGTTAATCTTCATGATTTCTTGTAAGACCTTTCCTTGGGATAGGGAACAAATCATTCAGGCAAATCTTTTTAGATATAGCTGAATGATTTATAGGTAGTCTTTTTATATCACAGCTGAAGAAAAAACAATTTATCTCTGCGTTTTTAGTGTTTGCTGGGTATGGTAAGTGCGAAAATTCACTGACAGTACTTACGATAGTATACAGAAGACGGCAAGTCATTTGGTTTCAGAAACATTTTTGTTTATCATACATCAATCATAAAATGTGCTTTCACTAATGAACTGTTCGGCGATGAATGATGCTTCGTTGGACAACCTATGATCAACCTTTGCAAAGTATTTTCTTGCCCAAACGTGAAATGCAGCAACTTTTTCACACAAGGTACAGTTTTGACCGCAGCTTTTGGAAACAATTATTTTTACTTTCTGTGTTTATTTAAAGCAAATAAATGCTGCAAAAACAACCACAACGACAGCGGCACCACCACAACACCTTTTTGCACGTATTCCTGTTTAATTCATTCACTTGGTGTGCTGTGACATAATGTAAACATGAAAACAACTTCTTCTCGGATAGACAGTATTTGTCCTTTAGATTCAAATTTCGGCTTATTGACGTTCTTCTCTTTTTCGGTTCCTCAATCCGCAAAACTTGCATTGAACAGTTGGACTTGTTATCTAAATTTTCCAAATGATCTGCCTCCAAATCAGTGCACATTTTGATGAGACGTCAGTCACGTAAAATGTGGTTTTCCATCAATGAGTAGAAAACACATAAGCAGACCCGTTGTGCTGTGAGTCGGTCGTATTCTGCCGAGAAGCTATCCAGCTAGATGTTCTAATAATTTACTCCGGCGATTATTTCGGTTATCATTCTAAGGAAAACCGTCTATCGTGAATGCCATCGGAAAGCCCAGTTTCAAACAGCCGATAGGAACAACTGATTGGACTTTTGAAACAATCTGGAAAGAAATTAACGGTCGTTTCTATCTGGAGTTCTTATGTGTGCTATGATATTGAGAATGTAGTGTAAAAGCATAAAAGCAAAGTTTCAAACCCGGAGGGCGCACAACAGCTGAATCTAAAAGTCCTTCCTTGTACCAGGATAGTTCATTTTGCAGTATCTGGAGAATCACTGAACTAAGGCATTAACTAGACAGACACGGCTTTACATTTTGTTAACTTTTCTTTATCAGAAAAGTTCGGCAACCAGAACATTCAATTTGATTTCGCTTAATTGTGTCTAGGACGACAGTTGCATCAAAATTTCGTAAATGTTTGAAATTGCCCTTCTTTTTCCAGTTCACTAAAGATCATTTTTAATATGTCAAATATGTTTTCGTTAGTTAAGACTGTGGTTGTAAACCAGCGGGTGAAATTTCCAAGATACCATTCTAAAGATTATAATATTTTTCAAGTCAAATCGCCCAAAGTCTTGCGCTTTTGTCCATAGACGGTATTGGGAATTTTGCTGAACTGCAATCAAATTGTTTGAACTGTCATTTTTTGGTGCAACAAATAGATTTTCGGAACCGACTTCGTTACGATTACGGCCATTACATTGAAAACCTTCACGTCAAGGGAAGCATATCACCTTACCGTTGATTACCTAAACTCATTCAGAGCCACATGCAGAAGAAGTGACAATAATCAAAGTAACACAAGATACACAAAATAGATCCTGCTGAGTACTAAGTACATCGGAGCAAAAATGCCTAAAAAGGAGAGATGTCCCATAAAACATCGTGGGCGCCCATCCTGGTCAATCAAACGAAAACAGCAGGAACGACGTGCTGAAAAGTAATTTGAAATGTTACGTTCGTGTATCCGAAAATATTTCACAACTCGCAAGTAGTATGGAATCAATCTCAGTGGCCTGCGAGATAAATGGGGAAATAAATAAAAGGCCACAACAGCTAGTTTGTTTTGAAATCTATTACATTTGTTAAGCATCGTATTTTGTGCCTCGCCCTCTCGTTTCGCTGATGACTTTCTTTGCTACTCTTTATAATCGTCTGGTACTTTGTTTCGTTTGCATTTTGTCATCGAGGCACACTTTCAGCTTAGTGGTATTGGATTCGAACTCTGTCGCCCTCAGACCAGTTTCTCGATGGCAACCTCCAAACGACCGTGATCCGCTTCCTCATTCTGTGTATCATTTTTGTGTGACAATTAAGTTGCACACAGGACTTCAACGGTAATATTGTTATCGGTAGTATTGGTGACAGAATCTCATGACAGGCCACTCAAATATTTGACGTACACAATTGCACTGGTGACGTAAAAGAAAGCTTCATGGCAGTATCGTACTCTTAATAGTCCCACCATATACCTTATTTTTATGAGTGGAGTACGTCAGCGGTTCATCTGGTTCTCTGATGGTGCATGGAAAATCGTATCTTCCCAGAGAAACGAAGCGGCCAAGGTGGGGGATAGGTAAGCCCAATAACCTAGAAAAATAAACTTCCCTTGATGGATAGTGTCCGAAAATTATTCTTATGATCAATTTAACGGCTGTTTTTCCCCGCATATCGTAAAGTACTCTTCACAGTAACGGAGGCCGGGATTTTTATTCGGGAGGTAAAAATTTGGCACCAGCTTTTAAGAGCCTTTCCAGATAATCTGACGCTATCCGTACTCAGGTAAACTTCCCTTTTTGTCAAATTAATTAATTTCTCATTCAAACATTCAGCTCTTTACTGGAGTACCATTTTGCTTTCGCAGTCAATATCGTGACTACTTCTGGTATGATGTAACCCGATACTTTGAGTGCTGAATCGGCCGGAATGCATGCGCCCTATTTTTCCCCACTTCAGATACATCAACGGTGAACATGTCCCTTTCACTTCGGTTCCTAAGATAATATCAGTCCGAACTAGGTTGCTTGACTCAAGGTAATAAATGCCTCTGTAAATCTATGGACTCTGTACGCACTAATAATGAATACGTAAACAAAAACAAGCATGAGTATGTTCTAAAATAAAAGTTTGAGTGAAAAGAACGATTAAGAACGAATAACGGAAAAGGTTTTTATTAGATACATAAATAGAATCTAAATGGTGTGTCGTTATACCTGGATGACACAAACAGAAAATCTAGAATAAATTCTACCTACTTAAGTATTCCTAAACAAAGGTTGGTAGATAATTCTAATTGCCCAGACAGCCTACCAATACAACATTTTTTAGACTTTTGGAAAGTCAGTGAGAGGTGGGCCTGATATTCTTTTAGGCTGGTTTATTTCCAAAGACTTGATTTCACTTTAGATGCCCCACTTGTGAATCAGACAAGTTTTGAGGGGAATTTACCAAAGCAAAAAGTAGTAGTGACTGCTTCAAAAAGAAAAAACATTTTTAGAAAATCAAGTCAATCAGTTTTTCCTCGTTTACACTGTGACTTGTGCTTCTCTTAATCCATAAATCTTGCTGTACTATTACGGAAAGTATACTTTGAAACCGAACGAGGTGATTGCCCTTTAGTGTAAGACCAGTTGCATTTGCATACTCAGGGAAAACTCCTAAGTGCCCCACGTACTTATTTGTTCGCTTTTTCAGTTGCTATTTGCTGTACCTATTCCACAAGCCTCGTCTCAATAATGATTGAGTAAATGTACTGGAATTCTGAAAACGGTCGGATTCGCAACATCTAATCACTTGTGTAGGTCAATCGATAAATTATATTCAACTGTAGTGGTTAAGAGCTCAAAGGAATCCACAAAGTTTATCAACTTTAAAACGACTTCACTTTTCTCTTTCTTCACATTTCTCAGACACTGGGAATTTTACATTTGCCTGGTACACATAGAACTATAATGGAACTCTCTGAACTGATTTACATTGAAAATAGACACTACTTCGGTCTTTATCATGGGAACATTTCTTTTTGTGTGAGAATTTTCAGGCATAAGCAAAATAAACAGGGGTATGCTGCGAAGGTTTCTAAAGAACAAGAAAATTATACTTTAAACCGGAAAATAAACATTTATTCAGCTACCGGGACACCTTGTATAGAATAAAATTTGATTTACGGTTTTACGAGTTTGACCAGTGCTCATACGTTGTCATTTTCGTCGTGTAGGTCTTGGACACTTTAAATGCTAACTACAGCAAGTCATATCCATTGCAGAACACAAATATCGGACTTTTCTCACTGCCATCTTGAAGGGCTTCAAATTCCTGGGGTGTAAATGCAAGTTTCGTGATGGAGGGGCTTAACCAGTGCGGGAGTTCTACCCTTGATACTATCGCCAATCTTTCTTTCTTTCGCCTTAACCAGAAGTGTATCTCACCATGGCCCTGACACTTATGCATGCAAATCCTCAGCAAAATCACAGCCATTTCGACTGGCACAGGGATGCCAAACGAAAGCTTAAGCCAAACAATCATCTATCGAAATGCTCGCTCAAACTCGCCTACGCACTAACCGAATCGTGTGGATATGTTTCAGCACGAGAGTCTCGCACTGTGATGTTCGGTGCTTGCCCCGAACGTTCCGTGTATCGTCTGATTTGTCCGTTCCCCAAAATTTCTAAGCGATCCCAAATTCCACCCGATTTGAACGGATTACTGGCTGCGTCAGTGGTTGACAATTTCCCTGTGCTATGGACTGGGAGGAAGGGTGTGAGCGGGGAGGAAGGGGTTCATGCATTTGAAATACAACCTTGTTAAGGAAGAAACTAATTTTCTCGGCTACCAATTACACGTAAGCTGCATATGTCAGACGGATTAGATGATTTACGCGTCCGGATCAAAACCAACTGATTGGCATAATGCAAGTCAACCGATACAGAACGGTTTTATTAGTTGAATGCATTGCTCATGGCCACAGAAACTCTGATTACGTTTTTCCTTTGTCCCTTTCGAATGCTGGAGATGAAGAACAATACGACAAGAAGTGAACGAATTTGTGGAGAGGCAAACAGCTTATACAAGGCAGATCCCCCCCCACACACACTTTGAACAACTTTCCTTGAAGTATTCAGAGTCATTTTTTTTCCTTGCAGTTCGTGGCCATTTTCCCGCTGGGGTAATGTGTAAAATCACTTTGATAAAACGGCTCACCAACAGAATCGTAAAAAAAAACAATTTCTACCATTTCAAACAAAAGTCTCATTTGTGACCTTCAGTTTTAATCCTATTTTGAGCCGGACCACCTCTAAGACTGCTTTTGAATACGCACAAATTTTCAACTCTCTCAACAAGAAACATACGAACAACTAAGTGCTGTGTTTGCGTGACTTAGCAGTTCCAACAGAGGAGGAAAACGTACCAGGCTTACCTACACATTCATTCATTCATTCATTCATTCATTCATTCGATTGTTATCTTGCTTGTTTCATTTCCACTCATTCACAAATGCACAAAAGCATCACGCAGTCGGCAGTTCACATTTGCACACACGCACACACACAAGCATGCACATGCCCACCTGCTGATGGACACACGCATCGAAGTGGTCAACGCATGAGTGCGACCAGAATAACTTCAACGCCTTTAAGAACGGCGTAAACACCGACAGTGGCAGTACCAGTACTGGCAATAGCAATAACAGTGTTATTATATGAAAGGATGCCAACTCAGTTTGCAGTGAGGGCTGCCGCGTCCCGAAATGAACTGTGTCCCACTAATCAAGATTTTGCCGACAGGGAATGAGTTTGATTGGAGTATTCGGTCATTGAAAACAAGAAACAGTCTGGTCCTGATAGATGCGAAATGCCGTGCAGGGACTGTTCAATTCAAATTTGCCTAGTGGAATGGGAACAAAGAATTTGTAAGATTAAGATGATGAGGCGCGTTGTTGTTGTTGTTATTGTTGTTGTTATCAGTGGCTTTGGTGTAGTGCGGCGCGATGTTCGGCCAAACATACCACTCAGAGGAGTCTACTTGTTTAAACTCTGTGTGGGTATGTGTGCGTGCTAGTAGGAGAATGAGTTAGTGCATGGTCGGATCCGGCCCCTTCTCCTAACGGGAAGCACCACCACAATCCGATGCAAGCAGCAATCAGGCACTGACAGGAAGTGAATTTGTCCGGAGATAACAGGCTGCACTGACTTGATTAGATCATCAAGAAAGCCAAATTTGGGATGCTAGATGAACAAAATAAAATGTGAAAAAGTGAACGCAATCTCCATCCACAAATTTTTAAACCAAACAAAAATATGTGCACCATATTCGTTTTAATCTAATGTCGTTAACTGACATGAAGTTGAATACCAGCCAACTTTTGGTCACGTGAGTGCAACTCTGCTTGTTAGTATACGTCAAAAGTTTTGCCTTTCATCCCAGAGGTGACTAGATCTGGATATATTCTATTTTTCAGTCATTATTAGCTTATTAACCAAAACCCTTTCATCGTTAACTAATTACCTTTTTCTCCATCCCTAGTTCGTAGTCAACAAGATTATTTCTCTAGCTGTGTCTAAAAAGTATGTTGTTCTAGCTGAAGTCATAAACGGGGTAATAGCTGTTATATTCTATCTGACGTAGCTGAAGTTAAACCAGTTCGTAAGCATCGCAAACGGCACCAGCTGTTACTATTCCTGGCAGTAGTTTTACTAAAGGATCACTAGGACAGTCAACTTTTTGCACACAAAAGTCAACTTTATATCAGTGACTGATAAGACCAAGGGAAATTGTAAACAATGTTGTTCCATCAACTTAAAGATTCGTACCACGGTGCTGTAGGGCAGCAGAACGCTTGCAAGAACGGTACTTGTTCCCAGATAACAGCGGTCTTTCCCTTTGGGGCATAATCAGCGTATGCAGTTTATAGACAAACCACAACTGATGCAAGAATGAATTCCGTTCGCTTTTTCCCACGGGAGTATTGTTAAATTAAAATTTGTTTCGAGTCTCCCGTTCCACAGAAAATCCACCCTATTGCAGGTAAGAATGGCAGTTGTTTATCAAATCACTCAAGTGAAAAAGTTCAATGCCTCTTCAGCGTAGTTATGAGAAAAATAGCCGTCCATAGACAACGGACAAGTGGAGCTGTCATTTAAATTCGTGGTATGCGGAACAAAACACGGTCATGGTCACTCCGTCTAGCAAGGCATCCTTGGTTTTGGTGGACATCGGTTAACTAAAGGTGCAATGTCAACAGACTGCAAGTTATCGTTCAGGATGTTCTTCTTCACCTGCTTTATACGACTAGTCATCTGCTTTCTATTCCCACTTTGATTAGGAATCAGCTCAGCTGAGCAAAAGATGCCTAAATGAAAGAAAGAAATTAGTTTGTTTTGCCTGAAGCGATTGAACAAAGTACAACGACAGTAAGTACTGTAACAAAAAGAATCATTTAGTCTTCGTGTTGTTAGTATATGTGGCTTCACGACATCCGAATTTCCAAACGCTTCTAACCGATGTTTGACTCTGATTGTACCATAGATGGCTGTTATTGAACTCTAGTTTAAATCAAGTCAGTTAGCTGCTTTATGCACCCCTAGATGTGAATTGTTCCGTGGTTAGATGTATCTTCTAAGAGGCATGGCTCTGCACCAATTTAGACCCTCACGCTTTCAAATATGTTTCCACATCCAAACAGATTTCACAACAAGCAGGTTCTCCAATAGGAAAGATAGTATTGAGCAGCTTTACCGTCAAGAACAGACAAACCGTCCAATGTTCATTTTTTAAAATTACATTTTTCAAAACAGTGATTAAGGAAAAAACTTACAACCAGGAGTAATTAGGTATGAACAAGCACCAAAGATTAACCTTTCCGTCATTTTTATGTCCTGTGGCAAAAAACTCGGGTGTACTTTTGAAGTGTGACAGATTTGTTAGTGGATCACATTTAGTGTTATAGTCAGTGAATATCTGATAACCTATAGTTAGCCGGGTCCAGTAATTTTATTTATTGCAAACTTCATAACCCGGAAGATTCTTAGACAATAAATGTATTAGTCCAAGAGGTATCTATTTTTTTAACGTTGATACACTGTAACTCATAATCCGCGTAAGCCCATGTCGGTCTTTGGAACTGATACTTACGCATACGAATAGTACTTTACTCTAAAGTTTCGTGCAATAACGGAGCTTCCATTTCTACTTGTTTTAAAGTTACTAACTACTTCATTGATCACTTAAAATTAAAAGGATAAAATGATAAGTCGTTTGTTTAACTGAAACAAACACATGTTTCTGGATCTTTACCGCTAGTGAATAAAATCGCTTAACAGATGATCTGCGCTTTTCAGACAAAAGTCAGCAGTGAATGGTTGTGTCTCGAATCTCACTGCCATACTAGAAGAAAAGGAGCATATGTTTCTAATTGAAAAGATAATTACAACATAGTAATGGTTTTTTTAAAAACAGAAGTGGGTTTAATTATAACCAATATTTCTTCGTCTGACTTGAAGAGACTTTACTCAGATTTACAGGTTTTTCACTTCATATTCATTTCTACCGATAAGTTTTTGATCTACACAACAACATGCTTCAATCATTCTTGAATGCCACTTCTACGTAGGCTATCTCCATGGCAGCTAAAATACTTGATTCTTGAACTCTGGTCATATATTATCGCAATTAGATCGATCGATAGAACAAACTAGAGAGGTAAACCAACCCATTCAATTTAGGAGTCCACTTAAATTTCTCTTGAGAATATTTTCACGACTGAAATCCAAATGACTGCCCACGTTCTGTGAAATATAATATGAGTTTTTTCAAATCCGTGTGAAATTCGTAGGGAAACTTAAAGAAAGGCACATTTAATTATATCACGTAGAAAAACGAATGTGAAATATCCGACTTAATGAAGTTTCCACTGTTTCCTCTGACGGCTAAATTTATTTTTCTTTCGCATGAAGAAATAGGATATTATATAGGTTCTCAGCTGCATCACTGTAAGTTTACTGAAAGCAGATTCAGATAAAGTTATGTTTTAATGAGATTTTTCCGGAAATAAAAGCTAAATTTTACTAACAGTGTCAAATAATTCTTTTCAAACGGTCAGTTTTGTGCACTCGGGGGCTTTGTTAAACAGTTGGGGAAAAAATCAGGAAAGGCCATTATAAGAAGAAAATATCATAGATAGGTTGCTTGATCATATATTTCAAGTTGTTATTTAACAATGGAATATAGACTCCCATTCTCTTCTATGATGAAACATATTCTTTCAGATTGTACAAATTTGGCAGTGAAGTAAAATAGGCTTTTCCATGGATAATTTTGAAAATAAAACCCGGGCTGACCGAGCCGAAAACCATAGGATCCTTTCGTCAGTCGTCATTCTTTGTTCTCTGATGACGCGACTTCCAGCTGGCCGGAACACTGCATTTCGAGCATCATAAACTGTACATAATATGAGACTGTTGAGGTTTCCCGAAGCAGCTGCCATATATATATATATATATATATATATATATATATATATATATATATATATATATATATATATATATATATATATATATATAGATGTGAACAGTTTTTGTATCAGCTGAAATCGCCATCTTTCCTTTTACGATGCAAGAATTAGGCTTTTTGAATTGAACTGAATAACCTATTGCTTCTGTCCAGATTCCAGGCCCACTGCTGTTGTAAGTTGCCTACAAAAGTATGGGCAAACCCGACGCGGCTAACAGATCAAAGAATACATTTCAATGGCACAAAACAGTGTAATCCCGGAAATTCATCTGGTTCAGTTATATTTCAGGCTGGGCTGAAACTGTTAAATGCAATAAAACCGAATAGACAGTCACTGAGAGCCTTGTAACCCCGCTTTTTCTATTCATTTCGTGTGTAAATGGCGCACTATGTTTGGTCTAAACACTTTTAATCAATAACATATGACGCAGTGAGCACAATCTACATGAAAAGAGGGTTATCAAATGAGCTTTATGGTTTATTGTTGGAATAAACTGTTTGAACACCTTTTGGTATTGTGCAGCCTTTGGCTTTTTGCAAAACTGAAAGTATCATGGGCAATAAGGCTCGAGAGAACGGAAATTCAGCACCCTTTCGTTCTGACCGTGCAAGCCGGAATACTACTAGCAAAACAACCTTGACTGTAACGAACGTAATACAAGGCCTTTATTTGGGGGGACGAGCGTAAGGGGCGATACAAGAGATGATTTTCGATTTCATAAATGATCAAAACCATCCTGACCACATTCAAAGTTCACGAAATTGACAAATCATCAAAACAAAACAGAACAAACGACAATCTAAGTAGCCCAATATTTCTGCAGTTCTGTGTCATGAGTAGAGCGGGCTCAAGTTCTTGTTATATTGAATATTCATTTAAACGTGATGCTGACGGCCAAAATTTATGAGAAAACCTAGGCGTATGGATGCAGAGTGGAGACACTTGTGTCAACATTTTATTTAGCAACTCGATAAGTCTAAAATTATATTACCCGAAATTTCTCGACTTCGTAGTCATAATGTGTGCGCGTTTCTAATTAGGAACCATTAAATTTCACATCAGTGCTGGGAATTCTGCTTTCATGATTTTGTCGACTATGAGCAGTAACCGGTACTATCGTCCAGCTTGTTCAAATATGATAAAGATTTTCGGTCAGTTTCTCATTTATGTTCTAAAACAAGACTTCAACCTTCCACTCAGGCTGATCTTTTAAATCAATACACAACTGTATGAGGATGTGACAAGCATTTTTCTTGTCTTTACGAAATATTGGAAGCATGAACTCCATTACTACATTAAATTAAATAACACCTCGATGAATTGTGGGCTTTTCCCACACGAAGGTGTACATATTTCGGCTGAAAAATGTATGCTTTATTCAGATGCTAGACTGTGTGAGGCCAATTTGCTCTGAAATTTTACTCTTCATTTAACTACTATCGGTCACACCAGCTTTCATAGAAATGACACCGACCAAAAACTTTGCCTCCTTTTGACAAGCGAGGCAAATTTTCACTGATAATCAAGTAATAACAAAGCAATTTATAAACCTGTGATCTAAAGTTTGACTTCAAAGAAACTTTAATTCTACATGTGTTTTTGAAATTTGGATGAAATCGAGGTTTTTAGAATTGATCTACTTAGTAGACGAAGCACTGCATCCCGACACACATTAACGTCACGAGAACCTATCACTACACGGTCATGTGTATCTTCTTTGCCCATAAATAAGACTGTGGGACAAATTCGAAATCTCGCTCAGTTCGTATGCTGCGCTGATCCACAAACATAAGGATGTAAACTACAAATGGGAAATAAATGGTATTCTTTTGTACATACACCTCTATCACAATGCTCGAGGTGCATAATACTATCCGGTTAATTATACTTCTACTTGTCTTTATCTCCAGCAAATTACTACAGATCTGTAGGCATTGACCATACCAACCAACTTTTGGTACCAATTATCATTCTTTGTCCCTTTACTGGTAACGTGTTAGCTCTCACAATTTAATATGGGGAAAAAATTCGTTAAATTATATCTCGCTTGTCGAAAATGAATTTTCGATCACGATCAAACCTGGACTTTGGTGGCACAATTACTGCAACCGAGTCTTAAATTTTTCCCGTTATAATGTCAAGGTAAGTGAATATAACAAGGAATAGAAATGTCCCTGAACATCAGACGAACATCCTTGTGTGTAATAGAATAAGACTCAATAATTACCAGGCAGCAAAGTAGTCTTTCCAGAAGCACTAATGTGACAGACTGGAAATGCTTTATTTATCCGACCTCATTTAACTCTGAATTGTTCAGGTTATAGTGGATAGATCTAGCTCAACTGGTTGATCACTATTAAACTCCACTTAGGTCCTCCATCTTTGAAGGAGTTTCCTCGTTAATCTCTAAAGATGGGCTAAATTTCCGCGAGCTCTTTGGTAGTACCATATAGCACGGAATACAAATCGAACGCCGAAACAAGTAACGATGGAATTTGAATCTCTTCGAGATTACAGCAAGCGGCCGCCTTTTTGAGTGCATAACTCTGATTCAAAATCTGCCAAAAGATGGCGCCGATTGATCGCCCCATCCATTTTCTACCGTAGTACACTCAAGATTCCTGAGAAATTTCTATACATATAATTATTTCTCTTTGGGCTTAAATTCCTCAATCCAGACGCAGTAAACATCATCAGCTAAATCAAACGTGCTGGAATTTTACCCATAGCAATTTGTTGTGTCACCGTATATTACAGGAATAAGGAGAAGAAATTTGCAGTTATTTACGGAATGATTTTGAGCAATTCCCATCCCGGAAGCATGTGTGGAATGCTTTGCAGTAACATGACCTCTCATTTACTGAAGTATTGGAGCACTTCTTTCCTGGGGATATACTTCTCCCTTATCGCGAAAACAGAATAAAGGTTTGGCGGACCACGCTGATATGACCTTGACATGAGTTCACATATTCCAAATAAATCAATGGTTTTTTACTTCTCACGATCGATCCACCCATGGCGAAATTTTTATTGGACCGCGAGATGACACAGGGTTCTCCAAATATGTCTGAACCGTTTTTGCTTCTTTCTAGTGAACTGAAATGGAGATGATGCTTTAGCTCAGCAGAACTGTTTCTGGCCAGAACAACATTTACTTTTCAACTACCGAAACCAACACCAGAGGTGGATTTTCCGTTCATAATTTTGAAAATTATACCTATTCATATTAAATCTGGTCTTTGAACCTTTAGCAAAACCGTAGTGCTGATCAAGACTATAATATTCCAAGTTCTCAGGGAACATAACAGATCTAAAGTAAAACAGATTGAAGTGATATGGATTTGTATATTTACATGTCCTTTTTCTGTGATACAAAAAATTGGAACCAGAACCACAAGGCGAAGAAAATTTTTCCATTCAAATTTTTCAAAAGTCACCAGTTATCTGGGTTTGGCTGTAGTATTTGGGGGCCGAATCTAGTCGTGAATGACAAAAATCCGGCTTAAAATTCAGGTAAATATGGAGAATAAAAAGTATATGAAAATCTGGAAGAGCTAAGGTACATTCACCTGATAGACATTCAGTTGCTTTCGAGTGTTCACCATTTTGGGCACTGTATTCAACCGAACGGTGAATTGGCCTGGGAGGCCGTGGCAATCAGGTTAGGCATTCTCTGTTCCAGCTATTCATGTAAGCCATTCACTAAGATAACAATGTCAAATATCCACCCAATCCGATACTCGTGTAATACACAAATATCATCCGAGGATGTGTGCTTTTTAAGTCCAAACCAGTGCAATCTGTCAGGATTGAATTCCGCATTATCCCGAAGGTCTCGACGATACGATATGCCACGCCTAACTTCAGCTATCTCTGTTCACAATAGCCAAATGTGTTTTCGTGGCATAACTTTCGAGTGGATTGAAAAGCCATATCTCAATTACAGGTCTTGTCGAAAAAACAGATTTCGCGAGAAATCTACTAATCATAGGTGCTGGACTAGAACTGTCAATACAGTCTTCGATACGTGAAATTTGTCCCCGAAGTTAAAACATTTTGATTCCAGACTACAATTGAAGTTAGAGAATGTTGTTTAGCCTCATAAAGGAGAGGGCATATTGTACAATTTGTAGGGCATATTAAACATTATTTAAGATAACAGAAACCGACACAATGGAACATTTAGTAAAGCGCATGGTTAGTCATTCAAAACAATATTCTCCAGAAAGCTGTATGTTTCCTGTGGAGTCTACCCAAAGAGGTTTTGAATCGCATCTTTTCGAACAATTCACAGTTTACCTGGTTTATTTAGGAGAGCGAAATTTTACTAGCTGCGTGTTTAACATGTGAAAGATAGAACATCAATTTGGAGATGAAGTTCAACTGCTTGCTATCTAATATACATTATTCTTGAATAATCGTCCAAAGTTCTACTGGTTAAAAATTTCGGCTTGGTGGTTTCGAAATCTTCATAAATTAAAAGTTACCAGTGAAACAAAATAGATGTGGACTTTTGAATATAAAAACCAGGAATCTAGAAATGTGGATCTTTCCAAAGTGCTTGCACTCCTCGGGCAGATGATGACGAACACACAAAAATCAATGCGGAAATTGTAGTTTTAGCTTTATTAATGAGAATAGCCACTAGGAATTCTCAGGAGAGCATGATTTCAGACTACGCGGTATAAATAAGGTACCTTCACTGAAGAAAACAATTTCACGGAGGCTTTCGGCAGATATGACAGGTGTTCTTTAAAAGATCCATATGCTGAATGTCGTTGACTTCCGTTGGATTTGAACCCATGCTTGGTTGACGTCCACGCATTATCTCCGTGTGTGGTATGTCAGCTGAACTACGAAGACACATCGACTGGCTTCGAACTTTCCTCATATGGATTATACAGTTTACCCTGCCTGATACGGCAGGATATGGCATGGGCCGCAGTGAAGTAACATGTAATTTGACTGCCTACAGCAAGTTTCTCCTAGGAATTCACCACCTCCTACTCGTGGCTTTTGCCGTTATTCGGTCAAACTTTTGAGGGTTTTATTCGAGTATTGGTGTTTTTCATGTAGATTGATTTCTCCGCTGAATCAAGTACAATCGCTATAGACGTTCTAGGCCGCATGGCTTAAATTCTCTGAGTCATTTGGTCTTTTCTCACTCTGAGCTTCAGATGTCAAGTGGGTTCCAATGAGTTGTTCAAAATCAAGGCCGTTCCTGGGTTACATTTTTGACACTCACTCAATGACCGAGCAATCGTAAAAAGCGTCCCGACCAGCCAGACTTTCTGTCCGTGCTAGGAATGACCAAGAATACACTGTTTGACGAATATATTGTTTCCGTAAAAGGTAAACATTTTTCACCATATATACGGTTTAACTCGGGATTTGACTAGATCATTCTATATAATGATGGTTAAGAAATGAAAAATGAATAGTCATTTATTTAAACAACAAAATATTTTTTGCTGAGTTCCCCGATCCGAAGGTGGACCTTTATTTAATATAAACGTGTTCGTTCCTTATGACCATCCTGCATCTTCAGATATATTGTTCCACAAGTGAAAAGCCACACCCCCTATTACTACTTGATTAACTGATTATCTTTTCTTCTATAACCTAAATAGATACTTTGATTACTCTCGCTTATATTTCTGTAAAACTGTAGCAAGCAAGACCATCAATCAGACTGTTAGTACTTCTATTTGATATTTTCTTAGTAACTACGTCATCCATTTTGTGAACTCACAGGAAGAATATTTATTGATCTGTTCTACACAACGAAATACTTTTGAATTGAACGGCTTCATCGCTAACGGGGCAGATTTGCAGGACAATTGTTCCCTGTCAAGGAACACAACACTTTGATGCTAGTCTTCTAGCTGTAAGATTTTTATTATTTTTCGACTACCTGGCTACCTTGTTCATATTTTTCACTCAATCGATCCATAAATTCCGATTTCTTAAACCCGAGAAGATCGCTGAAAGATGGCAAGCTGAAATATTTGCCATTTGTTTCCTGGCAAAGGTGAGAGTGACCAAAGTTTACGAGCTATGGATAAATTCAGTTTCGACAATAAAGAGGAAAATCTTGTGAGTAATTCCCGGGAGCCTTGAGATATGTCTCAGTTTTTCTCTGAAATTCATTCAATCCATGAATATCCTCATTTCTTTTTTACTAAGACACAACTAAATGATTAATAAATTACTATTTTGCTAGTAACATAATCAACAGAGCTAGGTACATCTCTATGGACTCCAGAAAATGTATCTAGGTCCATAGTTGTGAAAGCTGACGCGAATTAGAAGATGGTCGTGTTTAAACGTGTTGGAATTCAAATTTTTGCATTCTAAAACAAAGTACCACGTGGGGATTGTCCTGTTTTGTGAGTTCTTTCACACAAGAATGCCCTAATAGTCATTTAAAAGCAAACTAACAGATTAGTTTTTTATCATTTATGGTCTGTGTACATCTGGTTATAACAATCTGTTCACTTGCTTCATCTACATTTTTCTCGAAAATCCAACCTCAGTGGCCGTCGGTATTCTTGGCTTTTACGTTATTCATTAAAACTTCTCATAATAAATGCGTAAAGTGTGAACATCGACTAGTCGACGAAAGGGTATAATGCACGAAGTTCTATTGAACCCGCTCTGTTTTCCTACAATTCCTTTGAACGACACCGTTTAGGGCAACCAAATTTGGCACTATCATTAATATGTGCACGAATTTTAAAAATGGCCAAGATAAGTCGCTTTATCCCGGATGGAATGCATCAGAGTAAATGAAGTGCTAATAAACCCACTCCTGGACAGATGGTAAGACATTTATCTGGTTTTGAAAAGCTGTGGTTTTTATAGATTGAATAGTCCCGTGGTCACACTGGACCAACATGATTAATAGTGAACAATTGTCACTGGAAAACAGACGCCAACAGTAGCTCTGTTCTCAGTCACCTAGTCAACGGTGGTCATAAGATCGACCCGAATGACTCTTTTTGTGTTGTTTCTAGTCGCCTCCGAAATGATCCAATTCGGTGCGACTCTAGACTCTGAGCAAGGCTGAAGTGGTTGTCAAACTTCTTCTAAGCCTGGATTTGTGAGTACAAGGAGACTAGTCCATAGACTTGAGTTGTCTTAGCCAAAGACGGGATATCCATAGCGAGAAATGGCCCCTAATTGCCTATCATCAAAGATCGATTTCGTATCACCATGGACCAACTGAAGAACAACACACACCACAATTTCACTCAAACTCGACCCCCCTACCCTCCCCACCTGCTGTAACAATGATTTTCAGCCCAGCCAGCAGTCAATCAAATGTGCCGTTGTCATCTTAGAAAGGAGATTGGGAACAGCTGAAAAAAAATGTTCACCCTCCAATGAGGTTACAATCATGTTTATTGTTAGTGACTGGAACACGACATTCAGATACGCGCACAGTGATTTTTGAGTGGCCTGAAGTCCTATTTTGTGTCAATCCACGCAATGTCGATGATTTCCTTTCGCATAGACTCGCCTTGGCCATTGGTCCAAAATATTTCAAATCAGGTTCAAGCTTGAACTGGCCGTTTCGTGATCTTGATGTTCCGGTGCAGTAGCCACTTTCTGGTGCAGCTGGTCTCGTCGTCATTTTCGAAGATCACGATCCACTTTCCGGAATCAATGTGAAAAGGAAGTGATTGAATTTTCGGATGTAATAATCAACTGTCTTTTCTCTTCTAAAACTGTTAGCGTAAATTCGGCACTCACGTAAACCGCCCACCCATCCATTCTAAGCTACGGGATCTTTTCAGTCACGTAGAAGGCTTTTATTTAAAAATCCGAATCCAGTTACGCACACGAGAACAATCAAGCTTTCCAGAATTCAAGTCAACACTTTAAACAAATCTAATCATTAGTAAGCCCTTATACAAAGCTATTCCGGTTGAGCTAAACTAAATATGCTAATACACGATTCCAGTGACTTCAGTAACATTACATTACACAAAACCAATGAAAACCATAGTGAATGATTGGTCTGGTTAAATACTTCCCCCATTGACTGATACATTAGAACTGCTATCACCGTAACGTAATACACTCTGTTCTTCCTACGGAAATGTTTCATTTATTCTGGCTAACAAATCTGACAGAAAACGGAAGCACCTAATTTGGGGTGATTTTAGGCCCAACGGGTATGAAAAAGAAAGATCAGTTAGATAATTTATTTCTGCTGTTATCCGTTTGCACCAGATAGCGGTGACAAGTAAGCAATGCTGCAAACTGTTATTATGAATCCAATGAAATTACTTTCCAACTGAATGCCAAGTTTTGGATTTTATTTTTAAAACCACATATTCTATTCCATTTGGATGAGAGAAAGATTTTTGTTCCCCTTTCTTTGGTAAAGTTGTAAAATATCTAAACAGCCTCATGGAAATGCCAAAATTAGTACCGGTTTTTTCGAAGCTTTTTCGCAATTCTACGGTATTTCTCGTTTGAACAATCTATCAAAGTTTTGTTGATGAATAATTTGCCTAATTGGCGCAATGATAAAAACTGTCTGTAATTACATTTTTATGTGTTCGTTTCAAGGTTTATTGAATGTGCACTTGGGCAAAGTGACGATAGAGAACCCTTAAGACTAGCCGACTTTGAAGAAAATATTCAAGCAACCTGAAACTGTACCTGGTCTCTTTACCAAATAGCTGTAATGACAACATTGGATCTAGGATCACAGTTCATTCATAAAAGCACCACTTTCCTATTACTGTACTTATTGTCTCTCTCCCATTGTTTTTTTTTGGACCTGAGCGTCGTGGCCTTTCTTGCTTAAGTCTGTTGAAATCCTACTATCCTTCTTTCCCTTCGATCTATTGTTGTCTGTCCTTGGAACTCTGTGTGCCCAGGATGACTGTGAACTTTTGCCTGATATACATTTCTGTCTAGTCTCCTTCTCCTTGGTGCGCCTGTGTTTGGAGTAAACGGTTTGTTGGACGTCGGCTCAAGTGCTAATACCAAGCCTATTTCGGGTTTATTATAGACCGATCGTCATCTCGACTATTCGCCCAGATCCGTGTTGGCCACTACACTGCGTACCACTTTTGAGTACCGACACATTGGCTAGGTCACTTTAAACATTACTCTATCTGATACTTTCCCATTACAATTCAGTACAAGAGGTATCCACAGTTTTGGGCAACCTTCACAAGTAAAGCATTTGCTCGACCTGATCTGACATCTGGCTAACCAGTCTGTATCCATGACTAGGTGCGTACTGCACTTTTATGATCTCAGTTAAAAAAATTTTAAACGCGTCCGGTCAACATCAGATCATGTAGTCGTAAGGATGGAACTGAACTATCTTAAATTCAGAAAGTATTGTCAGTTTTTACTGTGAATTCAGAGCAATATCTGAGCTGTGGTTCTGCATTTGTCTGACGTTTACTAATCATTGCAAAACAAATAATGATAGTTGTCGTATTGTTCACTTGCTGAATGACTTCACCATCTTACTATTCTTTATTCAGTCACAAAAATGGGTACTTTTATCTTTAGAGTCATAACCCAAAAACACTCTGAAAGTATGAAAGCTTATTTGTACATCATCAATAACGTCGATTATTGAGTTACTCGCAATGTTCTCAAATCCGTTTGTGAACTGACCCGTCGCAGTCAGGTAATAAAAATTTCTTTTTTTCTACTTTTCCCCTCATTTCTTTTGAAAAGTCCCTTTTAATTCTAGACTTGAGAAAGTTGTTTTACTTAACTGACACTTGAAGCAATCTGAGTGCTAATTTATCATTGAATAATCACTGGTACACAACTCAGATTTTTCATCCTTGTTAGGTTACATCCAGAACGGTTATCCACTGAACTTCAAATAGGACTGTAATCTGATGTATAGGAGTTCCTTCCTCCATCCCCTTCCCCATTAGTCATGAGGCTCAACTAGCCCAGCTGTGGTTCTTCCATAAGCACCAGTGATGATGATCTCTTCTGAGACGGACCGAACGAATGAATAGTGACACCTTCGGAATGGACAAAAGGTTTAATCCGAATTACCGTTTGATTTTTGGAGCCCACCGCAAATCCAAAATGATTTGTACAGGCTGGAGCTTTGAAGTGTTGAAAACTAACGTTGGCCTCTAAAAGTGTTCTAAAGTCATGTGCATAATCCGGAATGAGGAATTAGTGGATTTCCTGCACTGACATGGAGACTGTGGAATAAATGGTTCAGCAAATAGTTCAAATGCTCTTCTGCAAAGCCCAAATTTCGCAAGACTACATACATCCATTTTTAAAATCATGTTTTAATTAAAAGGAGTTGAAACAGTAGCATCTTCAGTGTCTCAAAAATTGCACCACCCTCAGGAAAACTGGATGTTTGGAATGAGCTCATCCCACCGAGCCCTGAGGAATTAGAAATACTTTCTGCCAGGATGAATTATAAGTATTGAAACCCACGATTCGATCGTCACTGGCTACATCCTGGCCTTGGAAGCTGTTCGACACAGTGATGCTTGATTTTTCCCCCGGAAAAGTAATCAACAAAACTGCACCTATGACGAAGCATGGTTAGAGCTTGTGAATGGCATGCTAAGATGTCAGTTTTCCTTATTGATATACCTCTTTACTGCCGTAGATACAGTACTGGAAAATATTGCTGGCTTAACAAAATATTCGCTGTTTTAAAGATGAACCATTTTTGTTCGTTTCTAACAGGTAGTTAGGAAAAATTTGCTTTAGTCTTTCTGAGGTGATTGATTTTTGGTTCGATTTGGAAAACGATAACGTATTTTTGGTCACTATTTGCCATATACAGTTCCGTCAGTCGATCAAACGACCCTTTTGTTTATTCACCGGAAAAACGAGTAGTTTTCAATCTGGTTCTTTCGGTAAATTGCGTGCCGCGTTGATACATTCCGTACCAAATTTCCGCTCGGATACTCCATCGTCAGTGAGGAACAGATGAGTGGTAAATTGTGCTTTCGTATGACTTCATTCTTGTTTATTAAGGGACCGTAAGTTGGATTAGAAATTATTAATACCTGTTTTAATACCATCCGCTTATTTCATGTTGGTTTTTCCGAGCATATCAAGAGCACTATAAATGGGCACTAATTAATAAATTAAAAACAAATAATACCATCAAGATCAGCATAACTTAGCACAGAATGAAAGGTTTTCTTCAAGATACACAACTGCAATTTCATTGCAACGGCAATCAAATTTCATGGTGTTTCACAGGCTCCATTCTTTATGGTAAACCAATAAAAACCTTGGTTTCGGAATGAAAATCATTTGATTGGCCATAACTTACAACAAATGAAGGCAGAGAATCAAATCTGACAGACAATTGGATATTGAGTATCTGATGTACGTTTTACTATTGACTAGCAGATTATGAACCCGAGGAGATCAAAAATACCAGAAGTCATGTTTCTCCATCCTTTTTGGATGCGTTCGACTGCTTTACGTGATTCTCATCTTGTAAGACCGCTGGTTATTGCCTTCAATCGCCGGGTCACTGGAAAACCACAGTTGATGTATGATCGAGGTCACCGCTTCAGACAGCACTAGATTTGTCCATGTACTAGTGCAGTGGGTCCTTATGTACCACTTTTGAGTAGTTGCTTGGTCTACAGGAATTATGGATATCAGGGTGAACCAACTATGATGGAATCGCGTTAGCGCAACAGAATGGGTAAAGAGACTTAACAAGCATGAAAAATGGGTGATTTCACCTTTTAACGACGGCTGAATCTACTCTATGCAATAAGGCTTTCCGTTGTTTCGCGTCCACCTTTATCCTTCTGGGAAGCTTGATTTCCGGCACGACGCAGTTTTGTATATGGCACGTATAGATTATGACTGACAGTACTCGTTATCGTTTACAAGTACAAATCTATTTCACAATCCACCGAGGAAAGCAGCCAAGTTAGTCCTGTTCAAGCATAGGGCGACCGTTCTACTTTTGTAAGCCTAAATCAGTTCGAGTTCAATTGTAAGTGATACACTGGCGCGTTTGTTTCCCTCGGATATATTTTACTCTTTTTCTCGCTGGAATCAATCTTTCCCGACAATGTTTGCTCTTTGAGTCCCACAATTACTTGCGAGCAGCGTGTGGCGCTGATGACGGTCAACCAAACAAAATATTTGCTTTCTCTCAATGAGTTCCGCGTAACTTGAGCTAATAAAATGTAAGAATTATTCTCAGTGAACGTCGGACAAGGCCGTCATGGTCTTATTTTGAGTACAAAATTACCTTAGTGCAGCTGAAAGACGTCTTCAACTGACTTGCTATCCTTATGCCTTACTAAGGTTGATTTATGTAATTGTCAGTGAAAGTGGACGCACGTACACTAGTTTTTGAAATTTTGCAGTTAAATCGTAATTTTGGCCCCCAATTGATAATGTCTTGAAAAGTCATCGCTGGTCTCCTCTCCGAACTTCCTCGCAACCCTGGATAAACAGCATTTTTTTCAACGTTCTTTTTGTTTGATGCTTGCATTCGAATTCAGTTGGACAGTCGTGCCGCATAGTCATACATTCCCAGATTCCTGTCAGCATTACCGAGCGAGCATGGATAAGAAAATGAAGTGAAGAAAGGCCTATGGTCCCGGCAGTTATTGCGGGCTACCGAGCTGCAAACAGTGTCCCGCAGTGGCAGCACTTCATACTTCACCTCGTGCAACTCGACTAACAATGGTTTGTTGTAGAGAATAGTTATAATCTACTTGAAATGCACTCAAGTTTTGATAGCAAAATCGGCGTCATTGAGTAACATGATCTCAGAATCGTTTACAATTTCACGTTACTTTGGAGCACATAATTTGAAAACATTTTTTCTAACGCGTGCTTGCACACGAGTGCAATGGAATGGGTGTACCCCATAACCTTTAGGGACCACCGTACTATTAGAGGTAACCGGCAACCGAACACTGAAACCCGGGGTGACAGAAGACCACATACGGTCCCAATAGGTCGGATATGGTAACGAGCCGAGCGACAGTAATATTGTTACAAGGACGACAACACACGACAGGATACTTGTATTTCACCGGCCAAACAAGTCAAGTCATGGAACACATACAGTCGTTTATATCGGCCCTTTTCCAGATTGCGCAACACCAAGATTGCTATTGCCGCTGCTTGAGCGCTTCGGCTGCGTTCTGTCCAGTTGCCTGCGGCTGATGGCTTGCTTCTCTTGACCGTTATTTCCCTTCGGTTGGTCCGACTGTCTCAGCTGACGGCTCGATCGGCAGCCTTTTACCTGGGTTATCTTGCTGGTTGCCGGAGATCCAGCTGCTTCCTCTCTAGTCGTCTGTATGCCACCTTTTGCCTGCTTCAGGACGCTTCCGACATATTCGCTGCCTGTTCTTCTGTCTGTGGCCCTCGTTTGGTTCGTTCGTTCGCCTTGATGTTCACGCCGTTCCCTCATCCCAGCATTCCCTGTTACAATATGACCCAAAAAGATCTCTCACATGCACAGGACACCAAATTTCAGAAACTGAACGTTTTATTTAAGTATCCAAATTATTCTGTCATCTAGAGATCTTCTAGATGATCGACTGTTGTGGGAGTTGGCAGCAATACAAATAATTTCAGTCTCTCACCGTCGCATGTGGACTTTTGTTGGACTGGAAATAGCTGTATGACTAGATCGTGAATTGTCCTCGCAAACTGTCTGATTCGACTGTGATCGACCGTCGAGTTTCTTAGCAAGCCCAACTAAATGAATATACCGTTTGTTATTTTCAAAAATCAGACCGCATAAAATCCCATTGAGTGTCATAAACACAGACAGACGTAAACGATTGTAAAAACACCTGAGATATTCTCATGGGTTTATAACATGCAAATTTCGGTAGACTCATATCTCTGTATGATATCACATCTGTTATTCAATTGCTGGCAGCTTCCACGTTGAAACCGTCCCGTGGGCGTAAATGAATTTTTCACCAAGTTTATGAATGCTAGCTTTCTTGGTTATTTGAAACGGAATTTATTCAATCTGCTGATAATAGATGAGACTGAATGATTCCTCATTTGATTGTTTAGTCTATTCTAGTGGAGCAACTAAAAATAATAAAAGCTGACCAATGCATTGTTCACTTTGACTGAAATGAACATCTTTCCCTGTAAGAGACTCATAACTCCGTTTTAAATGAGCCTAACGAAATCATTTTACATTCCCACAACTTCGGTGACAATTATGTCGGTAAAAATTTCTTTGTTGACTCATAGTTTATTATGTTGCGTCAAAAATCACTTACACTCTCGTCACATTTTGAGTTAGTAATCAGTCATCTCTCTCTCTCTCTCTGAACGACGCAGTCGGATCGCCTTACGTTATCAACTGCGCTAAATGTAATGATTGTTAATTTTCAGTTCCCGAGTGCATATTTCATGAGTTTTCTTCGCTGTTGGAGGAATTGACTAAGACATTTTACTTGGACCTGCTCCCGCAGCACAGTTTGTTGGCCATTCCACTGTAATTGAGTCACACTCGATTCGGTAGCACACGATCCTGCTTCTCCTGTACCTTCTCCATTTATCGGACTGGAAGACTGGACCCTGGAATTTTCATTCAGGCAGTAAATGACTTCGCACCACAATCCGTCTGTTGATAGTCGCGTTCTCATCGAACAGTAATGCTTTCTGTAAGAATGTTCAAAATAGACTGGGCCAATGTTCGTTGCATCATCATTCAGATAATAAGGAAATTCGTGTGAAACAAAATGAGGTAGAACTTTAGCATCATCTTTCATTAGCCCGTTAATATCTAGTCAGTTTGTAGTCGCTTGCTAAATGATTCGCTAGAACTGGATGCTATAAAATGCAAGATTTATTACTTAAGATTGGTGTTTTAATTATTATCGGTGGTTTATTAGGATTGGCGAATGCAGCACCTCCGCTGTATTTAAACACTGCTCTAAAAAAGATGGCAGAACACAATCGTGTTTGGGAAATTTGGAATTATGATAACGATACGATTAGTACTGCAAGTTCTTGCTTGGCATTTGGTTCTTGAAACTGGGAGAACTTCCGGTCAGGTCGTATGAGCATCATAGGATGCTCTTTATTCGTTTTGTCAGCAATGGATATACTACTGATAGAAGTGACAAAACTGTAGTTCGATAAATGTCGCATAACCGGATCAAAAATACAACCAAATATGACTGATGCGTTTATGGATCGATTTTTAGAACAGTTGTTATGGAACGCACTTGCTGACAAGCAATTAGTCTATGATATGAAAACGTATAGGTAGTAAGGTCATCGATCAAAACGGACACGAAATTCACTCTGATTGATCGTCTTTTGCGAAAAAGCACACCTTCGAGACAATTATGACAACGACGTAGTCACTTTATTGTTGATGGATTTACTCATGAAAGGTTTGTGTGAATTCGGCCATCGTGTTCTATGGTTATTTTTCACTTTTCTTTCACATGAGAAATAAGTTTGAGCATTCATTGCATGTCACGCCTCTGTTATCCCTCTCTAGGAGATTGTTCTAGCTAGTGGACAGTTTCTTAATTCAAGCTTTAGGTGAATCTGCGCACAACATATGCTCACGCTGATAGAATAGCTTATTACCAGAATTGTTACAGTTACTCGTAAGTGAAAAAGTTTTGCCTTTGTTTGATGGAGGCAACTTAGTATCCTAATATCGCTTTCAGAACAAGACGGATTTGGAGAATAATTCATAACATTGTCTGGTTTATTCCTACAGTAGTATTGATTCAGCGATACTTGTTTAAACTGCGCGTCGACTTCAGACTCCTCGATTCTCTTCTGACTGATACGTTTGCCTCCTACATCTAGCCTAACCCCACCTTCTTTCGATTTTAGGTTGATTAGAATATCATGAGAATTCCAGCAAAACTACTTGAAAAGCACCGATATATGAGACAATCCCTGGTCGTACGAAAAATGAAGCTGGTAATTTCCTCCCGTTTGATTATTGGTAAATACTACGAAGAGCGTGGACTTTCTTCTTCCTGTTTGACAGCCGCGCTTTCACCTGGTGTTTTTCCACAACGTCTGATAAGAAAACTAATGGAACCTCTGATACTCACCTGATTTTCCCCGTCAGATATTTGTTGTTTTAATGGATTAATGTCAGCACAGAAAATTTGCCTGGTCAACATCATGCAAATGTGTCACATTCTGCATTTCCTCCGGTAGGTAGCCGTGCTCTCAGTCATTATTAGACAAAGTGAATCAGATAACAGGTCTGTCTGTTTTATACCCTAGAGGTAAATGTGATTTTATCTACCGTGGGGAGTGCATCCACTATCTATTTTGTTTTCTCCTCATTCTTGAGACATTCTCGTCCAGTTGAGTCTGCTACAAAAAAGAGACTTGTATCATTCGTCTTCGTTGGGACCACATCGTAAAAATTTAGAAAACTACCAGAGAATTTCATCGTTTGTGTTCACTCTGAAACTTGGACAAATGTGAAACAACATTATCTCGGGCAGTTTTCTGGAACTCAAACCAGCACGTGAACTAGCCTACGACCGCGTAGCACGTATCTCATGTGCAGTCTATCTGTTAATCAAAAGGGGTCAACTTGGCTAAACGAAGAGTCGAAATCCATTATTGTTGTTTCTCTCCCCCAGCCGCGCTTTCTCAAACGAGAGGAAGAGCAAGCAAGTAATTCTGGATTTGCGTAGCACAGAATTAACTAACTGCCTCCTTTTTGTTCCATATATGTGTGTGTTCGTGTCCCTAACGATGTGTGTGTGTGTGTGTGCTCTTGCGCTCTCTCAAGACTAAACCAATCTACACAGGTAAACTGACCGTATTCTGTTTGATAACTTTCTCGAAACAAGGACTGTGAGTGATAACTGAGAAACGTCTCTTTCTTTCTCTCTATCACACACATCATTTTATAGCAAGATGTGTGCGTATTCAGATTGTATAATTTTTTGTTTTGTCTCGGTAAACGTGTGAAATGTAGGTGGACCCAGAAATTCCACTCACATATGGGACTAATTTGGTTTAATTCGGCCAGTGCAGTGCCAGATTCAGCGTTGGTAGGCATGGTGGTCAAAAGAAATCAGACTTACTGAGCTAATCAAATTTGCCAAATTCTACTGACCCACTTCGAATCAACGAGGCAAACAAGAGTACGCCTTTGCGCATAGTTCACACCGAAAATCGTTCACGATGGAAACCATTGGTAGGCTATGCGTGTTTGTGTGTGGGGACTCCTTAAATGGTAAAACGTTTCCGCCTATTTCTCTTATTGTTTTATATGTGCTCTTATTAATTTTCTTTTTTTCTCTTAAGAAGTCGTTGTACACTTAAAATTTGCATGGACTTACACCAACTCTCATAGTATTGGAACGGTGTATAAATCTATCGTTTGTTCTAGCACTGAGTGTTACAGACCCCACAATTACTTCTAGGTGAATACTTTTAAAGGACTTCCTGTTGATACCGTTCAACCACAGTTTCTCACTGTCCCGAAGTGGTTACTTAATCTCAGCAGTTAATTGCAATAGGTGTACCTGGAATAAAAAACGGTACGCAATATTTTGTGAACTCTGAATTTTCACCGCTAACCTTTGGACCAGGAATTATGTAATTATTTTATTAGGTACTAATCGAAATGAAGCTGTAATCTTCTGTAAGTGTGCCTGTCAAATTTGACGCACAGAATCCGCAATGGAAAAGGGACTGGATGAGTCACTGCAGCAACTCTGTAGGCCGGTTCTTAAGAAAATCGACAGACTCGAATGGCATCAATTATTGCCGCTGATCGGAGTAAGAGAGGGAGAAAAGAAGTGGGGTACCAGAATTGTGAATTATTCAGGCAGATTGAAGTCAATATGTGGGTTCTGTACGGTGAACTTCACATTCAAGTGCCCCACTTGCGCGCCTCGTTGAAAACGAACAAGGATGTGTACGTTTTACACGCACCGCAGTTCGTGATACAAGGAGCAGAATGCGTATCAAGTGGAGTTTTAGGAAGATCATGACTTGCATGCACAGTTAACCCAACCGACGATTTTCTCGGATCAATGACTTAAATTCAAGTGTCACGCGCTTCCGAAGGTCCTAATCGTCAACTCAAAAAAAACCCGCTGCTATTTCTCCAAGTAGTCTGGGAAACTTTCTGGAAACACTTTTTACCCCCGGCAATCCAGTTGATTTCCAAGGCTAAAAACGAACTATATCGAGATCACCTCGAAATACAGAATATGTGGGAGAGAATATTTCTGTATTGACGATAGTCATGACGACCAGGTAGATGGAATACTATTTTGCAGGAGTTTCGCTTTTTAACTGAATATTAGCGCTTATGAATTAATGAAATAATGTATCAGTAAAGAGACAAAAACCACACAGACCGTTTGCAGATCTTCAGTCAACTTCTGACGAGCATTCGAGTTCCGAGGGACGCAAAGGTTAGGTCTGTTTTTGACGAAATATTCTGAGACTAGTGTAGATCTTCTGGTTGCCAACATCATGTTAAAACCGGTACAAAAGAAATCTGCAGACCGAAATTAAAGTTCAATGTCAAACATGTTTAGCTTAAGAAGAACAAATGTAGGTTGAAACTATCAACCGTTAGAGATTGGCCTCGGCACAGTCTTCTGTGTCAGTTAGGATGACTGTCGAAACGAACCAAGTCAAAAGGAGTCTTTAAATCCATCAACTACAATGAAGCTGAGTTTCACGTGGGAACCACACAACTACCACTAACCAAGTGTCTCCTGGGATGAATCTACAGATAAAACACAAAATTACTTAGTAGTGACACAATGTGAGTTGCCTCGCACGGTATCGTACCTGTTTGGATGCGATATTTACCAAGCTAATTCTTCTGTGATTTTCATAGGAGGATCTGTCATCTTTCTTGTAAATCGGTATAATCACCGATTTGCAGCATTTCCTGGGAATCTGTTCACTGTCCCAAATAATGCGGAGGAGTTTTATCAACTCCGAAACCAAAGTTTCGCACCCGTCCTTGGAAAATGATGGAGACAACCCATTCAGTCCAGCTGCCTTGTGCCTTTTCAAGTAATCTACCTCCCGAACAACTTCCATTTCTGATGGAGGAGTGATATCTGCCTGCACTGTTTCTCTTGGAGGTATATTCGAAAAATCCACTGTAAAAGTGGGCCAAATGAATTTTTCCTTTAAGTGCTCCACCCATATGACGTCGCTGAGTGAATCTTCGAGCCGCTGGATTCTTTGATTAACTCACTTAAACCGGACTTCCATGGACCGGTATTTCTAATCAGATCATAAAGGTTGCAATTCGTCATGGCTCACGGCCATTTTTCAAGCTCCTAGTTAGACGGTGCCCACCGAATTTGCGTACTTCACTGAATGTGGCATAAGGGGGACAGGCCTGCAAGCATCTAACAGAGCAACTGATGTCGATGATACCTATCGTATGTGAGGCTTGCTTGAACTTAAGCCTTGTGTGACAGTGGAAGCGGTATGTAAGGCTTCCTTGATCTGTTGCTAGCGTTCATTTGGATTCTATGCTCGTTTCATAAGATGGGAATCATGGGAACATGATTTATTCGTCAATAATGCTCATGACTATCTTATTCAGTAGTTCTTCATCATGTCAATTAAAAGCAAATTGCAATCTAATGCACCACAAGTTCATTAAAACGGAGATATTTTAAGGATTTGTGGTTCAAGCTTGCATTTAGACCGAGTGTAGATTGTCATACTGGTGAATGACTCAATTGTTCCACTCTTCGGTCACGCTGACTCATGTTTGGGGGTGCATTTGAGCAGATAGTTAACTATGCTGCTGAAATGTTTTCTCGCATAAATTAATCAATACCCACGAAATAAAGCTACTTGTTGTCCTCCAACCACAAACACACTGGTGACCTAAATGTGAATCAGATGCGCTACCTGGCAGTGTAAAATGTTTTTCTGATGACACTTGTCTATCTTCTGTTCCAAAATTCCGTTATTGTATCATCTTTAAATGACACAGAGACGAGCACTGTAACAGTCATGAAGTATGAAGGGCAGTTACGATCTCAACACGCTCATTCATCCCACGTGCTGACCTCTTCCCATGCGGTCTACCGAGAGAATTACAGGCAAGACGGTCTGTATATATTAATTTGTATGTGTGAAATGTGTCTTGAATCACGGTATCCTCGTTATCGAGTTGGTACGAATAGGAAGTCGTATATTTTAACATGCAAGCATTTCCCTCACTCTTGTCGATTGTGCGCGTAAACCGTCTCAATTCATAGTGGAGTTATGTTGATCACGGAAGAAAACCCCCAGCTTTGTGCACAGACATAATCCCCGCCAACGGTCTGCCTTCACTGGCATAAGCCATAAAATGCCCCAAGAATTGCTGTCTTATATGTGATAAACAATTTTCTCATTTTTTCACTGTGTATCCCATGTACCGCATCATACGTAAACTGACATGCTTCACTCACGGGATCGGCAATAATAAACGAAATGCTTGCATCTCGCAATACGTCCATTATCTATTGTTTTAATCCGCGCGTAGTTGCCGTAGTTTGTGATAAGAAAGTGTTCGATGTTTGATTGTCAAATGCACCCGACCGCGCATTGCAAAAAATCAGACCAATTGGTCTGGGAAGGCATTTGGTTTGCTTAGTCATATGATAAATGCAAACTGTTGGGAACGAAAAATAAATTTCAGAATACGGTGCCTTATCCGGATTTCATAAAGGTTTTTGAATGATACCCATGTGAGGTGAGCCAAATTTTATTAAATTACAGTTTGAATTCACTTAATCCTTGGGTTTCTTCGTGGGGTCTGTAGAAACTATCCCGATTATTTGGACTGTCAGTAAAGCAGAAAATTTAGTCTCACTAGCTTTATGCACGATATGGGCTGTACACGGCTAACCATGTTTATCGTAATTTCGTGTTTCTAAATAATGCAATACATAGAAATACATAAATGCACATGACTTACAGCCAGAAGGTTATTCGATAAATCGGGACAGTGCGGTCATAAACGGTCCACTCAGCAAGGAGTCAAGCGAAACTGTAGCGCAGCACGGTTACGGTACAGATGGTGTATCAAGAAGCTTTCGGGCTAACATGAAATTAAGCTTCAGTCACAGGATAAGAAATTAATCCATAATTAGAATATACAAATTTGTATACTCTGAGGCGTTACCAATGTGAAAGTACAAATAGTAGCAACCGAAAATGACAGAAGTGATGCGTGTCGACGTGAACGGATGGACTTGGGAAAAGACGCGTTCGCACTGTGGTTCCGCCTCGTGGTCTATCGGTTTAGGGCGCAAACAGCGGGGCAGAGGTTGGGAGATCGAACCGCCGGTGGGCGGCTTCTATGCGTGAGTGCAACGTTCGGCAAGAATTTCTTACAAGGGAAAAGTAGTCATGAAAACGTAAATCTGAACTGTGTCAGTACAGTAGAGACGGAGAATTGGACCATAAATATTCGAGGTTCATGATGCATGTACACGCTACTCATGAGTAGGACAAGCGAGGATGTCATCGAATTACAAAAAGTAATTTATAGGGTCCACAGTCAGACTGTAGTTTCTGCAGTGGTAATCCGCGGGAACTCCAGACCAATAAGCAAATATCTAGCATGCTTTATGTATCGGATGAGCTACAATTTACTGACTTCATTCGATTCAAAACCATTAGCGTTGTTAATTTCAGCTAAGCAATGGTATTCTTCCAAATAAACGTTTTTTCTATCATATTCGGCAGTTTGATTAGTACATCACATAATTCCAGCTGTGCAATTTTGAAATGCAATTTTCCTGCTGTAGCTGCGAACGCTGTAACCACAAAACGAGGCAAGCATTAAACCGGTTGGGCCAACCAACCGAGAGCCAGAGACCAAAGAAGAGACGGTAAATATGCCAGAAGTATCTCGCAGCCAACAGAGAGGCATGCGGAGTCGTAGATGGAACTCAATAGGATCTTATGAAATCAGCAAGATAGCCCTTGTTAAGGGCTACTGATCAAGCCGTCAACCGGAGCAATTGAACCAACGGGACAGAAATGATGTTCAAAAGAATCAACCCAGTGGCCACAGACACGGCCAAAATGCAGTCGAAATACTTAGGCAGCCGGAGGAGCAATATTGCTACAGCGCGGTCCAGAAAAAGAACTATATAAACAATCGTGTATGTTTAACCAATTTGACTTATATGGCTGGTCAGATGCGGGTGTGTCTCATCCGCCTCTTTTTTCGCTAAACTATGAGAAATGTCGAATCTCTAAAAAAGACTATCTCTGAATGCAATCGAATTGAGTTTGTGCCAGACTCGCTCGTTCCAAACGATAAACTGGGCCTTCAAAATATAAGCCGCTCATTTACCAGTAGAGTATAGTCCGTCTTCTTTTTGATCGTTTAAAGTTTTTTTTAGATAATGTGCGGTTTTGTGACGTTTTCATGAACGCTTCTTAATTATATTCTATTTTATTCCACGTATGGGCGCCGCAGCGTAACTGGAAAGCGTTGCAAGTTTGACTGTCAAATGCCTTTAAGAGTACATCACAAAAAATTGAACCAATGAAGGAAGGAAGGCATTTATTTGTGTAAAATTTGCTTAACAAGAGATTACGTTCATTCGGATTGTGTCAGAAACCAAATAGCTTAAAATCAAATTATCACTGTGAATTCCCTTAACAGATACTCAAGGGTTAAAAGTAATAGATGCAACGTAGTGCGCCTATGTGGTAACCGAAAGTATACTCGGTTCAATAGTTCACAATAAATAACACGAGTCCATCACACCTAATTTTCGCTACATTTCTGAAATTTTGATAACCAGAACAAATGATTCGCCATTTTGTCATAGACGATCAGAAGAGGCAAAGGGATACCCATGCATCACGACCACTGATGCTTTCTTAAAGTGAAAAACCGTGGTAAGAAACCAGTTCCATCCAAAGCACACAAGTGCACATAGTACAGCTGTGAACGATGATATGGTGCACTGATTTATGTGTACTAAAAATGTCGGTGTTGTCATCAGTTGAAAAACCTGGCAGTTCATGGGAGAACGATGATGTCCCATTGTAAATGCATCTGTGAAAAGAATCGCGGGTCAGGCCTGCAAAGCAAGAAGAGGCTTTGCACGGTTCAAACTATTTTTGTCAGGCCCAGGGTTGTCAGATATTCAAACTTGATATCACTGAGACTCTCTTGGCTGTAGAAACGGCAACATCAACTCAAATCCAATTCGAATAGTTGCTTTGTTGGTATCCAAGGAAGAAGCAAAGAGCATTGCACAAATAGGCTGAATCCAAATAGCCACACAAATCGTCCTTAGCAATGGAATTTCGCGTTTGCTCATATTCGCTCATGACTGAACTAAGCATTTCAGCTACAGCAACTGATAATTGTAAAGAGAAACTGTAACTGGCAGGTTACTGAATGTGGCTAAAATTAGCCGAACTAAGGCACAAGTGATATCTTTTACAGTGAAGATACCCCGTTCCTGGTTCTATACAAATATTTCACTTTCATTTGCCCCATTTCGCGAAGTTGTTGGTGCATTCCGAGTTCTTCAAATGAACTGTACACACAATAAATTCATTCTCTGTCACTCAAGATACGTTGGACAAAAAACCTGCACTTCACATCATTCTGTCATTTCTTCTATACAAACAAACCAAAAACGACGGTAAGTATAGGTTCATTTACCAGTATATGTCGCCAAGTTCTCTGGGCTACGCCCAATGCAGAGTTCATAAAAGAAGAAACTAAACGGTGCAATCATTTGGGTTTGAGTGCATTCGGTTTTAATAACTGGTTTAGTATGGCGAAATCAATCGATAAATGAATAATTCGTATCTGGTCTCGGAAGATTTTTTAGTACTTTGTAAATTACCCGGAAATCGCGGGCATCGTACAACTGAACTTCCGCAAACATTCCACCTGGAAATGCATTGCAAATTCTCATTCGGCTTCAACTGAAGTTAGATTACTCAAGTTTAAAGACTAAATTATGGCGCCATCACTTCGACTGCGCATTCTGACTTTCAACGTGTTAGCGCCCACGATGATGCCACTGAACCACTGCACAAACGAGGGCCGGAGATTCAGAGAAGGCTTTAATATAGACATCAAGTACCTGAGCTCGCCCCTGAATCACGGTACAAAATTATCAGAGCGCACCACCAGTTCTACAAGAGGAAAAGCTACCATGCCCGAAAGTGTTGTCCATCCAAACGGAGCGATAATTTGTGCACGCAAACATTTTGCCCCACCATCTCCACGATACCGTCCAACACTTATGACGGTACAGCATTGTACCCCAGAGTTTCGGTTCACGTCACACATTTTTCACAACCATCAGAATTACAGTAATCCAGGCAAATATATATTCACATCTTGCACACCATACAAGAGCTCGGCTGCTCACTCAAACCCTTTCCCGACTTGTGACAGCTTACTACCCATGCAATATACTCCTCATTCCCGATGATGGCTAAGATCAACAGTGGTGTTTGTTAAGCTTCGGTTGACCATCTCGATAGCAGATCATGGGGCTTAGTTGGGTCATTAACGTTCTTGCACCAGTCGATTCGGCATCATTAGTGGGCGACGATGGTAGTCATATTATTCTACACCCATGAAAATTTTGACGTGATACTGTAGCATACCGAGCCATTGATATTCCGTGGGAGGTTGCACGTGTTCGATCTGAAACAAGAAAAATAGAAAACTCTGCAAGCCCGAAGCCTGCGTCATTCATACTTCGACATGGCGTCCTACAGCCTGACCGTCACAAAGTCATGGTTTTACAAGTGGTCTTGAGGATTTCTGTTTATCAATAAAGAAAACTACGAATTTCGACTTGATGACTGTTTCCATTGTAGGCGAAGACACGAACTACTTCTCCTAACATTTGGCTACCAGGATCAGAGATGTCACGGTTTCAATGACGTTCAGTATCTTGATTCACTAACAACAACATACTGCGAAAGTAAGCCGCTAAACGATCGACGCCCCTCGCTAAATTGCACCAAAAGACACATTACATCGTATCACGTATACAGTGGTCGACTGAATCAGTTCCCTATTTCGAAATCGGATCTAATCTGTGAACGTGAAACCAGTTTCCCCGGCATACCGTTTTCTACCCCAGTATCTCATCAGATTTGACACCTTTCGTACAGTAGAACCCTTACTCTGCCGTCAAATCCCGCTCAGCTATAAGGTCGAACGCTGAAAGTATATTTGCGATAGCCACCACCACAAGCGTTAGTGTTTGTCAAGCCATTGAGCGCGCGCACAACATACGCAGAATTCCTAAATATCCACTGCTACTTTTGTTAAATGATACTAATGACCTGCCGTGAACTGCCTGAAGGGTCTACGATGTACACGCTTACATGCCCAAGTGCAACGTTTGAAGCTTGCCCCAACAGAAGGGCCTACGAGCTTTCTTTAGCACAGGATCAAGTGGCGTTTTTGATCGGTGTGTTGGCATGCAACCCGAAGACGGTGTTCGCTCTTGAGGCGTTTCAGGGGTGAAATCCGTCGGGACCGGGACAGTGTTCGCATGGGGTGACCACTCTTCGGGAATATTGCACTACGTAATTTTTTATTACATACCTACACATGAGGGCAGGGGAAGGGGTATATACCCATAGCCATGAAGGCCCATCGCACTATAAGGAATAACCGGCAACCAGACCCTAAGACTTGGAATGGAGAACCACACAGGGTGCCAACAGGTCAGGTGTGATAACGATCCGGACGACAGTGGAACGCTGTCTACCACCACTGTTATTCAGTTGCAGCCAAAGGTGAGGCATAAAGATAAACTCAAAAGACATGCAATTGTCCAAGTCGTATTTTAATGAACTGGGATGAAATTCCAGCCACAGAGAAATTGGTCAATTAGCTCGAACAGTTAAAACGGCACCGCCTACCCATGAAAGACTGAAAACGGTAGACCGTGCAGGAGACGTTCAGATCGTGTCATTTTAGTTCCAAAGCGTCGGAGTAACTCGTAGGAAAAATACATTCAAATGCTCTCTGGAAACAGTTCCACTTCTGCGAACAACTAATTTTATTAAAAACATCGTGCGACCTACATCATAAAGCACCGAGTGTGAACGCGCACTGGCCAAATGGGCGTTCATAGAAATCCAGCAGAACGCCCGGAACTGACGGCAACGAGTTCACATTTTGTACCACTCATGAAGTTTTGAGTCCTGGTCTCTTGAGATTTGCCGAATGAGATCGCAAACGAGAAACGTCTGAAAACATCAGATAACGCGAACCCTCTAGTCGGATGAACTAATACCAAAGAAAAAACCACCGAAGTTATAATGTTGACCACATGCCTGAACAGGCAGAAATAACTTTTTGACACATTCAACCTCCAACGTCGCATATGTACAAAGAGGGGAGTGAAAATCATTGTTTCTACTCGGTTGATGCATCGTCCGAAGTTCTTGGGTTGCGCAAAACCAATGAGTCTGTAAAGAGGGCTAACTGGAAAATGTTGAGCAGCTAATCAGTAAAAATGTAGTTTACAAGGTTCCATTACAACGAAAAGCTGAAATCTTTAGATGAATTTGGCCACAACAACGCAGTTCGTTCATTTTACGATTACCAACCGTGACCACGCTTTTGTCAATCACAAAATATTTATCGACAGCACGCAAGATAAAACAACCCGTCACATTTGTCTGTTCGACTGCGCTTGTGACTTCCCCAAACCCAAGCTTAAATCTTTCTCAGTTAAGCTATCACGTCATAAATGTCTGTCTATGTGTCTGCCAACTGAGACAACTCTTGGGACGGCTGTGACATTCGGAACAAGTTGCCCGCTTAGAAGCTGAGTAGGCTTTGTCGAAATAAACGGTAAAGCGTTGACGATTTACACCACGTACTTGGAGTAGAAGTTAGCATACACATGAAGCAGTACTTTTGAAAAGTGGTGTTGGTTGTAGCTCAGGTTGGTGGTTTCCAGCGGTTTCTAATCCCTGAGTTTGGCGTTTGGACCGCAAACGTCTCGTCACCAGTCGAGTGACCATGACCTTGGCAAGTTACTAATTTTAGTGCAATATGCAAAGATCAACGTAATTCCGCGGGCGTTGCTTGTGTAAGATCTGCAAAACGCACAGGAAAAACTCCATGTGCCCAAGGCCCAGTGAGTGCATCAACAGGATTTTGCACTCACATTAACCGAACACCAATATGGCTGCTAACAGCCTGCTTACCACAATAAAAACTTGTTAAGGTCAAGGTTATCCGAGAGGTCAAAGTTAAATCAAGGAGCAGATTCCACATGCATAAAAATAAGTAAAGGTATCGTCACCTACACGCTGACGATGTCACCTCGGCTGGCGATGAGACGTTTGCTTCCTAAACGCCAAACTCATCGATCAGGAGCCGTTTAAAATACATATGAAGCCTTGAGAATCAACCTACTTTGTCGGTGGTGTATCCTACGATTCAATATGGATCAGAGACCCGTTGTCTCATGACCAACTGCTGACGTAGTGTCCAGTAGTGCGTACCGTCTACGCAATTACCGTAAGCATTCGTCTACCTAATTATCTGGTACAATGGCATCGGTCACTGCAATCAATGGGCCGGAACCAAGACCAAGAAAGACATGAACTTAACTTGCTGCAATCAATCCATAATCTCGCAACTCTACCCAATGCTGTTCGTGAATGAAAAGTAAACAAGATATTAATTAAAAATACATTATTTGAATCTGTGAACTCTGACATAAAGATGGACAAAGGAAAGTTGCCTTTATCACCATTCCATACCAGAACCTAGAGCATCCTCCACAAACCGTTTATAGAGCACCATGAAGGCAATAATAAATGCTTCCAAGTGGAAAATCGGTTTTTCTCCCAGCTGTAGTCGATGCTCGTGTTCAGCGGCCAGTTGAACTAATTCCAGTTTCAAATTACCGTCACATGAATTCAGGAGATTGTCGACGAGACCCTGCACAAACAGATATATAGATATGAATAAGTGAATGATTGTCAGGAAAACATCGGAACAGATCAACACCCATCGTGGAAAATATAACTGTAAATGGAAACACGGCAACTATTTGAGAACAAAATAACATGACTATGATGCTCTTCTTAAGAAAAATTAGAAATCAAAAGATGAATCAATATTGAAATTCCCTTGTGTATTGAAGTTAAACTGACTAAAATGTACCCAAACCATATTGGTCGTTTATGATGAAACTTCCCTGAGCGGAGCCGATCTATTCGGACTGAGAGAACAAGTTGAAACTGAAACATCGCTTATTGTCCTAAACTGATTGCGCAAGGAGCACAAGGAAATGTCTACCGAATTTCTACTACAGCTAGGATTTGAAAGACCCTGGACCAGGACATGCGGGAAACGGAGGTAAAACAAAGTACTACTGATACCTGCCACCTACGACCACTTAATAACATGGGCATCAATTCAGGCCAGTGAGGCGGGTAAGTGAAACAGGAGCTAACTCGGTCATAAGGGGGTGGTTGGAAAGGTAAAGCAGACATACATATACACATACACAAAAGCATGCACACACCCACAAGCAGACAATAACTTAAGTGTCGTGAGTACAAAAGCTTCTGATTACAAGTGTCGCATTTGTCCAGCGAGACACGACGCGAGTAACGGATGAAGTGAATAGCGTAAGAAAAATAGCAAAGCAACCACGTTTATGTCTCTCATTCAACTTGCGACCAGGCACCTTGAAGCGATTGTCTTTGTCTAAACTGGACTACCAAGATAAGCAAAATGCCCGAGACAACAAAAAAACGCCAAGCTTGCATGCAATTACAGACAGAGGATGATACGCTCATCCCCCTAGGGAAAAACAGAAGGCAAAAGTTAGAAGCACTGCTGGGGGATGACGCGATAGATGTTCGTAGCCTGGGGGCAAGAGACAAAAAAGAGAGTGTTTGAGACAAAGCATAACGTATGCTTCAAGCGATGCGCACTTTTGATAACCATTGTGATGCGATCGTTTACTAGCCTACTGGTTATTCCGCCAATAGGCATACACCCAGTTGTTCCGACATTGCCGATTGACGGAAGTAAACGGAAAAGACTGGGCTACATTCTCGGAGTCACCTGAATCAGTTAAAAGTGAAAAAAGGCATAATACGGCCTTATAATTGGTTGCTAATACTCCATGACGCATCAAATTGAATATGTCCATTGGATATAATTCAATGCTGACAGAACTGAACTCACAGCGAAAAAATAGTTTCGTATTAGGTAGAAAATAGACGAATGAGGATATATATATATATATATATATATATATATATATATATATATATATATATATATATATATATATATATATATATATATATATATATATATATATATATATATATATATATATATATATATATATATATATATGAGAGCAGTTCTGTCAGTACTCGAGAGTCAGTGCATTGAATTATATCCAATGGACATACTCAATTTGATGCGTCATGGAGTATTAGCAACCAATTATAAGGCCGTATTATGCTTTCTTCACTTTCAACTGATTCAGGTGATTCCGAGAATGTAGCCCAGTCTTTTCCGTTTACTTCCGTCAATCGGCAATGTCGGAACAACTGGGTGTATGCCTATTGGCGGAACAACCAGCAGGCTAGTAAACGATCGCATCACAGTGGTTATCAAAAGTGCGCATCGCTTGAAGCATACGTTAGGCTTTGTCTCAAACACTCTCTTTTTTTGTCTCTTGCCCCCAGGCTACGAACATCTATCGCGTCATCCCCCAGCACGAAGAGGTAAACCATAGTCAGGCATTCGGAAAACATGCCCGAGCCATCGAGTTGGTGTGGAACGAACACATCGTGAAGAAGGCTGCTATCCGAGCCCAACACACGACGGCGCACCTCATCATTGCTCCCTTGATATTCCCACCAGACGTGAGCAATAACACGAAGACATCGGTTTTCGAACACAGAAAGACGCTGAGTACCGTCAAGGAGGGGCTAGGTCTCGCAGCCGCAAAGAACACTAAATCGTGACACTGTACACCCCTCCCTTGAGAGAAAGTCGGGTGTCATGGGGACGCCACAGATGGCGCACGTTCGCGAAAGCTGTTCTACTTCTCGCAATTCCTGATGTGATCTCCCCGACATTACCACCAGCTGCAATCAAGCTCCCGAGGTAACTGAAACTATTGACTACCTCCAATGGATCACCACAAAGGATGAGTGCACACACAGGCTCCTGCCAGTCTTGAAGAAGTACCTTACATTTTGAAGCCACAAAGCACGTGCCACATTAGGACACAATCGCCAAGCGGTCTAATGCGTGTTGAACTGTCTGTGCATTGTCGCTCAGTAAGGTGATATCTTCGGTGTACTCTAAGTCAAAAACTCTGTTCCCTGAGAGCAGTTCAACTCCACCGTTTGGAAGACCAGATAAAGCGTTCTGTAGGACATCCTCTATAGCAGAGTTGAAAATAAACGGGAATATAGGGCAACCTTGTCGTACTCCACTGGAGACAACAAAAGAGGGCGAAAGCTGGTCATAAACCCTAACCGGACCTGGGGTATGATGGTACAACTCTTCGAGGACCAACGAATAATTTTCGGGCACACCACTCTTCAACAAACAAGGCCACGGTGCAAACCATCAACGGAGTCGAAGGCCATATGAATGTCTAAAAACACAATCATTGTTGGTCTATGGAAGGCATAATGGTGCTCTAACAGCTGTCGGAAGGTGAAGATTTGATCGACACATCCACGACCGGTACGAAACCCAGCCTGTTCCTCGCAAGTATGCCCACCAAGCGAGTTGCAGAACTTGCGAACAATGACAAACGCTAGCAGCTTAAATTCTATCGAGAATAGGCTTACATCCCTGTGGTTGGTGCAGTCACTGCGCGAGCCCTTTTGAAAGATAGAGACAATGACCGATTCCCCACACAAGAAGGGGACTTTCTCAGAGAACCAAACCTTGAAGAAAAAAGCTTGAGGTTCTCTAATAAGCTCGATTCCATCGTTTTTAAATAGGGCCGGGGAAAGGCCATCGGAGTCCGCCACTTTGCGACGTCTCGGGGCTTCGATTTCCTTGCAGATCTCTGCCTCGGAAGGTGGACCCGTCGAAACAGACCACGGGGCGTGAAGGAATAGCTATGGGGAGGGTAAGGCTGGAGACCAGCCAAATCGGACCTTCAACTTCTCCGCCCAGTGCACAGGACGTCCCTGCAGACCGTTAGATTCGCAGGTCGTTTCGTTCTCGCCCAGTCTCTTCCTAACGGTCACTCGGATGAGGTGAAACAGCTTGCGGGAACTTTCCATGGCAGCAGCATGTTCCATCTCTGATGCTCTTTGAGATCGACGGATTCCGCGATCCCTACGCAGACTTGCGTTGAGTTCACGTTTCGTTATAAGCCGTGCTTCATTATGCTCACTACCAGCCCGGATGGACCGGCGTGCATCAAGAAGGCACTGAGGCTCAGCAGAAATCCATGGTGTCACGACACGACGGATCAGGGCACAACTCACTATGCTAGCACAATACAAAGCATTCTTAATAGGCGACCAGTGTTGGCTACTGTTATCTGATGGCGTTGATACTAACTTTTCCGCTAGCGCGTTTCATAAAATTCAGAGGCAGGTCGGATCAGACAACATATAGTAGTCTAACTATTGCTGCATCGTACGTTTAGCACACCCACGAAAGCACATGAACAGCTTAGTGCAGACTAACGCATGGTCGGAGTCAAGGGGAGTGCTACAATATGGTCGGAGGTCTTGTATGCAGCCCCACCATTTGTAGCTAATTGCGATGTGGTCTATCTGAGTTCGTCGTTGACTCAAAGAGGGTGCACGCCATGTGGCGTACCGGCGGTTTAAATGTCTGAAATTCATACTGGCGAGAAACAGGTAATGATCTGAATCCAGAGCCAACAACCGTTCCCCGTTTTCTGAACGACAGGAATCGAGACCAAGAGGGCCTCTCAAATGGGTCTCGTTCGAGGACAGTTGATCTTCTTTAGCATTCACGTCTTCGGCTAAACTCGCGAGGTGACCGGCTTTGCTTTACGTAGGAAGTTGTGTAACTTTGGTAGAAGATATCTGGGCTGCAATCTGTGGGGGCATAATCCGAGACGACAAACAAATTGCGGCCATCGGGACGGCGTTTCCTTACATTGCACGAACCTCTAAGTCTTACTGCGCACAACCGACAGTTGATTGAGACCCAGCCAAGTGGCGCAACCTCAGCCCTCTCATTGAGAGCTACGTCTACGTCAGCAGGACCAGAAGCCGCAGCTTCAGAGCCTCCAGACAAACGCAAGTGAGACTTTAAAGAAGGATTATATGGGGACGTCAGTCGACTGACAGAATTGGAGTCTTGGATGCGAGTTTCTTGGACACAACACACGTTGATAGAAAGGGTTTCCAGCGTATGAGCTAAACACGCTTGTTGTCCTATGGGTATCCGCGTTCGCACACTAAATGTAGCCCGGTGAAAAGGACGCCGAGAGCGAGGACGAGCATCAGCTGGCAGAACCGGGTTCAAAGAGACTTGAATACTAGACGAAAAAGGACGCGTGAGAACAGGGACAGAACTTCTTCAGAGACACTACCGTCGACTGTAGTTCTCGGAAAATGTGAAAGTGTGTATGTGAGGGGGGGGGGGGGGGGGGTTGAATAACCGAAGTGTGCGTAAGATGAGACCTGTGTACGACGTTTGGATTCGTTATTTTTACAGTTAGTGACCAACACAACGAACTTTAATCACCCAAATAAAGCGCCTTGGTTACAAAATAAACAAATGAGAAACAACGAAAGTAGGAACCACAGAAAATCCATCCCGAACGTACACGCAGGAAAATCGCAAACCTTTTGTCAGATCATGAAAAGCAGCTTAGGATCATCTTTCGAGTTAACTCAAACTAGGGATTCATATCAAACTGAGCAGTCTAGCTCAGTTTTCAATCGCAAAATGATTCAGTAGAATACTGGACGTTCTTATGATCTGTAAACATTCTGTGCATGACAAACGATGACTGTGTACGCTACGTATAACCATTTTCTACAGAGTCGAACATTTGTGCACCACGCACTATTAACATAGTTCGCTCTCAACGCAAGAGAGAAGAAGCAACAGTGTGAACTGATAAAGGTTTACAGAATGCAGGTCCTTCGAAAGCATTTGACGGTGGTATTTTGCGACATTTACACGGATCGGCTTTATTGTCAGTCACGAAAGACCCATCAAGTTGTTCAACACGGCAAGACAGACGTGCCATGAAATCGAGGATCGGATGTACTCATGACACTCGCAAAACAGCTGAGGAGTTACCTATTTAGAGTATCATTTTACGGAGAGAAAATAGCACGTATTGTGCCACTTGAGTGACGATATATAAACTGACTGCGGTTTGGGATTCTTAACTCGGACGGCATTTCTACATAGTAAAATTCTTTCAAATATCTTCAATGCAACTAAGGTGCACAATATGGGTCGTGATTTCGACAAATCCGTTTAGCATTGATGTTATGGATGCCAACCTCCCATAACCCAGGGACCTCTCCACAGAGTAAAAGTTGATTGGACAAACTAGTTAGCATTGAAGATGAGAAAAAGTATAGTATGAGCACCGCCGGCGCGAAACACCTGGAACACTGGCAATATTGCATTCAACTCTATAGAGCTACTTATACATTTGAGAGAAATCAAACGAATGTGGAGTTGTTTGCTTATACACTCTCCGCCGAGAACTATTACCGACTGTAGTTAGTTATGGTGAAATCTCAGCTGGAAACTTGCACATACACGACAGATATTTGAAAATGCGATGAAAGTTCACTAGATTTTTTCAGATTTCCGGGTAGCTCTTACTAGCCAGAAGTGGATGAATATGCGAAGAACTAGGCTTATTTAACTCACCTGCTCATTCGTAGCACCCATGGTTTGGCTACTACCAAGCATTAAGGTAGCATGCTGCGAATTTCGACTTTTCAGGGTGTTTTCAGACACACTGAATATGTGGGAAGCTGTGGTAGCTGCCAATCATTTCTAACTATGAACACTGGTCTGCGGGAATAAGATTTAAGTGAGCGAATCAGAGAAGCTGGGAATAAATTGACTTCACTTCCAGGACGCCGAATAGGATGCCCGACACATTTTGAGGAGTGGCTCAGATGGCGCCTACGTTTAATGACAGACGCAGTGACAAAAGTAAAACTCTGAAGGGAGATACCAACGGCTCAATCTGAGGTGGAGATTCTACGACAAAGTTACCAGACGTGATCGGTTGTCTGCAGACAGCTGATAAGTAGCAAGTTTCTGATATTCCTAATAACGAGTTTCGTTTTTCCTAGTCTCTGATGCATATCCGAATCCAACTTGTCACGTTGGTAACTCATTTATGCCTCAAAATGGTTTCAGTACGAAGCGGACGTGTTGAAGCTGAGAAATTATTATCCTGTGGTTGTTTCCTCGTCTAGAGAATTATGTAGTGCATAATGAACGTTAAATTACGAATGCAAAAAGGTGAGGGTGTAAACTGAAGATGAGATCGTTTTGGGACCAGAATTATAGTTCGATGTCGTTTGCCATCCGGCCCGTTGCTACAACTAACCTAATGGGATCTCATATAGCTCTCCATTTCAAGTCTTAGGGTCCGGTTGCCAGCTTTCACTAATAGTGGAGTGGACCTTTGAGGTTATGGGGTAAACTCATTCCACTGCACTTGTGCGCGAGCATGCAATAAAAATAGTGATAAAATCTCACAAGTATAAACGAGGAACCTTACGAAGCGTCACACAAGCTAACACTGGGTTTTTGAACCAAGGGAGGAGTTTCAAAACGGAATCTCGGCATGTCGCACATCTGTTTCTCAACGTAGCCTGCCTCGTCAAATTTCTTTATCAGTCTGCTTACGGTTCAGAACACTATCAACATTCAAATGAAGTGTATTTTGTTTAAACAGGGTTTCTTGCGTGTAGTTTCAGTTTACTATAGAGCCAACCCCTCGGTGAACAATTTTCTACAAATGTACTTCAAATGTCAAAATACCCCTTGGCTTATAAATTGAATGACTGACGCACAATTGGAAGGTACAGTTAATTCTTCTACATTAGACAACAGTGCACCAACTTGAAGAGGGGCTACGTTACTCACAAAGAGCATAATTTACTGCTTTTGATGGGTCATCCTAACGAATCACATCACAGCGCAGGAGTCACACACGCGAAAATCGGTTCACTTGTTGCATAAGGGCTTGGCAATCACATGACCCGTGGAGTAGACGACCACTGATCGAAATCTGAATGACTGAGTGAGCGCATTTGTGGGTGTGTGCAGACCAAAAACAAGAACGAAATTCAGCGGGGCTGATTATCGATCGTCATAGGGGCGTTGATTGTAGACATGTCAATGGCACAGGGGAATTAGTCAGCCGGACCGTGGATCTTCATTCTGTTTTCGATTGCTCACTTATTCACTCCCCTTTCAATCAAGGCCTGTTTGTTCCGGTCTCATGGCCGAGGAGCCCCTATACGACAGGTGAACTAAATTTCGATAGTGAGTGCAGCTGAATATGTTGTCTGTGGCTTTTCTCAGTCGCTCACGTTTTTTAACCCTTAACCTTAACTGTGAGTGGTGTGCCGTTCAGTGTCACTAATGGGACGCACTGTACTTTAGTAGTTAGACCAACAGATGACTTCTTTTGGCCAATCAAGTGAGAATGATTAGTAATTGCGCGCGACATTTTGGAGACTCGCTCCTAGGGCAATTCAATGTGGATGACCTGAACCATATTGAGATCTCACAGCTGAGACTTCTTGAATGGGTTATTGTCCCAGGTTCGGAACTGACGAAAAACATGAGTTTGGGATTGCGTTTCATAAATTTTGGGAACATTTTGGAAACTGCTAGTTTCTGTGGATGTGGTATTTGATAGGTCCGAGTGTATTTCAATGACGCAGGTCTATCACGGTGACAGAGCGCGTAGTGCACCTTTTCTCAAATTGCGGGTGGGATTAGTTTCCCACGGTTTCGCGAATTAACTAAGTACGGCAACGATCAACAAGAAAAGCGATAAGCTTGACTGTGAGAACCACCATGAAATCAGCCTGAGCGGCAAATCAGTTGAACTATCCTTAGGAGTCTTCGCAAACAATCAAAGGTTTACATGTGTGAAACCCGAACTATTCAAAAACGACCTAAGTTGTACCGGCCATGGCTTCACATTTAGGGATCACAATACAGACAACTTTCTCAACCCTAAAATAACCTTCAATTTAATCAACCACGGGGCTCCCTCATGTTGATGCATACCGAACGGTACAGCAGTTGAGTACCCCAGTCCTAATCAAGTGATCTTAATCAGAGTTGTCACCCATCTCGCTTGCTTAATTTCGTTAATAACACCCGATCCTCAATAACAGAGAAGCTTTCCTTCGGTGATAATGAAAGCATGTAATAAGCTTTTCTGAACATACTGAATATTGTTGTAGCAACGTTTTGGGGTGCGCATGGCATCGTCGAAGTGCTGAATGTTATTCCAGAACTATTTGGTCGTGTAGCTGACGCGGTCATGTGTCACGTTCGGTGCAGTACTTTCATCTGCATAACTCAGCTAACTCCCACTTTCATTCGCGAGTAAGGCCCATTTGCTTAAGCGAAAAACAAGTCACATCTACAGTCCATCAGCAGGATAATAAAATTGTTATTTTACCTACTGAGAGAAAAGAAGTAGCTCATTCCGACTGCAAAAAGGAAAAGTTCGCAAACAAAATCGTGCAGTAGTCGATCAGAGGCAATTACATCCTGGAACTTACACGCATAATGACATCCGCTGGAATACAGTGGCACAGGAGCTCATACAGTCTACCACGAACCTCTATGATCCTGCAATTAAATGGATCAAAAGTTGTGTGTAAGTTACCGAGTATGAAAAGAAAAACAAACAAGTACAAAGGATATTCACCGTTACCCGAACAGTAATATTGTTAAAGTTCTTTACTTGTGGACTTTAGACATAATTCAATACGTAGAGTTTGAGGTCAGTGTTGGTAAGAGGGATGACGGATGAGTAACTAATAGAAGCAAGTTTTCTTAAAACACCTACTAAATATCAGTTGGTGAAATAAAAACAGCTTACTTCCTGGGACTCTGTTCACTGAGAATGGCTGCTGCAGTATCGGCGAGAAAAGTTTGCCAATCCGGAAGTTGGATAGACTGGTCTGGAAGCATGGGATTATGTTGCCATTTGGCCACTTCCGCAAGCAAAAGAGCACGACGTAAATTTCGCTCCGAAGCGTTTGCTATACGCGTGGCCAATTCGGGCGGCATGATGAGTCCTTCTCGGCGAGCCGTGTTGCGCAGAATGTCCGCAATTTGTTCCACTGATGGTGCCGCAATACGAATAGGAAGACACCGTGACCGAGTGGCAGAGATTATCTGGAAATTAAAAAAATCGACTTTTTTACACAACTTTAGGAACATCAGTCACTGAATACAGTACAACAACCAACGTTTGTACCACTGCAAAATCCCGAAAGAGAATGTCCACCTGTGCCGTCATGGTGTTTAGCAGTCCGACGGTGGCCGTGGCCTGGGGCATTTAACTACAACCTCAGAGGTCATCGCTCTAAATCCCGCCACCATCACTCACTTTGGTAGTAGACAGTAAACTAATGTTGCCTGTCTCGTTACCATACCAGACTTATTGAAACTTCATGTGGTTTTTACCACATGAATGACTTTCGGTGTCTTATTTGTCGAGAGTACTGATTACAAAAGATGGACCACTGACAACGGATAATAAAGGAAGCAGTCATCTCTGAACGAAAGATAGCACATTTCGAACGGTTGTTCAAACGACCTCGGGTCTGTGCAATAGGTCCACCAAGACTACTATCCCTCGGTCCGTATGACGTAACTTGTGAGCCGATAGGTTTAGCATAGATTACTGCAAACGTCACCCGGTTCAGGAAGGGAAGACGTCGGAGAACTGCCCCTCACGAGAAGACCTGTCTGAGATCATCGACTAACAGTCACCACATACTTTTCTGTTTCACATGAACAAAACCTGTGTCAAAAAAATCTTTACACAATTTCGAGTAATGTATTGCCGTTAAAAGTCCTAGCAATCGATCACAATTTGTTTCATCTATTTTCGCACAGTTTTTGGTTTGGTCAATAGAGACAACCTCTAACCAATACCGGAAGCTGATGGGAAAACCGATAAACTCGTAAAAAACTGAGAGCACATTAATTGTCTGCCTGTGATCGCATGTGTTCATAACAAAGAATCGCCAGGAGTTGTAGGCAGTTCTGGAATGCGACAGGGAGGCATACTTACACTGATGCATTTCAGCAAAACACTGTCTGGACAATGAAGCAGACACTGAACGAACACTGGGGTGTGAACCATTGAACCAGGGCAATTGTTGATCAAGTCGACTTCAGTCATTGAGTTCGAAGTTGTAACAATTAAAATCAGTCTTCACAACTATTTCAGGGTTGTCTGCCTAGTGTACGCTGACTATTGGCAAGCCGATCGAATAGGTGTCGGTCTCACAGTACTAAGGCTTAGGCCTTTTTCCAATGATCAAGCGTCTTTACCATGACTGAATTCCACGACGAAATAATACCAAGCTGCTAACTTTATTTAGTCGTCAGCTGGAGAACTTTGACGGTGTGGTGGTTATCTCAATGGTTATCTACGCCAATACATGAGGACGGACCCCATCGTTACTCAAACGGTGATACCATTAATCGCGAGAAATGCTTTGAAAGTCGTCCAGCGACGTCAGATCAGTGACCGGATTTTGCAACCGCAGAGTGAAACCACGCGCGGTGGCGTTTTAAACCCGTCCACTCAAGAAAATTCGGGTGTGATGTCAGCGCTACAACGGGCGTAGTTTCATGAAAGTTAATATGGAATTTGATTTTTGTTGTGTGATCTTTTTCCCAACAAATCCACCAGTTGCGATGCTTGAAGTTACTGATTACTTCACACTGATAAGAACAAAGGGTGACTCCAACCTCGGAATTTTGGCAGTCCTGAAAAAGCACTTCGTACAGAAATGGACCAAACTGCGTTGCACATTTCAGAATAATCGCCGTTTTCCAAAGGGTATTGTGCACCATGAGTTTCACTATCCAGTAAGGCGATACAATCGACATTTTCTTATTCGAAAAATACATTCACTGGGTGGAGTTCGAATCCACCGCTGTGTAGGCCAAACGGAACGATCTGTAATGTATATCTCATAACAAAGCTGAAGAGGAGTGTGTATTTGAGGCGGTCTTGTCGTACTCTAGCGCTGAAAGTTGACCATGTACCTAACTTGACCAACTAGAGCGCCGAAACTCATTTCTCAGGCATTCCATTACTGAAGCGACAGTTTTGTAATGCAGTCCAGAGTGTAGTCGGAGACCAAGGTCACGCGAATGTCTAGAAACACGACAATTATCGAACCATGAAAAGTGTATTGGTGCTCAAGTAGCTTTCGGAGGGGGAAGATTTAGCATACAGACCCACGACCAGTATGAAGCTTACTTCTCCTCGTGCATCTGTTCCTCACGAGTGATAAAATCTACGTAGTGGGATAGACAACATCAGGTTTGTTGAATCTGTTTTGCATGTTTCCAACCCTGCTCATACATCAACACCAACTTATGCTACGGTTGAACCCGTATAGATATGTTCGTAACTTATTAGACGTTGACCACATGGTTGCACCGTTATAAGTGTGCGATATTTCTCCGCTCTCTCATGCGCTGCCCGTTCGTCACATACACACACACACACACACACACTGAACCATCACCCGCTGGATTTGACTAGATCTGGACTAGAATGTTTGATTTGGGCACCGAGTTCTGATCGGCTTCACTCGGCAAACGTGAATAAGCACTCCGTGATCTGTTCCATTTGTGACTAGTCGTTTCCGTGCGTGACTGAGCGAATGCATGCCCTACTCGCTGGTTTGTCGACCCATCGATCGCTGCTGGCATGTTCGCCTCTCTCTTTGTTTGTCCCTTAAACGCATGTTCATGCTTTGTCTATCATTATTGTGCTCCTTCGATGACTGGCTTGGTGACTCGTATTCCTCGGCCGACTGGTCCTAGTTTGTGTCATCTTTCCTGAACCGTACGGAACTTGAGTAAACGGTGATTCCCCTGAGAACGTCACATTTTGAGTAACGCTAGTAAACCTCGGCTAGTCGATTTTGTTTCTGAGGATCGCGCGTCACTCCACGTTGGCCTAGATATCGGATAGATTTGACATTAATTCAGGAATTGGACGTACATGTTTTACAGTATTCAAGACAGTTCTTCAACCGGGAACTGTGAAGAAAATTTGATGCCCGTTACGAGGAATACGAAGCAGCAACTGGCCGCGAGCGAACAACTGCACCCAGTCGATGAATTAGAGAACAGGAATACAGTCCTACCGAATTCAACCGTAACAGAAAACGCACTTGGCAAGCAGTTTTCTTCCCGTGCCACACTGATTAGTATGGCTAGAACGGCGATTGGCTCTAGTTTGTGCTATCTTTCCTGAACCGTATGGAACTTGAGTGAACCGTGATTCTCCTAAGACCGCCGTTTTGAGATTTGTAAATTTAACACCTTGATTGATTATTGTCTATAGTACCGCTAATAAACCTGGGCTAGTTGGTTTGTGACAACCCGCCAAAAGCGTGACCAGGTCAAATACAGGTAGTCAGAACCACGGTGCTCCGCCACACAGTCAATGATTATTATCTGCTGAGAAGAAAGAACGTTAACGCGCTCACCAGCTCTGCAATCCCCAAACCCCGGATAAGGTATACTTAGATTTCGCCAATTGAGACTAAATTTATCGTCTTCCTGAAAGCTTAATGATGGAAAACATTTATTCAAAGTAACAATACCCATGCATTCCGACGGAAACGGGCGGCAACCAGTTTTCGGAGAGGGACTAATTCCACTTTATTAGGACATGAAGGACCGGAAGGATTATTAAAATTATAAAATAAAACTAGGCATCTGGTGACTAATGGATAACAGGGGCAAAAAGAAGACAGCTGACAGCCGCGTTGACGATAACTTTACTTATTCACGGATAGATGAATGTGGCGTACCTTGCTGACAGATTCGGCCGACAGAATTAAGCGACAATTGGAGATAAATTTTTCCATTGTACGACGCAGAGCGTGCTGCGCATCGCGCGTCAGATGATCTGCTTCGTGCAGTACCACAACTTTGAAATCGCGCTGTTGGGTGCTATCCAGTTGCGCCGTAGAAGCCATATTCTTGATCAATTCTTGGATAACTATGCGATCGTAGATGCCCACATCGCTGAAACAGATGGTGAGGCGGTTGAGTTAGAATGTGTTCGGTGATTCGGCGACTAAGCGTAAACGACAACCGAAAACATTTGGAACAATTATGTGAACCTAGAGGTTACGATAACTATGAAGCCGAGCAACAAACTCAACAATGAAATTGTATATTTGCCACTGTGATTCTGCTTCATAATTCGTTGTCATTTTAACCGCATACTAAGACATTTCGCTTGTCTTGTACGCCTCGAATTTGACCGACTAAAGTCCATGAAACAGGCGTTGTTTTCTAACCTTTCATCCCGTTAATCGTACGAACTCTTATGTTAGGGAAATGATTGCCGGAAGATTGTATACCTTCACAATAACATATGGATCGAAAAGGTCGCCGTAACTGAGCTTACCTCGGGTTAACTTCTAAATGAAAGTTACTGGACACGGTGGTGATGTTCACTTTTTTATTTGACGGTGTGAGAAACTCGTGGTGTTCCATGCGCAAACGATCGACTCCAGACCCATAAAGCTCGCGTAGTAAACACATGATACGCGTACGTTTTCCAGCCCCGGCGGGGCCATAAAAAAGCAAGTGGGGAAAATTCCCTCCATCAACCTGAAATAACATTTGGTAACGAAGAACCTACCAGATTCTTCAAGTAACCAGCTTCTTTTTGGTGATAATCAAGCTTTGAGAGAGAAGTGGGAGTGTACTTGTCCACCCAAAGGCTCATTTATAACAGATCAATTCTGAAGATGAACAAAACTTTAGCGAATGGAATGCTGACTGAACAAATATCTCAGAACGCGAGTAATTATACAGCTTAGATTTGAAGGATGAAAAACTAGAAATGTGGGTCAAAGCACCCTAAACTGTTTAAGCTACCAGCGTTTTGTTAACAAAGACTTGCAAAGCGTTGTAGAATATAAATTAACATTATGAGCGCTGTGTGCTTTTAAACCACTCGAGTGCGTCCATCAGAGTAATAGGTCAACTGCTTCGAACTGATACTAGCCTTTCTCCTCGAGAATGTACCTCTAATCTTTGCATAACCAACTGCGCCCCGTAAGACAGTAGGCTTTGATGGAGTCTCATGCTTGGAAACCTCGGATAAGTCAGTCCTTAGAAGATTGACGACAACTAAACTAGGTAAGGCCGCTAAGCTGGATGGACCGTCTTCGCTCATCTTCAGATGCGGCAGCCCAGTCTTGACAAAACTATTAAGTATGATAATGTTCCACAAATATTGATGTGAATCGGCAATCGTATTGACTTTTCAGAAAGGTGATAGTCGAAGTTACGAAAACCACGAAGGAACTTCGTTCGATACCATCGCATCCAAACTACTTGCTAACATTATGTTACGTCGCTCATCTAACACTCGTGTACAGATCCAGAGCAAAAATAAAGCCAGAGATAGACCCGGTTGAGCTTGTGAAGACCAAGCCTTTACTTTTCAAACCATTTCGGGCACTTCCTATAAGCCCGCGGTTTGTTTTTCTTGATCTCATAGCGACTTTCGACTGAGTCAACTGTAGTTCTATGAAGCTGCATTCTATTGAAGGGTGCCTCGGAAAAACTCATTTACATCTTTACGAGATTAGCCGAAGACTAGTTCGAGATTGCGGTATTCAAACCGCCATCACGATGAATTTCAGACCCTTCTTTCTGGGGTTTGATTAATAACACCCGTCAGTTTCTTCATTTTGGCAGTAACTAATTGATCGCAAACCCTCTTCTGAAATATTGTACGGTCGAAGAGTGAGTGAATGTTGCAGTTAGGCCAAATCTTTTAGGCGTAAAATCCTGATCTCTATGTCAGGAGACGCACAAAAAACTTTTGGGAATTGAACAGCTGTGTTAGATGCATTGCAATGGTTCGAATATTGTTCAAAAATGGTGGGTAAACCGTCTTAGCAATGCCAACGTTGGTCGCAACGGTGTATCGTTAGGCAAGATGCTAATGTTTCACGCCATGTAAGTCGGGTCCTCCAGGATGGGGGTCGATTTGAGCTGGCAACTCAGTCGGTGAAATCAGTGGAGGAATAACTGATTGAAGCTAATGGGCTTTCACTCAGCCGTCCCCCCAATCTACCTTGCGGATAGGTCTTTATTTGAATTAAAAACTTTGGGTGAAAAAAATTAATCGTCCTTCTGCTTAGCGGTTGGACATCCTAGCAGTACCCGTCTAACATCTACCATGAACTGCACAAATACAGAGTTCCATTCTGCATCAGTCGTCGCGCAGGATAATCAGGACCGCGCTGCCCATTACACTGAGCAGGATGGGCTACTGCTCAGAGTTCCCTCCCTTTTATTCAATCCTTGCTCACTGTTAAGTAGTGCCTTGAATAACCCTGTTTCATTACTCACCTCGCCAGCCCCTGAATCTCTGCTCCTTTACCATGTGTACACTCATGCAGGCCGACCAGAAGGCATGCCAGCTCTTACAATGAACTCTCTGAAGATTGATTTTTGTTGCGTCTGTGGAATGTGTATTTTGAAATCGAGCAGTGTGATTCAACTAACTTCTCCTAGTACCACATTGAGGAAATTTCCTGTACACTTTAGGAGACAAAGCAGCTGGAGCTGCGGGCCAACGTGGTGTAGGAGTAATCTTGACTGACAAGGCTGAAGTTGCTCTTCCAGAGTGGACCCCAGTTAACAGCCGTTTGTTGTAAGGCTTCAGATGTGAACTGGCGTTCGAAGGGATAGTTATCTTAAGCGCAGTTTGTTTGTGATCTCAGCATACACTCCAACAGAGAGCAGCTCTGACATGCAGAAGGATGAGTTCTATGATGAACTCAACACTCTCATTCGCAGGAGTACAAGCCCTGACGTTGTACTGCTAGCTGGTGATTTTATTGCACAAGCTAGCAAACTTAGTGGGTCAGAAGCCTGCTTAGATGGGTGTTATGCCTTACCTACTCAGCGTACAGATAACCGGAATGAGCTTCTCCAGTTTTGTGCAGACAATCGGTTATTTCTGTCTAGTACGAATTTATGACGCAGCTCACGTCGCACAGCGACACGGCGCTCTAACTTTACAGGTATTATGAGCCAGACCGATCATGTCGCAGTGAGCTACTAGTAGCGCGGTTCTGTCCAGAACGGTAGATCCTACTGGTCTACGTAGGTAGAGTCGAACCATGCATTAGCTCTAATGCGATTTTCGCTCCAGCTTGATGGTCATTGACTCAAACCGCAAACCCGGTTGGTCGTACAAGGTTTGTCTGACCCAGAAGTTCGCACCGGTTATGAAAAGAAATTATCACGAGTTAGGAACTGCGACGGACAGTTAGGAGGACGACTACTGAGTCCATATCAAACAGGCGATACACGTGGCAGCTGGTTTCACCTGTGATCCTAGGTCCAAAGCCCACAAAAAACACGGTTTCTAAAGAGTCACTAAGTCTAATGGAACAAAAACGTGAGTTCTAGAACTGTAGAGGGATGAGTGAAATAGGAAAACACCCACAAAGGCAAACTATAAAAAGCATCAGAGAGGATAGCGAAAATTGGTGGGTGAAGGTAGCCGAAGAAACGGAGATAGTAGCTGGTTCAGGTAACAATCGAAGACCGTTCAAACTTATTCGTGATACCGATGGACGGCGAACCCCGGTCAATGAAACGATGTGCGATAGAAATGGAGAATTTATTCATCGCGAACGGTAAAGGCTCGACCGTTGAACCGAGTACTTCACATGGTAGTATAGCTAGCCGCGCGCTAATGTAGTAACTCCGACATCAACAACAAGGATGCCTTGGGGAATTTCACGATCTCCCGTCGGAAGTGGAAGCCGAGTTGAACATTCGATTTCTAGAGCGTGGACAATAAGCCGGTCCAGACGAACTTCCCCCAGTTCTTGTCAAACTGGGTGGTGACACGTTGATAAAATTGCTTATACCTTTATTCATGACATCTGGAACGACCAGTGCATTCCGTTAATATGGAGTGAGTCATTGATTGTTCCCATCTTCAAGAAGAAAGTACGCAATGATTGTAGTAACCAACGTGGTATCAGCTTAATTCCGATAGACACCAAAGTATTAGCATCGGTTTTGCTGTGCCGTCTTGCACCAGCTCGCGAAAGTAACGCCCGCGAACAACAGACTGGATTCCGTCCAGGTCGTCATCACCATCATCACCGAACAGCGTTGAAACAGTAGGGCAAGCCTCTGTGATCACTACCTTTCTCATCATGTTGCACGCTGAATTAGGAATTATGAGCATACAAGATGGACAGGGAGTGGACCTACATGGGTGGGAAAAGGAAAGAATGCCATAGTAACCAACACACGGAATACACAGTCTAACTGTACAAACGTACATCGATCAGTCATTCTGATTCGTCAGAAAGTGACAACACGATCGCCACTGCTCGCGGTTCGCTGCCATATCCTTCAGTGTCTCCAGCCATCTGGTAGACGGATCTTTTGAACCCCAACCACGAAAATGTGAAGCACCTACTTTTCCTAAGTCTGTTGTACATTTTCCCATTACTCGCTGCCACGTCATCTGTTGACCTCCACGTGGTTTCTTCCACTCCCTAGGAGGAACGGAGAATAGGACACGGTACGGTAGTCGTGTGTTTGCCATACGTAACACGTGTCCCAACCAACGAAGTCTACTAAGTTGGATACGCTGTGGCAGAACTTTCTTCGAATTATTACCCAATACTTGCTTTCTGACCTCATCATTACTCACTCGCTCACTGAATCCATTCTAAGCAATACAACAATGATGATCCAAAACCTCGAGACGACGAATATCTTCAGCACACCGACTCCAAGTTTCGCAACCATAAAACAAAACTGAACGCACTACGGCACAGTAAACACGACCTTTCAACTTCAGTGAAATATCAGGTCGCCACCACAAGTGCTTCCGTCCAGCGTACGCCGCTCGAGCCTTGGATATACGCGTGCTCACCTCTACTATTGTGCTCCCATCCGTCGTCATGCTGCCGCCGAGGTAGGTGAAGGGATCGACAACTGATAGCACCTCCCCATCGAGCATCAAGCTCGGAATCGTAGACGTCCAGTCTTGTAACATCACCTTACACTTTGAAGGTGCAAAGCGCATGCCAAATGGAGCTACAGCTCTTCCAAGTCTATCTAGTGCACGTTGAGCATGTTCCGTGCATTCGAACAAACAGACAACATCGTCCGCGTAATCTAGGTTACATAGCTTTTCACTATTTCCTAGTTCGACGCCTACATCCTGAAGATTTTGCAGCGCACTCTCCATTATTTCGTCCATGACGAAGTTGAACAGGAAGGGAGAAATGGGACATCCTTGTCGAACACCGCTGGTCGTTTCGAGCCGACCGGATAGTTCACCGTAGACTCTAACGCGGCCAGAAGTATGAGAATACAATGATCTCAGTAGGTTCACCAACTTCTGGGGCATACCTTTTCGATGAAGGGCACTGAAAGGGCTGCTCGATTAACTGAATCGAAGGCGCTTTTCAAGTCTAAGAAAATCATTATTGTCGGTCGGCGGTGCGCGAGACGCGTTCCAAGTAGTCGGCGAAGAGTAAAAATCTGGTTGATGCATCCTTGACCCGGACGGAATCCAGCCTGCTGTTCGCGTGCATTCCTCTCGCGAGCGGGTAAGACGGTGCAGCAGAATCGAGGCTAATACTTTGGTGATTATCGGAATTAAGCTAATCCCACGATGGTTACTACAGTCATTGCGTATTCCATTCTTGAAGATGGGAACAATCAATGACTCACTCCATATTAACGGAATACGCTCTTCCTTCCAAATGTCACGGAGCAAAGCGGTAAGTGATTTTATCAAGGCATCTCCACCCACTTTGAAAAGAACTGGGGGAAGTTCGTCGGGACCTGACGCTCTCTCCCACCTTAGTAATCGAATACATGACTCTACTTCTACTTCCGACGGGGGCTCAAGTGATACCACCCAAGGAGTCCCAGTTGTCGATACAGGAGTAACTACACTAGCGCGCGGCCAGCTAAACTGTTCCTTGAGGTATTCGGCCCAACAGTCAAGCCTTTGCTCTTTGCTATGGATGGGTTCTCCATTCCTATCGCAAATCGTTTCACTGGCATGGGTGCGCCGTCCACCGGTGTCACGAATAAGTTTGAACAGTCTTTGACTGTTACCTGAACCAGCTGCTATTTTCATTTCTTCGGCTATCTTGACCCACCAATTTTTGCGATCATTCTTAAGGCTTTTCGTAACTTGCCTCTGCAGCTTTCTCCGCACCTTACTCATCTCCTTACGGTTCGACAGCTGACGCTTTTGCTCCACTATACTCAGCGACTCTTGAGAAATCCAGTGCATTTGATGGACAACGGATCTAGGACCACAGGCAAAACCTGCTGCAAAGTGTATCGCCTGTTTGATTTGAGCCCAATGCTCATCTACATTTCTGTTCGTCGTAGATCCTAACTCATGTGCTAACTTCTGCTCATACCGGGTGCGTACTTCTGGATCACACAAACGTTGCACGGCTAATCGGGTTTACGGTTTGCGACGATGACCATGGAGCTGGAGAGATAATCGCATTAAAACTAATGCATGGTCCGACTCTACGTAAGTGGACCAGTAAGATCTACAGTTCTGAACAGAACTGAGCCACCAGTAGCTTACGGCGACATGATCAATTTGACTCAAAGTACCTGTAGAGTTAGAGCACCATGTCGATGTGCGACGCGAGTTCTGTCGGAAATTGGTGCTAGACAAGAACAATCGATTGTCTGTACAAAACTGGAGAAGTCCATCCCCGTTTTCTGTACGCTGAGCGGGTAAAGCAAAACGTCCATCTAAACAGGCTTCTGACACACTAAGTTTGCCAACTTGTGCATTGAAATCGCCAACTAGCACTACAATGTCAGAACCCTTACTGCTGCGAACGAGAGTGTTGAGTGCATCATAGAACTCGTCCTTCTGCGCGTCTGAACTGCAGTCCGTTGGGGCGTACGCCGAGATCACAAACAAAGTGCGCTTAACACAACTATCCCTTCGAACGCCAACTGACCCCTGGGGTCTCACAGCACATAAACGACTGTTAACCGGGATCCAGTCTAAAAGGGTAGTCTCAGCCTTCTCAATCAAGACTATTCCTACACCACGTTGACCCGCAGCTCTAGCCTCTTCGTCTCCTCAGGTGCGCAGAAAATACCTCGATGAGATACCAGGAGCAGTTAGTTGAATTACACTGCTCGAATCCTGGATACGCGTTTCACTTACACAGCAGACATCAATCTTCAGAGAATCTAATATGAGCGCTAGGCACGCCTGCTGACCAACCTGCATGAGTGTACGCACGTTGAAGGAATCGAGATTCAGAGGCTGACGAGGTTTGAGAAAATGCGAGTTACCAGACAGAGCATTATTCCCGACACTATTTGACAGTGAATCGCTGCGAGTATCAACCGTGTTATCAGTGGGAGCATTATGGGTGGATAGATGGGGCAAAGAGGGGTGGTTAGGGACAGAAGACAAAGGTTGAATAAAAGAGAGAGTTACATGAAAAGGTTGAAATACCGTTTGGGGGAACATGCGGCACTTTCTTACAATGCGGACTGTCTGCCGCTAAAATCCAGGCCCGGCCCCTGTTCGCTCGTCTGTCTCCTGACTGTAAGTCTGTTGCCACCAAATCCCGCAGACACTCCTTCGAGGACGAGCGCTTCATCTCTTCGATGATGGTATAATTGAGCCGTCGAACTCTCCGTGAAGAGTCTAAGTTCTAATTACTAAAAGAATGGTCATTGATTATAGTCAGACGATCGACGGTTCCACGCAGCTCGATGCGTATCCACTACCACGTATATACAATATGGTGGAGAACGTCGCCCAGTACGCTGTTTACAGCACCCTAGACCTCAAAAGTGCGTACCATCAAATCCCAATGACGGAAGATGAAAATCTCTATACGGCTTTCGAAACAGCAAGCAATCCTTTTCAGTTCTGCCGAATACCCTTCGGGGTCACCAATGGCGTGGCTTGTTTCTAGCGCACAATCAATCAAATCCTGAAAACAGAAATTTCGAGGGATACTTTCGCCTATGTTGACAATGTAACTGTGTGTAGCTTGACAAAGACGGACCACGACAAAACAGCCAGATCAAAAATGATAAGCTCCAAAGATGACGGCTGGAGTTATTCGCATACTACTACGATATAATCTACAGAGCCGGAAAGGACAATCGGGTTGCTGAGACTTTGTCTCGTTGCTCGTGTGCTTCCACTCTTCATAGGAACACCTTGAAAATTCTCCATGATTCATTGTCATCACGGAATAACCCGCAAGGTTTACTTCGTTCGTTCCAAGAACTTGCCATACTCAGTAGAAGAAGTCAAAAACGTGATCTCAAGATGTACTGTCTGTGCTGAAATGAAACCGTTTTTGCAAACCGCCTGCATGTAATCTCATCAAGGCCACGCAAACATTTGAAAGACTCAGTATTGACTTCAAAGGGCCACTGCCTTCATCGAACTGCAATCGATATCTACTCACTGTTATCGATGAGTACTCCCGGCTTCCATTTGCATTTGCCTGTCCGGATATGTCGTCTTCTACAGTCATCGGTTGCTTGTGTCAATTGCGATATTCGGAGTGCCCGCCTATATTCATTCTGATCGAGGATCCTCGTTTACGTTACCTGAACTGTCTCAGTTTTTGCGAGACAAAGGAGTAGCGATCAGTCATACAACAGCCTACAGCCCACAAGCCAACAGTCAAGTGGAACGTTTGAATGGTGCTCTGTGGAAATCTATCTCCCCGACCCTACGTACGAGAGGTCTTTCAATCTCACAATAGGAATCAGTTCTTCTGGATGCACTCCATTCCATCCGCTCCTTACTCTGTACCGCAACGAACACAATCCCTCATGGACGTCTTTTCTGCTTTTCTCGCCGCTCATCTAGTGGTAATTTTATGCCTAGTTGGCTGGAAACTCCTGGCCCTGTACTCCTCAAACGCACGGATCGATCTTCCAAGTATGACCCTTTGGCAGATGAAGCAGACCTTATCAGCTCCAATCCATACTATCCTCTTGTAAAACTGCCTGATGGCACAGAGGATAATGTTTCTATTCGTCTGGCCCCTCGGGGCGACAAACCAGCATTAACACCCGAATCTCACTCACCCATAACAGTCAGCGGAGACACGCCGCCTGTAGATCATTCATTAGTATCAGAGCCCGACAACACCGTCATACACAATACAGACAGTGCCCCATCACCCATCACCGCGTTGCCTAGTAACCCTACAGAACTGTTAGAACGAAAACAGAGAACACGTCCATACTGCCCCAATTTTCCGGTCGGGGTGAACGTCGTGTAATTTCCCTTGTTTGTTTACCTTGTTTTGTTGACGTATCTTACATCGTACCGATTTCTATTTCAGATCATGTACCTTTATTAGTAGTTAAGTAGAGCGTAAAATTCCTGTCACCGAACCTCGCTCTCTCTGATAAAGCTATCACTGTCTGTTGCGAACCGTATGTACCACGCATTCTACTGGATGTAGTATAGCGGGCTATTAGACAATTCTGGGCTTCACGGAGTTGCGATCTCAATGAGCAGTTTAGGTGACAACGCCCTGATCTTCCGGGAACCGGTTTCTCCAAGAGTTGCCGTGGCACGGTTCAGGGGCGTTCAGTTTGTGACCGTGATTGAGGTCTACGACCTAATGCTATATGCTGAGCCAGCCACTAAAGATGTCGTCTACATTGAACTTAAGAGTTCAGTCAACCGGGTTCCCAGCCAAGATATCCTGCCACTGCAGCAGATAAAAATCTCCTCTTTACTGCAGAGCAGATACTTCTAAGTTAACAATCCCGGATGACTTTCGAGCTTTGTCAAAATGCGACCTCGTCCAGTCTGTAATCGACGATGACAGGCTAAAAATCTCCATTATCAGTGTCTCTCTTGAACAGATAGGCTAAACAAAGTGGCCCAGGAACGATGGCATCTCTGCAGAAACCCTTAACCGCTGTGCTAAGGCTAGGGACGCGAGACTCCATAATTCACCTGATTACGACAACTATCGCCGCGAAGTTACACGCACAGTTAGGAGCGACCGTAAACGATGTTGGTCTAAAGTTGCAGGCCGGATGGAAACAGCAGCCGCTGCTAGAGACTTTGGGGAGCTTTTTCGACTCATTCGCCTTTCTTCGAGGGGAACACATCATCTTCCTACGCTACGCGACGACAATGGCCACCTCATTTCGGGCTGCGGCCAGAGGCCTCAAAGATGGATCGAACACTTTAGTTAGCTGCTCAACCGTCCTCTCCCCCCCCCCATCCAATCCACCTGTGTAACGGCACCAGGCGACAAACAGCAATATGCGATCGACCTCCGGGAATTTTCACCGCAGCTCAAACAATGAAAAAACAAGTAGCCACCTAGGGAGGATGGCATTCCACCTGAGATCTTCAAATCCTGTTTGCCAATTACACTGGACGCTATTCCGCCGTACCCGGGACACCAAAGTTCTCCCCAGAGACTGGTCAACCTCCATCCTACTCTCTTTACCAAAAAAGGCGACAAAATTGTAGCCGCGAATTACAAGAGTATCATTCTCGTTGATATAGCAGTTGCTTTTTTGCGACCACCTTGCTAAACCGCTTTGTCGCCGTTCGGGATGCGCGAACACGCTAGAACCAGTGTGGTTTCGTCGGCGAAAATGCTGTGCTGATCAGATTTTCACGCCATGGTGAATTCTAGAACATCGCTATAAATTCTAACAACCAGCAAGCTTCATTGACTTTCGGGCAGTATTTGACTCCACTGACAGGCAGACACTCCGGAGTGTACTGCGAAGCGACATGATGTCCGAAGAACACGTCACACTGAAAGGATCATACTACTCGGCAACACAGGCACACGTACGCGCGTACAGTGAAGTCATCATCATCATCGTATATATATATATATATATATATATATATATATATATATATATATATATATATATTCACTAATTGAATCGTCTGGAGTGTGAATGGATACTCTTCATTGAAGAGCCCACAAATGAATCACAACTGTGATTTCTCATAGTTATTCGTGTCTGGGTCACTGCTAACCCTGACGAGTGGGCAGAGGAGTACCGAGTAAGCATACCTGATGAGCGGCAACAACCGCGAAACCGGTCGTGTGCTTCCGGGGAAATTTTGTCCACACGTTTACATACTACTTACTATCAATATATATATATATATATATATATATATATATATATATATATATATATATACTGGCTTCAGATCAAGTAAGGTGCCAACGCAACAAGAACAACTACAAAATAGGGGAAGGGGAGTGCAATACAGTAAAAACAGACAGTTGGTGAGACGAAATTGTTGATTTTTTTTTTACTTTTCACTGTACACTTTTTGTCATCTTCTTTGTCGGAATCACGTATTTTATGACTACGGGGCACAAGAATTGGACGGACAGGCCGCGCAGCATTCGTACCACTAACTTCTTTTCTCAACCATGTCCCTCAACATCTCCAACCAACGACAACCCTCGTTCTTCGAGCCCCAACCAGAGGAGCGGGAAGCGCCAACCAAAGTCAATGCCGATGCTAGATTCTTCATACCTCAACGCCAGGTGATCACCTACCCGCCGCATCACTTTCTTCAGCCTTGCCCGACATGTGTGAATAGGGCAAAAATAGGTAGACGATGGGAAGGCATTCGGAAAACATAGCCGAGTCACCGGAGGCGGCGTACAGCGATCACTTCGTTAAGAGAGCGGCTATCCGTGCCTGACACGACGGTGCATCTCGTCATTACTCACTCGACGTTCCCACCAGACGCGAGCGATGCCTCGAAGACATCGGTTTTCAAACACGGGAAGACGTTGAGTGCTCTCAATGCGAAGTCAGTTAAGTTCAGTTTGCACAGGACGGGCAATGGCCACGGCCAATCGAGCGTCCAGAATTCTTTCGAGGGTATGCATACCAGTTATGCACCCACTAGTGCAGTGTATTTAGTCGAATCCTTTCTAAAAATGACAGGGAGACGTGGAATCTTATCGCACTAGTCGACAGCCTTGTGAGTTGCCGCGTGGTCTGAATTTTCGAATCGCTCTCAGTGATAAGCATTTTTGCACTGTTTGGTGAAATAACACACGTTATTTCGCCCAAACTCACGTATCGCAATTAGCATTACGGTGCGCGTACTTTTCGAAGATTTTATTCTATTCAAAAACTGGTTATCTTTTGGTGTCCTTTTTGGTGTTTTTATTGGTGTTAGCGCAATTAATACCAGATAACATCTTTTGTGGCACTTTCTGTAGTGTACAGTTTTTGCAACACTTGCTGTAGTGTACCGTTTGTGTCGGTTTAAAAGGTTGTGTTATTATGCTGCTGGTGTTCGATACGATATTTTCAAACAAACTCGATTACCACTGCCGAAATGAATGGAACAGAGGTTGATCCTATCGATCAGGCAGTGAGTTATGGGAATAAGAAATGCACGGACCTGGTGCAAGATGAGGGAATTCAATGCGACCAGTGTTGCCTTCGGTATCACCAAAAGCGCTCCAAGCTGGAAGAGAAAAACTTCGAGCTGCACATCAAGTACGCATCGCACAAGTGGATATGCGCCCACTGCTTCGCGTTCGCAGGCGAGTGCTCGCGCATAATTTGAGGGGAAATAGGAAAAGGGGACAGGAACATGAAACTGGAACCAAGACTAGAGAGAGCGAATTCGATCCATAGCTTAGCGGAAAGGGACAACTGTACCAGATCAGAAAACTAGAAAAAGACAACCCAAGCCAAAAGGTAAGGAAAACAAAGGGGCAGCAGGTTTCACTAATGTGGAAAAAAGCCTCCTGACGGAAGTAGAATCCCTCAAGGAGCAGGTTAAACACCTAGATGCTGAAGTGCAACGCATGAAGCGGGACACGGAGGTCATGGCAGACAGAAGTAGAAGACTGCTACTTCATAACCTTAGGGGAAACATCGTAAACGAAGGTAGAATCAGGAAGGACGAGAACCGCCGACATGCGACCGAGGTTCTTGGAATGGCTGGTCTACCTCCTACGACACCAATAGTCAAGTGCCATAGAATAGGACTATGTCGTGGAACGCAACCAGCGCCATCACGACCCCTGGTAGTTGTGTTGCAGCTTCTACTGGAGAGATATGCTGCTGTCCAGAGCGGGAGCAGCACGCAGGGAATAGTTAGGGTTACACCTGACAGTCCAGCACTTGCCAAACAGGGCAATGCCATAGTCTCGTTGAGAATGGGCACACCTGATCTGAAGCGACCGACTCTCCATATAGTAAAACTGGAGATGACCCTCTTGGGAAGTCAACACCTAAAGCCCAAGGAGTAATTCAAGTCCCAAAGGTGGCTTTAGACGCCGGTAAACAAAAATCCAAAGTTCAGGTAGTTCAAAAGACCAAAAAGAAGGGGACTCACAGGGTATTCAGTCCGGTTGGTATTGAGAAAGTGCAGCCAGCCAGCCCAAATTCTGAAGCAGACGCCTAAAAAATCCGCTCTGGTGCAACCAGCGAAGTTGGAGGTACCAGAGGGAAAAGCTGAGGAAACCAGTTGGGCCAGGGTGGTCGCAAAACCATCCCGGGCCTTCGGTATGGCGACTCAAAAAGAAACGTCTGCTGTGCACGTTGAGCCCGACACCGGGTCGACGGGTGGGAAAGAAAAAGTCACGAAACCCGGAGCGTCACTTAATATTCAAGATGCAGCACCGCAGACACCTATAGGGGCAAAACACGGGGCATCACCTCGGAGATTGCATCCAAGAGTACCCCAGAAGTAAAATTCGCGATAAAGTCGGTAGCGAGGACCAGGAAACCGTCAATATGGCACACAAACACCTGTTGTCTCCCGGGAAAGGGGGGTTGACGACTAGGATTGCAGAATCTGACGTCGTTGCGTTGACGGAAACGGATAAAGCCAGATACTGACTTTCAGGGATACGCTGCCTACAGACAGGATAGAACAGATGGAAGGCAAGGGGCGGAGTAGCACTACCAATATGGACCGAGATAGGCCATCGAGAGGCTCCGTTTAACTTGGTCTCTGGTAATGTATAGGCCAGATCCTGCTTTATCAGGATCGAGGTGCGAACAGTATGCATTATCTGTTTTTACAGGGCACCGCTGGCGACAGATGAGGAAGACGTTGAGCTTTTGCAAATGCTGGATGCAATGCTGGCACAGACAAAGGAGTTCGTCTTATTAGGTGATCTAAACCTACCAGAAATTAACTGGGAAAGCGAAATTGCACCAAGGGGATCATCGGGCCACAAGTTTCTGCAATGGGTCCAGTTACATGCACTTACGCAGCATGCGACGCAGGCTACTAGGTACAGAGGTGGATAGCACGCGTCTCTCCTTGATTTAATCATAACGCGGCACCATCAGGACGTTAAGGGAATTAAGTGGGAAGAGCCATTGGGCAAAAGTGATCATGTAGTCCTAAGGGTCACACTAAGACTTAGAAAGGCGCCGGAGGAAATCGTGTTACGTCGGCGCTATGGGAGAATCAATATAGGTGAAATAAAGAAAGCAGCGGAGGAAGTTCGGTAGACACCGAGTCACACAAACGCGTCTGTAGAGGAACGTTGGGAGACCATCAAGATGGGGTTACTCGAACTTACAGAGGAGTTTGCACCTCTGAGGGTCGTTAGCAGTAGAAATCAACCCTCATGGTGGAAGTCAAAAGTACGCAACACTATAGTCATTCGTAAGCAACAATGGGCGACGTACAAGCTGTGCAAAACTCAGGTGGTATGGAACAGCTATAAGATGGCTAGGAACAGAGCTCAAGCGATCCAGAGTAGACGAATATGAATTCAAACGTCGGTTAGCTGCGTCGGTCAGCACAAATCCAAAGCGGTTCTACGCTTACGTGCAATGCCATAAACATATGAGAGAGAGAGTGTAGCAACTCTGGAAGGAGCACAGGGCCGACTGCTCTAAGCGACGAAGACAAGACCGACATGCCCTTGGCATTCTTTAAGAGCATATATCGACCATAAAATAATTTAGATGAAAGAATGGAGGGACCACAGGCGCCTCCAATACCCGAACCTGCTGTAGGAGAAGAAGAGGTGTACGCGGAGTTGCAAACCTTGAATAGAAATAAAGCAGCAGGACCAGATGGGATTCATCCGGCAATCGTTCAACCTGTGGCCGAGGTCCTGAAGGCTCTGGTGACGAAGCTGTGTGAAACGTCGCTAAGAGATGGAATTGTGCCGGGAGGCTGGAGGAGAGCAACAATGTAGGAGTTTTGAAGAACGGACCCCGACAAAAGGCCGAAAATTACCGGCCGATTAGCTTGACTTCGGCACCGTGTAAGTGCCTGGAGCGAATAGCCAGGAAACAGATCTCTAGGCATCTGGTTCAACACAAACCCACATCAGATGCTCGGCATGGGTTTGTGGCAGGACGATCCTGTCTGACGAATCTCCTGCTGTTCCTCGATGAGGTAACCAAGTGCCTGGACGAAGGACAGTCGATTGCGGTCTGTTACTTGGACTTCAACAAGGCGTTTGATTCTGTGAACCACAGATTTCTGGACGTCAAACTGCAGTCTATGGAAGTCGTTGGAAGGGCAAGACAATGGATAAATAGTTTTTCAGCAGGGCGAACTTTTAGTGTTAAGGTGGGTAGTCATGTCTCGAAACCGGAAGGTGTAACAAGTGGGGTGCCACAGGGCTCGGTGCTCGGCTCTCTGCTCTTCCTCGTCGTCATCAACGACCTAGAACATGAGCTTACAAGCCCCACCTTCATGTTTGCCGATGACGTCAAGATAGCTGGAGTAGATATAGAACTTGACATGTTAGCAGTACAAAACTGGTCACGCGAATGTGACCTTCCACTCAACCTCACCAAGTGTCGATGCTTGACCACAAATACAGGGGCTAGTGCGAATGGTGTGAGTTCGTTGCAAGAGGTCCCTCAGGTCAAAGACGAGCGTTATAGTGGGCAACAGCTTCAAGCTGGCGAAGCAGTGCACCGAAGCAGCCAATATGGCCAGGAGAGAACTCTTTCGAGTTAGATCCATTATTTCGTGTAGAGAGCCGGAGATTTTTGTCCCGATATACCAAGCCATAGTTAGGCCGCACATGGAGTACTGCGTGCAAGTCTGGGCACCGTACTACCAGAAAGATATAGACTGTCTGAAGAAAGTGCAAGGGCTAGCCACTAGAATGGTGACTGGGCAAAGGGAGAGGGGGGTCAGCTACACAAAGCGTCTCCGTACCCTAGATCTGTTCTCGATGAAAAGGCGGCGCGTTCGCGGGGATTTGATAGGGACCTTCAAGGCAATGAAGGGACTTGCAGGTATAAATCGAGAAGACCTTCTCTCTGATCCCAGAGGTACAAGGGGATATAGGCTTAGGTCACGAAGAAAGCACTCGAGGCTCCAAATTAGGGTGAATTACTTCTCAAATAGTGGTACCCGGAGGAAGTCATAAACACCACAACAGTGAAGGCTTTTAGGAAAGCAGTAGACCTGTGTTGGGTGGCAGTATACCCCGAGCTATGTTAAGCAGTTTTAGGGTCAGACGCAATGTACTCATTGTTTCCACCTTTCTCTGCCAGGGCTGATAGTGCTCAAAATTTCTGCCTTTCAGAAAAAGAAAATCTCGCAGTGTTGGGAGCTACGGAAACGCGCCGACAATACAACTATCTGGACGCACGATTAGCTATAGCTACACCAAGTCCTGTGCAAACTGAACTGAACTGAACTGAAAGAGTTCCCAATCGACTACGGCGTACGCCAACGATGCCTTCTATCACAAGTCCTTTTATCTACGCTACGCCCGTAACAACTTTCGCGGAATACAGCTTAGCACGTTTCTTTGGTTAGAGACCTCGAATTCGCTGATGACATCGTCACTCTAGGAGATGGTCCGGAAGTCAGCAGCCGGTGCTCAATTGCATTGCAGGTGGGGCCAAGGATGTAGATCTGGAGATAAACAAAACAGAAATGAAATTCTTCAAGGCTCCACAAAGCCTAACACAATCTTTTGTAGTATGCAAGGATTAGTTTTCCTTCGCGAGGAGTTGCCAGTGTTCGATATGCAAAACAAAAATGAAAGAAAACTCTGTGAGCACAAAGGCTCAGTAAGTGCATGAACAGGATCCAACACTTGCATATGATTACAGACAGCCAGCTGACCATACTAATGTAACTCATTGGAATAGACTGCCATTCCGATTCTCTTTGATGTAAGTGTAGGTACCTGCTTATACACTTACTGGGCTTCGGCTCATCGGGTTTTTATTCCTTCTATGCCTTTGAAGATCGTGTAGGTGCAAACCCCACAGAAGAGCGCTGCATCGCGCACATCCAGCGGCCCTGCTCGTCTGTTTCCGTGTCGAACCGCCGTTGTTGTAGTTGTTGTCGTTTCCGCTGTGTCGTGGGCACCTTCGTTACCCTCCTACACAACATGCGCCGGTACGGAAGCCAGTACTCGCACAACAAAGCGAGCGGCGAGCGAATTCAATTCAGCTCAATTTGCACAGCACTTTGTGTAGCTAAAGCCAATCGTGTGTCCAGATAGTTGTGTTGTCAGCAGGTTTCTGTAGCTCTCAGCGCTGCGTGTTCAATACCGTAGCAGGTGCCCACCTATCCAGATATGGACAATGGTAAGGCTTTTTTGAACACCTGCTATGTCAAGATTTCCTGTTGCTTTTCTATCCAGGTCAGGTCAGCTCTGGTCAGGCCACAGGACTTGAGGCTAGAGCCAATAAAGTAGCCCAGGTTTTTTCACCAGTGAACTTCCAGATGAATCCCACCGGGCTGCAGCTTCTGTGCTTGCGCTGAGTTTCTATTGTTTACTCTGTAGGTGGAAACATGGTTCAAAATCAAATCGCTTTCGGGAGAGTGAAGCAGTCTCATGGCCGCGAACTGGGTCCCTTTCCAGGTCTAGCTCTTCTCAAGAGCGTCACAAATAGGGGCAACGTTCAGATAAGGTGTTAATAGCGGTCTATGGGGAATAAGGAGAGCATAATGGGGAGATGGCGGAGAGAGTCGGAGGTAGTTGTAATACTGAAGGAAACCTCACCCGGACAGCGCACGCGGCCCGAAGGTAACGTGCGCGTCACCCCGGTGAGAGAAGAATGCAACGTGTAGCCCGCTCAGACAGATAGCCACTTCCATTATTATCGACATATGTGTTGATTCTTGCTTATGCACCCACCGAGCTCCGGCCCACCTTGTCTCCTCTCTGTCTTTGCAGATCTTGCAAGTGCAACCTCATGGAAGACCCGAAGAAGAAGATGCTTTCTCGATGATCAGGATAACGTCGAAGCTGTGGACGACAGTCAGTCTTTTTACAGCCTGAATGTTGTTCGAGATGCAACGAGAGTTGAACAGTGCCACAGGAAGCATTTCTGCGGCAGGCTTCAGGTCGTCGGCGGATTTGGTGGCCAAAATGTTCGTAGGAAGGTGGCGGTCAGTAGGCTGGTCATCCACGTAAGAAGATTGATTTTTAGGTGCTACTTCCGCTTGGACTGCCGTATCCTTATCGCCGCAGATTGTATATTGGGCTAAACACTCCTGAAGTACAGCAGAGGTTAACGCTGGGTGCTGAGGTGATTTGGTAGCGCGAGATGATGGATCAGGGGTGGGGCGTGGTGACTCCATGGGGGTACTTTGGGGCCAAGCACGTATGAACCGGGGGAAAGTTAATAAGGATGCTAGGGGGTCAGTGTGGGGGTGGGGGCAGTAGGGGAGGAACAGCCATGGTTTTGATAGCGGCCTTGTGAGGAGAATGAGGAACGGTGGGGTAAGTAGGATTGGGGTAAAACGTGAACGATATCATGGACACAGTTTATTGAAGCGGCAGGCATCTCACAGGGCTCCACGGAGAGAGTATGAGGGGATGGAATAGTAGCGAAAGGGTTGCTGATGAAAGACGCCTTGGCATGAAGGGTCAGTTGACATAGTGCGCTGTGGGGTCAGAGTAGAGTACGGCTATGTTGGGTGGTGAGGGGGCAGGGGATGTTGAAGTTGCTGATGGGTAAACTGGGGCCTACCATAGGGCGGAAGTGGGTCAGGAGTGGGCCGCATGTTGTGGTATCCGTCGGCAACCATGTTGGTAACTCGTTCTGTGTGATTCCGGTTTGGTAGAGCTAATGATGGAGGCGGTAACGTTAGTGGAAAAGGTGTGATGTGGTGCTACTTCTGTGGGCGTGATGACGGCGGCATCTGAGTTGATGGATGTGGTACGCAGCAGTTGGGTACGCGGATCTCAGGAGGACCGAATAAATGCTCTGGCGGGCTGGCTCTGGGGCGGGCGACGCGATTTCTTAAGTGCGGCCGTGGTGGAGGACGCGGAGGGGTAATAGACCGGTTGGATGGAGCGCTAGTGGTCAAAGATCGACTGTCGATTAAAGCTAGGAGCATGACGATATCAGTGCAGAAGGAGTTTCGGCCATTAGGAGCAACAGGTGACGGGGGTGACGTTAGGACCGAAGCACTAGGTGACAACGTTGAAGCTGGCTGGTCGGTGCGGGGTGGCGTGTCGGTATCTGGCGATTTGTTGGCTCGTTTGGCAGATGGACCAGGGCGTGAATGACTGCTAGATAAGGGAAAGGGGCTGTGGTGCTCGGCTATGGGTAGGCAGTGGTAGAGACCAGGGTGCAGCATGGAGCGTCTTAGAGGGACGTTGTGGTGTTGGAAGTGAACGGGACAAATCTAGGTCCGCATTTTGCGCTGGTGCACTGGCCAGCAGGAGTGGTGACGAGTTATTGACGCTGGGAAATCGTTCAGGAGGACTGTGTGACACTGGATCAGGGGGTGGTGTAAGTACTTGGTTGCCGGCAATCGATCCAAGGACCTCCCCCTGCAGCGGGGATTTGTCAGGAGTAATTTTTGTTTTTAAACAAAGTGGACTTTGTGATGGACTCCCTCTAACGAATTCCATGGCAGAGCTCTCTTCTAGGAATTAATAATAATAGCAATAATAACAATAATGGTTTATTTCGGATAACCCCGAAGCATGCTGCGGTGCAAGATCAAACGTCACAGTTGAAAGCTAAATCAGAGTTATATGATGATTGTACAATTATGTGAACTCTTGAATTTAAGGGAAAGTATTCAAGTCAATTGTCGCGGTACCGCCTGGTGAGTTCAAACTCGAGGTCATGTTGGCGAGCCGGCCCAAGGTGGGGCGCAGTTATTCTGCCAAAGTGTGGAGTGGGTGGGGAATAGTAAAGAATCACACAAATCCTACGGAAGGAAGAATGTCCTGCTGAAGAACCAAACCGTGTAGACGGATACGTGGATATCGTGAAAAAGAAACATTCCCGAAGGAGACGTAATCAAGCAAAGAGCTTCGCAATGTATGAAAGGGGTGTCGATGTAAAATTAGACGGCGAATATAGTGGCACTACACATCAAGACCAAGAAAACCAGTCGAGGATTACAGTTGTGAAGATCAGTGACCGTATATCGGATGGGCCATGCAGTTGTACGGCAAACGGAAAACAAACTGGGCTGTCGTTGCCATGGTAGAGGTGAAAGAAGTGGCCGGATAAAAACATCTAGACTTTGAGCGGATTGTTTTGCCTTCAGCAGAAAGGAATATAGTGGATCGACGTGAAATTGGGAACTGGCAAATATCGATGTGTGGTGCGTAGGCAGAAACGTGGCTCGCAAGAGAGATGGTCAATTAAATGGCAGGTAATTATTTACTTACTGATATTTCTTAGAAAATACTTCACGTGGTGAAAAGAGCATATCAAGGATCGGAAGTGTCTAAGACGATCTATTGGAATAGGGCATGGAACTAGAAATACAGTGGCGGACACATGTTTTGATGTGGCCGTCTTCGGAGTCTTTTGCAGTAGCACTCGTGGTGTGACATACCACATGTCACGAACAGTGACTGTTTGACCGAGGAAAAGGGGCAAATGATCTGAAACATTAAAAGCTACGGAATGTTCAGAAATTTTTTATCCTTTTATGAACTTCTGATGCAAATGAGCTCAGGAAGTGTCTAGCTGATAGGAGACTTTCAGTGATCCGATGTTTTGATGGACCGACGATATACGCAAGCGGCAACAGAATGGTCAGTGCATCATCCATAGATCGTAACTGATTCTCTAAGGCCAATAAATTTTGCTGAAGCGCATTATATTTGTTACTGGCTTCACTGTGTACATCGACCAGTGGTACTGAACAAGGTATCAAGGAGGTAAGGAGTCTGGGGCCTTTAGTGCTTGAAGGTTGAACCCGATTTGCCGCTTGGTGAATGGGGAGATTGGTTGTCGTTCTAGGCTCGATATCTCAAAGAATTTTGAAAGCAGTGGATTTGTAAGTCAGTTGCTAACCTCAGATTCTACTGTTCAGAAAATTCCCGATTTATTTCAGGATTATCTTGCTGAGCTCTTCGTAAGTTAGTTCCCTAGGTACCTCAGTGGAAACTGTGCCAATAAAAACGCGCTATCGCGGGTGTGGCCACCGGATCAAGTGCCATCGTGAGTAGAATGTTGACGTCTGAAGTATTAGGCACGCGCACTGACAGAAGGCTCCAGGTGGTTAGGGAGAGTTAGTGCCCTTACGCCAAGCATTTGACTCCTCTAAGATTCGGGAGGATTTTGGTGGGCGGAGTAACGACCGGTTGTAGAAAACCCTCTTGAAACACTGCCATTTCATGTTTCCTTAACATCACACGCTCATGCACACTATTTGCTTGCCTTTACGCGCTGTATGTTTTCGTGAACCAAAATCCCCGGCGCTGTAAGTGAAAAGGTGTATCTAACTCGAAAGAAATCTTTCCGGGAGATATTAACTGCTGCACGGCACGAAAATGCTGTCCAGTATAACGCAAAAGTTTCTGATTTACAGGCACCATCATTCCAAAGCAACGGACGCCGTGGATCCACTGTTCGACTTCAAACACTCGGTGGCTGTGAATATACAACTGGCCAGCCACAGGAGGAAAACAGCGGGATCAGACAGTGGCTAATGTTTTATTAAAGCCTAAGTATAAGTCAAACTAGCGCTCGTTAAGTTTAAGTCCGACCTCCGGTACCTTCTTTTACATTGTGTTCCTATTGTAGTGAAGACGGCTAGATGGGCTAGGTTGCTTGTGTTTCGACGGCTGAGCAAGTTCATTCCATGAAACAATAGTTCATATGGACTATTTTTCGAACGGCGCTGTAGCAACGTTGGCCTTCTGGCCGTCTGAGCTTTTTGGCCGCTTTCTGGCCATTTATCTCTGGTCGTACGCTTGATTCTTTGGGGCTTTCTTAACTTTGGTTGGGCACCGTCCCCCAGATGTCTGTACAAGACATTTTGAGCAATACGTAGCCAAATTCGAAACGAATCGTGTAAACAAAGCCCTATTGATCCTTAAACTCTTTGTACTGAATTATCGAATGAGCACCAACAAAGACATATGCATGAATCGTTTTATACAGACCTATTCTCCTACTACTCAGTTGCCTATAGTAATCATGCTCTGTAGGTAGTTCACAACGGAATGTCTCCGTTGTACTTAGGCCCCTGCAGAGAAGCCATCCATCATAGAAGTCGATCGCTGCGCGGGAAGCGGGTTGTTACCGTTAAAAGCCAGTGACTGAAGGGTGCTATATCGTGTGGAGTAGATGTTTACCAAGCCATTGAGAGCCAGCCCAGATAGCCCTGTGGTTAAGGCGTTCGATTCACAATCCTCCACCCTGGATTGGAATTCCCTTGGAGGCTCGATGGACGTGCGCTGCTGATAATTTCCAGCGAGGATGAAACAGCTGTACAGTGCCTCCATGGTTTTTAATGGTGAGTTGAGCGTTGAAGCTGCCTGATGAACCATATTATGCAAATATGATCTCCTACTACTTAATTACATACACAAACCCCAATGTACAATCACAGACTCAGAGAGCGAGAAGCAAGTTCACAGCTTTCGAGGGAGGCAAGCATGTGTGTCACGCGGGTCCAAGATGGGATATGACAAGGCCAATGGTTGAAAGCTAGAAAACAAAGGTTGGCCAATAAAGACATCAGTGGCACGGAACACGTAGATAGTTTATGTAAGAGAGTAGCATCACGAAACCATAGTGCCTTCGAAGAATTTTCCACAACCGATCATCTCGGACGGCTTGATCGGTAGCCCCCAACCTGGGCTATCATCCTGGTTGTCATAGATCCCGCTGGGTTCTCTTCGCTGGCCCAAATGCCTCATTTTGCCCGTTGTGGGATACTTCCGGGATATTTATCGCCTGTCTTTTAGTCTGTGGCTCGCGATCGGATGTTTCCATCGGTTTGATATCCAAGTCGTCTTGTTGCCCTGGCATTCCCCACCGCAAATATGCCAATTCTGAAATATCTTCCGTCCTTTCCACATCTAGTGAATTAAGCTGCTTTATTCATGGAGCAGATGGGGGAAAACAGATCTTGCTATTATGGGGTCACCTATGTTCGATGGATGGAACTTCATTGCCGTCATGCAAAAATAGATTTAAAAGCTCCATGCACAAGTCTACAAGGTAAGGCCACCAGCTAACTAGTCGAAGTAGACGAACTCCGACACTACCAGATGCCTGTTGACGACCCGAAAACGGTGCAAATTGTGCTTTTGGCTCCACTGCCTATATAGTGTCCGCGGATGGCCCGGTAAAGTTACTAATTTGGACCGATGGAAGATGAGGAAAATACAATGACACAAAAGCGACACAATACAAAGGGTTACTTAGGAAATATTGCAACCAGTGGGAAGAGCATTTCTTTCGAAAAAACCAAAAAGGTTGATTTTTTTTACAGAGTTCAACGTTTTTGAACAAAAATTATTTTTATTGAAATCTTCAAAATATAATTAAGGGGGAAAATGATAAATTCTTTCAACAGTCATAGACGAGTTTTGACCCCGTGTAGACCGCTGAAGAAGAGCTTCCCTACAACTTCGCGGAACGTTGGGGTCTGTGGGTGAAGTAGGTCTCCACACGAAGCTTCGCATCTTTCGAATTTCTTTCCGCCCAGTTCTTATTTGGCGCGAAAGGGCTGGAGCGTTTTTGGCACTGGAGCCTCTGCTATCTGAAATAAATCAAGTTGTCCCGTGTTTTCTCTTTTCACAGTTTAGGCTCGGTTTTGTGTGACAGTTACTCACTCTAGAGCATTAAATTGTCCGTGGCAATAGCTGCGAGTGACCACCGCGAAAACTCAATAAAACCCTCCACCAGAAAATCTGGATCCATACCTACCACAAATCACCCCTCGCGAGGCCATCCGTGAAATACCTATTGATTGTCGGCTAAATCACCTCTTTAAGTTATCTTCTGCTCTTTGGCTGAAACCCTAATACCCATTCGTCCATACAGTGACAGCACCACGTCGACCCTATTCTGGATCATCCTAGGTGGCTCCCTGTAAAATTTCATCTTTGTTTCGTACCCAGGCTCCTTGCAATCGCAAAATACTCAAAAAAACTAGTTGAATATCCGAAGCCTATCGTTAAAATGCGAAGCTCCAAAAGAATTGGACCAGCCAGTAAAATTAGCTCTAAGCTTAGCCGTACGTATATAGTCACCACGCCGTGCTCCGCCCCACTGGCGGACATCCGTGATAACGCACATAGCGGGATTGACAGACCTGTAGTACACCTTAGCTCACCCGGATCGCTTATTGAAGCTCTTGACAGAGCCACCAGAATTCCGGCGCAACCAGCTCAAATTCGCGATCCTCCGTGATAACCACGGACTGTAATTTAGTTGCATCGTGTAACTTTATTGACAGCCTATATTCAGAGGTTTCGAAAAAAGTACTGAATTATAATCGCTCCATTGTATTTACCATTCCCGATGGGGCCCCACTCGACACAGTCACCAGCACATTGCTGAAGGCCGCTTACATGAAATGGGTGATATGCTGTAGCGGCAGACCAGGAAAAAAACCAGTGCCTCCTGCTCTCCCGATTTTAGGACTCGCTGACATCAACTGAGTTTCTTCGTAAAACAAAGCGTTACTACTGTTAACTAACCATACGAAACCTTTGAGCAGCTTCTGAAAAAAGCCACCACAAACAGAAGTGCTGAAAACGTTGAACTCTCTCAAACATCCAGAGCAGGAACTCGCCAAAAAGACACCCACCTCCTGCATTCCACCAACCCACGTTATGCATCCTACGTCCGCCAGCCAACAACTGTCTGAAAATAAACTCGACGCAACTCCTGGACCTTCTATAAATCCACCAGTCTCCGAGCCCCTCAGACTCACCAGTAAAGTTACAGGTGCCTGGGGCTCGAATCCACCGGGTCCCGCTAAAGAGCTCAGCCCTGGGCGCCGAAAACGGTTTCCAAAATCGCGTAGCCTCCCCAGCCTAACAAACTTGCCACACTATCCCCAGGTGACGCAAACCAAAGTATGGTCGTCCTTGCCCCCACCACCTAGCTGCGACCAAAACCTATCCATTGTACCTCATTGTACTACTGTCGGGCCGTTCATGTTCGAATTAAACCCATCAGCCCTCGGGGCATACCACAGCAAAAAACTGCCAAGAAGTAGCTTCCTTAAGGACAAAACCTTGATCTGACCTATGACCCATGGGCCGAGGGTTGGTAAGGCTGTGGACCCAGCCCACGATGCAGGGTGTCGGCACCAATGGAAACCCATGGCCACAAACCCAAAATTGGGCAGCCCATCCCCTTCCCTACCAGAGGCCTCAATGCCTAGTTTACTAGTCAACAGCCTCCTTGTATTGCCAAGCCACACTCCATTGGACTTGCGAAAATAAGAGTCGAACGGATACCTTAGCAGGGTGTCACTAATGCCAGGGCCTGCAATTTCTGCCCCAAAAACAGACGGTTTCTCAAGCGAAGTTTCAGCTCCACGCGGTTTTATGCGGACGACACCAGCAACCCACCTCACGGCTATTATTCAAGGCTGAACCTGCCTAATTCACCATATCCTAATCTTCCCATGCCTCTGCCACGTATCCCGTTAGTTCCATTACCATGCAAAATTTTTCGTTTTGCCCCATCATTGCCCATCCCACCACTGTCCATCTACCCGCAGGATACATCCACAAACTACCTCCGTGTAAACTTCCACCACCCTGGGGCATTCACTCCCACAATCTCTCCTCTTCTCTAGCATCGATGAAACACTTTCCAATACCAGCACCATGTCAGTCCTTCATACCTTCGATAGCACACCGTTTTCCGCAGGCCAACCGCACAACACTACGTACCCCTACTACCTTCTTCCAAGTTAACCTTTATAAACCCCCTCTACCAACCGTCGATTCCTATCTTCCCCACCCTAGCAAGCCTCATCGACAAGCGGCGAAGCCACCCCGCACTCTTCTAGTTCCTACCCACTAAGGCCTGCCCTTACAACACAACACCAGCCAATACCAAGGATGCCACGTGGGAAATCCAGTGCATTCCATAACCCCATATTCTGTCACCACACTCAAGCATCGAACGACCTCAACGAATGGAGACAAGTAGCAAGGCTGCTTAGTCACATGTATTCTCGGCTACCCCACAATGTCCCCAAATCACTTATTTCCGGGTCGTCTGCTGCTGAATCCTCCGAAGCCATCACGGAGTCGTCCAGTGCTCACTTTTCCTCTTCCGTGACAGCTTCATCTCACGCTCCTCCCCCCGCACTTTCTCCGCCCAATAACTCCCCCAAAGCTACTTAGCCCTGGAACCCACCTCCACATGGATGAGTTATTCTTGATCTTGTTTAATTTCCTGTCCATCTTAAATAAGTTCAATCACTTAAAACACTATGTCATGACATCAAGTCCTGATATCATCCTTATTAACTAAACCTGGATTAAGAAATGCACTTCCACAAGCGAAGTTCCGCTGGACGGGTACATGGATTTTAGAGCAAATAGGATTAGCAGACGCGGAGGCGATTGCCTAGAGTACACACAGCACATCCTTCCGGTATCTCCCACCAGACATGCCATACTCGACTTAAGGCCGGGGTCTACATGACTCAAAACCCAGTTGTTAACTAAAGTCATGCACATTGGTTGTGTCTGTTGCCCGCCCTCCTCTAGTACTACAGACTTATCCGTCTAATTTAGGCCCATGATTAACTTTGCTGCTACACTCGGAAGTGGAAGTCATACCTAGTAACTCTAACCGGCCTAAGATATCCTGGAAGAAACTCACAGCACCTCCGAACTTAATGCACTTCGTCCTAAATACTCACGTTGGGGGTTGGGCGCAACACGTTAAAACCCCTGCTAGAAAGGCCAACATTTAAGGTTTTATGTTCTCTCCCAGTGTTTCTAACTTTCGGTTTCCGTTCTGCATAAGTTTCTGGGCAGCAACGGTGAGCAGTGGCCGGTAATATTTTTCCCACACTTATCCATCAGGCTCTCTGACCTCGGTCAACATTTCTCCCAGTTTAAGTAGGAACCCTCTGCCCAATCCTATCCGTAACCAAGACCGAAGTGGTTGTTTTCCCAGGGCTGATCCCCAATAGGCAGCTGACCGCTCTTACATTGACATAGAAAACAGTCCCTTGAAGCTTATTCCTACAGTCCAAAACTCCTTCTAGGGAAATCCACACTTGCTTCCCCCCCGAAAAAGTACCTTAGGATGAAGGGACTTTACCTCTGAGACCAAGACCTCTTCCTTCCCGTAAGACTAGCACGTTTTCCTAATATTACCTGGAATCTAAAGAAAGTTAAGCTTCTAAAGAAGAAGCTAAAGCTTTGAGGCATCCCAACAAAGTATTGGAGCCTTCAACCTAGCATAAGTACGGGAAGTCTCCTGCACAAACTGCAGTTTAGAATGTTGTGTTACAGAATAAAACTTTCAGCACCTCCCCTTCCGATATCGCTGAAGCTCTTGACCTTTATTTCAAGAATTCTGTGGTCCCCGCCCCAGAAGTAGCCCTTGGGACCCTCTTGGCACCACCAGCTCTTTTCTATCTACCCTAACATTTGATACGAACATTATTTCCAGGAATATTTCGTGATATAAATAATACGCGCACCCTGGAACAGTTGGGTTACCCTATTCCGCAATTATTCACCGTGGATCAGACCTTCCACTTCTAATAATAAACCTATATACTTATTTGTTCAATTCCAGTTCAACATCTTTAAACCGGAAGAGGTCAGTCATCGTTCCACGACAAAAAGGACCTCTCCACGAACCAGTTTGTTACCACCACGGTAAACACACCCCTATCACTTCCAAAACAATGAAAAAAAAATTAATGGGATGGCATTACTACCCATCCCCTTGCCTCTTAGCTCCTTGGAAGTAGAAAGTACGTGTTTCTGAAATATGGATCATGCACCTTATGTCAGCTTAACATCCTCAGCCCAGTTACCAAGGTTGTTGATGGAGGGCAGGCATTAGTCACCGTCTATTGAAGGCTTCCGACCGTGTTCCGCACGTCCATCTCATCGCTAGATTGTGCTAATTTGGAAGTGATGACACACTGCTTCCTTGGCTGCAAACTTATCCCGCCCACTTTTCTCAGGTGATCCTTATACACGGGCAAACATCTAACCTGAGGCCAGTCACAAGTGGAGTTATACAGGGAAGCGTGCCGGGTCCTATTCTATTTCTAATGTACAAAAACGAAGGACCGGATATAGTACACCATAGCATGCCATTATTGTTGCAGATGACAAAAAACAGTCTACTCCTTCAATTCCAGTGATGCCACCTCTGCTCTCTGCGACATCTCTGCGGGCCTCTCTGCCCTTGACCGCTGGTGGCACACCTGGATGATGAAATTCTCCGCCGAGAAGTGCGAGGTCCCAACCTACAAATTCCAGTTGCTCATGGATCCTTCACCCTTGGTGGGTCCGCAACATCTAGTCTACCTACCATCCACGGTTTGAGCCCCAGCTGTTCTAGCACCCCTCAAGTTCTCTGAGCTCGCCGCCGTCCAAGCGGCCAAGGCCAGAAGAGGCGTGGCCTTTCGATCTCGCTCTTTTAATAATAATAATAATAATAATGGTATATTTCTCGACCATGGTCGAGACGCACGCGGAAGCTCATGATCATGGCGTACAACATTACTCAAAACGATGAGCTGTGCACGAATTTCAAGAAGAAGAGTCGAAAACGTCAGAAACGAAACAATATGAAAAGAAGCTGATGAAAGCCCAATCTAGGTTGATAGCTAGATCGCACTTCTTCAGCAACAGGGTTGTGAACAGTTGGAACGGTCTGCCTGGTGCAATGGTAGATCTGCGGACAGTCCAATCCTTCAAAGATGCCCTAGATCGCAAGTGATACGAGAGGGGATTCAACGACATACACTCGGCAGTGGTGGGTGCATAACTGATGTGCATACCATCGAAGAATTCTGGACGTTCGATTGGCTGTGACCATTATCTGTTCTGTGCAAACTGAACTGAACTGAACTGAACTGAAATAGTTTAAATGGATCGAAATGATAATGGTTTATGCGGCTAGTACGGTTTGGTTTCGAATTCGTGTTGGTTGGTGGTGGCCCGTGGAGACACAGAGTATTTGACAATATAGTGCCAAGGAATGCGTTATAAACCAAAATGATGCAAGCCGTGGATAACAGAGGCCCATTAGGGTTCTACGAACGGAACACATTCTGAACTCGGGGAAATGAAATAAATGCATGGGACTACACTCGTGAACTTTGATGAATATTAAGAGAACGGCCCTCTATGAAGACGATATGAGCCCGGAATGATGGATATTCCCGGTTTTTTATACGGAGTGCCTCATGAAACAGGGAGACATGAACAAATTTTGTGCAAGGGCACTCGGAAACGTTGATGAATGTTTAGGAAACAGCAATCCATATTGGGGGTGAGTTTAGGTTCGGAATCAATAACCTGTATCATTCAGAAAAAGAAGCGCAACCTGAAGGCTCTGAATTGGTGAAGAATCAATTTCAAGCCGGATACCGTTCTAAAGAAAAATGAAATCTTGCAACAGAAACCAGAGTGGAAAACCTCCGCGTAGGCTCGCTCCTTATCGCTCTGTTACGCTGACAAAAATATATTGACTTATTGATTTCCAGTGATAATCGGCATCAATATTGGGAACCACGAATAAGGGGTTTAGTGGATCCGCGTCCGGAATGCGTATCAAAATTTATTGAGTAAAAAATTCCTGGGTTGCTTATTCTTGCTCTGATATTGGGTCATTTCACATAAGACCAAGGTGATGTGTATCATCTCGTGGGTGTGGTTCATCAGGCGGGGTAAGGGAGGTGCCAGTCAATCAGTAGCAGTTTGCTTGTGAGCTGTTTTTTGTGAAGACTTGAACAGTGACATCAGTAGGAGAGGCGTTGCGTTAGAAGACGCCTATCAATCTACTGGTGAGCAGCTGGGGGTGTTTTAGGTCGTTTGGCTCGATTGAAATCCCGTTTGGTACGGAAGATTCCATTAGGTCTCTGTCGGTACGGGTCGAAGTGTGGATCTTGGTCATCGAAAGTGGAGCCCGAGAGAGTGGGTGACAACAAACCTGAAATAAATAATGTTAGCAGTCTGGACGTGGTTCCAGCTGTGAGTAATGATAATAAATGCCGACAAATAATGATGGAGTGGTTGGGTTTATGTGAACTGCCAGTGGCACATACAATATTCTGATCTGGGTATCAATTAAAAAGTTTAAGTAACGTAGGGTTGCAGGGGGTTGATCAGTACTACTACAGGATAGCAAGGTATCGTAAACCGGGTGGGCTGCTGCTTCTGCATTTCAAAAGATAAATGGTTGCATGCAATGAGAAGTTCTGAGGAACAATTAAGTAAGGTTGCAGAAGGAACCCCTAGGACATCGGTGGTGATGCTTTAGAGAAAGTTGTTATCACGCACAGAAACGTGGACGTACGTTCGTCTGTGCTCCTACTCGGTTGTGCCGACCTACTGGAATTACATTTAAATGTGAGCAGGGAAATCTCATGACGTGGTGGTTGCGTGAATATATTTGTTATAAAAGTGAGGAGAGAACACCAGTAGGGAATGGAAAATATGAACGGTTCTCCGTGTTCATTTTTTGTAGACTCAAGTGAGGCAGGTGTTGGACATCTGTTGCCTCCACGTGCTATCCATGTCAGTGGGCCTAAAGTCCAGGCTGCGGTAGTGATTGTAGTTGGCAGGAGGCTGTGGTTAATGTTAGGTAGGATTGCAAACCTAAGCGTGGCTTGGGTGCTAGGACGTCGAAGAGGCCGCTTTCTAAGGAGGATGGCAGAAGATGGAGGGGCGTGGATGAAAAAGGTGACTGTTTTGCACTATGTTCTTTTCTCATTTTTCCCTTTCCGGGCTTCGGCTCGGTGGCTGTTATTCGTCAGGTACCTCTACACACTGTTTGGGTCGATGGGTCAAAAGTCGCGGCTATGGTAGCGATAGCATTCGACGTCGACATGCACGCTAGTTGAGCTTAGGGAGGGTATGAGGTGTTTGAAACTTGGAGCGGGAGGCGGATAAGCGTATATAGAGAGTCCAGTGCGCTGCCACCCCAGTCAGTCTCGTGCGTGAAAACCAAAAGCTTGTCGAGCGAACAAGGGCGGTTTGGGGCTTCCTGTCTGGCAGGATCAGGCCTGAGCTGATGGGAGACATACCCATAAATGAAGGTTGCTCATTTTCTTCACAGTCCGATGTCAGTAGTATTCAGAGATCGAATCGATCCCACGAGGCCATTTTTTCCACTTTTCTTTTTTTTAGTTTCTTTGTTTCCTAACAGAGGGGTGGTTGAGCCCACGTAGGAACTTCCCACAGCCCCTCCGCCCGGTGGTAATTTTATGAGTAATTCGCCTCCGGGGTAGTATCGTTGGCATCTACAAGCCACACACCAGGCCTTTGCCTGAATATTGCCCAGAAATCATTTCTAGCACGAAAAGATTTGACAGAGTTGAGCTAGGAAGCAAACAAATGCTTTTTGCCAAACAACTGCTCGGGTGGTCTACGTCTTTAAACTATGGAGAACGATGCCAACATCAGAATCCTGACCCACTCCGGCTCCGCCACTTGAGATTAAAGTTAGTCTTCTCGCGTAATCTTCACCACAATCGGTCTTCTTCCTTTAAACCGGTAGGCTTCTCGTATAAGATCTCTCAATCCCTTCGACGAACGCCTTTTATCACCCCCACTAGTATAACTTAACCTGCCATTCGTTCGTATTTTATCCATCTTGTCGACTCCAAGTTCTGGAATAAGTTGCCCGTCAACATTCGAGCTTCCCAGACCAAGTCCCAATCTCCACCGGCACTCATTTCATACCTGAACGCTACAGGTGCACTTTAGCCTTCTACTGTGCACCTGGCTAAGGATAGAGCATATTAGAGGGACCTTGAATTTTAAGGCCAACTCTTCCGCAGACCCCGCTCTCTCCATCTGAGGACACAACCAGTGATAGACGGTCTCATTCATCTGACTGAATTCTTACGGCTTGACTAGCCGTGGCCATTCCCGTAATGTGTTAATGGACTTGAAATGCTACTGTTTTCCTACCCCCTGTTTCTTTTTTTTCCAGTAGCCTCAGAAACCCTTATGTTTCTTCCTTTCTTGGCTTTTATTCACCCACGTTAACCGTAAATCCACGGCACGGGGACGACTTAACTGGTTTTCTGTATCTGGTTCCCTTTTCCAGTTCTTCTCTTATGTGCTTCCTACCCTCAACCTTGGTCAACCTCCGTGGCATCATGAAGGTCACTCCCAGTATGTACGCGCCTGAATAATGCCGCTGCATAGCTTCTGAACAACCGCTGGTTCCGCCGGCTCCGACTAGGAAACCCCACGCATCCTGGCCTTCCGATCGCAGATCTTCTAATTTTATAGTTGTACTAATCCTTCTATGCATTAGTGCCCATCCCAAAGATGAGGGGCGCGGTCCGTTGTAACAGCCGGTCGTGGAAAATCCCCCTATTTCCCTCGCGATTCAGTGTTTTTCCCAACATCACTCATTTGCCTACACTGTTGACTTGTCCTTACGAACTGGTTGTTTTTCTGGACCAATTGTTGTTTGTTTGCTCCCAGAGCGCTACTTTGGCACATCCTTGTTCAGGACCTGCGTGACGCACGTGCTGTTTGCTCACACGCTGCTATTCGGTTTCTCGTTGTTGAGTCCTTGTGATCGTATTATTGAGGTTTGTATATTTTTTGTCATTGTTCATGTAGTAATCTAGTATCGTAGAATATCGCGGATAATCGTCTTTTGATTTCGGGATCCGTTGCGAATTTGGCTGCGTATTGCTCAAACGTTCGTTACAATACTCAATAGATCAATTTGGAACGAGGAAAAACACGCAAAATGCCAAGAAAAGGATCAAAAGCAGTCGAATCCGGACAGGAAGTAATACGGCAAGTCTCTGGGGAGGTTTTGGGTACATATGATTCTTTAGGTAATGGTAGATCGCCTAGTCCTGTCAGTGCTATTTCATGTGTTAATGAGAGCAATATTGATCGTAAGGATGTCGATTTATATAAGCTAAGAATACTAGACCTAGAGCAACAGTTACTATCGGCTAGACTACAGGCGCAAGAAGCAGAGAAGAAGTATACACAGAAAGAGCGAGAACATGAGACCAGTGACTTCGACACTTCCGATAGATTAGGGTGCAATAAGGTAGGGAACCCCACGCCGGTCGCCGACTACAAACCACCATCGATCGATCTGCCTAGAGTGGAGCTAACGGTTTTCGACGGGCGAGCTGAGCAATACTGCAAGTTTGTCAAGCAGTTCGAGACGTTTGTCGAAAATAAGGTAACCGACCCTGGGCAAAGGCTTCTCTACCTTACTCACTACTGCCGAGGCCGAGCAAGAAAAGCTATCGACGGGTGCACCATGCTCGACCCAGAACAAGGCTACACAAGGGCAAGGAAGATCCCAAGGGACTTGTTTGGCCAACCGTTCAAATTAGCCCGTAACCTAATAGAGGGCGTGATGATAGAGGCAAAGAGAACCAAGGGCCGACCTGGTGATCAAGATGCGGAACTGCTCAATAGCCCTCGACCATTTAGGTTACAGGGCTGGCCTAGACGCCATGCACACTTTGGAAGGCATAGTCCGTCACCTCTCTCCCGAACTACAGGGTCGGTGGGCGGAAGAAGCAGAACGGATAAGCCGAAGCGACAGAGAAGCCAACTTCGAAGACCTGACTGAATACTTGAACAGGCAAACAAAGATAGCTGACAGCAGATTCGGCCGACTCATCCGGGACAGCAACCGAGCAAACAAGCCCAGTACTAGCCAAGTCCACACCGCTGTACGGGAACATCCAAAGTACCAGCCTTGGACCAATACACACGTCATTTCACGAGATGCTACGGCGCAACCCAATTGCAGATCCTGTGGTGCTAGCCATGGCCTACCAGAGTGCCCCAAGTTCGGCAACGCTACAATAGACGAACGGTGGGGAATGGCGAGGATGACAGGGGCATGTTTTATCTGTCTCAACACCACGCACCGGGAAGTAGCCTGTAGAACAAGGAATCGATGTGGTTACGAGGGCTGCACGGGCAGACACCATCGGCTGCTGCACCAGGCGAGAGTAACCATATCCGAGGCGAGTACCAAGCCCAGCATGATTTGTTCAACGTCACGATCTGCCAGTAAACCGGTACGTTTAGGCGTAGTGGCCGTGGGAGTAGTGATTCCGACTGGGATAGTCAAGGCGTTGGCTTTCGTCGATAGTGGATCCGACATCACTTTAGTGAAAGAGCGGTTTGCCGGTAAACACCAACTGGCTAAAGGTGCGACGTCGTTGGCAGTGAGCACGGTGGGCGGAACACAGGTAATGACTGCCGGTAGATTAAGGCTGCAACTCATCTCTCTAGACACTAACGAGGAAATTGAACCAACGGAGGCATTCACGTCTGCGGATCTCCCCATGCGAGCACCAAGGTCGGTGAACTCAATCTTGACAAGGTGGCCCCACCTGCAGGATGTAACCGTTGTAGACTGGGAAGATGATGAAGTGGATCTCCTCATCGGCTGCGACGTGCCAGAGGCGCATTGGGTGCTTGACCAGAGAGTGGGCGACCGCCAGGCACCTTATGCCGTACGCACGGCTCTGGGATGGATGTTATACGGTCCAGTAGGGGTACGCGGTTCCGTGAATTACTTATCCGCCGAAACGGACCTCATAGAGTACCATCTGCAACGGCTGTATGAAAAGGAGTTCCATGACATTGGAGACGAAGGACCGACGTTGTCTCGAGAGGATCACTTCGCTCTACAAACGGTACGGCAAGGCACTAGAGGCCTCAAAAAACAGCTCGAGGTTCCCCTTCCATGGCGCACATCGGTCGACCCGTGGACTGACAACAGAAATCATGTTCTCCAACGATTACTACGACTATAAGAACGCTTCATTCGAGACCAGAATCTGTGGGAACGATACGCGGATTTGATGAAGCGAAACGAGGCCCTCGGTTACGTTGAAAAGGTGCCTGTTAACATCGACAGCAAAAGGGGTATCTGGTATCTGCCTCACCACCCGGTTATCAACCCAAAGAAACCCAATAAACTGCGGGTGTTTTTCGACTGTGCGGCCAAGTTCCAGGGCAAGTCGTTAAACGATCGCCCACTACAAGGGCCTGACTGGACCACACCACTGATCGACGTTTTGTGCCGTTTTAGAGTGGGTAAAGTGGCTTTGTCTGCTGACATTAGGGAAATGTTCCATCAGGTGAAGATTCCGGTAGGAGAACGAGATGCTTTGCGTTTCCTGTGGTGGGAAGGGAGCGACCGGGACAACGCAGTGGGGAATTATACGATGACCGTCCACCCCTCCGGAGCCATATCGTCACCATTTTGTGCGAACTAAGCCCTCCGAGAGTCAGCGAACAAACATGGCGATCTAGTACATCGGACGGTGGTAGATAGCGTCAGCAGGAACTTCTACGTCGACGACTACCTTGGCTCATTCGATGATGTGGAATCAGCTCTAGAGCAGTTCAGGGGTCTGACGAGATTGCTGGAAGAGGGCGGCTTCCATCTAACTAAATGGATGTCGAACGCTTCAGAAGTGCTGAAGTTCATCCCGTATCACGAAAAGGCCGAAAGGGTAAGAGATTTGGACGGCTCTCCACTTCTTATCGAGCGCACCTTAGGGATACAATGGGACGCGGAAACGGACAATTTTGTTTTCGAACTAAACGTTCCCGAGCTGCCAATAACCCGTCGTGGCATACTATCTGCCGTCTCAAGTTTGTTTGACCCGCTCGGTTTCGTCTCACCTTGGCTGCTACCTGGAGAGATCTTGCTGCAGCGGCTGTGCCGTAAGAAAGTTGATTGGGACCAGTCACTAGTTCGAGGGGACAGGTTGGACTGGGAAAATGTTTTGAACACCCTGAAGAAATTAGGGGATATAAGAACCCCACGATGTTTGACTCCTGGTCATACGACACGGACTGGAGAACTACATGCCTTTTCCGATGCATCCGAAGCCGGTTATGGAACTGTGGTGTATGGACGATGGTGCGCAGGAGATGGACAATATACCACGAGGATCCTGTTCGCCAAAGCCTGCGTTGCTCCACTGAAGTCGGTCTCAATCCCACGCCTTGAACTCAGCGCAGCCGTGTTGGCAGTCAGGATGGTGCAAGCTGTGAAGAGATGTTTCGATCTCTACATTTGGTCGGTTAGCTTCTGGACGGATTCAACGATAGCACTTTACTACATTAACAACGTCCGGAGCCGGTTTAGTACTTTCGTTGCTAACCGGCTCACGATTATCCACGATGAATCATCCACGCGCCAGTGAAATCATGTCAGGTCTGGCGATAATCCAGCCGACCTGTGCTCCCGAGGTGCGAACAACTTCAGGCAACTGTACACGTGGACGAGAGGGCCAAACTTCATGCAATTGCCCAAACAGGACTGGCCCGTGTTCGAATTAAAACCCCCTACGGAAGTGGAACTGGAGATCAAAGGCGTCGTGATGGTGGCCAACGTCGTCGAAGCGACATCCATTCTATCGCGACTGGTCAGGTTTTCTTCCTGGATGAAGACGCTTCGTTCTTTAGTTTGGTTAATCAGGTTCAAGAGAAATTTACTAGTCATGAAAGGGCTACGGCCCTCGGGCCGGATACGAGTCGGCCCGATAGGTCCCGATGAGCTACAAGCGGCAGAGTACGATGTTTTCAAAATGATACAACGCGAGGCTTTCGCCCGAGAACTCAAGAGGGTGGAAGAAGTGGGACCAACTAATAAAGACATGCCATCTCCAAGAGGCGAGCTGAAGCGTTTAAACCCCAAACTCATCGACGGACTGCTGCGGGTGGATGGTAGGCTGACCAACACCCACCTGAACTTCGACACAAAGTATCCTATACTGCTGCCTGCGAGACAGCCTGTAGTAGTGCTAATGATTCAACACGTCCACGCCGTGGAGGGACATGCCGGGGAAAGTCACGTGACGAGCGTCATCCGGGAGCGCCTTTGGTTGTTGAGAGGGCGAGAGACTGTAAAACGCGTAATCCGACGGTGTGTGCAATGCAGGAGACGCAAAGCCATAGCGGGCAAATAACTAATGGCCTCACTACCAGAATGCAGGGTGACTACGGGCTGGTGGCCGTTCAGCGACACCGGGTTGGACTATTTCGGGCCCTTATGGATCAAGTGCGGGAAGAGATTATAAAAGCCATATGAGTGTATCATGACGTGCATGAAGTCACGTGCGGCACACCGAGAAGTCGCACATTCGATGACGACCGATTCGTTTCTACGGGCCTTGCAAAGATTTATCAACCGAAGAGGCGTACCGCCCGATATATACTCAGATAATGGATCGAACTTTGTGGGCGCTCACCGGGAATTGCAGCGTTGGCACAAGAACATAAACAGGGACGAACTGCAGGACCGAACCGTGGCCCACGGCATACGATGGCATTTCAACCCCCCACAGGCCAGCCACCGAGGCGGCGTATGGGAACGCATGATCCGGTCCGCCAGACGGATATTGCTGTCAATCATGGAGCAGCAGCCACCCGACGACGAGACGCTAAACACCGTCATGACTGAGGTGGAGCGAATCCTGAACAACCGCCCCCTGGTTCCAGTACTGAACGGCGACCCAACCCACCTGGCGCTCACCCCGAACGACTTATTGACGTTAAGGTCGAACGAGGGTTTCCAAGGGCCGGCAAACTTTCGTGGGAGCTACCTCCACGGATGGAAGCAAGCGAACTATCTGGCCAAGGTCTTCTGGAGGCGATGGCTGCGGGAGTACCTACCGGCTTTGCAGACTCGACAGAAGTGGCTGGCCAAAACAAGACCATTCAAAGTTGGGGACGTGGTTATGATCGCCGACGAACGCGCACATTCTAGCACTTGGTCTTTGGGAGTAGTTACGGAAACCATCAAAAGCACTGACGGAATGATAAGAGCGGTGAAGGTGAAGACAGCTAACAGAGTGCTCATTCGTGACATACGCAGTATTAACCTACTCGAGAGCGAAGGCGGAGGAGCTGATAACCCTGAGGCCTAGTAAACCTTTTCACACCAGTAATCGAGGTGGATAAAGAAACACCATATATACCACACAATCTCCGTCAAACACGTTAAGGTGCTTGCGGTCCTTTCGTTGACATTACAGAAGGTTCTTTCCGATATGTGGTGGTGAATGCGATCCCATTGTACATCCCGATACATACACGCATGCACGACGCACTCTACATCCCGTAACCCCATCAAACATGTGACAGTGTTCGTTGTTTTGCTTTTTGTTGTCGTTACCGAATGCCCCTTGCATATGTGGAAGTAGCGGAGCTCAGGTCACACACACATGCTACATTTTACTCATTTTCTTGCCACACGGTCCTTTTTTTGACATTGCAGAAAGTCCTCCTTTGATGTGTAGTCATACCTGTGATTTCATTGTACACCCCGGCACACACACACTCACACGCACACTCAAGCACATACATCCAGGACAGGACGGCCCTTTACGAAGACAAAATTTATGTGACCCTTCACGCCCGCCATCGGTCATTTGGTCTCGTGGAAGATGTAGACTAGCCTCACGTCTATGTATCCAATGGATTAGGTGCGACCAGTAGTAGAACGTTGACGACGAGCGTTAGGCGCGCACTGACAGCAGTGCCTAGGTAGGTAGAAAGAATCAGTACCTTTATACCGAACCTTTGACTCTGCTAAGGATCCAGGAGGACTTTGGTGGGCGGTGTAACAGCCGGTCGTGGAAAATCCCCCTATTTCCCTCGCGATTCAGTGTTTTTCCCAACATCACTCATTTGCCTACACTGTTGACTTGTCCTTACGAACTGGTTGTTTTTCTGGACCAATTGTTGTTTGTTTGCTCCCAGAGCGCTACTTTGGCACATCCTTGTTCAGGACCTGCGTGACGCACGTGCTGTTTGCTCACACGCTGCTATTCGGTTTCTCGTTGTTGAGTCCTTGTGATCGTATTATTGAGGTTTGTATATTTTTTGTCATTGTTCATGTAGTAATCTAGTATCGTAGAATATCGCGGATAATCGTCTTTTGATTTCGGGATCCGTTGCGAATTTGGCTAAGCATTGCTCAAACGTACGGAACATCCGATTCACCGCCTTGGCCGGCGCACATCGAGCGTGCAAGCCGCCTGGAGACATGTACGGACGCAACTAACCTGGTGGATCACTCCTGTGTTCAGTTATGAGGTATTTTTTCAAGCTGAGTGTCTAGCGTAGGGTCAGCCCTAAACGCTAGCACCGTTTGTGGATTCCATGCCCTCACTGCCAATGCTCCACCGCATTCGATATAACCATACGAGGTTTCCATGCTTTCATTGTCTCCGTTCTAGCATCGTGGGCTCATCTATCAATTTTTTCATCACTCCAACCGCTTTCGGCCTAACTTCCCGTAGGCACACCCAACCAATTCCTTTCCATTACCACAGCCATCCCTCCATCACAGTCCGAACAGTTGTCCGTTATGCCCCTTTCTTCATCGCTTCCCGTCATCAACCCCATCCACGCCCATGCCCAGTTCAGGACATGCCGTCCAATCATTGAGTCTCTTATCGCTATATTTATTACCGATTCTTTACCACAATATAATTCGTGCTCGGCTCTAGGAATCACCGTTGTTCTCTCTATCGGCAAACTCTTTGTTTGTCATCTTCGGTTCATTCCAATAATGCAACCGCATGCATGCTTGTAGGTTTCCATCCCCATCGTCCCATCTCCGCTGCGCATACACATTTCTCGTGGTTCCGTTTCATCTGAAGTTCTCTTTTCCAGAAGTTTCCTTTTTCCTCAGCCCTTATCTTGCTTCAGCTGTGATAAAAGGTCTGTTAATACATCACTCACCTGTTTCACTTTGGTCAGTTTTCGCATCTCGTGTTTTGTATTCTGTTCGCCATGGACTTTTTCACTGCTTTTTTCAATTGTTTTGTTTCTCCACGTTTCTTGGGTTGCAAAGAAATCGTTAGGTCATGAACTTCGCGAACAGTTTCAAACTGTGCGATCCACCTTTTCTTGTCATCTCTGATCTTCCACGTACCCAATTCGTTTCTACAAAGTTCGCTTTTACACTTGCTGTATCTGTGCGCCATTGTCTGTTTTACACATGCCTAATCCCCAGTTTAGTATATGCCGTCCAACTTCGGCATCTCGTATGGCCAAATCTATTATCGATTCAATACCACCATATAATCCATGCTCTGCTCTACAGAACTCTCCTGGCACCTCTACCAACAAACGCGTAGATTAGCTTCTCCCGTTGATGCCATATATGCAACACTGGTAATCCTCACCACTATGACCACTCGGTGACTGTATTTTCTCCGCTTTTCCTCACCATCTCCATCGTGGTCGTCTTTCTGCATTTACGTTCAGGTCCCACCGCCTCTTTCATATTCAACTTTCATCGCAGGGTGCACTTAATTTGCTCAAGTTATTCGAATTATTCCGGCTTGCCTTCCTCGATCACTCCTCTTATCCTTCACGAACTGTTCAACATAACTGGCACCATCTCAGTACCCTTGAGGCTGATTTCTCTTTCTGCTGGTCCACCAAGTTCCATTTGCCACAAATAAGTAAATATGTCGTGATTCCCTGTCGATATTCCATTTGTCATTGTTGACTCGAAGCACGTTTCCGCTGTACATCCTCCAGTTTTCGAAGGCCATTTCCCTTGCGAGATCCAACTGCCTCTCTTGAAGAGCTTCTATTTCGAGTATACCGGAACCTTGAAATCATCGTATACTGTGTGTGTCATCCATATTTTAAAGCTTGTTCCGCTTGCTATATGTTCCACAGCTTTCTGCAACTTGCTAACGATCAGTTATGGCAGCGTAGCAAAGCATCATTTCGATCCATTTTCTTTCGATGAATATAAGCCTGTTCTTCACCGTCTTTTATTAACTCAGCCATTCCAAACATATTTTCTTCTCTCCCATGCATAACTAACTTTCAACTATCTCCACTTGGACCAGTCAGCTGGCACCGCATAACCTCGATTTTTTGATTCACCGGGCAATAAGTCGAATTCATTCGCGGGCACATTTAAAGCTCCCTAAGCTGTTCCCTGGTGTGCGTACAGTTTTTTTAATATTTATCTTACAATCGTCTTCCGTTTGTCCATGTCGGGTTCACCCATTGTATACTAGCCATACACCATTCTAAATAATCACGAAATATTTGTCCAGATATTCGTCTGTGACATTTTGCTGATGCATTCGCAAGATTCGGGTCTCTTCAAAATAAACCATTATTAATATTGTGAACCATGAGACCACTCCAGAAGCTCCGCTTCACCTGAAAACTTTGAAATCTGGACCGCCTTCTCCCTTTTTGTAGTGACATCGTCTACCGTGACTAGTCCACGTCCTCCATTAACCCGAAGCGTGTCAGAAGTCGGTTCTTCGGAATGGACGATCAATATTTCATTGAAGCGTGTAACAAGGAGATCTCGTATATTGGCGATTATTCGGTGGTTCATAAGGCCTCTTGCACTCGTCAGATTGCTCGAATTACAATTAGTTAAACAAAATCAGTTCCTTACCCATCAGAAACACCTTCGATGTGACAAAACGAAAACGTGTCCAAAAGGAAACGGAGTGCAAAAAGAGCAGCTTGCTGCCACCGCCCTACTCGGACTGGAACTAGGACCTCGGTGGCCGGCCGAATACGTGATGGAATAACAATGGCAGACACGGATCACCCAGGTACTCCACCCGTCTTCGGAGTGCGCGATCGGTGCGACAACTAGATATAACGGTGAGCAGACCTTTCCGCCTACTGGAACTCTTAGGTAGCTACTATTGGATGCATCTAAGAGGCCGAACTATACTCCCTCTGGAGACAGTGACGTAAAAGTGGAGGTAGAAGTAGGTAATTATTAATTCTTGACGGAACGTAAAAGCAGAAAGACATCGAATGGCATATTCTTCTTTGCTTTTGAAGTCGAAGCTACTGGGAAGACTGCGGAAGAGGCCCGTCCTTGTACCGAGGATAGTCGCCTTGTTGTCAGAACAAAATTCGTCTGTGATCTCTGGCAAATGAACTGTATTTGCGCAGCCGACATCTTTTCTTGTACGTAACTGCTCCTGGCGCGGTCACTTGCGCAAAGCTGTGCGCATTCGTATTTACTTCATGGAGAAAGCCATGGAAGCCACCTGCATTTACACTTGTAATCGGACAAACGGAAAAAATGAAATGGACAAGACCAATAAGAAAAATGTCCTCTTTCACGAAAGCAGTTCCCCGATTTCGGTCTACGTTTCTATTAGGGGCCGCTTCGGTTCACTTTGCACGGAACCTGCAATGGCCATAGCCCATTGAGATTTCTAAAGTCCTTTGACGGTATGCGCACGGGTTGAAATTTGGTGGCTGCGCAGGGTATTTCGCCGATTTTCCGCTAAAACAGAAGGAAAACCTAAAACCTCACTGCATGTTACTCGCACGAGGCACTGAGGATCATGCGCTTTCACTGAGGTGTCGTGAAACAAGAAAGTGCCGGTAACGATATACCTCAGACGGACCATGCTGTTATTTTTCATTCGTCGGTTGAACGCGCTCAAAACTCACTATCAAGGGTAGCGTCGTTTTCTTTACGACCTTGGGTCCCATTGAAGGGTTGAGTTGTCCGCAGGTCTATCATTTATTCAGGCAGACTGATCCGGTTTTTTACTACCCCTTCGCTAGAGGACTTCGAGGTGAGCATCGGCGTAGCTTGAATTGTGGAAAGAATATTCTCTCATCCCCAACTAGGAAGTCTGCCACCTTCTGGAATCGACAATCCTGCCAAAGACTGGAGAAAACCTTTACTACCTCGAAAATCTTTACGAAATCTCATCGGAGGAAACTTCCGAGATCGCAGCCTTTGCTCGCATATCTCGCTGTTCTGCTCTTTAACCCTCAGCATCGCGATAAGTTGCGCTTTCTCTAAGAGGGGCAGCATCCTTTTGGTAAAAAATACCAGGCCTGCAAGTCACTTTTTGAGGGCAAACTATCGCCACGTATTTGGGTACGAATCATCTTGGCCTCCGGTACGAAGAAGCTAACCTCAGTCTGAAGCTCATTACCAGCCTTTTGCGCAGCTTCGTCAGACTGGTCTGAGCATCAGCTGTTACAGCTAGCAGTGACCCCGGGGCCCCTAAACCCCACCAACTGCTTCTATGGTGAACGGACGTTGGTCATAGATGACAGTAAAGTTTTTGCGTTGACATTGACAACGAAGGGCTCTTCCTAGCACTGGGAGATAAAATCCAGTCATGCTCCATCCACGGTCGTTCCTACGTACCTACCCAGAGCGACAATGCCCCCGAACTACACGGCCGTAACGTCTTCCGCAGTGGTCACCCTAAAATGAATCATCAGGCACTTTTCGCTCAACTTCCCTCCCTATCACGCATACCTAGCATCCTCTCATGATTGGCCTAAATAGCATTTGATACTTAGCCAACAAAACTACAAACCATCTGTGGACCGTCCGGATGCATCATGTTGTAAGTGCTGCAAGTAGTGCCCCATCTTTGTGCAAACTGGTGTTTCGGTGAATATGAACGCCATCGAATAACCGCAGACTGTGGTTGACTCTACCTCCCCATGCACTTTCTATCCAATGTAAACCGCCTTGGGGTTCTGACTTCACGGATATGGCGAGTGTTACCACGGTACATCTGTAAGCATTCCTGGCTGTGATGGTCTCCCTGCCCAGAGTTGCTCACCAATGAGACGGCACGAGCGGCAAAAGTAAGAGATTGGCATAAAAGAGAGAAAACTACCCCCCTGTTTTGCATTCCAGGCTTACCAGCCTTGTCACATGTGCTCCATGTCTCCGGGCTGCAGTGTTGCAACGGATTGACTGGTGTAGTTGACCTATTCCCAACGCGGCTTGTTACATGCGATCAATGTTAAGGCCGGGGCATGGGAGCTGTGGCCACTCACCAAAAGCAGCTCCGCCTTCTCTGACAGTCAGACATCTGACTGAGATAAAACAAAAAAAAAATAAAAACGTCTAAAACGTGTGGATCACTCCTGGAGCGCCACGAGCTGGAAGTCAATGGATGTCTATCGTGCCACCTACCTACCATGAGCACTGAATGTAGACCGTCAAAGTTCGCTTCCCTGAGGAAAATTCGGCACAAACACGTTGCCACGTATCACGGTTCTCCAAACCAGTTCTCACATCGGTGATGTCCCACTTTGCAATGTGATAACGACAACAAAGATACCACCGCATCCTTGCAATCACTCCCACGTGAGATTTATCTGCTCACACTCGAGTATAATCTCAACATGATAGCACCGTCGAGTAGGAGCATATACGAGCTCACGGCTACGCTTCTTGGCGTGTGACCAGTTTCCTCTATCGCATCACCACCGACACCCTTATAGTTTCTTCTACTTTAGGGCTCCTCAGAAAATATTCAGTATAGATTAACCATCATACTTGAAGAGACAGTCAAAAATATGGCGCTATGCTAGCAGTGCACGGGTTCCATTCATTCACGTACTGTTCTTTCAAACCTATCTTAACTCCCCGGAGCTAAATTGCGTTCAGCATAGGCAAACGGTATTGAGGGTTGCCATTCATAGCTCCTCTTATCCGTCAGGCCTTAGGTTTATAATAATGTCCGAGCACTGCCGCGACAACGTACATAACACAAATCCTTTGTAATGCACGCACAGTTGTCTAACAGTGGTACGAAACTTTGCTAGCCTGTAGCAGTATATCCTAATCCCCAGCGAGCCCACTTCACCCAGAGAGTGGAGTAGGTTCCGCTGACCGCTCTAACGAAAGTTCATCCTTACCCCATTAAGATGAACCTAACCAGTTCACTATTGTTGTCGTCATCTATTAGTAAAACCCACGACTGGAAAAACATCCAGACTGCAAACCCTATTTATTTCAGGTTCGTTGTCTCCCACTATCTCGGTGGCCAAACCGGATAACCAAAGATGCCACTTTGACCCTTACCAGCAGGGACTCAAGGGGAAACTCTCGTAGCAACTTGGACCGCAACCAAAGCACCCGACGGGAAATACTCCCAGCTGCTTATCCGGTCGTTTAACGTTTTCTAACTCAAAGCCTCTCCTGCCGATATCACCGTTGCAGCCAACGCAAATAACAATTAGCGAGTACACTGCCAATATACCAGTCAATACCAGTCATCAGTTTAATCCGTCATATCTCGCTATACACGGCTGACTGACCGACACATCCTTTACCCCGCCAGACGAACCATACACAGAGGATGTTGCAAATTACCAGTAATGAGGCTAAACAGCTCTGAGGCCAAATGCGTCGATATATAAATATAAATATATATGTATATATATGTCAGTGAAACAGCATATAAACTCTCAAGTCCGTGCAGAGGTTTTCCACTTTAGTTTACTTTTTGCAACAGTTCATTTTTCCCTTGAACTGTAGCCGGCTGGAAATCGACTCCCCACTTTTCTAGGACCCTCCAGTTGCGCTCTCTCCTTTCTGATTGGTGCAGGTTACTGATCCTGAAATAAAACTCGCTTTTTTATGGACTGCCGTCCCCTCACATCTACCAATGTTCCCAGGTGCACTTTCATAAAATTGGTTTCTTGTTTCCCTGTTTCAAAACTCATCCCGTTTTTATTGAACCCAATTGAATCCGTCATTCATGGTTTTCACCATCTTCATGGATTGCTATTCTCTTCACATGCGTCGATTTTCTCGAGTGTACTTCCGTACAATTTTTTCTTCTTGTTCGGAGCCCACTCTGTTCGCAGAACCCCAGTAAGCCTCCGTTTTCCCTGGCCTATGTCATTTTCGTTTATAATGCATCTTTAGCACTGTATTTTACCGATCTTCCCGGCATCCTCTTGGTGCGCCACTGCCTAGACCGAACTCGAAACTAGCTCGAAGTTGCCGCGAAAACAATTATTGGAGTGGTCCATGCAAACTATTTCTGGCTCTTTTTCTCTCGCTGAAACTTCTAACTTTTGTTCCCAAAATTTGTAAATACTTCATCGTATTGAGCGACGCGTTACACCATGATCATGTGCTTCAGCGTGCTTCTCGACCATGGCCGAGAAATATAACATTATTATACACGTAATATTTGTATATGCAACATATATATATATGTACATGCATATATGTATACTCACTACTGTCCTATAATTATTAACGCTAGCATGATGAGTAGCTCAACTCTCCTCGATATCTCTTAGCTTACAATGCCTCTTTTTTGCACCAGGTCCCACCACATACAATTCCCTCACCACCTCTGCTATTTCGAATTGGAAAATCCAGTCCGATTTATCTCACTTGGCGTGGTTCACTAACTGAACTCAACGGCCAGTTATGACGTCACCATTTCTGCTCCCACCCTTTACCCCAGCTGAGTTTCTTCTGTAATTTCATGCAGAACTTAGTCTTTACTCTTGCTCAATGACTATTCTTGGCGAAATACTAACTTTCCCATCGAAAGATTTAGCTACACTTAGGCGTTTCCCTTTCAGTCTCTTGTTTCATGGCCTCAATCTACCTTAGGGATCCACTGCACCGACGAGCCCGTGCTTAACTTTTGTTCTTCTTTCCGTTAACCATTGATCCTCAGCTGGGCTATACCCAGAATGCGTCTCTATCTCATTTCACTTGCTACAGACTTTTGCGTCCGACCGCTTTCGCATGACCCGTCTGATGATCGCACCCACGTATCCAGCAATATATATATATACCTCGGGTATGCTCCACTCACTTTTCTCCTCCTTCCTAACTAGATTGTGCCATTTTACAACATAATTTGCATACATATAAATAAAACCGTTCCGTCCTTTAGTGATAGGTGCTCGCATTCACTCAATTCCTGTCTCAGGCTAGAACTCAGCAGTCCCATCCTGCTTTTCTTGTGCCTTTTTCGTACACCGCAGTCTTGCCACACGGATTACCATTCCTTGTTAACTAGGCTTTACTTCTCTGCACATATGCTCATGGTAAGTTAAGACCCTTTTCCAACCGGAATCCGTATACCTCTGATTTCTCTGGACCCTGCGGAGTACCAGGACATTTGATCCCACATGAAAAATCTTCACCTTAACACCCAGTGTTTTTCTCCCTTTTCACTGTCTGCCGTCCTCGACCACAGCTGGTGAACTGACCAGACTCTTATCTTTCTATTTTCTCATTCTTCTTCCGGACCATACCCCCTACTATCGTTTTATTCCTGGTCACAAACGGACATCCTCTCCTCATCCACCACCTGCATGATATCGCCCTGAATCTCTACTATCACCCAACTACCCTAGAAAGCTACCAGTCTCCGTCTAGGGATCCTTAATAGACCGGTCCACTAGCCAAACGATAAATAATTGTTCGTATAACGAAATGTTCATTTTCTTGTTTCCATCGAAACAATAATCATAACCCACAGCTGGAACACTCTCCAGACTGCCGCACTCCTGATCTCTTTCAGATTGCATTGGTCACTTAGGTAGCTATCGGCCAAATAGACGTTTATCCCGGATTACCGTAAGGACTGGACGATTTGCTCAATGGTTTAAACCTATGCTCTCGCCTGCTGACGTTAAATGGGGCACCGTACACGGATTAACGAAACCTCATGAAAGTCTCACCGGATTGCAGAGGTGACTCCTGACACCAACCATCAACACATCCACTCAACGTCTATTCCCGATAATCCAACCCAACAGTTCAATTCTTTCCGCGTTGAAGTACGAAACCAATGACCGGAACCCAGCCCTCACCGCTGTCCACTTCGTCAAACCAGTCCTTTTTTACCTGCTACCCTCAACATTCTACCTGCCACCACATGTAACCAAGGTCTTTATGGAACAGAATACCAGCCATTTGCAGCCAACCATAATTTGGTTAACAATTTTCCATCACATACAAAAAAGAAAAATTTACGCTCCTCCGATTTCTGCCTAGCCGAACCATTGACGTTTGTCTCCACTAATCCGTTTCATTGACGGCTTTTCTTTAAAAGTCCGTTATACGTCCATACTCCATTCATGCTCTTCAAAAGTTCACTGAAATTCCTGCGAAGCTTTTCGCCCTCATGTGAATTTCCATATGACACTGTAATCACCTGCACAAAAGGTCCGTTTTATTATCACCTTTGACTCACTTGCCTTCATTTCACATGCTTCCTCCACAATTAGTTACCCAATGCTGGATCAGTGTCCAATATTCCGCTGCTGTCTCTGACTGCACGTTGAAAGCCCCATGCTTGCTTTACTTCTAACAATGTTCTTTGGCATTTCTTCCGCCCGGTTACTCGTTAGTGACTATCCAGTTGTCACTTATATCAGCAATCCCACGACTTTTCAGCTATCCACACCGCCCCCAGCGGTTTCGAAGCCGATTCGGAATTCCCGCTTCAACCATTACCACTTTTGTTCACTCAAACACTACATGACCTTACTGGTGTATTTCGGTTGCTGTGTGATTTACAAATTTAGAATTTGTGAATACCTCACATTGACATGTACTACTGTATACTCTGATCTTGCCTTGTGCATGTGTATTGACCGCGGTCAAGAAATATACCATACTATACTATAGTATACTATTATTATTAAGCTTGAGTGACCGATAGGCCCACGCCCATTCACTCACAAGCAGTGAGATTGATATTGGGCCCGGGAAGGATCCTTGAGGCATGTTACCGGTGACGCCCACCGTACCGGAGCACCCGTCTCCTACTTTGTGTAAAGCTCCCCAGAGGAAAGAAAGCCCGTCAGACACATAAGCACAGGTCAAATCATTTTGAATGCACCCATCTTGCTGAGCAGCTTATAGTGACTAACTGGGCCAAACGCCTTGCTAACGTTAGGATCACATACTTCGGCTTGTTTTCTTTCGTACAGCCGTTAGTTCACCCTGTCTAAGAAATAAAAGGGATTATTCCGTGACCATCTGTATTTAAGAACCCACGACGGGATGGGCTTAGCTGTGATTGCTCCAATAAGGACTGATTGATAAGAGCGCGGAAGGCCTCAAGAACTTTGCATTGGATGCTTATTAGGCCTACTGGAGTACTGTTACCCACCGTTGGATTAGGTCCAACCTTAAGTATTGGCGAGACTGCGGCGATTTTCCGGTCCCGAGACGGCTCGCCCTGGCCCAACGTGGGTCTGTTCGGCTTGCCTACTGAGGGATTGGTGACGGCGGGGTGGATGCCGCCTGAACCTGCTGAATTATGGACACTTAATGCCGATAGATATTTACTCACGGTATTCTCTCGAAGACCTGTTTCATGTAAATTCAGCGTCAAATCATCCAGTGCCCTGCGGTCTATCCAGCTCACACCGGAAACTTCTACTTTGCTCTGGTGGTCAATGGCGAGGCCGTCGTCGTATATGCCACCGAACATAGGAAAACTGATCACTTGAGTGAACAGGCCGAGTGTTGTGCTGGTGAAAAAATCCATAGTCGAATTTGGCTGGTAAGAGTTGTGTGGTCAAGAAAGTTCATGGGGAAGCGAATGCTTTGCACACTGATCGGACATTGTGTATGCACCCAAGCTGGATGCTTACTGTTAAGAGATAAATATCGTCTCACAATTTGCGATGACCCCAGGTTCCACCATTTCTTACATTCACTAAGAAACCGTCGAGATCATGGTCATTGTCGATTTCAAGCTGGCTGAGTATGAACTTTCATCGGGAAATTCGATTTCAGAAATGGGTTGAGGCTGAAATTAGAACTGCACCACAGGTAGCGAAAAAGTCCAGTCACCCGGAAAGGTGGGCTCTACTGACTCTTTGATGCTGTGGTAAAAGAGGGAGCAATTTTCTCTATCTCCCATCTCTTGTGTTCACCCAAGTTATCCTGGTCACCACTGGTAATGGGGGTCCACCACTTGGAAGGACCCGTCAGTGTCAAGTACAGGGGACAGAAGGCTGGGCAGCGGGCCAGATGATGGGGCAAAATTGATAAGGCTACTAGTATTGGATGAAGATCAGTGAGTGAAGGCGTAAAGGGTGGAAGGAAACCGAGTGTGTAGAAAAAACCGATCAGAGATGGCTGAAGCAAAGGAAAAAAAGAGAAGGAAAACCAAAAAGCCATGGAAGAACGGAGGGAAGCGGTGTGGAGAAGTTTATTAGGTTGGCTCATTGGCTGCCTAGTTAACACAAGGTCTAGCTAGATATCACCAGTCCAGGCAGTGCTTTGTAGTCGGTCACTGTGGCCCACCATGAAACACAGGTCCACACTCTGTGCAGCCGGTGCTTAGGCTCATCAGCTGTAGCTGCCTCGAACATTCCCTCTGGGGTTTATTCGGCCTCAGATCGCAAGTTGTGTGAGAAACTAGGCCCAAATTCTTCTCCGTGACCTGTTTTCCCCCCGCCTAAAGGCGTGGCCTCTTGGGTTGTGATTTTTCCCCGGCCGCAGCAGGACATACGTGCGAATACCAAAGTTGATCCAGCCTGTTAGGATTTTTCGCCTTACTACGAGGTCCCCATGTTTCCATCTATCCACTGAGAATAAGTTGAGGCCTTCCAGGGTTTCTTCTAAGTTTTTCCTCTGAAAATGGACAAAGATCTGGCGAGTCTTTTCTGCACCTCTAGCAATCGCCTATCCCGAATCAGAAGTAGACTACTGCCTTGGACACAGTTCTTCAAGTGAGACTGCATGAGTCTCCTGTATGGCGAGAGGAAACCGATGGTTTGCTGGGGCTGATTGTCCAACGAAGCTAACCAAATGCTTTAGAAGCCAATTTTGCCGCTTTTTCACACGGGGCTTTTGGATCGAAATCAACCCTTACCATAAGTCTCAATTCCTTAACCACAACTTTTACCGGCAATGTTGCTTTCACACCCTCAGCTTCCAGCACTTTCGATCTACGAGGTAGCCCAAGCGTACAGGAGTAGGCCTTTGTGCACTTTCAACGATAAACCGCGCTTTGTAGTCCATCCCTGGACCCTGCCCAGGTCTCTAGAACGATTCCTGGTCCACTAATTCCAATATTTTTACTTCTTCGAAGAAATTGAAAAAGGAGTTTCCCGAGCCGTTTTCCAAGCCAATAGTCTTCAGGGGAAACAGCACGGGCCCAGGGCCCGACCGTCGTGGTACTCTACCCTGAAATTGCCCGGCGGAGATGAGGTTCCTTCTTCTTTTGCAGGGTTCTGTCAAACAAAGGACACCTTACCCATGTCCCCACTTGCTCCAAAAGTTTAAACCTCCTTTGTTTATCCATAAGCAGACGATGGTTTACCGGGTCAAAAGGCTGCTGGAAATCCAGGCTGAAATACTCAACTCGCCTCCCTCTGTCTATTCTCCGTCTTTTCCTCCAAGCGCCACAGCAGGTTGGACAGATACGAATGTTATTGCACGAACCAGTGCTTAGATTCCCGAGAAAGGCTAAGCTTTTAAGTTGCTACACTAATTGGCCCCCAAAGATGATTTTCATGACCGTTAGAACTGTGAAGGTGGGGTCCATTGGACGGTATTTTTCACAACCCCCTCCGCGAACCCCCTAGTGTGGCAAAGCATTCGTTACCCACTCCTGGGGAACGACTCCGGCCTCGATTGAAGCACTGAGCGGTTGCTTCAGTGGTCCTGCCATCCTTGGTCCTGGTGATCTTAGGGTCTCCAGATGGGTACCACCCTGACCCATTGCACTGGGGCTGATTGACTCTGACGGTTACCTTATTTTCTTCTCTCGGGTAGAACTTTATCTCCACCGTGACCAGAGGGGGAACCTTCGGATATGCAACCCTTTGGTTTACCTTGTAAATCTTTTGGTAGAGCCTGCACTCGCGCAGATAGTCAACTTACACCAGATGTTTACATCAAAAATCGTCATAGATCATATGATTATTTTCGTTGCTTGATTGACTGAATAACTTTGTTGATTTTCGTAGATCAGACAAAGCATTTCCCTTTTTCCTCGGGAACAGTTGTTCACAGCACTTTTGGCGACCTGCCACTCGGATTGAAGGGGGAACTTAACTCGCTGCGATCTGACCTTCAATGTCCTTCAATTTTCTTGTCAGAAGGAGGAGAGAAACGTCTCGTGTGAGTGTCTTCTTGTTGACTCTGTAGGTTCAAGCTCGGGGAGAACTCCCTAACAGCGCCTCCGGATGCACATGGAGACGGTGTTGGAACCAATCGTCGTCTTTTTCCCCTAACACTGATGCCGATGAGACGTTTGAGAGATTTGTGGTCAGTTCGGGGGGGGGGGGGCAATAACCCAGTGGCAAACCAGTCAGTTGAGGCTTTTGCAGCATAAGATGATGGCCTCATATCCGGTTGTTAATCCGGAGAGAGAACTCAGCCAAGGATTTCGGATCCACGCCACCATGGAGGGTCTTCCTCAAGCGGATTCTGCCATCCAGAGCCCGCTGGTAGTACCCCGGGAGAAAATCAAGAAGCCTAAGACAATTCACATAGCTGGCCCAACTCAAAGCCAACGGCGAGTCTTGCAGTGGGACTTTGCGCCATATCTAGTTTCACCATCTCGCCAGTAGTTCATGGATGGGTTACGGCATCTTATCATTGAAGTCCGGGGTACAATTAGGGGGCACACAATAAATGGAGGGCCTTGGAACTCGACGGATCAAACAAGTAATGTATGACACCGAGGACAACTCTAGAGGAACCTCAGACATTTTCGCGTGAGCTTCAGGCTTGAAGGACGAAGACAGCATAACACCAAGGTCTCAGTTGCATGACAATTTCGGTAGCGTTCCGTTCCCTATGCGGAACACTGCTTCCAACACCAGCCTCTCGACGGGCATGTGCTCGCATTTTGATACATTGGTTGGTAGAGCTCAGACGGCAGACCGTCTTGCTGAGTTATCCAAATCGCTACGCAGAATCTCTTCGTTCATATCCGACTCCTAAGACATACCACCTTTTTGAACTATCAGCGTAAAAAAGGCAAGACTACTGAATGGCTGAAGGTGAGTCATTTACACAGGCCAGAAGCAGCCACGGTCCAGACGCCGATCCCTGAAGCATCCCACTTATTGCAGTGTCCCAACTTGAATTCGACCAGGGATTGTTAACTGAAAACGCAATCTTTTTCAAGAAATGCTTATTCCAGTCAGAAGTTGAGCTCTGGGTACCAGGGTTCCTCAGATTTTCCACCGTCGATCTTGAGGTATCTTTTCCGAGGCCTTGCTGAAATCAAGGAAGACTGCATCTGTGTTCTAGCCGCCCTGCATGGCCTCTGCCTACCGTTCTCTTGCCAGCTGCAGATCTGAAAAGCACAACCCCCTTCGACAGAGGCGATGCTGGACGAGACACAGATACGTGAACGACTTCAACTGTTCCCGAATTCTCACTGATACTAGTCAATTCATCACTTGTCCGGGGAAAGCGGGTTAGGTTGATCGGGTGATAGTTGATGGACAGATAATTGCGGACTTCCGTTTGCGAGGCAAAACTTTCCATGAGAGGCGATAGACTGAATAGATCGGCCAAAGAAGGTGCGAGATTGCTGACAAGTGCGGGCGAAACTGTCGGATAAGTACCATCAGGCCCGGGCGACAGACAAGCTTTTAGCCTCCTGAGTTTCTTGGTGAACTCACTTGTATGGAGGGGTCGCAGCGTTTGGAAAATATCCGTATAGGGCGGTGACGGAGATGAAGTCGTCTTTATCATTGAGAGAGGTGAGCACAGACGGGCGAGAACCTTTGCTCCTTGAACATCTCTTCCAGCGAGTGCTTTCTGGTAAACACAGAGCAGTATAACCCTGCTAACATGGGGTTCATGCCTCAAACAGGCATCAGGCATTTTTGGGGGCAATGCCGAAGACTTTAGTAGGCACATTATCAGAATAAAATTCCCCCTTTATTTTAATGGGCGGACTAATTTTTAAGATGGCGCTTTATAGCTCGAGCCTTTTTAAGTATTCCGATACCACTGCTGTGCGCATTTCCCACTGCGGACAGATTGTTGCAGCTCACGACCAAATCACGGAGGACAATTGCAGTGCCTTGAGAGCCATCGGGAGGAGCAAATGTAACTGTCTGACCATCCATTCCGTATTTAGGTGCCCGTAGGATTTGACACAAACCGAAGCTGCAGCAGTCCATACCACTAACGATGCGTCTGTTTGCATTTCATCAAATTTCATAAGCCATAACTGGAGTCCCGTATATGGTACACCAAAACTAGGTATACCGCTGTGATGCACATTCGTAGAAATCCCCCGGTCATTGCCGCATACCTGCATTGTTGGTCTATGCCATTTACTGACCCTCGGTCAAATGAAGTACACACCAAACAGTACATTTGAACAATTTTTTCATTTTGTTCATGTGAAGTGGCATCCCTTTGATTTGAACTGCGACTGCGATGACGGTCGTATCTGACTGTGACTTTTGCCGAACTTTGGTTCTCGTTGTTAAACGTTGTGGCTTTACAGTTGAGGTTTGTGCATTATTTTCACGCATATACTTTAGCGATTCATTGCCGTAGAATGAGCTAATCAATGTTGTTTCAGATTTCGGATTCCTTAATTTAAAAACGCTTTACTCACAACCAGAATAACCGTAACAAACACGCCTCCAGTGGACTGAAAGGAAGGAATGGTCTTTGGAAACGATTGGCGGCTGGCGTTTACCTTGTTGGACCTCGAGTTGTCTGGGAGATATCGCGAGATCCAGTATGGACGACTGAGGATCCTGAAGCCGTGTGGGCTCTTGTATGTGACGTTGCAGGGTAACGTCCTCAAGGCCAGTGCGGAAGGCAGGCGAGAATAAATCTACGGAAGGACCTTAACGGCTGTCGTCCCAGCCGATATTCAGCACACCGAATATGTCAGGCATAAAGCGAGGTTTGCTGTGACCCAGTAGCGGAAGATCTTCAAGAGCGACCTTGAGGTCTATGCTTTGCGGCCTGTACACAGGTCTTGATGTTACCTATCCACCAGGTGTCAATCAAAAACCCTACACGAGACTTCGCAAAACTACTCGGGGTTAGCAGAACCGAGTACTTGGTACTCAGGTGCGTTGGGCTGAACATGAACATCGGAACCACCAGTTAGTCTCGCGAAGCTCCTACCCACCCATGAAATTGAGTACCTGGGTAGTGCCACCTCAGAATCAGAAACGGTTAGAAGGAAAATTGCGAGGGGACTTCGTGCCGCAAATGACCTCATCTCGTCTGGTTTTTCACGCGTCTACAAACACTGGTTAGCATTATGGCCGCCCGTTCGTAACCGTGTGGGGCTTTGAACTAAAGCCAGCTGAAGCCAACCGACCGACAGGCACACGGATGTTACTGGTAGAGCAAGGGGCGTCCGACCCAGTCACGTTCTGTAATTCCGGACCGGAAAGTACGAATAACGAGGTCAGTTTCAGCCTTCGGCCGACTTTCGTGTAGCTCGATGGCAGAAGACTTCTGCTGCGCCGCTGCTCTGGAAGGAACCAAGTAGAACACGATCCAGTTTACCGTTATCTAATTGGCATGCAGAACAACCAAGCTGCATCAACGGTAATGAGGACAACCTTGGAAGTCATGGTTTATCATCGGGAGTCTTCCGCTTTTCAGGAGGAGACAGAGCGGATACTCGAAGGATGTTAGCAACCACTTCTTCCACGCTTGTTGAAATTCACAACAAATGGTGTTGCAATAATCAGATATCATGATCTAGCTGGCCCTGGAACTCAGCGGAGGAAGCTTTTGGCAGGCGGAACTACTGAAAACTCTGAGACATATTCGGTATTCCCTCGGTTTTGTGAGATAGAACCTTTTTAGGTCGACCACTCAGGTCTTCCCAAGAAGGGACTCACGCTTTGGGATTCATTGATAACTGCGGAAATGCGCCTGAGGAGGGCTGTAGGGAAGGATAGGCACGTGAATTACTACACCCCGCCTGCGATGATTCCGCCGATCGGCTGCTGGGCGAACACACAAGTGTGCTTCTATAGCCTGCACGCCAGTACCGACGGATTCGGAGAGGACGGGAGAGTTCAGTACGATGTTTGAGGTCTCGATCCCAGCTGCTGGTTATTCACCAATTTGTCATCCTTCCAAAATGACAACTAGACACTCAAACGCCTCGTCGGCATCAGAGGTGGGATAGAAGGACGACTCTTGGTTCAAACGACGTTTCAGTGCGCATCCGGAGGCTCTGTTAGGGAATTATCCTGAGCGTGAACCTACAGAGTCAACGAGGAGACACTTACACGAGAGGTTCCTCTCTGCTTCCTGACAAGAAGACTGAACACTGAACGTTGACTGTTCTTTCTGCTGTCAGTTGTGTTGGTATGTGTGAGGGCGATCACGACGATGTTGGCGTTGATTTGGTAGCTCGCACGATTTGCGAACTCAATTCCCGTCCAGCAAATGGAGAAGCAGAACGAAAGCTTTTGGTGGTTTTTTGTAATTATATTGGTTGCCCTGTATAAATTACAGAGAAGGGAGGCTGAACGAGCTAATGAGCTGGAGCGCGCCTTGCCGTTTGTTACGTAGCGTGAAGAAGGTTTCAAAGAGCCAGTCTTTTACGGAACCAGGTAGAATAAAACAGCTCAGATTTCAAGCAACCAGTAGATTGAGGGAACTGACGCTAGACCGAATTCCTGAACTATTAAACAGCCTGGTCAACTTTTGCTAAACCAGTTGCGTACTTCAATGGGTGACTGGTGAGAATCACCCAAATGTCCTAAAGGGTTTCTAAGATAGGCTGCTGTGTCCGACCGAAGGAGAATATAATACCGCACTGGTTAAATCGGGTCTGGATGAGTGAAAGTGTAGCGGTTGCCATCTTCGTTCATACTTTTACCACGTTTACTGTTTAACTGAACGCTGACTGCCAAGCGCGGTGGCCATTTGACCGTTGCTCTTGCGCACGCTCTCACGCACGCTCCCAAATGCACGCTAACCACTATCTCTCCCAATCGCCTTCTCGTTCTCACGGGTCGTGGAGAATACTGTTCTGGTTAACATATTTGTGCAGTGCCGCACATTAGAGTAACGTGCAGGTGGTCCACGCAGTACAAAGGACCGAAGCACGCGTTTACTAAGGAAACCGCGAAGTAAGGTCTAATCAACCTTACAATTGGTGAGCCCGACGTGATCCTCAGGTCACGTGAGTTTCCTTGTTTTCTACCGTTCAAGGTCCCGTCTGCGTACGTTTTTGTGTGTTTTATTGTTTCCCTATCTTGATTTTTTTTTGGTTGGTTTACCAAATAATTTTTTTTTCTCGTCCATACATATTTTGTGTCTAATTCGTCGTAATTTTTTTTTTTTTCGCGAAGACTGTAGTGCCCCATTGGTCGTCGATTTCTTTTCCCGTCTGTATTCCATAAAGTAATCGCTATGTCTGCCGAACGGAAATCCTGCTCAGACCCCACCGTTGGGGCCATCACGCTGCACATACCGGCATTCACACCTGCTGATCCAGAACTCTGGTTCACGCTGGTTGAGTTAGAATTCGAAAACTGCCGTATAACCAGTGACGCCAGCCGTTTCAGGTGGGTAGCAGGCCGCCTCCCGCCAGAGGTCACAATGCAAGTAAGGGACGTAATAATCTCTTCCCGAAGCTATGAGGCTTTAAAGGAGGCTGTCATTGCCCGCACGACCCCAACGCAAGACCAACGTATGCAACAACTTCAAAACGTTGAGCTTGGAAGTAGGAAGCCCTCCGAACTGCTGCGTGAGATGCAGCGCTTGAGAGGACCGACAATAGGTGAGGACCCGCTCTTGAGGGAACTTTGGCTGCAGCGTTTGCCGCATAACATTCCAGTTTTACTAAGTGCCGCGCGCAAATGCTCGCTAGAGGAAACTGCAGCGGTAGCTGATGACATTATGTCACGATACAACCCCGCTGTAGCTGGAGTAACCAGGCCGTTCGTCGCAACGGTGCCTGCCTTGCCAACATCTAACGAACTCGCATCAGTTTTGTCTAGAATTGACGCGAGCCTGCAACGCCTAGCAGTTAGAAGTGGGTCACAGGAGCGGCACCGCGCACGCTCACCTAGGCTCCATAGTCCGTCATTGCGACGCCGTTTCGTCGGTTCTTCAAAAGAAGGATATTGTAAGTACCACAGTCGCTTCGGTGAGGGAGCCAAACGATGCGAACGAGGGTGTACGTTTCCCGGTGCTCATCAGGGAAACTAAACCCCCGGCCCGTGGTGGCGACCCACGAAGCCGGGTATCACACCAATAGTCGTCTTTTGAATGTAAGGGACATCATTTCAAATAACCTATTCCTTGTAGATACCGGTACCGAAGTGAGCGTCGTCCCCCGAGCGAAAGACGACAATAGCACACCGCAGGCCCAAACACTACGCGCTGCCAATGGCACGGCCATCCCAACGTTTGGCCAGCGGTCGCTCACCTTAAACTTGGGTTTAAAGCGTAATTTTCGTTGGGTATTCATCATCGCCGACGTCCCGTACCCACTTCTGGGCATTGACTTCCTGCAGCACTTTGACTTGTTAGTTGATGCACGGCACCGCAGAGTGGTGGATCGTCAGACCACTCTCGCCGTTGCGGGTCATAATTCGCGAGTGAATCATGTCACGCCATTTTACGTTCAACCACCGGCACACCAACCTTATGGCGAACTCATCGCCGCCTACCCGGCCATGTTTCGGCAGGCCGGGCCTCTCCCAGCAGTGACGACCAGTGTCACTCACCATATCGATACTAAGGGACCCCCAGTGTTCAGTAGGCCGCGTCGGTTAGCACCAGACAAGCTTCGTGTTGCACAGGCCGAATTCGAACATATGCTAGAACTGGGTATAATACGCCCTTCTAGTAGCCCTTGGGCTTCCCCCCTTCATATGGTTCCTAAGGCTAGTGGCGACTGGCGACCCTGTGGTGATTACAGAGCGCTTAACAAAGTCACCGTCCCGGACCGATACCCGACTCCCCATATACAGGATCTTACTTCGTCTTTATCAGGTTGCTCCATCTTCAGCCGTATCGATTTGGTTCGGGCGTACAACCAGATCCCGGTAGCAGAGGCCGATATCCCTAAAACTGCCGTCACTACACCTTTCGGGCTGTTCGAGTTTCTGCGAATGCCGTTTGGACTCAGCAATGCAGCCCAGACCTTTCAACGGTTCATGCACGAGGCAACTCGTGGTTTGGAAAATGTCCACGTATACTTGGATGATATTTTGGTGGCGAGTTCTTCAGAGCAAGAGCACGCTACGCACTTACGAGCACTTTTCGAACGCCTTAGCCAGCACGGCGTTACGATCAATATCGCGAAATGCGAATTAGGCCGGTCTGATATCACTTTCATAGGACATTCCATTTCATCCTCGGGTATCCGCCCTCTGTCAGATAAAGTTTCCGCTATTCGCGACTACCCTGAACCCCAATCTTTTCGCCAGTTGCGTCAGTTTGCCGGTCTGGTGAATTTCTACCGCCGATTTATTCCTCACTGTGCGGAAATGATGCAACCCCTCACCGACCTGTTGCGCGGAGGTAAGCGGAAGTTCGTGTTTCCCGACACAGCACAAGCTGCATTCGCCTTGGTCAAAGATGCTGTCGCCAACACAGCACTCCTTACTCACCCTGACCCTTTGGCTCCTATTTCGGTAGTGACGGATGCCTCGGACACAGCGGTTGGAGCAGTACTGCAACAGTTCGTAGATGACTCTTGGCAACCTTTAGCATTCTTCTCCAAGCGCCTACAACCCGCGGAATCAAGGTACAGCACGTTCGGTAGAGAGTTATTAGCCATCTACCTGGGAATTCGTCATTTTCGACATGCACTCGAAGGCCGTTCGTTCACGGTGTTTACAGACCACAAGCCTTTGGTTTACGCACTGAAGTCAGCTTCCGATTGATACTCACCACGCGAGATTCGCCACTTAGACTTTGTCTCACAGTTTACTGTGGACATACGACACGTCTCTGGGGTACTTAATCCCGTCGCAGACGCCTTATCGCGCGTATATCAACTAAGTCTGGCACAAACGCCTAACATCAACTTAGACGCAATGGCACAGGCTCAAACTATGGACCCTGACATCGAACAACTTAGACAAAACGGTTCTTTGAGTTTAACCACAGTGCCTATCCCAGCTTTCCAGAATACCATCGTGTGCGATGTGTCGCAAGGTCGCCCTAGGCCAGTAGTTCCTGCTGCCCACCGGTATCCTACGTTCATGACACTCCATAATCTGGCTCATCCCGGTGTGACTGCCTCGGTGAAACTGATAACTGAGCGTTTTGTTTGGCACAATGTCAAACGCGATGTCCGTCAATGGGCTCGTGCTTGTCTGCAGTGTCAACGTGTTAAGACCCATAGGCACACTAAGGCAGCGTTAGCCAGGTTCCCAGAACCTGAAACACGTTTTCATCATGTGCACGTCGACCTCGTAGGACCACTCCCACCTTCGCTTGGGTACGTTTACATACTCACATGCGTGGATCGTTTTACTCGCTGGCCGCAGGCCATCCCTATCCCTCGTCCCACCTCGGAAGAGGCCGCGAAAGCTTTTCTGACCGGTTGGGTTAGTCATTTCGGTTGCCCGGCAATAGTAACCACCGATCGCGGTCCACACTTTGACGGCGCTTTCGGCAGCCTACTCGCTACGCTCGGTTGCCAACACGTTAAGACGACAGCTTACCACCCTCAGGCCAATGGTATGGTTGAGCGTTTCCACCGACAATTAAAAGCCGCTCTTCGAGCAAACGGTAACCCCCTTTGGAGTGAAACACTACCATTAGCACTCTTAAGCCTGCGTAGTACCGTTAAGGAGGAGTTACACACAACACCGGCCGTACTAGTATATGGCTGTCCACTTCGTCTGCCTGGGGAGTTGGTAGCCCCCTCATCAACCGTGACTTTCGACTACGGTGACTATGCTCAGCGCCTTACGCAGCACATGCGAGTGCTCAAGGCCAGTCCGCCGCGTGAACAACAGTCTACAAGTTATGTCCCAACTGCGTTAGGAACCGCTACTCATGTATTCCTTCGCGTCGATGGCGTTCGATCACCACTACAAGCGCCATACACTGGCCCGTTTCGGGTGATAAAACGTAGGGCTAAAACATTTGTCATAGATATCAACGGACGACACGACACCGTATCTATCGACCGTCTCAAGCCTGCCGTCATTGAGTGCAAGCCGCTCGGCCAATTTACACCCACTCAAGTCGCTCAGTCACCTGCATCGAGCGAGTTACCACTCGAACCACCCCCAATTACGCCTAGTGAGGACTCGGCAGCTAGTCCATCAGATTCTCCAACCGTACCCGCAACGCGAAGTAGCCGTCGCGGTCGCCAACTACGAAATCCCGTCCGCTTCGCCGATTTCGTGACGATTTTTACAACCGACTGTTAGCAATAAGTTGGGAAGTTCGCCATGGATTTACCAAACAACAGACCCGGGAAATTACAATCGGTAGTTATGATTTCATTTTCTTCTGGTCTCCTAGCGACTACAACAACACCGAACATCGTTTGTGTGTTGTTATTACGGTCCAACATCCGCCGGCGCCCTCAGGCGCTATTTTGTTCCAGTTTACCTTGCCCTCTCTCAGACGGATCTAACAAGTCACATTGGCTTCATCCGTAGCCTGGCTGACTCCCGTGCACGTTCAAGGAGCCAACCGCTCACTGGACAACGGGACGATTGGTCAGCCTGGCACTGGAGACGGCAACTGGACGCCTTTTTGGATGGACCCGACGAGGCATTTTCCGGCTTGCATTCGTATGAGACCCGCGGGCGCCAAAACACAGTTGGACCCACGCACATCGGACCTCGAGAGTGCAGGCACCGGTAAACTCATCAGCAGTCGTTCGACGTCAACAACAATATAACGGAGAAGCTATGAGGAGTTCCTGGACAACCAATAATTCCGGCTTACCATCACGATCGAAGCCCAACTCCGTCGGACTTCTAGGAGGAGGCCCCTGTAGCGGTTGCCATCTTCGTTCATACTTTTACCACGTTTATTGTTTAACTGAACGCTGACTGCCAAGCGCGGTGGCCATTTGACCGTTGCTCTTGCGCACGCTCCCAAATACACGCTAACCACTATCTCTCCCAATCGCCTTCTCGTTCTCACGGGTCGTGGAGAATACTGTTCTGGTTAACATATTCGTGCAGTGCCGCACATTGGAGTAACGTGCAGGTGGTCCACGCAGTACAAAGGACCGAAGCACGCGTTTACTAAGGAAACCGCGAAGTAAGCTCTAATCAACCTTACAAAAGTACTTTTGTCCTGACCATAAACTACTTTACGTGACTGAGAAGAAAGATTCGAAAAGGAAGATTGCCTATAGCTAGAGGATGGCCTGACGCCAGATTTAGCCGCTTTTGGGAAGCGGTTGTCACTCCCAAGTAAATCTAAGTGAAGAAACCTATTCGTAAACAAGGCGTGCCTAAGCTCTAAGCACGCGATTGCATTTCATTGAGTTTGGTATCTGCGAAGCCGCTACATTGCTACCACTGGTGACGATGGCGGAAATGTTGGTGACGATGAGTATGACTATGACAGTGATGACCCCACATCATTTGTGATGGCAGTCGACATCTTCCCTGCCTTCTATGCCACACAGGTACCGATAACCGATGGTGTCTAAACATACGGGCTTTAACATAGCCCGACTGAATTTGTGGGACTGTAATATGTGGAACGGCTGAAACAGCTGAATCGGTGCCCGTAGAAAGTGAGATTGATGTGAAATGTTATAGTGCGACTTTTGTTCGGATGCTTGCCACAAGGGTATATAAGCGTTGTGACTAAGGTTAGCACCGTCATTGACCGCGATGGCTGTAGGTGCTGCGGGCGCGGCCTCGGTTGATGGTTCTGCGGTATTTTCTTGCTTGGGTCGCGTTGCGTAGAAGAGTTTTTCAGATTTTGAAAATGATTTTCGGGTTTTCAAAGCGAAACTTCAAATGTTTTTCTATATTTATGATAATGTAGTTACCGTCGGCTGTATAATTCACCAAAATGAGTATCAGTTATCGCGCATGTTTGAAAGATATTCCAAAAGTAGCGTTTTCCCGCGCCCGGATGTTTGGTTTATAACATCGATAACCCATCGCATTTGATGCACCGCACTTCGACAAACTTTACTGTGTTCATCGGGAATTTAGTAAAGATCATTGTTTATTTCGTATCATCCAAGCTGGATCCAACCATTATATCCATCATACTAAAAACATTCGCCCCGGGTGAGAACTATCTTTAAACAAACTAGGCACACGGTCGCAACGTTGTTGGGTGCACAACTATGAGCTGACAGTCAACATATTGGCAGAACCCTTGGAAAAATACAATTTCATGTGGCATGCCGAGCAACACTCCGGTGCGGAGCTGGTGTAGTTTTAACCAGAATAGACACAAGCTACTGAAAAATGTTGCCAGTTGCAATCTTATCAGGGTTGTCAATCCGTTCACAGTACTGAAGTTGGAACTAAATTTTGCCCCGGGAGCTGTACATATGGACTTTAAGTTGACGTCATGGCCAGAATCACAAAAACGGTTCTGTTGTCTTGTAGCCTTGAAGTGGTACACGGGCTCAGTGCTGAAGCATAAAAGCTCCCAAATCCTGTGATTGTCTTGTTATGTGAATACCACCGCTGTGCTGGAGAACAGCCCATCGGATATTGAGGTAACTGGATAGAGGTAGAGGGTTGAAATTACGGGCCTTGGCAGCATATTGCCTCTTGTGTTGCCGATGAGCTGAAAGATGGACCACTGGACAGTTAAAATGGTTGGGATAATAATCTTGACTGCGTCCTCCGTCCTTTAATGCCGGCGAGCTGAAAGACAAGCCAGGCAGCACGGACGTCACCAAGGAATCCCCTTTGAAACAAAAGTGGGACAATCAAATAAAGGTCAGGAGACGTTCTAAGGATACTGAGAGGACACCCGGGTGTCCTCTCAGGTGACATTTCACAGATCTTTCACCAAGCTTGAGGCCTTCAGTCAGCAAATGGTGCAGCTCTCTGACAGTTTCACTCACATAAGATGAAACATCTGGTGGTTTGCCACAACCACAATAAAGCCCGCGGTAAGTACGTGCAAGCAATGAGGCTTAACCACTCTGGCAAGGACAGGCCACAACTGCGGGTCCGACGAACGAAACACGGAAGTGCCGTCACAGTTTAACTGGAGGAAAACTTCGTCGGGTACAGCGGTGATGTTGCTCAAATGCATTTGCAGGCCTTCGGTTAAACCTATGTGTATATATTCGCCATTTTCCAATTTTGTGGTTGGACAATCACGTGGTGTGCACAGCAAGGTCCTCGGGTCCCGACGTATGTTCGGTACGTGTTTGCTTACAGCCTCCAATATACCCTTCTGTTGTACCAGCGTTAGTCGATATAGAATGGTAGCCTTCGATAATGATTTAAACAGGGAACCGCTCTCCTCTTCAAACTGTGATGCACGTCTTAGGCTGATCAAAGAAGTAACCAATACGAAAATGACCATAGAAACAGGGTTTACCTGAAATCTTCGGCCTTTCTTCAGGTGCAATTTCGGGTTCACAAACTGTCTGAGCCGCCGGAGCTGTTTTATTTGGTATGACATGATTCAACAGAGTAATTTACCCATCATTGTTGGTTGTGATGTGGAAGCACACGGCAGACCGCGTTCATCTCTTGCAATGGCACATCGCTCTCCCTCACGGTACACATCTTCGGAAACCATAGCTCTGCACTCACCCGCAACTCCTAAAGGTGTCGAATCTGAACAAAAAGCAAACTTGCCACTGATTAACCTCACCCGGCAAATCCCACTTAGGGAGACCAAACCGATGTTCCCATAGGGTGGCTTCATCAGAAACACCACACATCAGTGAGCTAAGTTCTTTCTTTTTCAGATGGTATCGTTTTTGTTTCGTCATGTCTGCCATCGTCCATGAATAATGCGTAGCAAGGTCCTAAAATACACTTATTTGTTAACCATAAAGTTAATGGAACGGCAGCGCAGCATAATTGAGAACCATACTGCGGATGTCACACGATATCGGAGCATTCAATACGAACACATCGAAACTTTATGGATTTCACAAAACTATCTGCGTATCATCCGGATTACGTGAGATATGCTTCATCGAGAAAATACAACTCATCATGTTATAAGTACAATTATAGCACAATACTGCAGTTCATACTATTCAGCTTATCATTTACTAATTGGTAAGTGATAACCTGATGTCACCACCACTTTACAGCCGGCACGGATCATCAGCACCGAAAGCAGAAGGATCGGAGCGCTAACCTGAGCGAACAAAGCACGACCAGAATGGATGAATCACAGTCAGTTAAAAAAATTGGCACTGCATTTGTAACGCAATCAATGGAAACAAACAACCATGAAACTAAGACATTGATAATCTATACAGCGAATAACAAAGAACTACGTCATGCGTTTCTTGAAATGTCACTCATTTCTCTGCCCATCGGTTACCGGCACATTATCGGAACTAGGCGGTGGGCAATGTGCCACTAGAACCTGGTGACGGCTGCTGAAATGGACTACGACGGATCCCCTTACTCCTATTCATTTTTCAAGCACTGGTTTCAACTTAACGCACCTAAATAAATGCATACCCGTTATTTACTATGTCATTATCCTATGGTAAAATGGAAATTTGCCATCGAAGTGATGGTAGTCTTAAGTGTAACGGCGTACATACCGTTTATTTAAATTTATTCTCACAATTCATCCAAATGCCGTTTTTTTAGTATTTATAATATTATGAACGGTGCCTTCCGCATATATGCATTCGACTATGATAGGGATTTTCATGCTCCATCTGCGTAATGCATTCCCAACGGCATTTTATGAAAGACACTATGAAAACAGGTCATTTCTGAAAGCTTGCAAAGATTATCTGTTGACAGTTAATTGTATGGACATCCTAAACCGCTTATTTCAACATTCTGTGATTACCTGGCACCACCAAAATATTCACTTGCCAATGAACAGCGCATTTGAATGGGGACGAACGCAAATGTTAATCCGCTACTGATTGCGGCAACCAGCCCTTATCTTTGTCTCCAGTCACATTTTGTTGATAAATTGTGCAGTAGCTCCGGGAGACTTACCTTTTGTGAGTGCGTCTATTTGTGGAGAAAATACGGATATATTTACGAGTACTTACAGATCGGTATTGTGCAAATCTTGGTATTTGTAAACGGGTGCCATTCCTAGACTCCTCTCCGTCTCACCTAATGAGAAAGGCAATCAAAACTTATTGCGTCGAATTTGAAATACACGCTGGCTGGTAGTTTTTATTCCTGTATCAGAGGGAACTATAATTGCCAGTCCCAAAGGGACCACGAAGAAAGTGGTTCGTGGGTTGTGATAAAATGTATGGTCCTCAAGTATTTCATTAAGTCCTTTGTATCCCCACCATGTGCTTGCGAAAGTGTTGCCAATAACCAGGTGCACGAATAAGCTAGCACCGTGTACGCCCCCGCATTTGCTCTTTTAATGAAGACGTATACGTTTCATAACCAAAGCTGCGAGAAGTCACTGTCATTATCTTCCTTCTTTGCACAAAAGGCAAAACAAACTTCATATCCGCAAAACAAAACGCAAAATGAATCTGACGCCACTGAAAGCCAATTAGTGAATTCTGGGCCATGATATCGGAAGAATACCCCCTGAAACTGGCAACCATGAAAGGAATTTGTTAAAACTAACAAACTACCAAAAATCACTATACAAAATAACCTGGTCACAAAAAGTGAATAACTGTGGTTGATATGGTTTTTGTAGAGCACGAGTAGAAAAACTGCTGTAAAGTCAAAAACAGGGAGATCCTCGTGTCTAACAACGAGCAAAATTATTGAAACAAATATTTTGACACCTCACACACTGTATAATTTCATGGCAAACATTTACGCTTACGAATAGTTCTGACAGTATGCTTGGTTCCTGGCTCATCTGAGTGATTTTACTCGGTCGTTCCCCAGGGGATAATCAAGTGTCGGCCTTGAGTTCATCAATGCAATATTCGGAATTCCTTCAGTGATATGCACAAAGGTTAGACGTCTACTATTGGACAGAGCTTTTCGTCGAATCCTTGTTGTAAGCAAGAGGGAGACGCAAACCTCATAGCATATCATCTGAGCGGGACTGTCATTTTTGAGGAATCAATTATCGAGCTCAGTCGGAACTAAAGGCATCACACCTGCAAACAAAGACGTCTTCTACAACCCTTGAGGCTCGGCCTACGCGCCGACCGTTGTTGTTCAAAGTCAAAACTAATTCGTCCGACAGACCATTTAGGTTACTCGTGCAAGCCCGGACTGCACCAATTTCCATTACCTCTTCGGGGGATTCGGTCAAGCATTTTACAACCTCGATGCTAAGGAAGTGAGATTTAGCTTTCGATCCGAATCAAAAAGTAGTCAGCTTCTTCTGTAGACCTCTTTTCCACCAGGCAGCACAAACTAAGCGCTCCCAATAAGGTTCGATTTGGGCTAACGTTGGGCTACGTCGTTAGAAACGATGGGGAGCATTACTGTGGTTGGTTGGACCATACTTCGCGGTTTCCTTAGTAAACGCTCGCTTCGGACCTCTGTAGAGCGGGGACCACTTGCGAAGATGAGTTCGCCCGAAGGTTGGTGTGCCGGCGGTTGAACGTAAAAAGGCGTGACATGACTCACTAGCGAATGATAACCCACAACAGCGAGAGTGGTCTGACGATCCACCAATCTGCGGCTCCGTGCATCAACTAACAAGTCAAAGTTGCAGGAAGTCAATGCCTAGAATTGGGTATGGGACGTCGGCGATGATGAATACCCAACGAAAATTACGCTTTAAACCCAAGTTTAAGGTGAGCGACCGCTGGCCAAACGTTGGGATGGCCGTGCAATTGGCAGCGCGTAGTGTTTGGGCCTGCGGTATGCTATTGTCGCCTTTCGTTAGGGAGAGGACACTCACTTCGGCACCGGAATCTACAAGGAATAGGTCATTTGAAATGACGTCCTTACATTCAAAAGGCGACTGTTGGTCTGATACCCGGCTTCGTAGGTCGCCACCACGGGCCGGGGGTTTAGTTTCCCTGATGAGAACCGGGAAACGTACACCCTTGTTCGCGTCGTTTGGCTCCCTCATCAAATCGACTGTGGTAGTTACAACACCCCTCCTTTGAAGAGCCAAAACGTCGTCGCAGTGACGGACTATGGAGCCTAGGTGAGCGTGCGCGATGCCGCTCCTGTGACCTACTTCTTCTTACTGCTAGGCGTTGCAGGCTCGCGTCAACTCTAGACAAAACTGACGCGAGGTCGTTAGATGTTGGCAAGGCGGGCACCGTTCTGACGGAGGACCTGGGTACTCCAGCTACAGCGGGGTTGTATCGTGACATAATGTCACCAGCTATTGCTTCAGTTTCCTCCAGCGAGCATTTGCGCGTGGCACTTAGTAAAACTGGAATGTTGTGCGGCAAACGCTGCAGCCAAAGTTCCCTTAAGAGCGGGTCCGCGCCTACCGTCGGTCCCCTCAAGCGCTGCATCTCACGCAGCAGTTCGGAAGGCTTCCTGCTTCCGAGCTCAATGTTTTGAAGTTGTTGCATACGTTGATCCTGCGTTGGGGTCGTGCGGGCAATGACGGCCTCCTTCAAAACCTTAGCTTCGGGGAGAGATTATTACGTCCCTGACTTGCATTGTGACCTCCGGTAGGAGACGGCCTGCTACCCACCTGAAGTGGCTGGCTACACTGGTTATACGGCAGTTTTCGAATTCTAACTCGACCAACGTGAACCAGAGTTCCGGATCAGCAGGTGTGAATGCCGGTATGTGCAGCGTGGTCGCCCCAACAGTGGGGTCTGAGCAGGGTTTCCGTTCGGCAGACATAGCGATTACTTTATAGAATACAGACGGGAAAAGAAATCAACTACCAATGGGGCAATATAATCTTCGGGAAAAAATCACGACGAACTAGACACACAAAATATGTATGGACAAAAAAAATTATTTGGTAAACCAACCAAAAAAAATCAACAGATAGGGAAACAATAAAACACACAAAAACGCACGCAGACGGGACATTGAACGGTAGAAAACAAGGAAACTCACGTGACCTGGGGATCAAGTCGGGCTCACCAATTGTAAGGTTTATTAGACCTTACTTCGCGGTTTCCTTAGTAAACGCGTGCTTCGGTCCTTTGTACTGCATGGACCACCTGCACGTTACTCCAATGTGCGGCACTACACGAATATGTTAACCAGAACAGTATTCTCCACGCCCCATGAGAACGAGAAGGCGATTGAGAGAGATAGTGGTTAGCGTATATTTTAGGAGTGTGCGTGAGAGCGTGCGCAAGAGCAACGGTCAAATGGCCACCGCGCCTGGCAGTCAGCGTTCAGTTAAAAAATAAACGTGGTAAAAGTACGAATGAAGATGACTACCGCTACAGGAGCATCACTTACGACCCACTCATCCACTGTATCGAAACCCAACATCACAATGTATGTTTGACTTTTCCTCGTAAGATCCCAGAAGACAGCACACACCCCTTTCATCCCGATCTTAGCACTTGTACATCAACATCTGCCACTCGATAGCAATACAAATACCTGTTTGTTTGCATTTGGGCATATGGATCCTCTGTAGTTCCCTGCCTCACCCATTTCCTCACCTAACCAAATGCCATCATCGCCGACTTTTTAACTGGCTGCGGTAAGAGTACATTTCGACCCTATTGCTGACTTTTGCAGTGCAGTGATTGCGTAGCAGCTGAATATTCGCCGTCGAGTGCATTAAGCATACACTTTATTTGACAGACTGACAACTTAGAAAGCTAGATTTCTTATTTCCAACTATCCGAGCTCGATCATTCGTGACAACCGGCTAAATCTACGGAACGGTCGTCTTTTGTTCGGCGGGTGTGTGGTTACCGTAATAAAGCCTCAAAGACAACAATCGCGGGATTATGCACGAAAGATATTTCCTGTAATCCCTCTTAAAGTAATTCTTTCATTGCCTGGGTAAATCTTCCTTCTTCCCCGGGATGGACGGCCCATCGTTGCAATACAACCGACCACATCAATTACCGTACCGTTTGAATTTTAAATCAATTTCCCAGATTATAAATATTGATTGGGTTGCTTCACAACGTACATACTGTGGCTCCTTGATGGAGCTCGATTGTGGACACTAATGACTCAGCGCTAAGCAGCTCGTAACCTTTTTCCATGCAGCAGGGCTGCGCTTTTAAGTTGTCCGCTAGCATTCATGATCAGTGATTTTCGTCAGTTTCAACCACGATTCCACCGCTCTACTTGTGAGCCGTTGAACCGTATCTCCTTGAGCTTACCTGATGTTCGGTGTCGCTGCAGCATTGAGGCGTGATCAAAAAATTGCTATGAGAAAGCTCATTGTCCCTCATGTCACTTACCGACGTCTAAACGCACTCTGGCAACCTTTGGAATACCTTGTAGCGGTTGCCATCTTCATTCGTACTTTTACCACGTTTATTGTTTAACTGAACGCTGACTGCCAAGCGCGGTGGCCATTTGACCGTCGCTCTTGCGCACGCTCCCAAATACACGCTAACCACTATCTCTCTCAATCGCCTTCTCGTTCTCATGGGGCGTGGAGAGTACTGTTCTGGTTAACATATTCGTGCAGTGCCGCACATTGGAGTAACGTGCAGGTGGTCCACGCAGTACAAAGGACCGAAGCACGCGTTTACTAAGGAAACTGCGAAGTAAGGTGTAATCAACCTTACACACGTAGTACAAAGCACCGAAGCACGCGTTTACTAAGGAAACCGCGGAGTAAGGTCTAATAAACCTTACACCCCTCTGTCGAGACCAATGTTCAATGGATCTAACGAGATTTGTAAAATCTTTCGCAAACAGTCCGGGAATTATGACGCGGGAGTCCTAGAGCAAAAGAATACAAATCGTATTGTCAAATGAAACGGGGTAGAAAGTGACATGAATCGTATCAAGTAAAAGGTGAGTTCAAGAAAAAACTTGTAACACGAAGAAATTTCTTTTCGATATATCACTTCAGGCATTGACATATATAATACTGGGTACTATATATGTCAGTGCCTGAAGTGATATATCGAAAATAAATTTCTTCGTGTTACAAGTTTTTTCATGAACCGATGGGCATATTCTATGATTTGAAAAGGTGAGTTGTCAAACTTCGGATAAAATAACTATGACGCGATCTGTCCGGCCAATTGTTACACCGAGGTACTTGACGATCGATACTCCTTGTGGTGACTCCTCCTTGATGACTATGTATGGGTTGGATACCATCAAGTTAGAGTATTGATGGGTTTTGTGGAGATAGAACAGAATACCAGAGTGCTTCGCCTTAGGTTTCGGTCTGAAGACCGATTGAAGAGCTTGATTACTTTTTGTTGTACAGGGGGAAGTGTGGAGCTGTTAGAAATGGGCATTCCGAAAATTACATCATCGGCGTATTCAATGAGGAGACAATCGTCATAAACGGACATGGATGAGATAAAAGCAAGATGGCACTCTGGAGAGCGCTTTGTGTAGAAGGAAGCATGGAAGTGTGGCGGTTCGATAAAGATGCGAGACAAATAGGAAGTATGTTACCAAAATGTAAGCGTATAGAAACGTGCAACAGAAGTAGAAAAAGGGCGACTCACAGCATGTCCACAGTGTTCGGCAATTTGACATCAAACCGGCCACATAAAAACTTCTCGCCTAGCTACCTTGGACGCAGCTTCTGGACAGGCGGTTGTGCATCATTTGGATGGGCCCTATTAATTCCACAGTTGGCTGCCGAGTCACGGTAGGTGCACGAAGATTGCGTCTGGGCTTGTGTTAGTTCGTTCGTTTTTGCCACAAGTCACACAACGCTCACAGGTAAAACAGAGAAAACAATCCGTGGCAACCTTTTGCGGATGCTTTGAAAATGTGTACTCATTAATTTGATAAAACAGTAAAATGTGTACAATATGGTGAGGAGAAAATGGTAGAATATGAGGAACGTACAGAGTACCACAGAAGTTCGGCCACAGTGTGGTGTGAATTGTTTTCGATTGGAAAAGTAGTTGAATAGAAGATTATTACTGGAGGTATTGACACCCGATTCAGCAAGTACATGGAGTAATTTTGATCTATTAACGCAATTAAATGTGTCACTATATTCAAAGAAACGGACCCTGACTACTTGACTTTTGCGATCAACATATGACAAAACAGAATGGGTGAGAGAGGCTACGGCACCAAGGGCATATTTTGATTGGCGACATGCAAGTAGCATCGAACCCAACACATTGATCTATGCAGACAGTATTTTCAGCATAATCTTTTCAAACAGCTTAAGAGCTACCGATGTGCTAGCTATTGGACGTGGTTTATATGTACCCCGCTTGGTACTGGAGTGATAGAATCCACTTTCCAACAATCGAGAATAAAATTAAGATCTGAACATAAGTCAAATAGACCAGAAAATCCAGGGAATAATGTGCTTGCACATTCCTTTAAGAAGATCGGTTGTAAGCATTCTGGGGCGCTTGTCTTGTTTCCATGGAGGTGAGTGAGCTCTTTATATACGTCCAATGGGGTGATGCTTTCCGTGTCAGGGTTCCGGTGGAGGTCAGCATCGTACTTCGGGATGACTGGTAGGTACGAGGCAGCGGTGAATCGACGATTAGGTTCATCAACGCCTGCTAAGGGTGCTCTTTTACGAGAATTGACACCGCCAAGGTGCATGATCAGCTTTTACGTCTGCCTGCAATTGCTACTGGCGGTCAGCGATTGGACATGCAAAGCGTTCAGTGTGTAAAGTTGTTTTGATGGATTTCGATTGAGCTCTCATTATACCGTGGTCCCTGGCTCTGAAGATGCGCTTCTTCACACGACGCAATTATTCCAGAAAAGGGGAAGAGTAACGGTGGGGTCAGATGTACAGTGTTTCCACGCGGCGGCAAACATTGAGCCAGAAGTTAGGGTTAGCCAAACGACGAGGATTCAGAGTGAGAAACTAGGCTTAGGTCAGAATGGTCAACCATAACTCCGAGTTGTGTCAGGTTTTCTGGGTGACACTGTCGACTTTATATTTTATGGTCACGGCTTTGAGCGAAACGTGCGTGTCCACTCTTAGAGCAAACCATTGGCGAAACCTTTAAAATCGCATGATCAGAACAGCCAAGTGGAGGACGACAGGTAATATGAAACAAGTCCGGAGTACTAACAAGAAAAAGGTTTAACGTGGCATGAGGTCTGGCTGGGAAGGTAACAAAAATTGTCAGGCCAAAGGTGTCAGGAATCTTACATTCATCCTATTTAAATCGCCACATAACACATAAGTAGAAGTCAGCCAGGTTCAGTAAATTTGTAGAGACAATGCCAGAAAATTCATCAAGATCAGAGAGAGAACATGTCCGGGAAATGTACATGTTAATAAGAACACAGACGTGTGATGACTTAGGCGTTTAGGTTTGCACTCTAGTATAGAAACACCGATGTGAGATGTGGAATACGTAAAAATGCTTTTCGTCCGATTGTTGTGAGTGCACATACTACTCGGTAAGTAGTTGATTGCTGAAAACGGAACTATCGCCAGTCGTGGATTACCAACGCCGCTATACCCAAGAGACTGAACGCAATAAGGTGAACAACAACAGACAAACCACACGACTGCTTCTCCGTCGGATGGTGACTGTCTTCAAGTGAATAGGATGTTCGTAACGTTTGGTTTGTTTTGCCGATGTCCGAACAAGCTATTTGCAATAAACAACCTACTACCCAGGCACGTCTTGTGGATTATAACACTATTACACCACCGTTCATTCATAAAAGTAATGTCGGCTCCAACACGTTTGCCGTACGGTGCCGGGCGGACGACGCGTAAGGAATCAAGATCATCCTGTGTGATAACTTCATCACCAATATCAGTGTGGAACCAGTTTTCGTCCAGGGGAATGACACCCAATTGATTATATTCCCGAAGATGGACGAAACCAGTCAGTTCGATCAGTTTTCCGATCGAACGCTGGAGCTTATGATAATTGGTAAGCACATACCCAGAAGACACGACCGTCATCTGAGTGTTCCCTTTGAAACAGAAAAGGGACACTCAGGGGACGCACAGATGACGGTCGCATGAATTGATTAAAATGGACATCCTTACTCCCATTATTTTTAAAATACTAACTCTGACTTGGCGCACCTAAATACATGTATGCTTCTTAATTGATATACCATTATTCTATGGTATGGTGGAAAATTCCCACCGCTGTAATAATAATCTTAACCATAATTTCGCATACACCATTTAGCGGATAGAATTCCCAGATTGCATGCAAAAGCCCGATTTATTTAACTGGTTTTTATATTATGAAAACTACGTTTAGCTATACAAACACTCGATTATGGCAATGAATCATCATGCTTTATCTCTGTAATGCATTTTCTGAGATACTACGGGTAAAACAGATGAATTTTAAGAACTTGTGAACATTATCAATGGATATTCAACTGTACCAATCAACCAGACCGTTTAATTCAACATTTTGTAATGACGTAACACCACCTGAGCTTTCATTTACCTACACATCATGAGTTCGTATAGCAATCACCGCAAATGGTAATTCGCTACTGATTGCGGCAGCCAGTCTGTATTTTTGTATAGGAAGTTATTTTTTATTGAAAATTGGGCAGCAGCTCCGGAAAACTTACCTTATGTGACGGCATCTGTTTGCAGGGAAGATGTTGACGTATTTCACAATACTTACTATTCGTCATTGTGCGGACCTTAGTGTTCGCAGATGACTGCCATTCGTGGACTCCTCTCCATTTTACTTATTGCAAAAATCAATCCGAAACTTAAGCATCAAATTTGACGTACACATTACCTAGTACTTTTTATTCCTGTAATTGCCAATCCCAATCTGATCACGGACAAAGTGAATTACCATTTTTGGTAAAATGTATGGTCCTCAATTGTTTTATGTAGTCTTTTATATTCCCACACCGTGCACGCGGAATTGTTGCAATTAAATAAGTGCACGAATACACTGACGCTATGTTTGTCTTCGCATATTTGTCCTTTTTACAAAGACGTATACGTCTCGCAACAAGCTGCGATGAATCACTGTCAATCTTGTCTTTCATCACATAAAACGATGAGACAAACTTCATATCCACGAAACAAGTTCAAAAATCAACCAAAACAATATCGAATACCAAATGACGAACTCTGAGCAGTGACATCTAACGGGTACCGCCTGAAACTGGCAGTCATAAAGAGAATTTAAAAAATGAAGTACCTGAAATCGCTATACACAATAAGTTGGCCACGAAAACTGACTATCATTACTACGGTTTTTATTCATAGAGTAGACGAACACATACCGGATTGGCTGGAGAAAGCAATGAGTAACAACTCCACAACAGTGACGTCACCAAAGGGACGAAAATGCCCCAGATCGTCGATCACGCAACACCTTAGGGCGTCGAAGCATTGCGTCATTCTATACGACACATCTGAGGTCATATACTCTAACAACAACCGACGATTACTCGGTTACGCAGAAGCACTAGTCATTCGCAATCTAAACCCCGAACTGTGTGAGCATCGCGAATGGTTCATCTCCTTTGCTCTGCTTTGGTATCAAACATACGTCGCAATTTCGTCTCTTAATGTTCGTTTTTCCTGACTACATAAACAATTGCCATGACTGAAGGATGTACTTTGTGCAGATGCAGCGGAATAATCCTGGATACACCGTGCAAACCAATATTTTTGGCTTCTCTATAGAATATAAGCTTCAAATTCGTTATAAATTCACGAAGGCGGAGATTTCCGTGTGTAAATACAGCCAGAATTAAACAAATAACTATTCCAACACACCGCTTACTATATACTTTAATGACGAACTTTGTGCATTTCTGATTAGTTATCACGCATTCCTGTCGACTTCGTGTTGTTGAGTGCACTGGAGTGATTTTTTTCGACCGTTCCCTAGTGGACACTCAGATGACGGCCGACTGTCCCCTTGCGCCACCATTGGTACTTGACAAAGTTTGCTTCCTTAGTCCAACTTTCCAACCAGCTTGATGTTTACGGCGATGTTCACTTAGCTTTCCGAAAATTATTTGCATTTTATTTCTTACTGATTTTCCAAATCTGACTTTAAGCAGAGTTCGAGTATTTCAACGATCCGATGAAATCACACGGATATTTTAAAAAGCAGGTTGAAGGCAGCCATTTTGTCGTTCGATTAGTGTGAGTGTAGGATCTTGTGATGCACTTACTGGGCTTCGGCTTATGGAGTGTCTGTTTGTGTGTTACAGATTGCACACTTCCAACCCCCATGGAATACACTCGTCCCGCATACTATGATGTGTAACACGAAAGCAGCAGTGATCTTCCGCCGGGATGTGGAGGGGTTGTGTGTTCAATCTGCAAAATACAAGGGAAAGAAAACCCCGTGAACCGAAGCTCAGTAAGTGTATCAACAGGCACCAACACTTACATTATTTGAACAACAATATGGCGGCCTACAGCCTGGCCATTACGTATGACACAGTAATAGGCATGTCTTTAGTGGAATAACATTTCTAACATTTCTAAACATTTCTAATGCGAAATCCGTGCAGGTACAGTGGTGATGCAGCAAAATAGTCCGAAGATATAACGAACAGTACGGCCAGTTTAAACGCTCCGCTCTGAGAAAAACAGAAATCAAGCCTACCTCAGCCCAACGGCGAGGTACATTATCCAGAAGACCACTATTTAGTCCAGTTTAAGAGTAGTACCATTGAATACGTGCGTCTGCAAACTTTCTCGGCCCTTCGAATAATATTTGTATCCGTCTCTCTCGGCGACGCGACTCTTCATTGGGTATGACTGCAACTATCAGAGAACTAGTCGTAAACTGATGCGACATACCGTAAATTATTCACCCCGTGGAACTACGACAGTATTTTATACCACAAACCGTACTTACACAGTCTACTGAACCAATTATGAACATTATGGTTTGGGAAGATGAAGTCGATGGCCGTTTTAATCTTCAAGAAAAAAGGTTCTTAAATGAATCACCAGAAAGAGTTTGTTACCTATAGACGATGATGATGATGATGTTAAGCATGTTAATCAACTGACCACATAGGAAGGTTAATCCATGCAAAAAATTGCTCAACCAAACGTGAAACGCGGTATGTTCCTAACAAGGGGAATTCCAATCTTGGGCACACGTCATTTCGACTGGATAGGACATGGTTGGTGAGTGAAACGTACAAATTCTATCTGAAAGTCAATAAAGCGGTAAACTGTTAGGCACAACAAGCAAGTGAAGTGACAAAGTTTGACAAAATAGGAACGCGAGAAGAGAAACATAAATTACTGGAAACAATGATAATCAGAGTCGGCTGGCCTAATGAAGCATGGAATGGATGTGGAGGAAAGACAGAAAAAATGAAGTAGGATAAGACAGATCATTCATTCCGTTAGTTTTTTGCTCCGTGAATTCTACAGCAGTGGAATTTTGCGGAATTCATCACGGTACCACACGGTCGAAGTTTGAGTGACAGAAATTATGCTTGGGTTGGGCTCTCGGAAAATCCATCCGAAGTTCACCGATTGGTTTTCGAATGCTTGATCAACCATTGGAGTGTGATATCTGTTGAGGTGAAAAAAGATCGAGAAAAGAATCACAAAAGGAATACCCACCGGACTCTAAACAAGAAATTCCGTCACCACATACGGCTTAGATGTATTCATAGCACTGATGGAGGTTTACTGCTTTATGATTCTGAAAGATCATACAGATCCGTTCAACAGGCCAGTATAACACGAGGCATGGATCTGCAAAATGAATTGTTGTTTGTTGAAATTCTGACTTGTGGGTTAAGCAACTAATAAGGACAGTCAAAGATGACATTACCATGCAACTCGATAGAGCTGAATTAGACAACTTGCATAGAGGGGTTTACTACATCGTGAAATGAAGAAAAATGTCCTTTTTCAAACGTTTCTTGACACTTATTGCTTTGCTTTTGTTTGTCTCGTTCTTCGGCAACTATTCCATATACCCGTAAAGTACCGTCCCTTTTTCGATCGTAATTGAGTTTTTCACCATTGCGTGCAATCAGTTCATCTTTTTAAAGTATGATCAGTGGAGCGGTGGGGGTATTCAAACAAACGGGAAAAATAAGGAACAATTATGTTTCAGAAAGAGGCATGCTATGGGCACAAATGGCAAAGCAATTGTGTCCGCAGTTTGATGCCCCAAATTGTAGTACTTGCACTAATCTGACGGTGAATTCCACAAACGCTGAGAAACTGGAAATCGTCTGATTCAGTCCCACAAAAAAACGGACCACCAGTCATCATTTGCTGACAATCAAACAGAACAAATTACCTTTGCGCTTCTGAACCAAGAGGCAAAAACTGAGCAATGGTAACATCGGTTTATTTTAACGAATGCGGCGGCAGCGGCGAGGAACCATTGTTTTATGGATACAGAAGCTACTGAGCTGTGTTAGGCTCATGGGGAGCCAAGGATTAGTAAAAGCAGAAAGCAAGATACGCTTCTGCTGGTCATGAACATTTTCATGTCAATTAATTCAGAAAACCAAAGTAAGAAGCCACGAAAGAGAGGTAGCTGTTTTTGGGCAAATATTCACGCCACAGGACAGCAGTAAGTGCTAAATTCGGGAGAAATTCAACACAAAGTCAAGTAGAGTAGGTCGGGCGTTCAGACTGTTTCACATGCAAAATAGTTTTAACAGATAGGTATTCCACAGTCACTTATATCGTTGCTCCATAGAGATCGCGATGTGACTTTATCTAGGTGGGAAATTGTTAAACAACAAAATAGAGTCTAATCAAACAAGTGACAGAGTTCAAGCAGTAATGATAATCGAAAGATGCCGCGGGCGAAGATAGGAATTTAATATCCATAATCTGAAGATCACATAGATTGTCGGTGTAGGGGAGAAACAAGGATGTGACTGTGAGCGATAGTAGGACAGAAACATGATTCGGAAACATTAGTACTTTCTAGAAGACTTTTACCTAGTAACTGATGAACCCCTTCTGATCCTTTGTTTTTTTCGGCATACATAAGAAAACAAGATTTAATAGAAGTACCAAAATCAGTTCAGTTGACTTCGCTCAACTGCTAGCTTTCAATTCAGTGCCTAGGTTTCGGTTGTTATCTCACAGTATCACCTGAAGTTTGAAGTAAAACCGACAAAGACAGGAGTAAGAGTACAAACAAGAAAATCTTCATTGAAACACGTGAAGCTCGAATTCAAAACTGTCACTGGACATGGTTCTTGGTCATTCCGCCTGATATCACAACAATCCAATAAGTGGACCCCGTGGATCTAAACCCGGAGGTTTAACGCGTCCTACAAGGTCAACCAAATTGATCTCCACGCCTTTCGGTGATGTTATTCAATGACTACCTCCACCAACTGCGTCGGAGAACGACGTTAAAGATGTCAACGCGTTGCCAGATACCACTAAGGTCACGAATGGAGAGTCACTGACCATCAGTTCACTTGTGAACGGCATGGTGGCTGATAAAATCTGTCGGTCATAAACGCTGTCCGGAGAAAATGCCAAAAAATAAAGAAAAATATTCGCCGTACAAACTAAACTGAACTCAACGGCCAGTTATGACGTCACCATTTCTGCTCCCACCCTTTACCCCAGCTGAGTTTCTTCTGTAATTTCATGCAGAACTTAGTCTTTACTCTTGCTCAATGACTATTCTTGGCGAAATACTAACTTTCCCATCGAAAGATTTAGCTACACTTAGGCGTTTCCCTTTCAGTCTCTTGTTTCATGGCCTCAATCTACCTTAGGGATCCACTGCACCGACGAGCCCGTGCTTAACTTTTGTTCTTCTTTCCGTTAACCATTGATCCTCAGCTGGGCTATACCCAGAATGCGTCTCTATCTCATTTCACTTGCTACAGACTTTTGCGTCCGACCGCTTTCGCATGACCCGTCTGATGATCGCACCCACGTATCCAGCAATATATATATATACCTCGGGTATGCTCCACTCACTTTTCTCCTCCTTCCTAACTAGATTGTGCCATTTTACAACATAATTTGCATACATATAAATAAAACCGTTCCGTCCTTTAGTGATAGGTGCTCGCATTCACTCAATTCCTGTCTCAGGCTAGAACTCAGCAGTCCCATCCTGCTTTTCTTGTGCCTTTTTCGTACACCGCAGTCTTGCCACACGGATTACCATTCCTTGTTAACTAGGCTTTACTTCTCTGCACATATGCTCATGGTAAGTTAAGACCCTTTTCCAACCGGAATCCGTATACCTCTGATTTCTCTGGACCCTGCGGAGTACCAGGACATTTGATCCCACATGAAAAATCTTCACCTTAACACCCAGTGTTTTTCTCCCTTTTCACTGTCTGCCGTCCTCGACCACAGCTGGTGAACTGACCAGACTCTTATCTTTCTATTTTCTCATTCTTCTTCCGGACCATACCCCCTACTATCGTTTTATTCCTGGTCACAAACGGACATCCTCTCCTCATCCACCACCTGCATGATATCGCCCTGAATCTCTACTATCACCCAACTACCCTAGAAAGCTACCAGTCTCCGTCTAGGGATCCTTAATAGACCGGTCCACTAGCCAAACGATAAATAATTGTTCGTATAACGAAATGTTCATTTTCTTGTTTCCATCGAAACAATAATCATAACCCACAGCTGGAACACTCTCCAGACTGCCGCACTCCTGATCTCTTTCAGATTGCATTGGTCACTTAGGTAGCTATCGGCCAAATAGACGTTTATCCCGGATTACCGTAAGGACTGGACGATTTGCTCAATGGTTTAAACCTATGCTCTCGCCTGCTGACGTTAAATGGGGCACCGTACACGGATTAACGAAACCTCATGAAAGTCTCACCGGATTGCAGAGGTGACTCCTGACACCAACCATCAACACATCCACTCAACGTCTATTCCCGATAATCCAACCCAACAGTTCAATTCTTTCCGCGTTGAAGTACGAAACCAATGACCGGAACCCAGCCCTCACCGCTGTCCACTTCGTCAAACCAGTCCTTTTTTACCTGCTACCCTCAACATTCTACCTGCCACCACATGTAACCAAGGTCTTTATGGAACAGAATACCAGCCATTTGCAGCCAACCATAATTTGGTTAACAATTTTCCATCACATACAAAAAAGAAAAATTTACGCTCCTCCGATTTCTGCCTAGCCGAACCATTGACGTTTGTCTCCACTAATCCGTTTCATTGACGGCTTTTCTTTAAAAGTCCGTTATACGTCCATACTCCATTCATGCTCTTCAAAAGTTCACTGAAATTCCTGCGAAGCTTTTCGCCCTCATGTGAATTTCCATATGACACTGTAATCACCTGCACAAAAGGTCCGTTTTATTATCACCTTTGACTCACTTGCCTTCATTTCACATGCTTCCTCCACAATTAGTTACCCAATGCTGGATCAGTGTCCAATATTCCGCTGCTGTCTCTGACTGCACGTTGAAAGCCCCATGCTTGCTTTACTTCTAACAATGTTCTTTGGCATTTCTTCCGCCCGGTTACTCGTTAGTGACTATCCAGTTGTCACTTATATCAGCAATCCCACGACTTTTCAGCTATCCACACCGCCCCCAGCGGTTTCGAAGCCGATTCGGAATTCCCGCTTCAACCATTACCACTTTTGTTCACTCAAACACTACATGACCTTACTGGTGTATTTCGGTTGCTGTGTGATTTACAAATTTAGAATTTGTGAATACCTCACATTGACATGTACTACTGTATACTCTGATCTTGCCTTGTGCATGTGTATTGACCGCGGTCAAGAAATATACCATACTATACTATAGTATACTATTATTATTAAGCTTGAGTGACCGATAGGCCCACGCCCATTCACTCACAAGCAGTGAGATTGATATTGGGCCCGGGAAGGATCCTTGAGGCATGTTACCGGTGACGCCCACCGTACCGGAGCACCCGTCTCCTACTTTGTGTAAAGCTCCCCAGAGGAAAGAAAGCCCGTCAGACACATAAGCACAGGTCAAATCATTTTGAATGCACCCATCTTGCTGAGCAGCTTATAGTGACTAACTGGGCCAAACGCCTTGCTAACGTTAGGATCACATACTTCGGCTTGTTTTCTTTCGTACAGCCGTTAGTTCACCCTGTCTAAGAAATAAAAGGGATTATTCCGTGACCATCTGTATTTAAGAACCCACGACGGGATGGGCTTAGCTGTGATTGCTCCAATAAGGACTGATTGATAAGAGCGCGGAAGGCCTCAAGAACTTTGCATTGGATGCTTATTAGGCCTACTGGAGTACTGTTACCCACCGTTGGATTAGGTCCAACCTTAAGTATTGGCGAGACTGCGGCGATTTTCCGGTCCCGAGACGGCTCGCCCTGGCCCAACGTGGGTCTGTTCGGCTTGCCTACTGAGGGATTGGTGACGGCGGGGTGGATGCCGCCTGAACCTGCTGAATTATGGACACTTAATGCCGATAGATATTTACTCACGGTATTCTCTCGAAGACCTGTTTCATGTAAATTCAGCGTCAAATCATCCAGTGCCCTGCGGTCTATCCAGCTCACACCGGAAACTTCTACTTTGCTCTGGTGGTCAATGGCGAGGCCGTCGTCGTATATGCCACCGAACATAGGAAAACTGATCACTTGAGTGAACAGGCCGAGTGTTGTGCTGGTGAAAAAATCCATAGTCGAATTTGGCTGGTAAGAGTTGTGTGGTCAAGAAAGTTCATGGGGAAGCGAATGCTTTGCACACTGATCGGACATTGTGTATGCACCCAAGCTGGATGCTTACTGTTAAGAGATAAATATCGTCTCACAATTTGCGATGACCCCAGGTTCCACCATTTCTTACATTCACTAAGAAACCGTCGAGATCATGGTCATTGTCGATTTCAAGCTGGCTGAGTATGAACTTTCATCGGGAAATTCGATTTCAGAAATGGGTTGAGGCTGAAATTAGAACTGCACCACAGGTAGCGAAAAAGTCCAGTCACCCGGAAAGGTGGGCTCTACTGACTCTTTGATGCTGTGGTAAAAGAGGGAGCAATTTTCTCTATCTCCCATCTCTTGTGTTCACCCAAGTTATCCTGGTCACCACTGGTAATGGGGGTCCACCACTTGGAAGGACCCGTCAGTGTCAAGTACAGGGGACAGAAGGCTGGGCAGCGGGCCAGATGATGGGGCAAAATTGATAAGGCTACTAGTATTGGATGAAGATCAGTGAGTGAAGGCGTAAAGGGTGGAAGGAAACCGAGTGTGTAGAAAAAACCGATCAGAGATGGCTGAAGCAAAGGAAAAAAAGAGAAGGAAAACCAAAAAGCCATGGAAGAACGGAGGGAAGCGGTGTGGAGAAGTTTATTAGGTTGGCTCATTGGCTGCCTAGTTAACACAAGGTCTAGCTAGATATCACCAGTCCAGGCAGTGCTTTGTAGTCGGTCACTGTGGCCCACCATGAAACACAGGTCCACACTCTGTGCAGCCGGTGCTTAGGCTCATCAGCTGTAGCTGCCTCGAACATTCCCTCTGGGGTTTATTCGGCCTCAGATCGCAAGTTGTGTGAGAAACTAGGCCCAAATTCTTCTCCGTGACCTGTTTTCCCCCCGCCTAAAGGCGTGGCCTCTTGGGTTGTGATTTTTCCCCGGCCGCAGCAGGACATACGTGCGAATACCAAAGTTGATCCAGCCTGTTAGGATTTTTCGCCTTACTACGAGGTCCCCATGTTTCCATCTATCCACTGAGAATAAGTTGAGGCCTTCCAGGGTTTCTTCTAAGTTTTTCCTCTGAAAATGGACAAAGATCTGGCGAGTCTTTTCTGCACCTCTAGCAATCGCCTATCCCGAATCAGAAGTAGACTACTGCCTTGGACACAGTTCTTCAAGTGAGACTGCATGAGTCTCCTGTATGGCGAGAGGAAACCGATGGTTTGCTGGGGCTGATTGTCCAACGAAGCTAACCAAATGCTTTAGAAGCCAATTTTGCCGCTTTTTCACACGGGGCTTTTGGATCGAAATCAACCCTTACCATAAGTCTCAATTCCTTAACCACAACTTTTACCGGCAATGTTGCTTTCACACCCTCAGCTTCCAGCACTTTCGATCTACGAGGTAGCCCAAGCGTACAGGAGTAGGCCTTTGTGCACTTTCAACGATAAACCGCGCTTTGTAGTCCATCCCTGGACCCTGCCCAGGTCTCTAGAACGATTCCTGGTCCACTAATTCCAATATTTTTACTTCTTCGAAGAAATTGAAAAAGGAGTTTCCCGAGCCGTTTTCCAAGCCAATAGTCTTCAGGGGAAACAGCACGGGCCCAGGGCCCGACCGTCGTGGTACTCTACCCTGAAATTGCCCGGCGGAGATGAGGTTCCTTCTTCTTTTGCAGGGTTCTGTCAAACAAAGGACACCTTACCCATGTCCCCACTTGCTCCAAAAGTTTAAACCTCCTTTGTTTATCCATAAGCAGACGATGGTTTACCGGGTCAAAAGGCTGCTGGAAATCCAGGCTGAAATACTCAACTCGCCTCCCTCTGTCTATTCTCCGTCTTTTCCTCCAAGCGCCACAGCAGGTTGGACAGATACGAATGTTATTGCACGAACCAGTGCTTAGATTCCCGAGAAAGGCTAAGCTTTTAAGTTGCTACACTAATTGGCCCCCAAAGATGATTTTCATGACCGTTAGAACTGTGAAGGTGGGGTCCATTGGACGGTATTTTTCACAACCCCCTCCGCGAACCCCCTAGTGTGGCAAAGCATTCGTTACCCACTCCTGGGGAACGACTCCGGCCTCGATTGAAGCACTGAGCGGTTGCTTCAGTGGTCCTGCCATCCTTGGTCCTGGTGATCTTAGGGTCTCCAGATGGGTACCACCCTGACCCATTGCACTGGGGCTGATTGACTCTGACGGTTACCTTATTTTCTTCTCTCGGGTAGAACTTTATCTCCACCGTGACCAGAGGGGGAACCTTCGGATATGCAACCCTTTGGTTTACCTTGTAAATCTTTTGGTAGAGCCTGCACTCGCGCAGATAGTCAACTTACACCAGATGTTTACATCAAAAATCGTCATAGATCATATGATTATTTTCGTTGCTTGATTGACTGAATAACTTTGTTGATTTTCGTAGATCAGACAAAGCATTTCCCTTTTTCCTCGGGAACAGTTGTTCACAGCACTTTTGGCGACCTGCCACTCGGATTGAAGGGGGAACTTAACTCGCTGCGATCTGACCTTCAATGTCCTTCAATTTTCTTGTCAGAAGGAGGAGAGAAACGTCTCGTGTGAGTGTCTTCTTGTTGACTCTGTAGGTTCAAGCTCGGGGAGAACTCCCTAACAGCGCCTCCGGATGCACATGGAGACGGTGTTGGAACCAATCGTCGTCTTTTTCCCCTAACACTGATGCCGATGAGACGTTTGAGAGATTTGTGGTCAGTTCGGGGGGGGGGGGGGGGGCAATAACCCAGTGGCAAACCAGTCAGTTGAGGCTTTTGCAGCATAAGATGATGGCCTCATATCCGGTTGTTAATCCGGAGAGAGAACTCAGCCAAGGATTTCGGATCCACGCCACCATGGAGGGTCTTCCTCAAGCGGATTCTGCCATCCAGAGCCCGCTGGTAGTACCCCGGGAGAAAATCAAGAAGCCTAAGACAATTCATATAGCTGGCCCAACTCAAAGCCAACGGCGAGTCTTGCAGTGGGACTTTGCGCCATATCTAGTTTCACCATCTCGCCAGTAGTTCATGGATGGGTTACGGCATCTTATCATTGAAGTCCGGGGTACAATTAGGGGGCACACAATAAATGGAGGGCCTTGGAACTCGACGGATCAAACAAGTAATGTATGACACCGAGGACAACTCTAGAGGAACCTCAGACATTTTCGCGTGAGCTTCAGGCTTGAAGGACGAAGACAGCATAACACCAAGGTCTCAGTTGCATGACAATTTCGGTAGCGTTCCGTTCCCTATGCGGAACACTGCTTCCAACACCAGCCTCTCGACGGGCATGTGCTCGCATTTTGATACATTGGTTGGTAGAGCTCAGACGGCAGACCGTCTTGCTGAGTTATCCAAATCGCTACGCAGAATCTCTTCGTTCATATCCGACTCCTAAGACATACCACCTTTTTGAACTATCAGCGTAAAAAAGGCAAGACTACTGAATGGCTGAAGGTGAGTCATTTACACAGGCCAGAAGCAGCCACGGTCCAGACGCCGATCCCTGAAGCATCCCACTTATTGCAGTGTCCCAACTTGAATTCGACCAGGGATTGTTAACTGAAAACGCAATCTTTTTCAAGAAATGCTTATTCCAGTCAGAAGTTGAGCTCTGGGTACCAGGGTTCCTCAGATTTTCCACCGTCGATCTTGAGGTATCTTTTCCGAGGCCTTGCTGAAATCAAGGAAGACTGCATCTGTGTTCTAGCCGCCCTGCATGGCCTCTGCCTACCGTTCTCTTGCCAGCTGCAGATCTGAAAAGCACAACCCCCTTCGACAGAGGCGATGCTGGACGAGACACAGATACGTGAACGACTTCAACTGTTCCCGAATTCTCACTGATACTAGTCAATTCATCACTTGTCCGGGGAAAGCGGGTTAGGTTGATCGGGTGATAGTTGATGGACAGATAATTGCGGACTTCCGTTTGCGAGGCAAAACTTTCCATGAGAGGCGATAGACTGAATAGATCGGCCAAAGAAGGTGCGAGATTGCTGACAAGTGCGGGCGAAACTGTCGGATAAGTACCATCAGGCCCGGGCGACAGACAAGCTTTTAGCCTCCTGAGTTTCTTGGTGAACTCACTTGTATGGAGGGGTCGCAGCGTTTGGAAAATATCCGTATAGGGCGGTGACGGAGATGAAGTCGTCTTTATCATTGAGAGAGGTGAGCACAGACGGGCGAGAACCTTTGCTCCTTGAACATCTCTTCCAGCGAGTGCTTTCTGGTAAACACAGAGCAGTATAACCCTGCTAACATGGGGTTCATGCCTCAAACAGGCATCAGGCATTTTTGGGGGCAATGCCGAAGACTTTAGTAGGCACATTATCAGAATAAAATTCCCCCTTTATTTTAATGGGCGGACTAATTTTTAAGATGGCGCTTTATAGCTCGAGCCTTTTTAAGTATTCCGATACCACTGCTGTGCGCATTTCCCACTGCGGACAGATTGTTGCAGCTCACGACCAGATCACGGAGGACAATTGCAGTGCCTTGAGAGCCATCGGGAGGAGCAAATGTAACTGTCTGACCATCCATTCCGTATTTAGGTGCCCGTAGGATTTGACACAAACCGAAGCTGCAGCAGTCCATACCACTAACGATGCGTCTGTTTGCATTTCATCAAATTTCATAAGCCATAACTGGAGTCCCGTATATGGTACACCAAAACTAGGTATACCGCTGTGATGCACATTCGTAGAAATCCCCCGGTCATTGCCGCATACCTGCATTGTTGGTCTATGCCATTTACTGACCCTCGGTCAAATGAAGTACACACCAAACAGTACATTTGAACAATTTTTTCATTTTGTTCATGTGAAGTGGCATCCCTTTGATTTGAACTGCGACTGCGATGACGGTCGTATCTGACTGTGACTTTTGCCGAACTTTGGTTCTCGTTGTTAAACGTTGTGGCTTTACAGTTGAGGTTTGTGCATTATTTTCACGCATATACTTTAGCGATTCATTGCCGTAGAATGAGCTAATCAATGTTGTTTCAGATTTCGGATTCCTTAATTTAAAAACGCTTTACTCACAACCAGAATAACCGTAACAAACACGCCTCCAGTGGACTGAAAGGAAGGAATGGTCTTTGGAAACGATTGGCGGCTGGCGTTTACCTTGTTGGACCTCGAGTTGTCTGGGAGATATCGCGAGATCCAGTATGGACGACTGAGGATCCTGAAGCCGTGTGGGCTCTTGTATGTGACGTTGCAGGGTAACGTCCTCAAGGCCAGTGCGGAAGGCAGGCGAGAATAAATCTACGGAAGGACCTTAACGGCTGTCGTCCCAGCCGATATTCAGCACACCGAATATGTCAGGCATAAAGCGAGGTTTGCTGTGACCCAGTAGCGGAAGATCTTCAAGAGCGACCTTGAGGTCTATGCTTTGCGGCCTGTACACAGGTCTTGATGTTACCTATCCACCAGGTGTCAATCAAAAACCCTACACGAGACTTCGCAAAACTACTCGGGGTTAGCAGAACCGAGTACTTGGTACTCAGGTGCGTTGGGCTGAACATGAACATCGGAACCACCAGTTAGTCTCGCGAAGCTCCTACCCACCCATGAAATTGAGTACCTGGGTAGTGCCACCTCAGAATCAGAAACGGTTAGAAGGAAAATTGCGAGGGGACTTCGTGCCGCAAATGACCTCATCTCGTCTGGTTTTTCACGCGTCTACAAACACTGGTTAGCATTATGGCCGCCCGTTCGTAACCGTGTGGGGCTTTGAACTAAAGCCAGCTGAAGCCAACCGACCGACAGGCACACGGATGTTACTGGTAGAGCAAGGGGCGTCCGACCCAGTCACGTTCTGTAATTCCGGACCGGAAAGTACGAATAACGAGGTCAGTTTCAGCCTTCGGCCGACTTTCGTGTAGCTCGATGGCAGAAGACTTCTGCTGCGCCGCTGCTCTGGAAGGAACCAAGTAGAACACGATCCAGTTTACCGTTATCTAATTGGCATGCAGAACAACCAAGCTGCATCAACGGTAATGAGGACAACCTTGGAAGTCATGGTTTATCATCGGGAGTCTTCCGCTTTTCAGGAGGAGACAGAGCGGATACTCGAAGGATGTTAGCAACCACTTCTTCCACGCTTGTTGAAATTCACAACAAATGGTGTTGCAATAATCAGATATCATGATCTAGCTGGCCCTGGAACTCAGCGGAGGAAGCTTTTGGCAGGCGGAACTACTGAAAACTCTGAGACATATTCGGTATTCCCTCGGTTTTGTGAGATAGAACCTTTTTAGGTCGACCACTCAGGTCTTCCCAAGAAGGGACTCACGCTTTGGGATTCATTGATAACTGCGGAAATGCGCCTGAGGAGGGCTGTAGGGAAGGATAGGCACGTGAATTACTACACCCCGCCTGCGATGATTCCGCCGATCGGCTGCTGGGCGAACACACAAGTGTGCTTCTATAGCCTGCACGCCAGTACCGACGGATTCGGAGAGGACGGGAGAGTTCAGTACGATGTTTGAGGTCTCGATCCCAGCTGCTGGTTATTCACCAATTTGTCATCCTTCCAAAATGACAACTAGACACTCAAACGCCTCGTCGGCATCAGAGGTGGGATAGAAGGACGACTCTTGGTTCAAACGACGTTTCAGTGCGCATCCGGAGGCTCTGTTAGGGAATTATCCTGAGCGTGAACCTACAGAGTCAACGAGGAGACACTTACACGAGAGGTTCCTCTCTGCTTCCTGACAAGAAGACTGAACACTGAACGTTGACTGTTCTTTCTGCTGTCAGTTGTGTTGGTATGTGTGAGGGCGATCACGACGATGTTGGCGTTGATTTGGTAGCTCGCACGATTTGCGAACTCAATTCCCGTCCAGCAAATGGAGAAGCAGAACGAAAGCTTTTGGTGGTTTTTTGTAATTATATTGGTTGCCCTGTATAAATTACAGAGAAGGGAGGCTGAACGAGCTAATGAGCTGGAGCGCGCCTTGCCGTTTGTTACGTAGCGTGAAGAAGGTTTCAAAGAGCCAGTCTTTTACGGAACCAGGTAGAATAAAACAGCTCAGATTTCAAGCAACCAGTAGATTGAGGGAACTGACGCTAGACCGAATTCCTGAACTATTAAACAGCCTGGTCAACTTTTGCTAAACCAGTTGCGTACTTCAATGGGTGACTGGTGAGAATCACCCAAATGTCCTAAAGGGTTTCTAAGATAGGCTGCTGTGTCCGACCGAAGGAGAATATAATACCGCACTGGTTAAATCGGGTCTGGATGAGTGAAAGTGTAGCGGTTGCCATCTTCGTTCATACTTTTACCACGTTTATTGTTTAACTGAACGCTGACTGCCAAGCGCGGTGGCCATTTGACCGTTGCTCTTGCGCACGCTCTCACGCACGCTCCCAAATGCACGCTAACCACTATCTCTCCCAATCGCCTTCTCGTTCTCACGGGTCGTGGAGAATACTGTTCTGGTTAACATATTTGTGCAGTGCCGCACATTAGAGTAACGTGCAGGTGGTCCACGCAGTACAAAGGACCGAAGCACGCGTTTACTAAGGAAACCGCGAAGTAAGGTCTAATCAACCTTACAATTGGTGAGCCCGACGTGATCCTCAGGTCACGTGAGTTTCCTTGTTTTCTACCGTTCAAGGTCCCGTCTGCGTACGTTTTTGTGTGTTTTATTGTTTCCCTATCTTGATTTTTTTTTGGTTGGTTTACCAAATAATTTTTTTTTCTCGTCCATACATATTTTGTGTCTAA